>BSQW01000008.1:20916934-22126487 GCA_030161315.1 Eutrema japonicum
ATAGAGCTACTCTGCTTTGAGCTTTATTTAGGGCTCTCGATCGAAGAAACGAACAGAGAATCGTCGGAGGATTTCGAACTTCTGATGTGTTTTGATTTTTGACACAAGGTTTTATACGAATCAGGCTCGCATCATGATTCAATCAGATTGAACCGATAATTTAGACGGTTTATTGAACCGGATTTATTGAACCATCTTGTCTTGTTTTTTTTTCTCTCTCAACTATTTGTCTTGCATTTCCACAATCCCATAGGCTATAGATTGTCCTTTTCGTCTACTTCAAATTTTGTTTGAGAAGTCTTTTTTTTTGTCATATGTTGTTATATTTAAATTTCATGAAAGGATTACAAGAGCCTGATGTCGAAAGGTATGACACCGGAGTCAAACGCCCACATATGGGAAACGAAGCCCTAGATAAGGGAAACACAAACTCATACAAAAGATTTTTACAATCTAAACACAATTGAAAGCAGCCCTCAAAATGACATTCACGCAAAACCAAACCAATCTCTGAAAGGAGAAAGTACGTAAACTCATCCGGAAATCTTGCACTGATCCTTGCAAGGAAGACCGCAATTTGGTGTTCTTCTTCTTGAAAAGAAAAAAATCAAAACTCACCTGAACCCACCGTCCACGATAACAAAGCAGCATATTATTCTCCTGATATCATCCTTGAAACATCACTTAATTAAGTATGCCCATTACCACCACAGTCGACTGTCCTCTTTGCACCAAAATCTCGGAACTGAGTCAATAAATAATCTCTGTCTAACTCTGCAGGTGGACTATCAAACACTTTTTGTTCTTTCTAAACAATGTGGTGCTCCTGCGATATGGATGGTCATCCGGTAAAAATCGTCTATGACAATCAAACCAACAAGATTTGTGTTCATGCTTCAATTGGAATGCATCAGTGTTCTCTTGACAATATGGACACACTAACCTTCCATGCGTTGACCAACCAGATAACATACCATAAGCTGGAAAATCATTGATGGTCCACATTAGCACGACACGCATAAGAAAATCTTGTTGGCATGAAACATCGAACGTGCGCACACCATTCTCCCATAACAATTGCAACTCATAAATAAGTGGTTGTAGAAACACATCAAGTGATCTCTTAGGATGTTCGGGACCGTGAACGAGAATCGTGAGGAACAAAAACTCTCGTTTCATGCACAATGATAGGGGCAAATTGTAAGGAGTCACGATAACTGGCCACAATGAATATTGCCTCACATGCTTACCGAAAGGGTTGAAACCATCTGTACATAATCCGAGGTACACGTTCCTTGGCTCATACGCAAAACCAGGATACACCGATTGAAAATGTTTACATGCTTCTGCATCTGACACTACAAGAAAACATGCAATTTGCAACGATTTTTTGCGACGATTTTATTTCGTTGCAAATTGCCATCGTTTTTGCGACGAATTTACGACGATTATAAAAGACGTCGTAAAATCGTCGCAAACTTGGGACGAAATTATTCGTTGAAAAATCGTCGCGAATTAGCGACGATTAGACATCGATTACCGACGACATTACTACGATAATCAAAATCGTCGTAAAATCGTTGTAACTTAGCGACGATTTAACGAGGTTTGTATAAAACGTTGCAATATCGTCGTAAAATTACCCACGAATTAGAAATGATTATTATAAGTTGAACTTTACATCGATTTCCCAACGATTAATAAGTTAGGTGAGCACGTTTTAAGCTCACGGTGTTCGGTTAGGTAAACAAGTTTAATATCGTTGTAAAGTCGATGTAAACATTTTTAGATTCGTTGTAAAATCGATGTGAAATCGATGTAAAATCGTAGGTAATTCGATGGTAATGAAAATAAAAATCTATATATAGTGGCCAACTTCATAATAAAAATTTCATATTCAAAAACAATATTTACTTCTTTCTGACCAACAAAAAATGTCAATATACGAAATTAGAAGATGGATGTATAATCGTCTTGATTCAGAGGGATCGCTAACAAAGGAGTTCAGTGATGGGGTGGAGGGATTCATGCATCAGGCATGAAGTATACATAATACGATTATCAGTGGTAAGATGTACTGTCCTTGTGCCAGATGCTTGAATAGAAAATTTATCATTATCTCGAAGGTGTGGTCGCATATATTAAATAGAGGGTTTATGCCGCATTAGTATATATGGTATTATCATGGAGAGGGTCATGGGGGAAATGCAGCTAGTAGTAGTAGCAATTATCAAGCATCGAATTTTGATGAGTCAAATAATTTTAATCAATTTGATGATCATGCGGAGCAGCATGGTGAAGATAATGATAGGATTCATGACATGGTTACAGATGCATTTCATGAAACCGTAAGTACATTTGCACATGATCATCATGATGAGGAACCCAATCTAGATGCAATTTTTTTTATGATATGCTAGATGCTGCAAATCAGCCACTATACGATGGATGTAGAGAAGGACATTCTAAATTGTCGTTGGCGGCTAGGATGATGACTATTAAAACTGATCATAACTTAGCTGAGGTTTGCATGGATGATTGGGCTGATTTGATTAAAGAGTATTTGCCAGAGGACAATTTAGCTGCTGAAACTTACTATGAGATACAGAAGCTGGTTTATAGTCTTGGGTTGCCTTCTGAGATGATAGATGTCTGTGTTGACAATTGCATGCTTTTTTGGAAAGATGATGATAAGTTGCTGGAATGTCGATTTTGCCATAAGCCAAGATATAAGCCGCAAGGTACTGGTCGGAGTAAGGTACCGTTCCAGCGGATGTGGTACCTTCCTATAACTGATAGATTAAAAAGAATGTATCAGTCTGAGAGGACAGCTGCATCGATGAGATGGCATGCAGATCATTTGCAAACAGATGAGGAGGTTACTCATCCTTCAGATGCAAAAGCGTGGAAACACTTTAAGACGGTACATCCAGACTTTGCTAGAGAGAAACGTAATGTGTATCTTGGTCTTTGCACAGATGGATTTAGTCCGTTTGGTATGTCTAGTAGACAATATTCTTTATGGCCAATAATCCTAACGCCTTACAACCTACCCCCAGATATGTGCATGCAAAGGGAATTTTTATTCATGAGTATTTTAATACCAGGTCCGAAGCATCCGAAGCGTTCCCTTGATGTGTTTTTGCAGCCTCTGATACAGGAATTGGAGCAGTTGTGGTATACCGGGGTTCGGACATATGATTTTGCAAGGAAAAATTTTTTTACAATGCGTGCGGTGCTTATGTGGACAATAAGCGACTTCCCTGCGTACGGGATGTTATCAGGTTGGACTACGCATGGGCGATTGTCTTGTCCATATTGTCTCAATCGGACAGATGCGTTTCAATTGAAACATGGTCGGAAAACAAGTTGGTTTGATTTTCACCGCCGATTTCTACCGATTCATCATGCATATCGAAGAAATAAGCGGTTGTTTAGAAAGAACAAAACTGTTCGTGTTCCTCCTCCTGTTTATATTTCCGGGGAAGTTCTAGAAGCAGAAATTGATCATTATGGTGCATTGGAAACAGTCAATCGTGGTGGAAATTGGCACACTCCAGCTAATATGCCGGATGGATATGGGGAGCATCACAATTGGCATAAGAAAAGCATATTCTGGAAGCTTCCGTATTGGAAGGATCATTTGCTTAGACACAATTTGGATGTCATGCACATTGAGAAAAACTTTTTTGATAACATCATGCATACATTGTTAAACGTGCGTGGAAGGACTAAAGACAGCGGTAAGTCAAGGTTAGACTTGCCTGATCTTTGTTGTCGGAATGAGTTACATATTACAAGCAATGGGAAAGCACATGTCCCCATATTTCGAGTGGGTGCGGAAGAAAAGTCAGCTTTGTTCAAATGGGCGACATCTGATGTGAAGTTCCCGGACGGGTACGTATCTAATTTAGCTAAATGTGTTGAGAATGGCCAAAAGTTTTCCGGGATGAAGAGTCATGACTGTCACGTCTTTATGCAACGACTACTTCCTTTTGCATTTGCTGAACTTCTACCAGGAAATGTACACGAAGCAATTGCAGGCATTGGAGGGTTTTTTCGGGATCTTTGTACCCGTACTTAGTCAGAAGATGTTATTGCACAACTTGATGCTAGTATTCCTATTTTGTTGTGCAACATGGAGAAAATATTTCCCCCAGCCTTTTTTGATGTTATGGAACATCTACCTATTCATCTACCTCACGAAGCAGAACTTGGGGGACCTGTGCAGTATCGATGGATGTACCCATTCGAGCGATTCATGGGACATTTGAAGCAGAAGGCTAAAAATCTAGCCAAAGTTGAAGGCTCAATAGTAGCAGGAAGTTTAACAGAAGAAACTTCTCACTTCACGGGGTACTATTTTGGCTCGAATGTTCGCACACGGAAAAGGGCAGCACGGCGATATGATGATGGAGGTGTAGGCCGAACATATGCTAATGAAGGTGTCCCAGATATCTTTTCTTCAATCGGTCGATTATGTGGAAGAGTGAAGTCAGTTTGGTTTGCCAATGTAAAAGACCATCATAGTGCACAAACGTATATCCTCTTAAATTGCGAAGAAGTTAGTCAATTTGAGACGTAAGTGTATAAACATACGTCTTATATATATGGCTAAATTATATATATGCTAGCTTTATACCAATTACAAATACTTTTGTATGCAGTGAATTTGTTAGACAAGTACGAGAAGTCATTGAAGGAATCTCAGACGATGAAATCAACAAGCGTAAAGATCAACATTTTGCCCCGTGGTTGAAGACACAAGTACGTAAAATTTTAAGTGATCTGATTAATTACTAACTTGGACAATTAACCTAATACATATTTTGATTACTTTTTTAATTAAATTAATTAATAAAATATAGGTCGAGTATGGGGATACCGCATATCCACTCTGGTTCCATGAGTTAATAAAAGGCCCCATATCGAAGATAACGAGTGCACCTATGTATTGCACACGCGGATATATATATTTCATACATTCAAATACGGCAATCAAAGAGCTACTGCCAAACTAAGGGGTATGTGTGCGGGGCGAAATAGATTTTTATGGAGTGTTGCAAGACATAATTGAAGTTGAGTACCCTGGTTGCTTAGGTTTGAAATGCGTTCTGTTCAAATGCGACTGGTTCGATCCAACAGTTGATCGAGGCGTCCGTAAAAACAAATTTGGGGCAGTAGATGTCAACCAATCACGACGTTACAATAAGTATGAGCCATTTATCCTAGCATCACAAGCAGAACAAGTCAGCTTTGTTCCATATCCGCGAGTTCGAACCACCCGTATCTCATGGTTATCAGTTATAAAAGTTTCTCCGAGGGGTCGAATTGTGGGGGTTGATGAGGAACTACCAATGCAGCAAGATCATTGCTCTGATATGCCAGAACTAAATGAGAGCAATGAAGACATCCTTTTGATAGATCCTCAAAACAGGCAAGTTGAATATCTCCCAGAAGATACAGAGGAAGAAGATGAGGAAGATGAGTTCGAAGAAAGTGATGAACCAGATGATCAAGAAACGGATGTGTACTACTCTTCGTCCGAAAATGAATCAGAGTGACCGCGCTAGCTAGTAATTATTGTGAATTTAACGTATTAATATAATATTGTGATCGAGTAATTATTGTGAAATTTAAGTGATATGATTAATTTCTATGAAATCCCTTAAACCCCAAACTAAATTCCATCTCCGATCTCCACTCATTTTCCGCCGTAGGTGCGGCGATTAATAAATTACGAGACATATGTGTCTATGTGTCATGTAATTTATTAATTTCCCCAACAACGGTGGGAAATGAGTGGTGATCGGAAATGGGATTTTGTTTGGGGTTTAAGGGATTTCAAAGAAATCGTCGCTAAATGTGATAGTCACAAAATCGATGCAAATTGGCGACGATTTGGCAACGACTTTAACTAATCGTGGCTAAATCGTCGCAAACACTGAATGTCACAAAATCGATGCAAAGTTGCGACGATTTAGCAACGATTTGTCATAAACCATAAACCCTAAACCCTTTGCCCTAAACCCTAAACCCTAACGTATTACCATCTCATTGTATTATGCATCTTTCAATGAAATTGATCGTGACTTTAGAGAATTGTCAGAAAATGAAAACTCGGTCAATCACAGTAATATCCACAAACTGAATCATTGTATTAATATTCTCTAACGTATACGCAAACTATATGTTTTACTTATTTTTCAATATCGATGAACTTATTGATAATTTCATGAATTTGGATTTACAGTAAACATGTCAAGTTGTTTATGGAACGTTGTAATCGACGTTACAATTTTGTACCTAAACCCTAAACCCTAAAACCGATTTTACAAATATCCTCACAAAATCGATGCAAATTGGCGACGATTTGGCAACGACTTTAACTAATCGTGGCTAAATCGTCGCAAACACTGAATGTCACAAAATCGATGCAAAGTTGCGACGATTTAGCAACGATTTGTCATAAACCCTAAACCCTAAATCCTTTGCCCTAAACCCTAAACCCTAAACCCTAACGTATTACCATCTCATTGTATTATGCATCTTTCAATGAAATTGATCGTGACTTCAGAGAATTGTCCGAAAATGAAAACTCAGTCAATCACAGTAATATCCACAAACTGAATCGTTGTATTAATATTCTCTAACGTATACGCAAACTATATGTTTTACTTATTTTTCAATATCGATGAACTTATTGATAATTTCATGAATTTGGATTTACAATAAACATGTCAAGTTGTTTATGGAACGTTGTAATTGACGTTACAATTTTGTACCTAAACCCTAAACCCTAAAACCGATTTTACAAATATCCTCACAAAATCGATGCAAATTGGCGACGATTTGGCAACGACTTTAACTAATCATGGCTAAATCGTCACAAACACTGAATGTCACAAAATCGATGCAAAGTTGCGACGATTTAGCAACGATTTGTCATAAACCCTAAACCCTAAACCCTTTGCCCTAAACCCTAAACCCTAACGTATTACCATCTCATTGTATTATGCATCTTTCAATGAAATTGATCGTGACTTAAGAGAATTGTCCGAAAATGAAAACTCAGTCATTCACAGTAATATCCACAAACTGAATCATTGTATTAATATTCTCTAACGTATACGCAAACTATATGTTTTACTTATTTTTCAATATCGATGAACTTATTGATAATTTCATGAATTTGGATTTACAGTAAACATGTCAAGTTGTTTATGGAACGTTGTAATCGACGTTACAATTTTGTACCTAAACCCTAAACCCTAAAACCGATTTTAAAAATATCCTCACAAAATTGATGCAAATTGGCGACGATTTGGCAACGACTTTAACTAATCGTGGCTAAATCGTCGCAAACACTGAATGTCACAAAATCGATGCAAAGTTGCGACGATTTAGCAACGATTTGTCATAAACCCTAAACCCTTTTCCCTAAACCCTAAACCCTAACGTATTACCATCTCATTGTATTATGCATCTTTCAATGAAATTGATCGTGACTTCAGAGAATTGTCCGAAAATGAAAACTCAGTAATATCCACAAACTGAATCATTGTATTAATAATCTCTAACTTATACGCAAACTATATGTTTTACTTATTTTTCAATATCGATGAACTTATTGATAATTTCATGAATTTAGATTTACAGTAAATATGTCAAATTATTTATGGAACGTTGTAATCGACGTTACAATTTTGTACCTAAACCCTAAACCCTAAAACCGATTTTACAAATATCCTCACAAAATCGATGCACATTGGCGACGATTTGGCAACGACATTAACTAATCGTGGCTAAATCGTCGCAAACACTGAATGTCGCAAATTCGATGCCAATTTGCGACGATTTAGCAATGATTTGTCCTAAAATATACCGCGTGTCGGTCAATTAACCTCCCGCGTGTATGAATGTCACAAAATCATTGTAAAGTTAGCGACGAATTAGCTACGGTTGATTGACTCGATATAGCGACGAATCGTCGCTAAATCGTCGCTAATTAGCGACGATATAGCGATGACAAGTAATCTTATATATACACGCGAGTTCCTTGCCAATTCATTTACAAACACATCAAACAAAAACTGATCATAACATCCTTGCGATTTCTTTCCGAAAAAGGTAAATTTTTTTTTTAATGTTTTTAATTAATTAGTATAGATAATTTTTTTTATATAGTAATTTTTTGCGAAAATAATTAGCAAACAGCCCGGATGTTTATAGATAGTAATTTTTTTTCATTATTATGCAGATGGGCCAACGTCGTGCACATTACGCTCAGTTTTTGAGAGAGATTGGTGATGCTTCGGGTACCGGGGTGCCCGTGTCTTTTGAGGCTACAGAGACGGATTTCGTCCCGGTGACGCAACCACAGAGTGCTCCGCCGCCTCCACTACCACCTCAGATTCCGCAATCTGGAGGCCATGCTCCGGCTCCATATGCACACATGACGGTTCATGATTTGCTTGCGCAGCCGGGCCGTCATAGGCTTAAAAGATTAGATCCGGATCATACTGACGGGTCGGAATGGTAATATATATAAATATATATTTTTTACATTTATTATTACATATTTATATTTATTTCTAACAATTCAAAATTTTACAATTTTTTGTTTCAGATTTGGAGTTGAATCCAAAGTTGGACGCACCGTTTCCGACATCATCAAGTCTTATTTTATCGAGCCGCATACCAATTTTACCCAGCTTCCTCTACACGTCAAGGAGACATGGTTCAAGATGTTTGCGGTACGTATGGAAAACATATTTTTTTCTCCCATAATTATTTTAATTATATTTAAATATATTTTTAATTTAATTTTATAAAATATGTAATTATTTTTGTTTTTCATGCAGCAAAAATATCACTGGGATCTTTCGATTCATGGCGAGGTTGAAACTTTATTTCTCGAGAGGGTGAAGTTTCGTATCCAAGGCGTGGTTGGTGACTGGAAGAAAGCATGGAAGAATGATGGCGATGAAGCAAAGCCCCTGCACATGGATAAAGCCGTTTGGGACGGCTTGGTGCGGTATTGGATGGATCCGAAATCCATCGTAACTGCTGAGAAGTGTTCGGCTTCCCGCAACACCGTTGATTCGGACGGGAGACTCAAGGCTCTGCCTCATACAGCTGGGCAAACACCTTTTGCGGGTGTTCGTCTACAGATGGTAATTAAATTTATTTAAATTAATTAATTTATTTAATTTACTTCGTCAATAACATAGTTTTTTTCTTTAGGCCGCCGAAGACGGAGGTGTACTCCCTCCGATGACCAGGGTTTTTGAGCGGACGCACCGGAAGAAGGATGGTTCCTTTGTTTCCGAGACGTCCGAGCACATCTTCAATGAGGTGACTTCCAAAGTCACCGAACGAGAGACACAGCTCTCTCAACAGCTATCTCCCGGTGGTTCGTCGGTCATGTCTGGAGGGTTGACCACACCCGATATTGACCGGATCTTCGAGCAGGTATATAGAATAGTTAGTCCTTATTAATTTTTAGTTTTTGATTTATTAAAAATTTCTAAATGCAAAATTTAAATATAGGTTGCCCCTAAGAGGAAGGGGAAGGTTGTCGGTATGGGATCTATTCGAGATGTCTCGGCTGCTTCTTCATATGCTCCGCGACGCCGATCGCCAGAAGATGATCCAGTCGTGTTACGTGCCACGATTACGAGTCTTCAGGAGGGGGTTGAGACCGAGGCTACTCGGTCTCAGGCATATCAGGCGAAGATTGCGAGTCTTCAGCAGCGGGTTGAACTGGATGCTACGCAGAATGACGAACTCTTCGACATCTTGGCAACAGGGAACCCGACAATGCAGGCCATGCTACGGGAAAAGCGAAGACTCCGAGCAGAGGCAGATGCAGCGGCAGCGGCAGAGGCAGCGGCAGCGGCAGAGGCAGCAGCAGGCACATCCGGTTCGTCGAGACGTCCCGAAGACGATGTGAATCTCGACGATTACGATATAGTTATTTAGATTTAGGATTTCGAATTCTAATTTTGGTTTTTTTTTTTTGTAACAGATTATAATATTTTTTTTTAATAAAATATTATTATATATTATTTTTAAAATTTTTATTTTATAATTTCAAAATTAATAAAATTTTAAAAATAATAATAAAAATCATATAAAGAATTGTCAGTGATTCGATGGTAATTCGTTGCTAATTAATCGTCATAAAATCGTGGCTAATTTACAACGATTATACGGCGATTTATTAGCAACGATGTTGCGACGATTATTTAGCCACGATTTTACGACGATTTCTTTGCAACGAATTAACGACGATAATTTTTTGCCATCGATTTTACAATGAAAGATTTCCCTTCGAATTAGCAACGATGTTACGACGTATTCATATTCGTCGTAATTTCAATGTAATATTTACGACGAATTTACAACGGAAATTTAGCGACGATTTAGCGACGAATTTTTGTCCCTCGTACTTTCCCGACGAATTTACGACGATTTGTGGTTTGCGACGATCAGTTAACAACGATCTCTTTTTCGTCGCAAATTCGATGCAAACCCTCTTTTGCAACGATTTTACAACGATATCGTTTGTTGCAAAAAGGGTGTTTTCTTGTAGTGTGAGGGATGCACAATTTCTTCTCCGCTTGTATGCTCAGCATGCCATCTCATAGACTCCGCCGTCCGCTCGGATTGATATAATCTCTTCAACCTCTCCGTTAATGGTAAATACCACATCCGTTTATATGGAACTGGAACTCTTCCACTTGTCTCCTGATAGCGAGGCTTACGACAAAAGCGGCATGTCGTGCGATCTAAGTTGCTCCTCCAGTAGATCATACAATTGTCTATGCAGACATCTATCATCTGATATGATAAACCAAGACCAGCAACCAAATTCTGGACCTCATAGTACGAGGCGGGTGCAATATTATCCTCAGGCAAAATGTCTTTCATAAATTCAGCTATCGCATCAACATAATTCTCGGCCAAATTAAAATCCGTCTTTAAGGTCATCAACCTCGTTGCCGTTGATAAAGGTGAATGCCCTTCTCTACAGCCTTTGTACAATGAATGCTTAGATGCGTCTAACATCTCAAAAAACCTACGAGCTTCTAAATTAGGTTCCGCTATTCTAACTCCATCCTCAACAAACGACGGTATGTTTTCACGAAACGCATCATTCACCATCTGAGCAGTGCCTAGGTTTACATCTACTTCCGATGTTGGTTCTTCAAACCTATCCGCATTATAAGGTTTACTAGTACTACCATAGTCTACCATCGGATCAGATTCTCTATGCGAATATCAAATTTTATAACCCGGCATAAACCCTCTTCTATACAAGTGACCCCGTACTATAGATATAGAAACATTTATATGATTCTTACATATTACCGGATTCTAATGTCATGGCTTGGTTTGACGCAAATTCCATGAACTGCCTAACACCATATGCAAACTCAGGTGTAAGCTGCCCCGTAACTGGATCATCCCGAGGTTTGTCTATCCGAGATCGAAAATAATCATAGTTATTTGAAGCACGTTTTTTTTTGGGTGATTGTGTGAATGAGGTGAATGAGGGGGGGAGTGGTTTTAAAGGAAAATTTTGGGACTTTTCCTACGAAAATCCGACCGAATTTGAAATACCCAACGGCTATAACAAAGACTACAAGAACGGCTACATTTATGCCCTTGGAAATCGATCGGAATTTTCAAACAGTTACTAGCTGTCGGAAATCGGTCGGAAATTTCCAACGGATTTCCGACGGTAAGATTTTCCGGCCGATTTCCGACGATTTTCCTACGGAATTTCCGATGGGAATGGATCCATAGGAAATTTCGGACCGATTTCCGAGGGTTTCAATTTTCCTCGGAAACTCGTCGGAAAATCCGCCGTCTGTTTTCTTGTAGTGTAAGGTTAATTAACAATTGAAATCTATATTCGAAGATACTTAACGAAGGTCCCATTAACCAATATATTAAAGCAACTGTGTCTCAAACTTCATTACAGTTTTTTTTTTTTTTTTTTAAGTGACATTACAGTTTTTTGTTTGGCAGGGAAATTCACAATCACGGTTTCCAAGTATTATTTGAACTATCGAATTCGGATATTCTCCAGTTTTTATATAAATAATATCCACCATAGTTCTTAGAAGATTTGAATTTCAACTGGGAGATGGAGAATCCATTTTCATTCGATAATTATCAAGAAGCTCATATGAACAATGACGTCATGAACCATCATGTTCTTTGGTAAAACAAACAATACAGTTCACTAGATGGATCAAGAATCAAGATCTAACTAAAATCCCGTTTATTGAATATATAGATTTGTTTCTGTGCGTACACATATAATGTATATAGCTGAATATTATAAAATTCAAAGCTACAAGATTCTCCTCACTATCAACTAGTAGTTATAATACACTTTTCAAAGACTTTTTAGGTCTCAAAAGTATGTATAATCAATTTTGTATAACTACTAATTACATAAGTAAAGATGTCTAATTGGATGATTCTATTGATTTGTTTGTAGTTTAGTACAAAGAAGCAATTTAAGGGCTACAAAAGACCAATACATCATAATGACTAACCTAACTTTCATCTCCAAAGATAGAATGTTTTCCATATTTCCTCCTAGCATATGACAAACCGAATCTTGATTTAGCCATCCTCAAATCACCAATCCCGAGTTCGTATCCGGACCCGCAAAGCCACACATCACAGGAGTTACAGGCGGTCCAATAAGAAGTCTGCCCAAACAGAGGCCCTCCGCGTGCATAATCAAATAGAGCCGCTCCGCTTCCTCCAACTTTTGGAAGGACGATTAGGTCATCACAATCCAATCGTCCAAAGGAAAGCGTCAAATGTGTCGTAATAATCATCCGTACTTCTTTAGCCATATGGCATAAATCTACCAAACTTAAAAGACTTGTCTTTGGTATAAGCTATGATAACACATTGACCTTTGACATCACAGTCGTTCGTCGGAACTTTGTTGCACTAAACCCATCAATGCTTGCCTTATAACAACATTTTAATTCTCTTCCTAAAACATGTTATAATTGAAAATTTTGAGATAAATCATCCTTCCATTCACATGGATTCTATGAGTCCTAGTAGTCGAAATCGAGGGTATAATATAACTCCAAATGAGTTGCTTGCACGCAATAAAACTCAAAATCTCGAAAGTCAAATCTCAAAAGGACTTGATGAGATTGAGACAGGATTATATCAATATACCCTTTAGGAAGGTTTTGTTTACCAACGCAAGAGAAAAAAATTTGGATCGTCGTGGTAGATTGGCTGCTGCGGCCGCCGGAGATTGTCTATTTTCTCGCCGGAGCTCCAACCAAATAGACCGTTGTATTCTCTGGTAAGTCTTGAAGGTTACGACGTGAATTGTGTTTGAGAGGGCACACGAAGCCATCTTCTTGCAAATAACGGTCACACAACAAAAACCCACAAGAAAACTAGACAAATGCATTGTGGTTTTCAAGAACTTGTGGTTGTCAAAATGTCACTTGTCATTTTTGCTTACAAGTGTCCAAGTCGGTTGAACCGAACTAAACCAAAACCGTTTTGAAATAACGGATCCAAAACCAATTCGTTTCTTTTCTTTTTATTTAACACAAACAAACCCTTTCTCAAAAAAGATTCAAAAACCAAATCAAAACTAAACCAAAAACCAAAAACCAAAAACCCAAGTTTGACCAAAAAAAAAAACTAAATTGAAAACCAAGTTTGCACACTTCTAGTTTTGGGAAAGAGACTTGTTTTCTCCAAATCGAATTGAAGACGATCTTTTGTCAAAGAAAAAAAAATTCCCGAGTATAAAAAGCTTTGAGGATGAAGTTAAGCATTTATTTTTATACTTACAAAAGTAAAATCTGAAGTTGTGGTGATGATCTCTTTGAAACCCAAAGAGAAGCTATTCCGGTTTTTAATCATGAGGTTGCTCCAAAGATACGGATTCGCTGCTGAACCAAAGATCTGCAGCAAGGACAAGTGACTTTGCTTCCACCATTGTTGTTGCTCGAGAAGAAGCTATCGCTGCAACTACCACATACAACTTGATGCGCACAAGGAAGGAACACCACAGAGACTTCATCTTTCATACAGATTATGCATTCTCGATCATAGTTTGCTTCGTTCTCATAAGCCCCTTCAAGCTTATCGAGTTCTTCAAGAAGCTTAACGATGTTTTCTCCTTGAGATTTTTCGGGTTTCCACACGTTGTTGGATAAGTGGCTTGAGTCGGTGTCTGAAGAGGCTTTGAGCCGAGATAGTTCTTGCTCAAGTCTTTGGTGATCGTCTTTGTGTCGTTGGAAGTCTATTTCAATTTTTAAACGTAGAGTCTCGAGCTTTCTCTTGTTGTGAGCCTCGGCTGCTTCTTTTGAGCGCTGTTCTTCCTCCACTTGAGCCAGAGCTTGCTCTTTTGCTTTCTGCTCTTGCTTCCACTCCGCCTGCGAATAACATATCAACCACAATAGAAAAAAAGATTGATAGACTAACCATCCATGTTTGATTGAGGTAAAGTAAATTAATCAGTTACTTATCAGCCATCCACCATGATCCAAGCAAGAAAGCAAATCTTGAGCAAGTTTTTGAACACAAATGTGCAGCAACATAGAGAATGTACGCGCTAAAAGGTTGAAATTCAGAAACGAAAAGAACATATAAATGAGAGAAAAAGCATATCACGTGAAACTTATAAATACGTATATAACAAACCCTTTGGCTGAGTTCAACAACTCAAAACTGATTCTCCCAAGATCATATTCACATCACATCCAGAATCCATATACCCTAGCAAAAAATGTGGCAGATGCAGACAATATACCTCTTGAATGATCTTTGAAGTTATTTGGCATCGGTAACAGACTAATCTAAGACAGGGCCAGCTTGGCAACTAGAGGCACACCTCAAATGAAACATGGCTAAAAATATGTTTGAATCCTAAGTGAATGTTCTTCCACAATTCTAGAGACAAAAGTTGTGAGGATCTAGTACAAATGAAAGATAGTACATGAACCGACGTACCTCATTTTCCTTTTCATCCTCTGTGATCTGAGCTAAATCCTTATAAAGGGCCTTAATATTTTCTTTCTCAGCTGTAATCTCATCCTGCAACTTCAATTTCTGCTTCTCCCATGCCAAAAGCTTCTTCATGCATTTTTTCTCCTTCTTTGTTTCTTCCATGCACGCTTTAAGCGATTCTGATGCACTTAATTTGAAACCCTCCCTCTCTGCTCGGATTTCTGCATTTTGTTTCTTAAGCGTTCCTACAATCAATTCTGCCCTGTCCAATTGACATGTAGCCTTTTTAACAGCATTATCCATGTCGGATATTCTTTTCATGGTTGATTCTTCAACAGCTTGGTTCCCCTTTTTCAACAGTTGGATTCCTTCTCTTTCACTATTCAATGATTTCAGCTCGGCCAATTCATCGCTTACCTTTTGGGCAGCTTGCATTGCCTTCTTCTGAGCCCAATCTTTCCTTCCCGTTAAATTCTTTTTGAGATCCTTAACCTGATGAAGCAGAGTGACTATCACACCATCCTTACCATCATCACCCACCGATTCCAGATTATCATCAAGGTTCAGATCCTGAAATTTCTCCAACACCGAACTCACACTTTCTTCACTTCCTGAGTTACGTGGCTGCTCACAACTCTCCACGCTTGCAGGATCGGTACAAGACGTGCTATTACCACTAGTTTCAGACTCTATCTGCTTCTGCTTCATACTAGCACGAAACCCAGCAGCAAATGCTGCAACATTTCGCTTCAACAAGGACTTCATGGATGGCGAAAGATTAAACCTCCTCGGACACTCAATCTCTCTCTGCAATTTTAACTCAGCATTGTTCATAGAAAATCCCTTACCAGAAAACTCGGGTCCTCCTCCATTCTCAAAATCCCAACCTCCATGGAATCGACACAATGCTGGTGCCATAAAACCAGCAAGATCTAGAGTACTACCAACTCCTTCTATATTGCTACTTTCCTTAGTACAACTAGCCCTATTTCCTGAAGTTGGAACATCCATAGTACTTGCCCTACCAACATGGAGCTCACTCATTAGCAAACACCACATCGCATCACCTTTACTCAAATTAGGTTTAACTTGTTGTAGCAAGTAAATCATACCAGCAAGCGAATACTCCTCCAAATCTCTCAAATCCGTAAAACCGGTCTCCGGTCGATCCTCGCTGTTACCGCCACCGCCTCCACCGCAGCTGCTATTCAAATACGACAATGAATTATTCACTATGTTCGTCAACACATCCAATTCACCATAACAGTGCCCATTACTCAGAACCGCTCTCATCGCGTCACCTTCCTCATAACCCAAATCGATAAGCTTCGAAACAGCTTGGCTGTATAGAAACTCCAAATGTTTCAGCAATATCTCTTCCAAATGCTCCTCTGTACAATAACCCCACACGTTCTCCTCGAGACTCCCGCCCGGGTTCGAATTGACACAATGTTCTGGACCAGAATCAGTGAGACCTGGATGATAAACCAGGTTTTTGAGGCTTGACTCAACAATGGATTTCGATAGAGCAACCCTTTCGAGCAAACAACACGGATCGAGTTCGGATCTCACAGCGGGTCGGATCTTCCGGTTCGCTCTCACGTGCTTCTCTCTCACAGTACAACCCATCTGAATACTCCCTGAAAATCTGAAAGAAGAAAAACTAAAGCGATTGGAAACAGAAAGATCGAAATTGAATTCTCACCAAACAATCATAATCAATCATCAGAACAAAAGGGATGAATCATAAACGAGAAGATTCGAAAACAAAGACAGAGAAATACGACGAACTCACTGATCGGCGATGGCTGAATTTCTCGGCTGAGCAGAGAGAGAGAGAGAGGGGAAAAGGTTACGCGAGAGAAACTTTGTTCGGTTTCTTCATTTCTGGCGGCGCCAGAGAATATACATACGGGCCTTGGGCCCATTACGTGACCGAACTTATTCGGCCCAAATATGCGTGAGTAAACGACATCGTTTTTATTATCATGTTGCTTGCTAGTAAGATAAATTTCTTAGGGCATGTACATTGCAAGATACCCATTATGGGTTCTTAAGTAGTATTTAATTAATAAACTGAACTTAAGAAATTTAGTTAAGAACTTTAAGAAAAAACATGTTTATTGGGAGAACTCCTAATGGGGGTCTTAACAATAAAAAAAAAAAAAAAATTAGAAAATTGAAATTTGAAACATATATTTGATTCCACATATAAATTGTTTCTTAATTGTTATCTTGATCATTTCCAAATTTTTGCCATATATGCTCAACCAAATCAGTTTTCAATCGTTGATGTTGTTGTCTTTCCCGAATTCTAGTCCGAGCCTGCAACATCTCAATGATATTTGTACCCATTCTCGTAGAATATGTGAGATCCACATGTGAATTTCTGTTACCTTCTTGTTGGAAATCTGAAATATCATATTGAGTGTATCCTGCTCGTTCGTCTTCTACTATCATGTTGTGGAGTATGATACATGCTCTCATAATATTTCCTATTTTTGCTTTATCCAGAGAAAGAGCCGGATTTTTAACAATGGCAAACCGCGCTTGCAACACTCCAAAAGCACGCTCGACATCTTTTCGGACAGCTTCTTGATGTTGAGCAAATAATGATGCTTTTTGGCCTTGTGGAATTGAAATTGATTGGATAAACGTAGCCCATTTTGGATAAATACCATCAGTGAGATAGTAAGCCAAATTATACTCCCTTCCGTTGACAGAGAAATGAACTTGCGGAGCTTGACCATTTATTATATCATCAAAAACGGGTGACCGGTCAAGAACGTTAATATCATTTAATGTACCTGGAGATCCAAAAAATGCATGCCATATCCAAAGATCATATGAAGCTACTGCTTCTAAAACAATCGTCGGTTTTGCAGAACCCCGGGAATATTGCCCTTTCCAAGCGGTCGGACAATTCTTCCACTCCCAATGCATACAGTCGATGCTTCCTACCATCCCGGGAAATCCTCGTTGCTCTCCAACATCAAGTAGTCTTTGAAGATCCTCGGGTGTGGGTTTTCTTAGATATGCCTCGCCAAAGAGATTAATAATTCCTTGGACAAAATTTTCCAAACATAAACGAGCTGTTGTTGCACCGAGGCGGAGATATTCATCAACCGTATCAAGCGCATTGCCATAAGCCAAAAGACGAATTGCGGCTGTACACTTCTGAAGTGCAGAGAGACTATTCCTTCCGAGAGCATCTTTTTCTCTTGAAAATAAGGAACTTCATTGGAAAGCCGATCAACAATATGCAAAAACAACGGCTTGTTCATTCTAAAACGCCGTCGGAATATATTAGGTGGGTAAGTTGCCTCTTCAGAAAAATAATCGTTCCATAGACGTATGTGACCTTCTTCGCGCTGTCTTTCAATGAAAACTCTTTTTTTTCTTGATTTCCTTGATTCTTCTTGCTCTTCATAATCTATGAGTAGATTGTCGAAAGCTTGTTCGCAAATTTGCTCAAATTGATCATCTATTGAGCCATAAAAATTAGTGTTAGATGAAGAAGCCATCTTTGTTTTTCTTTTGGTGTTTTTTTAGTTTGGTTTGTTTTGGGTACTGAATAAGAAGAAGAAAAATGAGCAAGTAATAACAATAATAAGAAGAAGAATGATTTGCTTTCTGTTTTTTTTTGCTTTCAAATGTTCACGAGCACAAGCAAAAGAAGAAAGTGGTCTACAATTATGAAGATAGAAGAACAAAACCTTTAAATAGAAGAAGCATGCTCGTTTACATGAGATTTGTGGTGCAAACTATATATCGATTTTTTGGTCTACAATTATGGAAAGAAAGGAACAAAAACTAGTGGCAATAAACACTTGTGCCTTGTCTTGTTCTTCTCGGCCGACTGCTTTGTTGTCCTTTTGTTCTTTTGTGTCTTTGTTCATTTGTTCTTTTGTTCCGACTCCCACGCATAAACAGAGATAAGAAAAACAAGTTTACATTAGATAATCAATAATGAAACCACAACTTACAAAGTGAGATAAAAACGAACCTAAACCACATTCAACTTAAAAGGAACACCAACTTAAAAAACAGAGAAACAAGGGAACACCAACTTAAAAAACAGAGATACAAACGCAAGACAACTTAACGAGTGGAAAGATAGTCGACACTAATTAGACAACAACTCCGAAATCAACTTCTGCTTTAAGGCTTCTTCACTCTCAGAAAGTGGTTCCTTTTTCCCATATAAACTTCCAAGAAGGCTCATTCTCGAGACCTCCTTCTTCATCACCATGTCCTTCTCCTTCATCACCATGTCCTTCTCCTTGATGGCCCAGATAGTCTGAAATTGGGAGAGTGTTGTGGCATCTATTGGGCTCTTCTTGGCTCTTGCTTTTGAAGCCTTTACACCAGGCGGTCTCTTGCTTGATTCCTCACCGTCGAGAGTCTCTCCGTTTTGTGCATGGGAGCTCTCAGAGTGGACACCATCTACCTCCTCCAACCTTCTCCGCTTTGCCGTTCCATCATGTTTGGATGCAGCCAACTCACACCACTTCTGGTCGTTCTTCAGCTCTCTCCAAGCATGTTCGAGAGTGAACTGTTTCTTGTAGTCGTTGCGGTAGATATCGTGAGCAACCTTGAGGACATCATCTTCGTTTTGTCCACTAGCCCTCGCCCTTGTTGCTGCCTCGTACGAGCCACTGAACTTGCAAACGACATCATTGATTTTGTGCCACCTTTGTTTACAATGGCTTGGCTCTCGGCTCTCTCTTTCTTCAGCATTCGGACAAGAGGCGAAGTACTTCGCTATCCGCTCCCAAAATGCTCCGGACTTCTGCTCATTAGCAACGACCGCGTCCTTGCTCGTGTTGAGCCACGCGCTAATGAGCAAGACATCATCAGATGATGTCCATCTTCTCCTTTCTCTTCTCTCGGCTGCTGTGTCTTGAGGATAGCTTGAATGTTGACTTGCTTGAGTACTAAGAAGTGGGACACTCTCTTGTTGTTGACTGTTAAGCAGTTCAACAAAGTTATATGGATTCTGGACAGAAAAATCCATTTAGCTGAAGGAAGAGAGGAAGAGCAGGTGATTTAAAGAAGGAAAAGAAGAAAGAAAGATGTTTAAGAGAGAGAACGATGTGTGTGATTTAAAGAAGGAAGAAGCAAAGGTGATTTAAAGAAGGAAGAAGCAAAGGCGATTTAAAGAAGGAAGAAGCAAAGGTGATCAAGTCTCAAGCATTGATCACCTTAACCACATCGACATGATGTTAATCCGTCGATGCATTCATCACAAGTAAACATTCATTACAACTAAACTAACCTTGAGCTACCACTAAAAAGCATTTATTACTTCTAACCAGATGGAAAACATAAACAAATTTAACAATCAGTTTCTCAACCAGATACACAAACATACACATACACATACATACACATACACATACGGAAACTTTAAAGAGACAAGGAAGAAATTACGAACCTGTTTAGCAAGTGGTTCCTCTATGTATTGGTCTTGGAGAACATTCCTGCAATGTCTTGATTCTTGCTTCATCGGTTTCTCCTACGAAACACCAGATTTATGTGTTAAATCATCACATCTAATTACATAAAAGAAGCAGAAATCTAACATATTATATAAAATGGATCGAAATTGCTTACATATTGAGGATTCATCTGCTGGAAATTGTCGACAGATGATGGGATTGGATGAAACCGATGATGATGACTCATCTCCTTCCCCCTTCCCTTGCTCTCTGGCTCTCACAATCCCAACAGAAACACTAAAAGAAGTCACATAAATCAATCATGAACCGATCCAAACCAAAATCACATGAGAAATGGAACTAATGAAAAAACCCCTAATCAATCAAATCCTAATCGAGCATAGAAGGAAACGAAACCCCTAATCAATCAAACCCCTAATCGAAAAAAACCCTAATCGATCAAACCCCTAATCGATCGACAAAAACAATGAAAATCATTCGACAAAAACATAATCGATGAAATCGAGAAGACAGAAGAGATGGAAGAAGTCGCTTACCTCGGCGTCGTCAGAGAGACCGAGAATAGCTCCGGCGGACGTCGCTTTCGTCGGAAAAGCTGAAGGAAGAGAGGAGGCGATTTCGCCGATGAAGAGAAGAAGAGATGTCGATTTCACCGATGAAGAAGAGAGAAAGGAAATGAAACGCGAAAAAAAAAAAAATAGGTTTGCTTTCTCATTTGTCCCAACCAATAATGTGAGGCCACGTCACCATAAGAATCGTTTCTTAATGTATCCGAGATAAGAAACGGTTCTTCTTAAAACATCATTTTTTATTTATTTTCGGCCCAAAATTCTTAAGAAATGGGCTAAGAGACGCCCGATAAACGTGCTCTTAGGGGTTTACTGTTTGATTTCGGTTCAGTATTAACGGTTTTACAGAAATAAAACAAAATTAACATTATTTTGATTTTGTTCGGTTTGGTGCAATTTTAATTTGCATGGTTAGGTTAGATCATTTTTCGTTTGGATTTGTTCGATTTTAGTTGGAAAAAAAACCTTAATAACATCAAATATAATGTTGACAAAAAAATACAATGATTAAATTCCAGTTTGGTTCGGTTGCATTAAAATCGGTTTTGATTCGGCTTTAGTTTCGGTTTTTTTTTTTTGAATGAATGTAAAATTTTATTCACAAAAAAAAAACCTTTGTTATATTAAATGCCATTGTTTTCAAGTTTGAAAATGCTTAAAACGTAAAGGGAAAAAAATTAAAACTTTCACTTTTGAAGCGTTTGTCTCCTGTAAAAGGGTGCTTATGCGGTTTCTCATTGTTTTGTCAATGAGTTGGATGAGTCGATGCGTTGTCTATGGAGGTTTTCTGTGTTTGCGTCGATTTCTTTCCACCCTGATTGAGTGAATCGTTGTTTGGAACATGTATCGGATGATGAATATCAGGAGGCGGTCGTGGTGTGAGGTGGAGATGAAGTGAGCAAGGGCCAACCAATATGTTATGTAATTGTTTTGTAGTACTCCATGGACCAAAGCAACCCAAATTTCCGATGAGTAGCTACAAGAGAAGAAGAGTTGGCTTCGAGTTTCCATCGGATTGTGGCAAAAGACACAAGCGGTAGTGATGTTCACCTGCCATTACATCATGCGATCTTCCGTCGATAACCGATCTAGAAAACAATATTTTGGAGTTGCATTTGAGAACCAAACCCCATGACTCCATTCTAGCACAAGTTGAGTAACACGCAGCTGATTCCATGTTGATAGTTGAGAATTTCTGTTTAAACACTCCTTTAAATCGCCATAAATGTCGATCTTCCTCATTTCTCCTTTGACTAGCCTGAGCTTCATAGATAATGTCTTCGATCTGATCTAAAGTGGGTATGTGGTGTCTCCGTCTTATATGATTCGTCACCACCATTGCCACTATCTCATGAGCTGATTAGTTTCGGTTTTTTTTTAAATTTAAGATGATAAAACCAATTAGATTAAAGTATAAAGCAAATTCGGTTTGGTTTCGATTTATTAAGAATTTTGTTAAATGCGGTTTAGTTCTGTTTCCTATTAAATCTATGTGTTTGTCTCTTCGATGCTCATCTAATTTATAGACCCTAATTCAAGGATTCGAATTAGTGTCGAAACTTTTGTTGTAAGAGAAAATGGATGTTTTGGCATGATAAATATTTTGAATTTTTTTAGATTTTGGTGATATTCGTTTATATGTTTGGATACAGTGGACCAGTGGTAGATGATATTCTCTATGCTTGTGTTACATAAATAGAATTTGTCCCCTTTATTCTTACTGTAATGTGGAAAAATTGCTCATTTTATTCTTTAATTATTTGAAATTGACACAAATAAACCTCAACTATCGTGGTTGCAAAAAAATTCTTCAATTCATTGTTGACCACGCAAAATCGAAATTCAAAAAGTCAAACGCTAATTACTAAATCGATACATGTCCACTAAATCGGTTGTAACTCCTTCAATACAACTCCTAATGAGGTGAACCTACTACCATTGGAAAGCTAACTCAATTTAATATAACTTTGATGAAGAGATCCAAAGTTAAATCCAAAAGAAATGCATTCTAGACACATATTCTTGATGAAAGATCTACTTGTATGGAAGCATTTCCTTTGAATTTAGCTTTGGATCTCTTCATCAAATTTATAGTAAATTGAGTTATAGTAAATTGTGTTATATTAAATTGAGTTAGCTTTCTAATGGTAGTGGGTTCACCTCATTCAGAGTTGTATTGAATGAGTTACAACCGATTTAGTGGACATGTATCGATTTAGTAATTAGCGTTTGGTTTTTTTAATCCCGATTTTGCGTAGTCAACGATGAGTTGGGAATTTTTTTTGCAACCATAATAGTTGAGATTTATTTGTGTCAATTGCAAATAGTTGAGAAATAAAATGAGCAATTTCCCGTGTAATGTGTGCATTTACCACATTTCCATAGAGAAAAATGAAATAAAATATAAAAAAGGTTTTTGTATGCATTTTCTTGAGCTGATGAACCATCACTGTTTTTAAGTAAGACGTAGACAACTCCATAGCCGCTCTTTAATGGCTGTCCAAGCGTCTCTAGAGTCGACGTCAATGTCCAAAATGTTCTAACATGACCCTAGCTTTAGTGTTACTATCTCCTTTTTTCTTTTTTTTTGGTTTTAATTACTATCTCCTTTTGTATTATATTAAAATCATTTTGCCCTTTTATTCTTTCTCTCCCATTCCTCAAAATCTCAGACATACATACATACACACATACATACATTATACATACATTGATATATACATATATACATACAGATACATGTAAGAATTATTTTGGGATCACACGTGTATAATCAATGTGTTAGGGTCATTATTTAAAGTAGTCAAAACTTATATGATCACTTAAGTATAAAATAAAAGACTATGGGGCATAAGTGTTATGGAAATTTAATGTGAGGATACATTCAGTAATTTCTAATTTGATGAAGGGCCGAATTAGAAATTGTTTCTATATAAATAGAAGGTTATGGTCCCTATGGCAACCATAATCTGAAATACAGAAAACTCTCTGCATCCCATCAACAGAGACCTAAAGCTATTCGGGTTTTGCTTTGGAAGATCCATTCCCAAACTTCAGAACCTAAGCAATGGATCCATCAGGTACGCTTCCGCTTCTGTTCTTATTATTCAGAGACTAGCATGTTTGTGGATTGTTTATAATAATCCTACAATTGGTATAAGAGCCACATGTTCAGATTCTGTTTGATAATCAAGGTTAATATGATTAAAATTTGGATTTATTTATTTGGTGAAAAACATCAGATTGTTGAATCTAGTTTTTCTTAAGGTTCTTGTTTAGATTAAGTATCCTAGAATCATGTGGTTTAAAGTTTAATGTTAGATCTGAATAATATGCATGTTAAAATCTAGCTTTGGTATTTGTTCTAGAAAATAACATGTTTAGATCTTAGATCTAAAATAAAGTTTAAAGAAAAATTTGAATCTAGATTATTGCTCATACGGTTTGTTTTCTGGAAATTTTGAAAAATATTTTCGTAACTTTTTTGGGAGCAATTTTTGGATTAGAATCGGTATAAAGTCTCAAACGTTGTTGCTCATAAAGTTAAATTTTCGGATCTAAGGTTTAAGGTTTCCGATTTTTTATATTTTTGGAGCAAATATCTGTTTAGAGATCAGCCATGGCGGCTGGCGGCTGTGTTCATCTGTTTTTTAGGGTTTCATCTGAAACCAGGTTGAAGAAGAATCTCGCGTCTCTGAACAATTTTTTTTGTTTTTTTGTTTCGAGCTTTGGCCCATTATTATTATTAAAAAAAAAGTTTATGGGCCGAGGAATCCCACTAGCGATTAAGAGGGGAGAATCTCAGCTATTACCTATACGCAGGAGGAATCGAACCCTGCAACCAGAGAACTCCAGACTCCTTTCTTTCCCTTCTTCAACAATTCTGCCGGTTTAATATTCTTGCAAATGGACCCCCAGACTTCTAGAAATATGTCTGAGCAAGAATACAATTAAAGTTTTAAATCAATATTTAAATTTGATTTTACAAGTTTAATATTTGAATTGGATTAATTGATGCATGATGTCGCCAAAGTGACCTCTCTTGTGGATAATTTTTTCATGAAAAATATTAAATGTTTTATGTTTGTAAATTCATGCGAATACTAAATCGACCCAAAGGTAGGTTTGTATTTGGCTGAATTGCATAAATACATGTGATGATGAACATGTGACAATTATTAGGAATAAACATGTGAATGATAAATCAATCCAAAGATATGTTTATTATTTATCATGCATTATTGTCAGTGTTTGATCGTTACAACAAGAGTATCGTTAGCAATTAATATTATTGTCCAAAGACTTGATATTGATGTTGCACTTGGTATCTTGAGATGGATTGTACAATATTTTATAATTTATTATTGATTTGTTTCAATTAAATAGTGAGTAACTAAAGATTGTTATCTCTTTTTTAGTGAATTTCGCTACAGTATCTGCGAACTTAAGTTTAATTCCAACTCTCACTGGCTCCAACTACAAAGAGTGGAAAAGTAAAGTTCATCTTTTTCTTAGGTGTATGGATCTTGACCATGTGTTAAGGATGAAACAACCTGCTTCTCCTACAGATATCAGCACAGCTGAGTATAAGGAAATTTATGAGAAGTGGGAATGTTCTAATAGCATTGGTCTAATGATCATTTTGGACACCATTCTAGAAACCTTTATATGTGATGAGGAGATCAAAGATCTCAAATAGCTCCTTGTTGAGATGGAGTTGCGCTTTGAAAGTGCTCATATTGTTAATACCACTAAGGTTCATGGCAAAAGAAGAAAAATTAAGGTTAATGAGAATGATGCTGCTAAAAGTCCAATCCAAAGGAAGGAGACTAAGGTTGAAGAAATCTGCTTCTTTTGTAAGGAACATGGACACATAAGGGATGACTGCCAAAGGTGCCACATACCATGTGGAATTACGGGCATGAATCATGCTATGGTATGTTCTGAGGTGAACTTAGTTGAAGTACCCAGAAACACTTGGTTGTTATACTCCGGTGCAACTACTAACATCAGTGTTTCACTTCATGATTGTCTAAGCTATCGGAAACCAACTGATGCTGAAAGACGCATTCATGTGGCTGATGGAAAACCGAGAGCTGTGGAGGCAATTGCACATTTTAAACTGTTGTTTAGTATTAGTCAATTTTAGGATTTGAAAGACACATTCGTGGTGCCGTCATTCAGACGGAATTTGGTTTCTGGTCCTTACTTAGACAGATCAGGATATTCTTGTCTAACAGGGAATGGAAAAGTAGTTGTATCTTTGAATTCAGTCTTGATTGGGACCGGTACTCTTCTGAAAAATCACAGTCTTTATATGCTTGACACTGTAGCTCTCAGGATGAAAGCTTAAGTGTTGAATAAAGGGGTACTAAACGAAAATTCTAAATGCAAGTTCAGGAACTCTGTGGCACAAACGCTTAGGTCACATTTCTAAAAATGTAATTGAGCGACTTGTGTCGAATGGTATATTGGGTTCTGTTGATTTCACAAATTGTGATGTCTGTGTGGATTGCATTAAAGGAAAACAGACTAAACAAAAGAAATTAGGTGCATACAGAGCTACAGAAGTTCTTGAGTTGATACATACGGATATTTGTAGACCATTCCCTACGGTATCTTGGAACGGTCAACAATATTTTATATCTTTCATAGACGATTACTCTCGATATGCATACTTATTTCTTATTCATGAAAAGTCAGAGTCTGTGGACGTGTTCAAGAAGGTTAAGGTTGAATTTAGAACCCACTTGAGCGAAGGATAAACTCTGTCAGATCTGATCGTGGTGGTTAATATTACGGTCGGTATGACGGTTCAGGTGAACAACGTCCAGGACCATTTGCAAGATATCTAGAGGAGTGTGGAATTGTCCCACAATATACCATGCATGGGTCTCCCAGCATAAATGGTGTGTCAGAAAGACGCAACCGCACTCTTAAGGATATGGTGAGGAGTATGATCAGTCATTCCACCTTACCTGAATCACTCTGG
The DNA here is from genome assembly GCA_030161315.1 of Eutrema japonicum. NCBI lineage: Eukaryota > Viridiplantae > Streptophyta > Magnoliopsida > Brassicales > Brassicaceae > Eutrema > Eutrema japonicum. The sequence continues at coordinate 20,943,979 of BSQW01000008.1, forward strand.
GGAAATGCACTAAAGACTGCAGCTTACATTCTTAATAGAGTGTTAACTAAAGCAACTGAAAAAACACCTTATGAGCTTTGAACTCGCAGAAAACCTAGTTTAAAGCATTTTCACATTTGGGGATGTCCAGCTGAGGCTAGGCCTTATAGGCCGTTTGAGAAGAAATTGGACTTCCGAACTGTGAGCAGTTACTTTGTTGGTTATTCTGAGCGATCTAGGGGCTATAAGTTTTATGATCCCATACATAAGAATATTTTTGAGACAGGAACAGCTACATTCTTTGAGGATATTGAATTTGGGGGAGAAATAAAGTTAAGGATATCATATTTGAGGAAGAATCGGATTTAGTTCCTAAACAGATTCATATAGTTGCTTTTGATAAAGCAAATTTGGAACCTCAAGTTGATACTGAAATCCTTCCTTAAAATGAAGATGACAATGTTATCGAAAATGAAGTTCAAATTCAAAATCCTCAGGAACTAGTGCAACAAGAACAAGTGCCTTTGCGGCGATCCACTAGAGAAAGGAGAAGCGCTATTCCGGATGATTACATAGTGTTTCTTATGGAACAAGAGGAAAATCAAACTCAATTGGAAGATGATCCTATCAACTTCCGTGAGGCCATGAGTAGTTCCAATCCAGATAAGTGGGTCAAAGCTAGTGAAGAAGAGTATAAGTCAATGTTAGACAATAAGGTTTGGGACCTTGTCCAATTACCAGAAGGAAAGAAGCCCATTGTTTGCAAATGGATATTTAAGACTAAAATGGATTCAAGTGGTAATGTGGAAAGGTATAAGGCTCGTCTAGTAGCTAAAGGCTATACTCAGAAAGAAGGGATTGACTACAAAGAAACCTTTTCTCCAGTCTCATCAAAGGATTCTTTTAGGATAATCATGACTCTTGCTGCACATTATGACTTAGAGCTTCATCAGATGGATGTCAAGACAGCGTTTCTCAATGGAAACATTGATGAGATGATTTATATGGAGCAACCAGAAAACTTTGTATTAGGTGATTCAAAGAAGATGGTATGCAAGTTAAATAAATCCATCTATGGACTAAAACAAGCTTCTAGTTAATGGTACCACAAGTTTCATGAAGTAATCACCTCATTTGGTTTTGAGGTGAATTTGGTTGAAGATTGTGTGTATCAAAAATTCAGTGGGAGTAAGTGCATTTTCCTGGTATTGTATGTTGATGACATACTACTAGCCACTAACGATATAGGCATGTTGCATGAGACCAAGAAATTTCTTAAAGAAAAATTTGAGATGAAAGATCTTGGTGAAACATCTTTTGTATTAGGAATCCAGATTCATCGAGATCGAACTCGAGGAATTCTTGGATTGTCTCAAAAGAGCTATATCGATAAAATACTCAAGAGATTTGGCATGCATGATTGCAAACCAGGTGACACCCCGATCGCTAAAAAGATAAACTTTGTCTTAATCAGTGCCCTAAAGGAAATTTGGAAATTTAGAAATTCAGGAGATGCAAAAGATTCTCTATGCGTCGGCTGTAGGGAGTCTAATGTATGCTCAAGTTTGTACGCGTCCAGATTTAGCGTACATTGTTGGAGTTTTGGGCAGATACTTAAGTAATCCAGGTTTGGACCATTGGAAAGCAGCCAAATAGGTCATGAGGTACCTGAAGAGAACAAAAGATTACATGCTCACTTATCAGAAATCAGATAATTTGGAGATCATTTGGTATTCTGATTATGATTTTGTTGGATGTCAAGATAGTAGAAAGTCTACATGAGGATTATCAGACATCAAACAAGGGAATTTGGCTGAATTTTTGTCAATTTTTGTCACTATGCTGCGAATTCAATAATGAATTGAAATACCACTAAAGTTATATATTGTGACAATAAATCAGCTGTTTTATGCTCCAATAGCAAAATAAGTTCTTAGTTGTTAAGGAGTGAGTACAGAGTGGAAAGATTTTTATAGAACAGTTAAGGACAAACTCCATATAGTAGATCCTCTTATAGAAGGTATTCCACCGAAGGTCTTTCATGAGAATATTGCTCGAATGGGTGTTTCAGTGTTAGAGGATCATTTGGTTTAGTGGGAGTTTGTCATTTGGTTTTTTGGTTCTATGTTTTGGTTGTGTTTATGCACATTTTCTGATCAGAAATAAAGTTTTCGGTTTACACTCTATACAATAAAGTTAAAGGATCTCAATAAGATAGGACCAGTTGAATATCGACATGTATTGATCGCTTTTTATGTGATTTTCATGCCACACTTTTCATAATTGATCAATGTCATTTGCCTATATTGATTTCAGTGACCGCCATGATCCTATATTTATGTAGTCAATGGACGTGATTGTTTATGCCCTACTACATAATGACAATTTTGAGCTCATAAAGTCTAACACAATTTTGTATACATATGTGACCCAGTGGAAGATTGTAAGAATTATTTTGGGGTCACACGTGTATAATCAATGTGTTAGGGTCATTATTTAAAGTAGTCAAAACTTATGTGGTCACTTAAGTATAAAATAAAATATTATGGGGCATAAGTGTTATGGAAATTTAATGTGAGAATACATTCAGTAATTTCTAATTTGATGAAGGGCTAAAATTGTTTCTATATAAATAGAAGGTTATGGTCCCCATAGAAATCCTAATCTGAAATACAGAAAACTCTCTGCATCCCATCAACAGAGACCTAAAGTTATTCAGGGTTTGCTTTGGAAGATTCATTCTCAAATTTTAGAACCTAAGCAATGAATTCATCAGATACGCTTCCGCTTTTGTTCTTATTATTCTGAAACTAGCATGTTTGGTTTGGATTGTTTATAATAATCCTACAACACACACATATATACATATACACACATACATGTATTGGATTGGTGGTGATGGAATGGGATTGAGAAATAATCATGTGTGTGTTTGCTTGCTTCTGGAAATGGCATCTTCGGTTGATGTGTGTCTTTTACAGTTTCTTTGGACAAGATGTTTGAATTTTTCACGGCATGTGACATCAAATATCTTGTTCCTTAACAAAATGTGACCTTTTGTCCCACTTTGTGACGTCTACATACCCATATTGCCTCTTTTTGAATAGGAGAGTTTGTTCATATTGGTATTGAATGGTATAGTATTTTTTTATCTTATTTTTTCATTTTTATCGTTCATAAAAGTCACCAAACTTTCATATTTTACGTTGGGAAAACGACGTATTTCCACTTCAGAAGTATGATATAAGTGTACATCCAACTGAAGTTTGTACTTCGACACAAATCCTTGTAATTCGAAAGTTTCAAACGTATTTACCCCCAATTTAAAAGTTTCAGACGTATTCATACACAATATAGAAATTATAAACGTTAAACCACACAGATCATGATTTATGACGGTTTATTGTATACCAAACGATACTTAACCATTTAAAATCGTAACTAAACCAGTTTATTAAACCAATTAAATAACTAAACCGATTTGTTTTTCACCCGATTTTTTTTTCTTCTCCTCCTGTGGTCTCTCAGCGTCGATAATTTTTTCTCCGATTATCGCATCATTCTGGACAAAAGATGCTTACTTTATTGATTATCACTTTTGGCTTAATCCCTTAAGTTTTTGTCCTTGGATTTGGTTGCCTCAAAGATGCTTACTTTATGGAATATGGATTATCATTATTGTGTTCGTCTTCATCCTCTGCTATTCTCCTGCGATGGTGGCTGATGAAGAAGATATAAGATGTTTGTTTATGAGTGAAGAAGAAGATCAGATTTGTTTTAAAAAAAACAAATCGGTACAAAAAACAAACAACTACAAATCGCGACATCGGAAATCAGATTTACAAATCACGACATCGGAAATCAGATTTACAAATCTGAGGTTGGGAAAAAGGTTACATGCGCTCAAGGGATTCGCTGCCATAGCGGTCAAGAACATATAGGAAGAGATCACGGAAATCTGGAACAGGTGAGCATCAGCCACGACCTGCTCGGTTCCGTCCCCGACGTTGCTACCACAAGCGACGCAGAGAGATTTCACCAACGGGAGGAAGATTCCACCGGCACGAGCTGAGACGGAAGGAATCGCAGGAGCCAAGAGAGCCTCACTGAAGACGAGACTGTAACCGTAATGGGATTATCAATTACATTCAAATTGTATCCCACAACTCTAGCTGTCATATTATTCTCTCCGTAACTTTAGCAGTGTAATTCATGGTAATTGTAGTAGTTTAGGGAAGTCTGATTCTCGTATTATACTATATATTTGTGTAATTGTTCTTGTGAATATCAACGAGAGAAAAACCTTTATCAATTGTCTTCCTCTAATTCTTCATGGTATCAGAGCGTTAACAATAATCTTTGAATTTTTCGATCTTTTGATTCTTATTTTTCATCTTTCTTTTCACGACAATCTTGATCGATGGCTGAAATGACGAACACGAACACGATACCGACAACGATGAATGACTCATTGAATCTGAACCTGACTGCGACTTCGGTACACACAAACACGAATTCAAAATCGACAGAACCCCAAGGAACGAACGTGATTGATGGAACGAATCTTACTCCGACAAGAGCATTGGATGACATACCAAAAACTAAAACGATGGAAGAAAGAGGACATGGAGTCTATGCGGATGCTGTTCATGTGCCGATCATCATGAATCATGAACACGCTAATTATGTCATCACTAACGAAGACAGAGACGGTGTGAACGGCTTAAGCGACACACAATGGCGTACGATCCCCAACCTATTAAACGTCGAGAAGATTAACGCCAACACTGAAATAATTTCTGGTAAAAGCTCTTTTCCTTTATGGATTATGGATACAGGTGCCACACATCATCTCACAGGGAGATACGACATTCTAACTGATGTGAGAGATATGGCTCCTGTCTTAATCATTTTGGCTGACGGACGGGAAAGAATCTCGGTTAAAGAGGGCACAATCAGATTGGGATCGAATCTGATATTGAAGTTTGTTTTCTTTGTTGAAGAAATGAAGTCTGATTTGATATCTCTTGGACAGTTAATGGATGAAAATCACTGTGTGGTACAATTGGCTGATCGTTTTCTTGTTGTTCAAGACCGAACTTCAAGGACGGTAATTGGAGTGGGTAAGCGAGAGGCAGGTGGAACCTTCAATTTTCATAGCACAGAGATGGCGAATTCAGTTACAACACGAAATGAGAAAAATTATGAATTGTGGCATAATCGAATGGGTCACCCATCTTCTGGAATAGTTGGTTTACTTCCGGATGTTTCCGTTCATGTTTCGTCTAAAGTGTCCAAAAAGGCGTGCGATGTATGTCTCCGCGCTAAACAAACAAGATCTTCGTTTCCATCAAGTCTCAATAAAACTACGAAAGTTTTTGAGTTAATCCATTGTGATTTATGGGGTCCTTATCGGACGGTTTCACATTGTGGAGCACGTTATTTCTTAACGATTGTCGATGATTTTTCTCGAAGCGTTTGGCTTCATCTTCTAACCGACAAAACAGAGGCACCAATCTTTTTGCAAAACTTCATATCCATGGTCGATAGACAGTTTCAAACCAAGGTTAAAAGTGTTCGAAGTGACAATGGAACGGAATTTACAAGTATGACGACTTATTTTCGAAAACAAGGGATTCTACACGAGACTTCGTGTGTCGGTACTCCGCAACAAAATGGGAGAGCTGAACGGAAGCACAGGCACATTCTCAATGTTGCTCGAGCTCTTCGTTTCCAATCGAATTTACCGATTGAATTTTGGGGTGAGTGTGTCTTGACGGCGGGATATCTCATCAATCGAACACCAAACTCTGTTCTTCAAGGGTTAACACCATTCGAAGTTTTATACGACAAAACTCCGGATTATGAATATTTGAGAGTTTTTGGGAGTTTGTGCTACGCACATAATCAAGCTCATAAAGGGGATAAATTTGCAACGCGAAGTCGGAAGTGTGTTTTTATAGGCTATCCCTACGGTAAAAAGGGTTGGCGTTTGTATGACTTGGAGCGTGAAGAGTTTTTTGTCTCTCGTGATGTGATCTTCTATGAAGATCAGTTCCCATTTGCTGCAATTAAAATTGCAGGCTCGAGAAATAGCGATGGTAAAGAAGGAGAACTATGGGCCCCGTTTTGTTCTAATTTATTGGTAGAAGAAGAAGAAGCTCTAAGGCCCACTGGAAATTTATTAATTGACTCTAGCCCAATAACAGGGCCACAACCACCAATAGAGCAACAAGGGCCCGACACTTTATCATCTCCATCTTCTAATGAAAATCATGCGTCATATTCTACACCTGCTCTGTCGCCATCAGCGATTTCTCCGATTGAGTCTGCTACACCGCCTCCTGTTCCACCTTGTGCCCCGGTTCAGTCTGCTCCGCCTGCTACAATCGAATATGAGCCACCACAGGAGCTTCTAGGGCGTGGACATAGAAAACGAACTCCTTCTGTTGTTCTGCGTGGTTTTGCTGTTAACACTGCGCAAAGCAAGCTTCTGTCAAAAACTGAGGTATCTTCGTCATATCCAATCTCGAATTATGTCACCTGCAATCGTTTTTCAGCAACACATCGCGCCTTTCAAGTTGCAATTACAGTCAATGTTGAACCGAAATTTTTCAATCTTGCGGTTAAGTTGAAACAATGGAGGGAAGCCATGAGCAAAGAAGTTACTGCCTTAGAAGAGAATGAAACCTGGACACTGGAAGATTTACCTGCAGGAAAGCGGGCAATTGGCAGTAAATGGGTGTATAAGATCAAGTATAACTCGGATGGGACGATTGAACGGTATAAAGCACGGCTAGTTGCTCTTGGTAACAAGCAAGTTGAGGGAGAGGATTATGGGGAAACTTTTGCTCCAGTAGCAAAGATGGGAACAGTTCGTATGTTTCTCAAGGTCGCTGCGGGAAACGAGTGGCCAGTGTATCAAATGGACGTGCATAACGCCTTTCTACACGGTGATCTTGAGGAAGAGGTCTACATGAAACCACCACCTGGTTTCTATTCGAAGGTTGAAACGAAAGTGTGTCGACTGCGGAAATCCATATACGGGTTAAAGCAGGCGCCTCAATGTTGGTTCGAGAAACTCAGTAAGGCCTTGTGCGATTATGGATTTCAACAATCTCTTGCTGATTATTCACTTTTCACATTTGACAGAAACGGTGTTCAAATCAACTTACTCATTTACGTTGATGATATGATACTTTCTGGGAACTCTGAGCAAGAGTTGAAGGTATTCAAAAATTATCTCTCTTCTTGTTTTAAGATGAAGGATTTAGGAGCATTGAAGTATTTTCTGGGGATTGAAGTGTCTAGAAGTAAATCGGGATTTTATCTAAGCCAAAGAAAATATGCTTTAGATATTATTTCTGAAACTGGATTATTGGGAGCTAAACCAGCGACATTTCCATTGGAGCAGAATCACAAATTGGCACTTTCTACCTCTGAAATTTTGCCAGATCCGGCTCCTTATAGACGGTTGATAGGTCGGTTTATCTATTTGGCAGCAACTAGACCATATTTGGCATTTTCGGTACACATACTTGCTCAATTCATGCAGACGCCTCGCGATGATCATTGGCAAGCAGCTTTGCGCATTGTGCGATATCTTAAAGGGACACCAGGTCAAGGAGTTCTTTTGAGTTCAGAAAAAGATTTTCAGATTTCAGGATGGTGTGACTCTGATTGGGCAAGCTGTCCACTTACTCGTCGTTCAGTCACCGGTTATTTTGTTCAACTTGGTCAGTCACCTATTTCTTGGAAGACAAAGAAGCAGCCTATGGTTAGCAAATCGTCGGCTGAGGCCGAGTACCGAGCTTTGTCCTTTCTTCGTGATGAACTTCTTTGGATAAAGAATGTTCTCACATCACTGGGTGTGTCGCATACACAACCGATGCAGGTTTATTGTGACAGCAAAGCAGCGATTCACATAAGCACAAATCCAGTCTTCCATGAGCGCACGAAGTACATTGAGAACGACTGTCATGCAGTTCGTGATGAAATTCAATCAGGTAATATCTCCACTCATCATGTCTCCACAACTCAACAACTGGCCGACATATTTACCTAACTACTTGGAAAACAAGCTTATGCAGATTTCAGACACAAACTGGGCATTCTTGACTTGCATACTCCAGTTTGAGGGGGGTAATGGGATATCAATTACATTCAAATTGTATCCCACAACTCTAGCTGCCATATTATTCTCTCCATAACTTTAGCACTGTAATTCATGGTAATTATAGTAGTTTAGGGAAGTCTGATTCTCGTATTATACTATATATTTGTGTAATTGTTCTTGTGAATATCAACGAGAGAAAAACCTTTATCAATTGTCTTCCTCTAATTCTTCAAACCGAGCCCGATCGAGGAGCTCCCAGTCCTAATAGAGCCACGGCACCGAGCGGAAGCGGCTGCGAGATGATCCCGACGATCGTGGCGAGGAAGATCGCGAGTAGTTGCCACACGTTGCGGGTGACTCCCTCGGGAACCGAGACGAACCATAGAATCAAACCAGTGGCGGTGGATGCGAGAAGCGGCTTAATCGCGGCTCCTTGCCATGGCGCCGGAGCTGGGACGAGGGGCACCGGTGAGGAGGAAGACGAGGCAGCTGCGGCGGAAGAGGCCTTAACAAGAGTTGATCTCCGGGTGAGAGCGACGGGAAGTGGAGATTTGACAAAGGAGATGCGGGAATGGGTAGATCGGAGAGGTTTCAGTAAATTGAGAGAGGAAGGAGGACGAGGGAGAAGGAGAGATCGAGATTTGAGGGGAAATGTCAGAGAGCAGGAGAGAGTTTTACAACACAAAAAAAAAATTGAGAGGAAAAACCAGAGGAGTTAATTTGCAAAACTCGAAGGGCTAATTTGTAAAATTAAAAATATGTTTTGAAATATTTGTAATTCATAAACTCTAGGGGCTAATTTGCAAAATCAGAAATCTCGGTTTAGTTGGGTTGGTTTTGGTTTAGGTTATAAACCAAGAAAACCAACATTTGTGTGTAAATAGGTTTCGATGTTTCAAATAAAGGAGAAATACGTTTTAAACTTTCGAATTGGGGAGATTTGTGTCGAGATATAAATATCGGGTGGATCTACAACTATATCATAAATTTGAGGGGAAAATACGTCGTTTTCCTTTTTACTTTTAAAATTCATAAAATGGTTTTCATGGATTCGATCCCTCATATACTATTGTGTTTGATGTGCAGTACTTGTAGTTTTATTTTAGGGTAAAACCAGACATATCTCAATTTTTTGGAGCCGTTGGTAAGAACATTAATCATATGAAGAGTTTGAATCCTTTGAAGTATTTTCTAGATGTTGAAGTAGCTCGTAATCCACAAGGTATCTTCATATCGCAACGCAGATATGCTCTTGATATCCTAGGCACTAAGCACTCTTCATTGCTTACTAAACAAAATAACAAGTTAATGACCGTTACATTTTGATATTTCACAATATGGTTGCTTGTTTGGGAGGTTGATCTATCTTATTCACACACAAAACGAATTTTAGTTATGTCGTTCACATATTGAGACGATTTCTTCATGCTCTTCGAAAGGCCCATTGATAAACTGCATTTTGTGTTGTGCGTTATTTAAAAGGGTGTCCTGATCAAGGGCATGATGTTAATTTCTAAGTGTGGTTTACAACTTTCTGCTTAGTATGATGCAAACTAGGCAGTTTCACCAAATACGCGTTGTTCTTTTAGTGTTCATCTCGTCTTTCTGAGTACATCTCTTATTGCTTGGAAGACCAAGAAGCACCACACTTTTTCTCATTCATCTGCTGAAGCAGAGTATTACTCTATGGGTATTGTGACTGGTGAATTATAATGGTTTAAAGAATTGTTGTTAGTTTTTGGCATTAAACATTCGGAACCAATGATTTTATTATGTGATATTAAGACTGGCATCTACATTGCTGCGAATCTGGTTTTTCACAAACGAACAAAGCATGTTGAAATTGATTGTCATACCGCCTAAAAGCGCAGTTAAAAACAAGATGATTGTTACCACTCATGTGTCATCATCGGATCAACTGGCCAATTTATTTACCAAGGCATTGGGATTTGCTGTGTTTGAATATCTGTTGTTCAAGTTAGCCATTTTGAATCTCCATGCTTTAACTAGAGAGAGGATAATTTCGTATCTATATATGGGTATACGGTCTACGGCCTATATGTTGGTATACGATCCATATGCTGGTGTATGGCATACAAATCAAAATACGGCACATCCGATATCTATGTTTTCTATCTTGCTAAAGTTATATCGTTAGGGTTATTTAGCTTTTTCCCCAAGTTTGGTAGATATCATATAATACACCTGAATAAAATCAGACTTTTAATTTACTTTATTATCAAGAACTAGGGATTGACCCCCACGCTTCGCGCGGGCCTAATATTTTTATATTTGTTTTTATGTAATTTATTTGGAAATCTTTATTTTTTTCTTTTCAAAATTTAGTTTAATATTCGGTTTATGTTTAAAGTTGCATTATGTATTTATTTTACATATACATTCATATTTTTAAATTTATTTTTATGCTATTTTTTAGGAATTATTTTCTAATGTCACAATAAGATATCCGTTAGAAGACGTTTTTTTCTAACCTCGTTTGATAAACCGACTTGAAAAGTAGAACTAAGAAGCGGTTGAGCGTGGGTTTGATAAACCGACGTCTCTTTTCTTCTAATAATTAATATTTATTTTTAGTTAAACTAAAATAATCAGTTATTTTCGAGAACACACACAAGATACTTTAATCTTCTGGAAAATTCAGAAAACTCAACTCCACTTTCGACCACAGGGTTTCTCATAATCTCTTGTATCGGATCCCTTTGAATCTATCATCATTCTCTATCGGAATTGATATCCGAAATTGAGGTCTCAACTCGATTCTGTAGTTTTTTTCCTGTCTCAGATACTTCTAAATCGGCTTCAGAACGAAGAAGATATTGATCATTTTGTTGTCTTTCTGATTCAATAACTTGATTTATTAAGTATTTCATGTATTATTTGACGTTATGATGGATTCGTAGAAATTGTTTGCTAGGATTTTTGGGGTAGAGTCTTCGGTGAAGAATCTCCATTTTCCGACGCATCTGTTATCCGCTGAAAGAGCTATTTCTTTGCATGATACGATGAAATTATGGAAATCCACTGCTGAGGTAGCACCGATTTTTGTTATGATGACTCCAAGAAGGTCTTGTGGGAGTGCTTTTATGCGGCTGATTTCTTTTTTGTTTGGATCCATTGGAGGTTTTTTTTGGTTGATTATTGTGACGTGGGTTGTGGTTTTGAGACGTACTGGTAATTTGTTTAAATAGTAGAATGGTGGTGGTAGTACCCTTTTGTACACTAATTGATCATTAAATTTTAGTATTGAAGATATCCCCATCTTTGGTGTTTTTAATTCTTTTGGAAAATTAACTTTGGATTAAGTGACACAATAAAATAACACAGTTTTTAATTAGTAAGTTTTTTAAATAGGTGAGATCAATTAATTAAGGAGTTTAGTGTTGATGTGGACAGCTTAAAATGAGAGAAAACTCTCTTATTATATTATAGACTAGGATGTGATGATCCGCGCTACGCGCGTGCGTTGTAAACAATTTTTCTAAACAGCTTTTATTGTCTAATGTTATTTTACTTTTTGAATGTGGTAATTAATTGAATTGTCTCTATCAGCTTAAAATATGTGTATTTTTTTTTTTGGTTTTTTTTTTTAATTTCTTAAATTTATGATCTTATATGTATTTGTTTAGTAGATATTACACATTTTTACTTATTTTGTTTCCTTTGTTGGCCAATTTCATGCAATTACTTGAGTTTTTTTAAAGGAAGATCTTAACAATTTAAAGTTTTCTTTGCATAAATTTTGTTTTTTTTTAATCTAAAACATATTTGTTGAAACCCTTATAGAATACGTTTCCCTTTAATATTTAGGAATTTGGGCTACTTTTAAAAATATAGTTTAAGATAATTTTCTATTTTTTTCTAAATATGTTGGATGTATAGATACTATGCGCGGACATGGTCCACATTTTTTTAATCTTGTTTTTATTGTGTAATATTATTTTATTTTATTGGTTTTGGAGTTAATGAAACTGTTTCTAACAATTTAATATTGGGTGGTTCCTTATTTTATTTTATTTTCCATTTTTATATTATTTTTAATCGTGTTTTTTAACATCATTCTTTTTAATCGTATTTCATGTTGGATTCTAATCCTCTTTATTGCGTGAAATATGTTGTGTGTTTCTTAACTATATTATTTTTATATTTTTGCAACACCAATTTCCATATTTATCAGGCACAATATGCTTTTTTTATGGGGCTAGCTCATTACATCAATCATTAACAATCCATCAAGTTGAGTAAACTATATCCATTACAATCATTAACAATCCATCAAGATGACATAGAGTCTCTATGGAAGAAATTCAGATTGTTAATGATTACATCAAACATATCTAAGTCTCTATGGAATAAATTCAAAAATTGGCAATGTTTCAACCCCCCCCCCCCCCCCCAAAGTAATTTAGAAGTTCGTTATTCTCGTCATCGTCGTCATCATCGTAGGGTTATATTGACGGCAGTCGGAAAAATTCCATCTTGGTTGTCCAACTAATCACAGACCAATGACATCATTTGTTGATTGTTGGTGGTTAGGAACGTGACATGCGGGAATGAGATGATAGAAGAGGCTGGTGTGACTCTAGAACTTAAAATTGAAATAATTAATAAGATATGGTTTGCACTCTCTTCTCGACAACGATTGTCCCTTCTTAATGGGCCTATTATGTATATTTAGAAATTTTTGTTTTAAGTTTGGTTTTTTTTTTGAATTATTTTGTTTTATGTGTGTGTGTATTTTATTTTTGTTTTAATGTTTGTTACTTAGATGGAGGATGATGTGACACCATAAAAAGACATCAAAGTTAACTTTATATATATATACTTGGTTCGCTAAAATTTCCAACGATCGGTCCGAATCCTAACAAAAATATATAAAGAAATGACAATGCACATAGGTATCAATAGTGGTCATTCATGTGTGTGTGTGTAGTTTTTGTAACCAGCTTCTATTTCCGGTTTGGGATAATTTTAATATAATATTATAATTTTTAGAAAAAAAAAAAAAAAAAAAACTTACTGATACTTTGACTAAGCCATCACATTTGGGTCTTTTTCATTCTTTGCTTCAAATTTAGGTCTCAAGCCTAAATTTGAAGTCAAAGCTTGAAATGGTGTACATCATTATGAGTATATTGTATATAAGCAAGTAAGTGTATGAACTTTATTAGACAATCTCCAATATATATCTCCATTTTTTACTCTAAAATGGAGCAACTCCAAAATAGAATTGTGTTTTGCTCTAATGTATAATTCCATTTTTTACTCCAAACAAAGAATATTCTAAATAGATTATTTTTATATTCTATTAATAATGCTTTTTATTTCTATAAGTTACAAATTAATCCATTTTTTACAATTTTTTTTATAAATTATGAATTTAGTAAAATTTAATACTTATTAAATAAATAAAATTACATAATATCATTAAACATCACCGACACTAAATTTTTCCCACAAATGATCATTTAGTGCATTTCGAAATGAAAAATGAGATTCTCTATCTCTGATTGCTCTAAATCGACCAAGAACCTCTTGGAATAGGATATTATCATCATCTACTATTTGGACCTCTGGAGGTGGAGATTCTCTTCCAACTCCAATTGGTGCACAAGCCAAAATTTTACAAAAGCGGAATGCTCAACAACAAGATCAACAAATTCCTCCTCCATTAACTTCGTTTGGACAATGTTTTAGGGGAAAAAAACTAGAATGACACAAATAAATTGACTAAAGACTAGACTAACATATAATAACTGGGAAGGAGAAAGTCTGTTTTAAGCCCATTATACCCTTATTTGCTCTTGTTAGGAAAAACGTTATTACGACACTGCCATTACAAAATTATTTCCACGTAAGCAAAAGTTTGAGTTATTTACAAAAATACCACCGCGGTTTTCAGAATAAGTTTGCGGACCTTTGTTGCAGACTTAATAAATCGATAAGTCTGCACAGACTTGTTATGCAGACTTAATCTGCAGACTTGTTTTGCAGACTTAATCTGCAGACTTATTTTTCAATGTTGCAGATTTATTAAGTCTGCGCACATCTGCAGACTTATTATGCGTGTTGCAAACTTTTCGACGCAGACTTAATATGCTTTGTTGCAGACTTGTTTTGATTGCAGACTTATTACGCAGATTTATTCCCTTTGTCGCAGACTTATGTTCATTTGCAGACTTATTATGCAGACTTATAACAAATCTGCAGCTGTTTGTTGCAGACTTAAATGCTTTGTTGCAGACTTTTGGAAAATCTGCGACAAGAAGACTAAGTCTGCGACACTTGAAAGGTCTTACTGAAATAACATCGCTTGTCGCAGATTTATTTACAATGTCGCAGATTTAATGCTTAACGTCGCAGACTTATTTGTAAATTGCTTACGTGGCATTAAAAACTGCAGACTTATTAGACTGTGCTGCAGACTTGTTTTCTGACTAGAATAACACTTTGTTTGTCGCAGACTTGTTATGTTATGCAGACTTATTGAATGCGTTGCAGACTTAACGAATCTGTTTGTCCTAGACTTTCAATGTGTTGGTCGTTGCAGACTTATTCAATGTGTTGCAGACTTATTCAATGTGTTGCAGAATTATGTCTCTCTATTCTTTGATTTTTCTAGGCTTCTTTAGGTGAAGAATCATCTCAGGTTGAATTTTCACAAGGAGTTCTCACTCAGCTTTAGAATTGAAGTTGTGTTTGCGGCTGCTGGATTTTTGGACCCGTTTGGTCTCTTTATGGATGCTTCTTATCTACTTTTTGGTGTGTTTTATGACTAGTTGATGGTATATTTTAGGGCATGTTTTAAGAGTCTTTTTGAACTTGTTGTAAGACCTTTATTTGGCATCTATTTTCGGACTTGTTGTGTTCTGTTTAAATCAAGACAAATGTAAAGTAAGACAATCGTTCATTCTCGGACTTATTGTCATTTTCGGACTTGTTGTAAGATCTTAAATCTGTTTTTCCCTTTTTTCCGTCTTTCCTTAAATCTTTGTCTGTTTTCTCATTGCTTGCTTGAATTTTCATGCTTTTTACCTTTAGGTTCATGTGAGATTACTCGAGACCAAACGTCAAAGACACACTCAACACTTAAAATATAAGTCAAAGACACGAACTACAAACCAAGTTAAAACAAATACAAAGACAGACTCATCACTTAAAATAGAAGTCGGAGACAAGAACTACAAACCAAGTTAAAACAAATACAAGACACACTCATCACTTAAACGAGCTTACTACAACCAAGGATGATCACACATCCAATCAATACAAGAAACATCCATTTTTTCAGGGAAGATTTTGCTTCCAGTAGAAGTTCTTCCACTCTTTCAAATTTCTCTTTCTCTAGTTTCATTTGGAGCTTCTCAAACATCTTCTTCTCGGACTCCTCTCGATCTGTTGCAAATTGTTTAACCTCTTGTTCAAGTCTATCTATTCTAAACGATGATGCCTCTATCTCATTCAACAATGCTTCATCAACCCACTTGAAAGTGTAGTTATCATTGATCAACTACAACAATTAAGAACTATGACAATCAAAATTTGCATAAAGCAAACAATTTTGACAATGACAAAGATATACAAAGTCACTCTAGTTTACCTTTTGTTCAACAGCAAACGCACACCGGTATTATCTCCGGTATGGATTCGCATCCGACTTAGAAATTCTTCCCGCAATCGCTTCCCCACACCAACATCTCTTAGGCAAACCGAGCTTAGAGGACGACCCGGGCTAGAGTTTTAAACATCTAAAAACAAGTCTGAAACAAATGAAACAAGTCTACAACACATGTCTCCAAAAAATAAAACAAGTCTGCAACTAATGAAACAAGTCTGCGACACATGTCTCCAACAAATAAAACAAGTCTGCAACTAATGAAACAAGTCCGCAACTAATGAAACAAGTCTGCGATAAACAAATATGCAACAATAACAACAAAGTCTGCAACAAATGAAACAAGTCTGCGACAAATGAAACAAGTATGCGACAAATGAAACAAGTCTCCAACAAATAAAACAAGTCTGCAACAAATGAAACAAGTCTGCAACAAATGAAACAAGTATGCGATAAACAAATATGCAACAATAACAACAAATTCTGCAACAAATGAAACAAGTCTGCGACAAATGAAACAAGTCTGCGACAAATGAATTAAGTCTCCAACAAATAAAACAAGTCTGCAACAAATGAAACAAGTCTGCAACAAATGAAACAAGTCTGCGACACATGTCTCCAATAAATAAAACAAGTCTGCAACTAATGAAACAAGTCTGCGACACATGTCCCCAACAAATAAAACAAGTCTGCAACAAATGAAACAAGTATGCGATAAACAAATATGCAACAATAACAGCAAAGTCTGCAACAAATGAAACAAGTCTGCGACAAATGAAACAAGTCTCCAACAAATAAAACAAGTCTGCAACAAATGAAACAAGTCTGCAACAAATGAAACAAGTCTGCGATAAACAAATATGCAACAATAACAACAAAATCTGCAACAAATGAAACAAGTCTGCGACAAATGAAACAAGTCTCCAACAAATAAAACAAGTCTGCAACAAATGAAACAAGCCTGAAACAAATGAAACAAGTCTGCGATAAACAAATATGCAACAATAACAACAAAATCTGCAACAAATAAAACAAGTCTGCGACAAATGAAACAAGTATGCGACAAATGAAACAAGTCTGCAACAAATAAAAATAAGTCTGCATCTGTGAGGAAGATGAAGAGACGCGAGCGCAGCGCGGCGGTTTTAAGCATCTAAAAACAAGTCTGCAACACATGAAAATAAGTCTGCATCTGTGAGGAAGATGAAGAGACGCGAGGGAGAGAGAGAGAAAATAGACGATAACAACGACGACGGTGATGAACGAGGACGACGAGAATAATTATGGACGCTGAGAACGACGAGGACGACGGACTTTGAAGAAAAGAGGGAAGAGAGAAACTACGAAGGTTTGGTTAAGAAGGACGGCAACGAGGGTACAACAACGCTGAAGAACAACGACGACGACATCTATGAAAAACGGTGACGACGGCGGCGAAGATGCAACGATGTACGACGACGGTGAAGAAAAATTTTAGGGTTGAGAGGTTTAGGGTCGTCGTTTGATGAATAGATTTAAGGAAGAGAAGAGATATTTTTTTGAGTTTTATATTTTTTTTTTTCCTGAAAAAAATAAATCAAAATGGCATTTGTGTAAATAAGTAACTCAAATAGGGGTGTTCTGTCTTTTGATAAAAGAGTTGTGTTATTCTAGTCAACTCAGTTCTGAGGGTGTTAATCTAGTAATTACATAAAAGATTAATATTATTATGAGCAATTTTCTCATTTTTTAGTGATATAAATATTTAATATTTAAAAGGATCAATTTGCAATTAAGAAAGTTCAACTCCATAATGGAGTAGAATATGGAGTTACTCCAAATATGGAGTAGAATATGGAGAAATTCCATTTTGGAATGGAAAATGAAGTGGGGTTGGAGAGAAAGTTACTCCAAAATAGAGTTTGGAGTAGAAAATGGAATGGAGTTGGAGATGCTCTTAGTTAAGGGGCACTTGCAAAAATGACCTAAAATTTGAGGTCAAACACAAACATAAACTCTTTTTTCCTTCTCCTCAACAAATGCCATTTTGTGTCCATTACACCCTTCCAGTTTGCGATATTCACGAAAATGCCATTTTGAGAAAATGAGTAGACTTCTTTTAAAGTCTTTTGAAGTCTGCTACATTCTGAAAAATACACAAAACACCTTTGGATATCCACTTATTTACGAAAATGCCATCTTTTCAATTTTCTCAACCACCATGAACAACCAATTTCGAGCTCTGAATGCTTCTCCAACCAATTTCTTTGGCTCTAACTACTCATCTTTATGTTCATAACCTCATAATCTTCCATTTTTTCTCCATTTTCATCCAAAAAACTCTCTCATTTTCGTTTTCAAAATTTACACATTCTTAGATCTTGCTTGTTTCGGTAGCTATTGCATAAGAAGGACTGGACTTCTTTGATATTGGTTAATCACAGTGTTTTGGGCACTCGACGAAGCTCAAAACAGCCTCAAACCGGATCTAGGTAATTATTCACTTGATTTTCGTTAATTTTCAGATCTGTTTTGCGATAGTAGACTTCATTTGAAGTCTCCTAGTCAACCATAGGTTAGTTTTGCAATTGACTATTTTTTTTCGTTTTTGTAAAGAGACTTCAGGTGAAGTCTAGAGACTTCATGTGAAGTCTGTGAGTTATCCTTTGAAAACAAAAAAATCACCCGTAGACTTCATATGAAGTCTCCGAAAAAGAGAGGCTACTTTTGTAGTTGACCAAACTTTGACTTTTATATGGCAGACTGACTTCATCTGAAGTCTTCAGGAGAAGTCTTCAAGAGAAGTCTTCTGGAGAAGTCTTCTTTTAAGTCAGTTTGGTATTTGACCAAAATTTTGAATTTTTATGAAAGTTAGTTTTGCGTTTGACAAAAATTTCAAACTTAAAAAAAAAAACTTTTTTTGAGTAGACTTCATATGAAGTCTACAAATTTAGAGTAGACTTAAAAAAGAAGTCTATTTTTCCAAAAACTGAAGTAGACTTCAAACGAAGTCTGCAATGAATATTTTTGGTCAAACTCAAAACTAACCTTATTTTTCGTAGACTTCAAACGAAGTCTACTTTCAATATTTGAATTGCAAAAGTGACCCATTTTCAGTAGACTTCAGTCTAAAGTCTTTTCTAACGACGTAGACTTCATTAGAAGTCTTCTTTAACAGCGTAGACTTCAAATGAAGTCTACTTTAAAAGTCAAACACTGATGAGATTCTGGTCAAATGAAAAAGTAACCTATTTTTCAGTAAACTTCATGAAGATGTCTACTTTTATAAAGTCAACAGTTTGGTCAAATGCAAAAATAACCTTTTCCACAATAGACTTCACACGCAGACTTCTAAGAATTTATGTAGATTTCAAATGAAGTCTTCTTTGTCAACTTTTCATAAAATTCTACTGTATAACGTTTTTAAAAAAACTCATTTAGAGCATATTTATAACGAATCTTTGAGTTTTTTTTGTTCTAGTATGTATTTTTACTAGTGCTTTTACTGTTGTATTAATTTTATGTGTTTTAACTAAACAATTATGGGTGAATCAAATTTGTTGATTGGTTAGGCATTTAGCTCGTAATAGAAGACTTCATCTGGAAGTCTTCTTCATTTATCTAGGACAGACTTCAGAGTGAAGTCTATGTAGATAATTTTGTTAAAAAAACATTTTTAACATATTTATAATGTTTTTTTTTAGATTTTCTTGTTCTTACATTTGTATTTTTGTTTTTGCTTCTGTATGAGTTTGACTTGTTTATGTGTTATAATTATAAAAGACTCATTTTTTGTTTGATTAGGCTTTTAGCATATTTATGTAGACTTCTGGTGAAGTCTTCTTTATAATTATAATTTTGTTAGAAGCTTATGTGTTTTATCCTTATAGTGATGGAAACTTGTGTTTTATCCTTATAGACTTATAGTGATGAAAACTTGGCGAGAACTCGAAATGTTGGTAACGTTGTAAGGTAACAGAAGTCTGTTATAGATTCTATCTTAAGAAATTGTTTTTAAGTTCTGCTATGAATTGTTTCTATGTTCTGTTAATAATTGTTTACAAGCTGATTTGGGAACTATGTCAAACGGCATATTCAATGTGCATTACATGATCAATAAAACAAGACAAGAGATAGTAGATTTGGTATTACAAAAATTATAACTATTTGTCCTTAAATCAAAACAAATTGTATAACACGGAAAATGAGTTTTTCGTACACACCAACACATCCCATTGGGACTAAACACTACTTCAGTATATACCGGCACTTTCTATTTCCAATACATCTTCTTTTGATTCACAAACAAATTTTCATCTTCTTCTGTCTTTCCACTGCTCCTTGGCCCTATACAAGTCAATCAAATCAAATTCAGCAGTAATAATGCAGCCTCCTATACAGCTAAGAATTTCAATGAATTCTGTTTTCTTACTGTGAACAGCAGGAGGTGCTTATGTACCTGTTGCCTTGATGGGTTCTCATTTAAAGTCTACTTCCTGGTTAAGTAAACCATTTTAAGAAAAAAAACATTGTCATGGGTCTGGTGGTTTAATCAACGTTCCCGGTTTAATTCACCAGATCAAACAAATCTAATTAAAAATGATTCCATAATAATTCCACCACAAAACGACAACAACACTTCTTCTCGAAAAATTAAACCAATCCATCAATTAAACCATCCACTTAAACCAATTCCCAATTGAATCAAACCAAGCGCACAATAACAAAACAGAATTTTGAAAGAAGTCTACGAATGGCCACCAGGTTTGAATAAGAAATTTACTAAAGAAGTCTACCGAATTTTTAAAGAAGTTTACTAATGAAGTCTACATAATTTTGAAAGAAGTTTACAAAATTTTGAAAGAAGTCTACGAATGGCCACCAGTTTGAATAAGAAGTCTACTAATGAAGTCTACATAGTTTTGAAAGAAGTCTACGAAGAAGTCCTTACGTGTCAGACGAAGTCTACCAACTGTCCTATAGCAGAGAGCGTCAGCGGCTTAACGACTGCCAACGAGAGATCCGCCGGCAACAGATCTGAAAGAGTGAACCCAATAAGTGAACAAAAATGTCCGGCGATACTCGGTATAGAGGTGAAAGAGAGGAACGAAGGCCTACCGTTTCGCGGAGGAAGTAATCCAGAAGAGGCAAACCTTCGCATCCAGTCAAGCTTTTCCAGGACCAATTAGATCTCGTCGATGGTTCATCATCTTCAAAGAAACATGCTTCTGCTCTCTGACCTCAGAACTGCAATAATAGGATAAGTGAGAAAGAGATGAAGACAGGGAGATGAAGACGGGTTAGAAGAGATAAAGACGAAGAAAGAAGAAGAAGAACGACGGCTTACCACTACGACAACCGGCAAGAATGGAGAGGCGGTGGAGGTTAACGGCGAGAGATGCGAGAGAGTGGAGCGCCGTCTTAGAGAGAAACTAGAGTTTTTTTATAACAAAATTAGGGTTACAAGTCGTAAGTTCCTTTATATAAGGAGGTACAAATTTTGGTTAGGTTAATAATTTTCGGTTCAGCAGACTTCAACAAATTTTGGTTAGGTAAATTTATTTCAATAGATTTCGGTTTAGCAGACTTCTATATGAAGTCTACTCATAATTCAACTATAACCTATAACTTATTTCCTTGGTTAATCTGATCAAATTTTATGATTTTTTTATTTTTAAAACATCATAACTTAGTATAATAAATTTTTAAAACATCAAAATTTTATAAACTAATTTTTGTTTTTTTATAATTTAAATATAAGATTTAATTACAGACCAGACTTCATGAGAAGTCATGTAGACTTCTATATGAAGTCTACTAATAATTCAACTATAACCTATAAATTATTTCTTTGGTTAATCTGATCAAATTTTATGAATTTTTGTTTTTTAAAAAATCATAATTGAGTATAATAAATTTTTAAAACCTCATAATTTTATAACATAATATTATTTCTTTTTATATTTAAATATAAAATTTAATTACAGAGCAGACTTCATGAGAAGTCTACATGTAGACTTCTATATGAAGTCTACCTGCGTCTCAGGGTTATAATCGTAAAAACACGTACTGGGTTTTTGTTTAGTCATTGAGAAGGTAACTGTAATTTCACTACCCATGCAGGTTACTTTTGCTTTAACTCAAATAAGAGGTTTAATTTTTCTGAAAAAAACCAAATTTTAGGTTATTTTCAGCAATTCCCCCCTCAGTTAATGAAGAAAGCTATTTTTCACAACTCTTTTGCTCTCTCTTGCGAACTCAGTGGCGGAGGTAGAAACAAAATCTACGGCGTCAACAAAATATCTTATTATATAAAGCAGGATCCTTCGACGTGAGCGCGACACGTAGGATAATTATAACTCATGAGGTTGTGACATTTGTCGCGGTTGTTAGTTTAGATCTTGACATGTGTCAATTTAATTAAAAAAAAAATGAATTAAAAGTAAATATTAAAAAAGGTTAAATTAAAAAAGCAATATTACAAAAAGAGAAAAAAAGAATAAGTAAAGAAAACTTATTTAAAAAAAGAAAAAAGTTTATAATCCTTTCCATTATGACAAAATAAAACTTAAAAAATAAAAATTATTAATATCTATATATATAAAGGAGAATTATTCAAAGTTAGTAACTTGCAAGATCGTGACACGTGTCGAGTTAATCCATTAGATTTTGACATGTGTAAAAAATTATCAATTAGATTTTGAAACATAATATATATCTATCTATCTATCTATATAAAAGAGAATGATTCAAAGTTACTAACTCGCAAGATTTCGACTTGTGTCGAGTTAATCCATTAGAAAGGAGAATGATTCAAAGTTAGTAATTCGCAAAATCGCGACACGTGTTAAGTTAATTTATTAGATTTTTACACGTGTACAAAAAATTACCAATTAGATTTTGGTACATAATATTAACACTAAAGGAAAAAATATAATCTAGACTTGATCATAAAAGTAAATGTAGCAAAAAAAAAAGAAGTTGTTTTTAGATTAAAGAAATTTATCTTAAAGTTTTGACACATAATATTAATAATAAAAGAAAAAAGTTTAATTTGGACTTAATCCTAAAAATAAAGTTAACAAAAAAAGGAAAATAAAATTTATTTTTAGATTAATAAAATTTATCTTAAAGTGTTTTTAAAAAATGAAAAACAAATATTATGTTTATAATAAAACAATAAAACAATAGATTGACATTATAAAAAGGAAAGTAAACAAAGAAAAATTAAACCAAAAATTATCCTAAAAGCTAAATTTAAAAAAAAAAAAAAAGTTAAAGTTAAAAAAAGGAGATAAAAAAAATTCTATTTTGATTAAGGAAATTTTTAAAAAGAATACAATCCCATAAGGAAAAGGAATTCTAATTCCTCACTTCTATATAACCAATTTGATATTTGCTTTTCAATTTTACAACAAAAAAACATTCACTCACATATTTCGTCCGTAAGCTACATTCTCTTCGTTATCTAAACTAGAGGAAATCTTCCGTTTAATCGAAATTATGATGTATGTTATGAAATATCTTCTTTATATACACCCGCTTCATATATCTTCGTTATCTACACCCGATATTATGTTGTACGTTATCTAAACTAAAAGCTAAATTATGTTGTACGTTATCAAAATTATGTTAGAGAGACATGTCAAGTGAATTGATCAGATATTGAAACATGTTTAATAAATTTTCAATTATATTTTGATAGATTTTTAATAATTTTCTAATTATATTTTAACACATAATATTAACAATAAAAATAATATTTATAATCAATTCATAATCTTAAAAGGTAAAAGAAAAAATTAGTAGTTATGTTTAGATTAAGAAAATTAAATAAAAATTATAAATAAAAGCAAAAAAAAAAATAAAGAAAAAACCATATTTCAGATTAGAATAAGGAAATTAAACAGTATATAACAATCCTAAAAAAAATTAAATAAAAGCCAAAATATTAAAAAAGGAAAAACTATATTTCAGTTTAGAATAAAGAAATTTTATTATATAAAGCTGAATGTTTCAATGTTGTTAACTTACCTGATCGCGACACATGTCAAGTCAATGTTGTAAAACATAAAATCGATTAATAAAAAAACTTAAAAATTCGGAAAATTTAATAACCGATTCGTAATTGGTAATTTTACAAAAAAATAATTAAAAAAATATCTTAAGAGGCAAAATTAATATAAAAATGGAAGAAAAAAATCTTAATTTTTCTATTTAGATTAAAGAAATTAATCCGAAAAGGAAAAAAAATTCTAATTTCTCACCTTTATATAAACCTCTAATTTCCATTTAATTTTTTCATCATTTCTAAATTTATATATTATATATTTTCATGGTGATCTAAGTTTGTTTTCTATTTTTTGTTTTTAGTTTTTTTCACGGATTATAAAAAATTTAATTACAAACCCGCATATATGCGGGTACTTATCTAGTAATATATAAACTATAATCTAATTTATCAAAAACTTGAATATTTTTACTGAAAAAAAAAACAATCACACCGTCAAATCTATATAAACAATCAAATCTAAAAAAACAAAAAATATATATATAAACAATCAAATCTAAAAAAAATATTAAAAAATTATTTAAGAAAGAAACGAATGTTTAAATAATAAAAGACGATAATAATAAATTAGAACACGAAGTTTCGAACAATTGAGTGATTGACAATGGGGTCACGATCAAATTAACCAATTGACAATGGAGTCAAACCATTGAATATAAACCAATTTTCTAATATATATTATAATTTTTTGGCTATATGAAATAAAATTTTAAAAATGATGGGGTGCTTTTCCTTCATTGCCTCTGCCACTGTGCGAACTCAGGAAAAGTGTCAAAATCATCTTGAACTAAATTTGGTGTGCCGAAAAAAAAACGAACTAAAATAGGGTGCCAATTTCTACCTAAACGACATAAACATTTAAATTTCCTATCCAAACTATTCAATCGAACCCAGATCCAACATTAACTATTAAATCTGTTAGTCAACTTTCACGTATTGCCAATGTGGCTTGCAAACGAAAACGAAGTTGTTTTATCCAATCTAAACTCAAAAATCAAAAAATCAAAAAATGAAAACGGTGTCGTTTTCACATCAATTTCGAAATTTTTGATTATTGTTTAAAAATTAAATATAAACCGAGTAAATTCGATTCTAAACCAAATTAAACCAGATTTAAACTAGAACCAACCCAAAAATATAGATCCGTAAACGACTCGAATGACCCGATATGGTTTTCTTCTTCCCCTGTAATCCAATGACTTCTAGAATCTCTAGAAAAAATGACTTCTAGGAATCACACGAAAAAATGATATTCATGAGAAA
Source organism: Eutrema japonicum (assembly GCA_030161315.1). NCBI lineage: Eukaryota > Viridiplantae > Streptophyta > Magnoliopsida > Brassicales > Brassicaceae > Eutrema > Eutrema japonicum. Next base: position 20,969,020 of record BSQW01000008.1, read on the forward strand.
TTCCAGAGATCTAGATTCATACATGTATTCTTTTCACCCAAATCAATCAATTGCACAAGAGATAACACTAATTTGATTGATCGTTGAATGACATCAATAAATCACCATTAGATCCCAGAAAAATATGCGATGAATGTGATGATAATATACAAATTAGCTTCTAAGAATCTCAAAACAAAACAGAAAAACACAGAAACTCATGATCAATTTTGAGAAAACCCAGATTCTTTCATCAATGAAAAATAAAAAAAAAATCATCTCTCTCTCGATAAGGCGACTCTCGCCTCATCCCTCAAAATCCCTAAATCCAACTCCGGCACCGGTCCCTGCCCTCCGTCGCCGGTAAGCCCAATGGCCAAGAAAAAGCGAACCCTCATCAAACCCTCCTCCCATCCTCTGAAAATCCCTCCTGCAAATCGATCTTCAACTCACACTCCTCCGCCGCTTGGTCATCCCTAATCCGGCGACCGCCTCTTCTAAATAACCCGTTCTCCCTCCAAACCCTGGATCGGAGAAGATAGCTCATTCGACAGCACCATTTTATTTGGGTTTAATGGTGAAGAAGCCAAAAACTTATTTGGGTTTTCTGATTTGAATTTAGGGGTTTGTGTTTCGTCTTGGATGCTAAACCCTAAATCGATTAAATCGATTTTCTATACGACAACATATCGATTTATCACCTCCATCTTTTAAGGGAAGAAGAAGAAGTGACAAATGTTTAGTCTGCTCGACGACGAAGATGAAGTGACAAACCCTAAATCAATTTTTAATTTTTCCTCTGAAACGATGCCGTACTGTTTTTTTTTGAGTTTAGATCGATTTAAAACGACGTCGTTCTCATCTACAAGTAAGCGTGTCTGCCTTGTCAGCAGTACGTGAAAGTTGACTAACAGATTTAATAGTCAATGTTAGTTTTGGGTTCGATTGAATAGTTTGGGTAGAGAATTTAAATGTTTATGTCGTTTAGGTAGAAATTGGCACCCTATTTTAGTTCAGATTTTTTTCGGCATACCAAATTTAGTTCAAGTTGATTTTGACCATTTTCCCGTGCGAACTCTGTTGTTGAAGAAGCCAAAGTTTTTTAATAAAGACTTTCCCAAAAATAAAAATCGAAAAATACGAAAACATTATCCATGATTTTATTATTTACATATGTTGACGTTATTTTTTGCAAGCCCTGCAATCTCTATAATATTATTTAAGAATACATTTTTGAAAATAAACTTTGTTTGGTAAGTTATTACATATTATGACATTACAAATAAAAAATATTAAATTTAAATAGGAAAATATATAATTATCTTTTTAAATTATTGAGGAGAATATGAAAACTATTTATTTATAATTAAAGAGTTTATTTACTATTTAGTTTCTTAATTATTATTAATATTATATATTTTTAAATAATAATCAATCCATATATATTCAAAGAAAAAAATCTATTAAAAAGTTTGCTATTTTTCACAATAATTTATTATATTTTATTTGAATATATATCAAAACAAATATTGAAAAATATTTTACTAATTTTATAAAAAAGTTAGACACAAAAAAATTGATTTTTAAAAAAAAAGTTTGTGAACTAACAACAAAACTATAGTCATTAAACGGTGCATATTAGAGTTATGTTTTCAAGATTATAGGTTTTGCGGGTTAACCCGGATAATATTTTAGTCCATTACAAAACGGATTAAATAGATTATTTTTCTTAAATATCTATCTATTATAATCATGAGTTAGACATATTATAAAATTCAAATAAAAACAATTTTTTTAAATTTCAAAACAATTTCTAAAAAAAATTATCTCGCGCGAATTATGTCCTAGTTATACATTATTAATGATACTTTTTCTCCTCTTATTTTTATTTTTTCAATAGTTGCATGCATAAAAGATAAAGTTGTAAGATCGTCTGACCTACCAAAATGATTGTGGGTTACGAACTCAATCAAGATTTTGATTTTTAGATTTTATTTTCTATTGCACCTTTATTGAAATCTTCTTTTATGTAAATTTCGAATTTACTTTAAGGTTCGTGTAATCTATTTGACATAGATACTGTCAATTAATTTAAAATATATTTATCTTCATTATTATTATATTATACAGTCCATAACAAAACAAAATAAGATTTTACGATGGAGACCGTGACTCACCATGTCACATGTGAAGTGTAGTTGACATAATACAATAAAAAGAAGAACAAGAAGAAAAAAAACAGAAATGTTGTTTAGAAAATGAAACATAAACATATGTGAAATTGGGCCCATCAAATAATTAATAATGGGATCCCTAAACTAAAGCTGTTTTTGATAAGAATAAGCAAGTGGGCTAGTTGCCACATATCTGTTGTCATCTTATTGATATCGAATTTGACTTCACTTTTATATATGGAGGTATTTAACTATTGGACGGTATGTTATGGTCCAAAATGATGACAAAAAAACTGTTCTTGATATGATATCTAACCATATAGATCAAAAGTATTGTTACCCTTACCCACTACATGTTCATATCTTTCTTATGCATATATGCATATAAAAGTTCACTTTTATGAACTAACATATATAATAAGTGAAAATTACTCAGAATAACATTAATCTTTCAAATAATTATTAGATTAACACCTTCAGAACTGAGTTGACTAGAATAACACAACTTTTTTGTTAAAAGACAGAAAACCCCTATTTGAGTTACTTATTCACAAAATACCATTTTGATTTTTTTTTTTCAGAAAATAAAATAAAAATATAAAACTCAACAAAACTTCAGAAAACCCTAATATTTTATTTGTTAACTCCTACGATTTTCTCCGTCGCCGACTCCAATGACTCCTCCTCCTCTTGTCCCTTCTCCTCCTCCAGTCTATTATCCACCACATGCATCTCCACCACCAGTCTCTTCTCCTCCTGTCGCATCTCCTCCTCCGGCAACTTCTCATGCAACTCCTTCTCTTGTCGCCTCTCCGCCACCATCTATGAGAGTTGTGTCGTCGTTCCGCCGTCCTAGGTAAGATTCGTTTCTCTCAGATCTGTATTTTTGTGTGTTTCTTTGTTACTTTAACGTTCGATTCAAATTCCTCTATTGTTGTCATTTGTGTTTGCGACAAACAAATAAGTCTGCGACAAACAAATAAGTTTGCGATACATACTTATTGTGTATGTCGCAGACTCATCGTGTATGTCGCACACTCATCGTGTATGTCGCAGACTTATTATTTATGTCGCAGATTATGTATGTCGCAGACTTATTGTGTATGTCGCAGACTTATTGTGTATGTCGCAGATTATGTATATTGCAGACTTATTGTGTATGTCGCAGACTTATTGTGTATGTTACAGACTTATTATTTATGTCGCAAACTTATTGTGTATGTTGCAGACTAATTGTGTATATCACAGACTTATTGTGTATGTCACAGATTATGTATGTCGCAGACTTATTGTGTATGTCACAGATTATGTATGTCGCAGACTTATTGTGTATGTCGCAGACTCATCGTGTATGTCGCAGACTTATTATTTATGTCGCAGATTATGTATGTCGCAGACTTATTGTGTATGTCGCAGACTTATTGTGTATGTCACAGATTATGTATATCACAGACTTATTATGTATGTCGCAGACTTATTATTTATGTCGCAAACTTATTGTGTATGTCACATATTATGTATGTCGCAGACTTATTGTGTATGTCGCAGACTTATTGTGTATGGCGCAGACTTATTGTGTATATCACATATTATATATGTTGCAGACTTATTGTGTATATCACCTATGACAATATACTGTTTTTTTGTTGATATTAATGCAAACTGAAGAGGAATCTTAACACTTTTAGTGTTTTCTAGATGAAACTGACAAGATGTGGCCCATAAAATTGTGCTTTTTGCACATCAAAGTAAGCATGACTTGTTTTTAGATGCTTAAAACCTTAGCCTGAGTCGTCCTCAAAGCTCAGTTTTAATTTCAGTCTCGGTTTTAATTAAGTTACACTTTTAAACATTTAAATAAAATTACATTTTCGTTGATCAACCCAAGTACATTTCCAAGACATGACTCTAATTCCCTTAATTTGACAAATTTGATCAAATCTTATCTACAAATTCACACAACTCGGAGGAAAAAAAAACAATCCCTGAAAATCGAAATAGAAGGCTTTACTGCGTCGGGGATAGATGAAAAGACAAGCTCCAAAATGGTTAAGTAGTGACAGACTCTAGCAGCTCCCGAACTATTAGAAACAGTTCATCTTATTCCTCGAAATTCGAAATAAGTCTGCAACACATTCAATAAGTCTGCAACAAAAGTCTAGGACAAACAAATTCGTTAAGTCTGCAACTCATTCAATAAGTCTGCATAACAAGTTTGCGACAAACAAAGTGTTATTCTAGTCAAAAAAACAAGTCTGCAGCATAGTCTAATAAGTCTGCAGTTTTTAATGCCACGTCAGCAATTTACAAATAAGTCTGCGACGTTAAGCATTAAATCTGCGACATTGTAAATATATATGCGACAACCGATGTTATTTCAGTAAGACCTTTTAAGTGCCTTAGGCTTAGTCTTTTTGTCACAGATTTTCCAAAAGTCTTCAACAAAGCATTTAAGTCTGCAACAAACAGCTGCATATTTTTGTTAAGTCTGCATAATAAGTCTGCGACAAAAGGAATAAATCTGCGTAATAAGTATGCAATCAAAACAAGTCTGTACAGACTTAATAAGTATGCAACAAAGCACATTAACTCTGCGTCGAAAAGTCTGCAACACGCATAATAAGTCTGCAGATGTGCGCAGACTTAATAAGTCTGCAACATTGAAAAATAAATATGCATATTAAGTCTGCATAACAAGTCTGCAGATTAAGTCTGCATAACAAGTATGTGCAGACTTATCGATTTATTAAGTCTGCAACAAAGGTATGCAGACTTATTCTGAAAACCGCGGTAGCAATTTTGTAAATAACTCAAATTTTTGCTTACGTGGAAATAATTTCGTAATGGCAGTGTCGTAATAAAGTTTTTTCTAACAAAGGCAAATAAGGGTATAATGGGCAAAAAACACACTTTCTCCTTCCTAATAAATATATGTTAATATAGTCATTAGCTAATTTATATATGTCATTCTAATTTTTTAGATATGAATTTAATGAACTGCCAAACAATAAATTGTAGGATTGGTAAAACAAGAGAGAGAGAGAGAGACTACAAGTTTCCACTGATTGAGTAACTAAATTTCCTGTGTGCATGGCCCATGGTAAGTCTGGTCTGTGGTAATTTGGTATAATATACATTTTTTGGGTTCAACTTAGCATACCTGCTCGTTGAAATATAAAGGTGCTGAATTTGATGATAGTGAAAAAAATATTGATTTTGATCCGAGTTTATAGTTTTATTATATTAAGAACATCAACGTATAGCATATCAAGATTGCATGTAGTAAACGATTAACTTACAATATATAATACATCATTTTAATATTTAAATGTGATATTTATACATTTGAAGGTTAAATTTTATGACAGATTGTTTGGTCCTTTTTCTATAACTATATTTTTATGATTGACCCCGCGCTTCACGCAGGTTTATTTTACATTTATGTTTTATAAATTTGTTTTTATACTGTTTTTTAGGAAACAATTTTTTTTTTAATTTCAGATTTTAGTTTAATAATCAGTTTATGTTTATAGTTGCATTGAGTGTATATGCGTGTGTTTGTATATAACAACAGTTTTCTCTTAATTATGTTGCTAACTTATATTGAAATATTGTTTTTTTCATGTGTTTATATGTTGTATTTGACTACTGTGTTATTCTAATAACAGTTTTATATATATATTTTTTGTAACACCATTTCAAATCTCTCATAAGTTATATATTTAGTTGAACGTATAATATTACATTTTTGTTCAGGAATCTATAGTTTATATTGAGGCCAATTATAACCTCATTAGCCCGTTTACACATTAACTAAACAAACCACTTACATTTTATTATAAATGATTTTAGTACATATTTGAGAGTTTTAAATTATCACTTTATATACGTATAGTTTTATGTTGTTTTTAGTTACACCCTCTAATATGGAATATTTTCTAATGTTTTGGCCTTTATGCTAATAGATATTTTGGCCCCAGTATTGATTTTTTCGTGAAAGACCGCTGACAAAAGATCTCCGAAGAACATATCCTCTCTCGCTTCTAAAAATCCAACAAATCCCACTCCCATAGCTGATCCTCGATGGCCGCCGGGACTTCAATGCCTTCGGTAGCCATGGTTCCACTTCTCACATCCGTTTCCGTCATTTTCACTCCATCATCGATGCTCGCACCTACCTTAAGGTCTTATTTCAGAATTCGGAACTTTTTGGATCTTAGCATTACCGGATTCGGATGTTCAAAATTTGAAATCTTGCCTGTTGTTTTAGATTTATATGAGGGGAAAGATTGCGATATATGCGGCATTGTGATTGCAGATGGGGCTGTTGCGATCAACGAACATCATTTTAAAAAAACACAACGTTTATTCTGGGTAATGAGGTAAAAATCAATCAAATTTTCACAAAAGCTTAGACTTTTAGCAATTTTGTGAAGTTAAAATAACGATCTTTCTTCATGATCTTTAGTCCATTTCATATGTGAATAATGAAGAAAGAAGTAGATTAAAAATAGGCACATGAATGGTTTCAAAGACAATTCCTAGGGAACCAGAACTTTGAGTGAAGTTATTGTAAGAGTTGGTTTAACTTCTCCATCTTTCTTATTTTAAGAATATGTGAACGATTCTCAGAGTATATTATATTGGCTTCAATGGAACTTAATCTCTTCCATTAACAAAAATTGGATAATAAGCATTTCAAGATTTATGACGATCATTTACTAAATGACTAAGTTTTGGCTTTGAGAATGTTCGATATATTTATTTGTCCGAGAAACCAATTAGGGTCCGAAAAAATGTATTGATTTGTCGAGATATTAATTTATCGAGTATCAATTTATAGAGGTTATATTGTTATTTATAATAATAATCTCATTTTATATGTATTTTATGTTGAGTTGTAGTTGGTTATCTATAAATTATGTAATTTATCTTAATATTTTTTTTCAATTATAAACTTACTATATGGTCATTTTCCACTTATTGCATTTTATTTTTCAAACTTATGTATTCGCAGATAATACTTTTGTTAATAGTCGGTTCAAATTTTAAATTATAATTAATATTATATATTTTCTCGTTAGTTAGTGTAATTGTATTCTTTGGAGTTGTATAGTAATAATTATACTTATGTTGAAGTTTTAATTAGTACATATTAGAGTTTTATATATGTGGGATCCATTAATAGAGGATTGTAGTGATGATGTAGATAGCTTAGATTGATAGAAAACTCTCCTATTATATAATATATTTGTAAACTATTTTCCTCCTAATTGAGTAACCATTCATGGAGTTCTATTTTAATATAAGTGAATGGTTAAGTCAGCCCTGAGTTTTAAGCGGCCGCAAGCTAGAGAAAAAATTGGATCGTTTTATTTGTTTCGAAGACATGTTTCTATGTAATTAAAGTACTTGTTAAATAGATGAGTCACAATGAATAAACAAATAGAAAAAGTAAACATGATTAGTATATGAGTTACAAGATGGTTAGATACCACACAATGCAATTTGGAGAGCAACGATAGATTGATAGATTGATACCACACAATTACGTAAAGCAATTTGTTTTTTTTTCTTTTCTGTTTTTACTTTTAAAACAAACCTCTAGCTCTGAATATAGTAGATGAGCAAGTGAGCAACGATAGATTGATAAAAAAAAAAGCAATTTGGATTACCATGGCAATAATCCGGACTCTAAATAACAATTGAATTCCATTATTCTAATCTAAGGAGACAAACCCCCCCAAATTTAATTGATTGTATAAAACCATAACTTCAATTAAACAAAACCAATCATTCGATCATATAAAAAAACGAAATCTGTGAAGAAAAATATAATATGTAGGAGATTGAGAATCGACATACCATGAGGAAAAAACAATAACAAAAGGCTGGTGATAAACAGAGAAGAAGAAGCCAATAGTGTCATCGTGAAACCGTGAAAGAAATTAGAGAAGAAGAAGTTATACAGTGATTAGGATTTAGGAATTTAGATTTTAATTAGGATATTTTTCGTAGACTAAGAAAACTTTTAAGATTTTGAGGACTGAAATTTTTATATAAAAACGAAAACTGCAAGCATGAGCTTACTTTGCTTGGGCTCAGGGCCAGCCTTGGACCGTTAACAAAAAAATAATTGATCTGTGTAATATTTTGTGTATTGTGAAATTTAAGTTATTTAACTATAATTTTTTTTTTTAAAACACATCTTTCACTATTAAAAAAATATTTCATATACCATATAAGATTTATTTTTGTTTTTCGGTATATCACTGTTTTCCTTTTATCGTTATTTATGAGTAAAAATCCGAAAAATTTTACAAGAAAAATTCTCTTTTTTGAAAAACAAATTCGGATTTTCCCTCATAAATACGATAAAAGGAAAACAATAATATACCAAAAAAAAATCTTAATTTTTCTAAAGAAAATATATCTTCCTCTTTTCCCACTAGATTTTTTTTTTCCTTTTTCTTGGTTTTTTGTTTTTATTTTTTCATTTATAATATATATTTCTATCTATTTAAATGATAAAGGCAAGTTGCAAGAGAGGGTGTGTGTTTGCCCCACTCCTCACATAATAATACAATCTTCATAAGTATTCCCAACTCACATTCCTCTTTCCGAATTCCCCAATACTTACAAACAATAGATACACACACAAACGTTATGTAACTGCAAAAAATATATCAAAACGAGATTCCACAATTAGTCACTAGTCAAAGAGCTTCATGGTGATGGTGTGACCCCAAAGTTAGTCGTCTTCACATGTTTCTTAAGTTTCAAGCATTGAATTATTTTTTATCCAAAAAAAAAGCATTGAATTTTTTTCCTTTTTTATTTTGTAAATTTTGTTGATGATTTATTTCCTTTATAAAAAAAATAAAGATTTATTTTCCCTTTTTGTATCATTATTGCTTCTTGTATAGATGATGAAAGTGAGTAAATGGGAGAAGAAGAAGTGAAGAACACAAGATGTGTCTTCTTCTTCTAAGGCACTAAAAACATCAACAAGGAGAGAAACCATTATATATATATATATATAAGAGATTTATCCATTTTTTTGTAATTATTCTTTGAGTGAATAATGCCAGTTCCTCTTGCACCATATCCATCACCTCCGGCACCGGCACCGGCACTGGCGCCGTCGTACACTCCTCCGCCGGCAAATGGTATAATATCTCTTTTCAAATAACAAAAAAAATTAACCCACATAGATCCTCTGTATTTAAAACCTAAACCATCTAGTTTTGACACAAAGCCCTGCTTTAATTTTCTGTAAGAAAATAATTAAAAACACATTTCAAGATTTTTTTTTTTTAATTAGTTTTTACAAAACCTGTTTTTTTTGTGGTTTATGGATTCGTCCAAAGATCAAATATTTCCAGATTCCCATTCACTTATCCTCATGTATGGATTCAAAATTATTCACAGAAACCATTTGCTTATTCCACATGGGTTCATCGTTAGTCCATTAAATTTTTATTTTACTTCGCAATTTTGTTTTTGTTTTTTGTTAACAAGTTGAGATTCGTAGGTAGTACAGGTGGACAGAGCCAGTTAGTGTGTTCAGGTTGCAGAAACCTTCTGATGTATCCCGTTGGAGCAACCTCCGTCTGTTGCGCCGTCTGTAGCGCCGTCACAGCCGTTCCTCCACCGGGTAAATATTTAATTATAAAACAAGAATTTTGATTAAAGAAATCGATTAAAGAGATTTGGGTTTTGTATTAACTTGGGCAATGCAGGAACGGAGATGGCTCAGTTGGTGTGTGGAGGATGCCATACACTTCTAATGTACATTCGTGGAGCTACAAGTGTTCAGTGTTCTTGTTGTCACACCGTTAATCTCGCCCTCGAAGGTTTGCATTAGTTATTATACATTTACTCACTTGCATATTGATGTTTATATTAATCCGATTTGAATTGTTTATTAATTTTTTTGAAATTAGTTTTTTTGGTTCGGATTAGTTTTTTGAAATTAGTTTTTTGGTTCGGTTTTTTTTTTTGAAATTAGTTTTTTTTGGTTCGGGTTAGGAAACAAAAACCAATATGAAATTAGTTTTTTGGTTCGGATTTAAATTACAAATTATTATATGTTCGTTTTTCAAATTTTTGATTGAAATAAATTTAACTTCGTTTTGTTTTTGTGTTGTTTTGTGGATTTTTCTTTTTTGGGTCAATAACATGCATTATACGGGTTTGAACTCGAGTGACACTAATAATCAGGGGCGGAAGTAGTAAGGTGAGAGGGGGGTCAGCTGACCCCAATCATTTTTTAAAATTCAGTTATATGCTTTGAAGAAAAATTATATTGATCCTAACTTAAAATAACTTTTGACCCCAATACAAAATTAATTTTGATACATAAGACAAAAAAAACCAAATACATGAAATAAAAGAGTCCAAACACTAGAGAGTTGGGCTTCAGCTAAAATTTATCCATGTGGCTAAACTAAAGTAAAAAAGTATAGCCACCTAATATTAGTTATGTTTTTACGAAACACACAAATGATATATATTGAATTATTAGTGTGTTTAATTTTTTATTAAAAAAAATTTTGACTTCGGTAAATAAAAATTCTAGCTCCGCTATTGCTAATAAGTAATAACATAAACGATTAAGCTACATATCTTTGTCGTTTTATGGGTTTAGTTTTAGTTTTGAATTTTGGATATAAAAAAAATACAAAAAAAAAACCAATTCAGTTTTGTTTTTTAGTTTGTGGTCTAGTTTAGTTTCGGGTTTTAGTTATTTTGTAGTCTAGTTTAGTTTCGGTTTTTGGATTAGTCTGAATTGAGATTCAACTAGACCTAATATTGTTTTTTTAAGTTTCAATTTAGGTTAGATCAGTTTGTTTATCTACTGTATATGAATAATAACTCTCGTGTCTTGCATGTGGAATCAGCGAATCAAGTAGCGCATGTGAATTGCGGAAACTGCAGGATGCTACTGATGTATCAATACGGAGCAAGATCTGTCAAATGTGCCGTTTGTAGCTTCGTTACATCTGTTGGGGTTAGTTTTTCTTTATCCACACAAACAAACCAAAATATATATATATAACAAAATGACTCTTTGTTTTAGCATTAGGATGCTTCTTTATATAATTTTTTGTTTTTGGTTGCTATGGTTTTAATAATGCTTGTAGGGTTCGACGAGCACGACTGATCTGAAGTTTAACAACTAAAAAAATTGATATGGATCGTTTATGTATTGAATATAGAGGACGAATCAAATCTTTTTTTTTCTCTCTCTCTCTTCGATCATCCTCTCGATCAAGAATTCGGCGGCGAGATGTTAATTATGAGTTTAAGACTATTTTCCGAAGTAAATTAAATATGTAATTCGTCGAAATTTCTGACTTTGGATCTCTTTGTCCGTTTGTATAGAGTTGTCTCTCTTCAATTTTTCTGTTTGAGATATCTGGTGTTCCATATACACATATCTGCATATATTAACACTTATTTAAGTTATTCTTATTATTTTAGTTTTTTTTTTTGATTTTTTAGGGTGTAAATGACAAAAATAATATTTTCTCTTTCTATTTGTGTACTGTCCACAAGCGTACACGTCGTATTGTACCTGAGCTAAATTGTCATGAATAATAACAAAAGTGCTAAAAACTATAAACTGTAAATTAAATGATAAAAAACTATGTAAAATCTAAAAAGTGTTAAGTTTTGCAAAACACACTTCCATATATTTCAAAGATTATATATGATAAGATTTCAAATTAGAGGAAAAAGAGGAAATATTACTAAGTAAATTAAAATCTCTCACATTGGAAAAGGGAATGAATAACAAATGACTTAAAAGTTTAAAAACACCCTTTCCTCACAAGCTCGCTTTCGAAGATGAGTTCTACTTTTAAGTTTTAAGTGTTTGTTAGATCCAAACCTAATATATTACTTAATCAAGGTTCCAAAAATCCAGAAAAGTAGTACGACGGATATGTGATAAATAAAACAAAATCCAAAAAGGATTTGTCCCTCGATTTGACTAAAGTCTTTCCACGCTAATCTGTCTGTGGATAATTCATAATTGGGTGGACTTCACGGGTCTGCCTATGAATGATCTTTGGTTGGTTTAAAGTGTCTTTCGAAAGTCTTTTCATTTCTTTGGATCACGGCAAGATTAATTAATGACTAGAGATTTATTATAAGATCGTTTGCTTGGAGAATTCAAATCTTTTTTCCTTTTAAGGATAAGATTAATTTCGTTTTCTTGTATTGTCTATACGAAGATCCACGTGAATTTGAGATAGATATGATTATCTCTTGAACTTTTTTTGTTTCTTTTTAAATTAATGCTCTCTTTGACTAATCAATTGTTGTGTGTTAACCAAAAATCAATTGCTATTAACAGTGGTTAGAGACAAGTGTTAAAAAAAAAAAATCAATAGTTTCGGCAGCCAAATCTATCTATATACATCTCCTGTCACATCAAAACGAGCTAATTGAAATAACTTTTGGTCCACATCCAGCGTAAAACACATTTCAATAATATGGCACACCAAAACGAACTTTAAAACGATCTAGCACGACATAACTTACAGAAGTTACAAACTTTTCTAGCACAAAACAAAAAAACAAAAAAAAACAAGTTACAAAGTACAAACATGCTTCAAAACATTTCTAACGTATAAGTTAAAAACCCATGTCTGTCAACAGTATAAGTTAAAACATTTAATTGTATGTTTCTAACATGCTTCAAAACATTAAACTTATATGTTTCAAAACATTTAACTTATATGTTTCTAACGTATAAGTTAAAACCCATGTCGAAAACCTATATTTATAAAATAATATAAATGTTTATAAATATCATTTTATTGACATTTTGGCACTAATCAAAAGAATCTATAGATATACTAGTATAAAAACGAACCTAACACTTAGAATTCATTTCTAATTTTTTTTTTTACTTCACACAGCTTAATTTTTTTCTTAAAAACTATATTGAAATGGAGAGAGTTGTTTTAATACATCAAATAGTTCTTTTTAAAAAAACTAAACGCACAAAACGCAAGTAGTTGTTATTTTTTTGTTTAAAGATATATAAATAATAAAATATAAACATATAAACTCAAAAAGTAGTGTTGTCCGTGGTAGAATTATCTTTCTAATAGTTCTCATAATTTTTTAGTAAAAAAAAAAACTAAAAAAATAGACGAAACAAACACACACAAAAGAAGAAGATAAAAAAACAATCGGGCCACAAATTACTCTAGACGAAAATGTATCACACTCAAAAGTACATGGAACATCGTGTAGTCCATTGAAAATCTGACAGCTTTTAGCAACTGCCAAACTAAATCAGACCAGAAATTTCGGGTTTTTGCACACAGACATTGAGACAGTAACATATCATTATGGAAAGGGTTGGTGAATGTTTTTCAATCGGTTTTCAAACTTAGTGTCGTTATGTCAAAAGAGGCCCATTCTAAGAAAATATCAAAGAGGTATATTCTTATGCAAGGTTCTAGACTTCTAGTAAATATATAAATAAACATAAGAATTAAAGTTTGGAAGATAATAAAGGAACAAAGCATCATATACTAAAAGCATATATCATTTCTTATGGTCACAAGAGCATTACCTTTCCCTCTCACATGGACCACAATTATGTAATTATTCTACATCCAAAATTGAAGAATACTGTTTTCGACCATTACTTAGGACCAAAGGTTACAACACTTCACTAAAGGCTAGAGATATGCAAACAAAAACTATGTCTCGCAAATTTGGAGTTTATGGTTAAAAGGTTCACAAGTTTTCATAGAATGTTGAATTGTTGGGAAGTTTTATCCGAATATCGTTGAGTTCATTAAAAGAGATTTACGAGGATGCACCACGAGATTCCGGACTAAGAAAGTAACACTCACTAGTCACTTCTAACACATAATTCATTTTTGTTTCTACTCGTCTCCCATGGCGAGTTCAAGGGCGTAATCGTCTCTTTCCTGCAGCGTAACATCGATAAAACTGTTAAAAGCCCAATGCCAATAAAGATTATAAGAATTTCAAATCATTTTGAATCTTAAGATTAATATTAAGTTTGATCTCTTTGACAACATCAAATCCATAACTAGTCCTAGTGAACAGCATCCAATTAAGATAAACAAATCCCTAACGTTCTTACCATATTATCTATCGATTTATCTACACTTCACCATTAGTCTTTTTACTCGTCTGTTGGTTTCCATGCTATGTTTTAGTTAGGAATTCCGAAAGCTACAAGTTTCTTAACGGATTACTGTCTTCTAATTCGTTTGATTTGATTACAAGAAAATTGGACCAAGATTATATTTTGGCTATGAGAACTTACAATTGGTCCACGAGCGAAGTATCTTCCAAATTGTAGCCAGTAGACCTGTGTATTCCATACGATATAGAACTGTGTAAATAGAATGAAACGAGAGAAGGCAAAGTACTGTTGCAGCAGTTCTTGGATTTTCAGAAGAGTTAATTCTTATAATAAGTTACCTCGTCCTCGTCTTGAGTTTCTACTTCAAGGTCGGATGTAGGGAAACCCACACAAAGAAGTGCATAGCCCTGCATGTATAAGCTACAGAACTTAAATGCAAGATAAAGTCGAAATCAAGATCTAAGTACCAAAATCACTATTTTTCTGTAAAGAATTGATTTCCGGGAAGAAGAAGTTGTTCCATCTAAACTACGTTATACATTCTCTAAATGCTAACAATTAGATAAGCCTTGATTCACTTAGGAGAATGCAACATTACAATTGACATTCTCTAAAATACATTTACACATTCTCTAAACGCTGACAGTTGGATAAGTCTTTGACACCGTATAATGTCAAGCGGTGAGATTGACTTAGGAGAATGCAACATTACAATTGAGTGATTAGTTAAAGCTTCACATTGTTTTCGTTGATTCAATAAGAGTTGGTCCTTGTAGTTCCAGTCTAGTTTTGTTTATGGCCACATCACAAACCTACCTCCCTAAAGCACAAGGTAAAGGGAAACTACCTGGGACTTCAGTTCTGCTGAGATTCCCAATGCTTGTGGCTGCCTCAGCTCTCCAGATTTTACACGTACGGCACAGCTAGTACAGCAACCTGTGCCAACATTCAATATTGTAAAACTCAAACCTGTAGACAAGACACATAACTAAATGAAGCGCTTAGCCGAAGCACACTTTTAACATGTAAATCTCAGAGGAGCATTTAGACTATATATCCTTCATGCATATGGCTACATAACCCCACTATTGATTGGCTTATCCTAATCTTCTACATCAAATTTAAAATTTTCAAATATGGGATACATGTAAAAGACAAGGAAACATATATACACACTTTAAAAAGTCTTAGAAATCAACTGAAACTGGTCAAGAGAACAGTACCATGCCTGCAAGCAAATGGAAGAGTAATGTTCTGAGATTCAGCTGAGTGGAGTATGTACTGATCCTGCATTTCAAACATATTTTCATGAATCAAGAAAAAAAGAGAAAAAGGTGAATTTATTCTCATTTTCTTCCGCTTAAGCATTCGAACATCGAAATGGAAGAAAGAGAGAGTCATTAAACCTAAGTAGTTTTCTAGATTAGGTTAGCCATAAGTTACCCAAGCTATGAACATTCCCTAATTGCAGCTGATAAAATGAGGAATAATCTCATGCTACGGATACGATGAATTGTGTCGCGAATCAGAAAACGCAGCAACATTTTCCCGCAAAAAAAATCATCAAAATCTAGGAAAAAACTCACCTCTGGAACCTCAAACTCGTGAACAACTCCTCGTTGTCGATCGTGGACAGTGACCTTGTGCGAAGGAACAGCCAACGATCCTCTGTCTGATGGACTGGAAATTTCGACAGGGATTCGGAACTCACTCGTCGTAGCTCCTCGACGGAAACTCGGAGAATATCGGCGATTGATCGGAAAAGTCTTTCGCTGAAGCTGAAGCGAATTACACAATGTACAGGGGAAAACCAGAGCCATCTCTTTGATATTTTCGCGGCTTTACGTCGAAAGGTTGAAGATAACTCTTTCTCCGTCTCGAGAAGAGAGCAACCACTCGCTGCAACCGGAAGGGATTTTTGGTTTTTATTTCCGGTTTATAAAAATTCAAATCATCTCGGTTTAGGCTTGGATTACGAGCCGGCGCGTGTAATGGATATCAAATCTGTAAGCCAAGACACGTGGCGACATCGATAACACGTGGCAATAATAAGACCGACGAGGCTATTCATACACTTTATTTAAACCAAACAAATAACCATTCAATAGTAAATTACTAATTAGAGAAACAGAGAAGAAAAATGCAATCGGCGAAACAGAAGCTACGCGATATGGCTAGTACAGCCAAGGAGAAGATGCTAATATGTCAAGCAAAAGCCGATGAGAAGGTTCTAATCAAATTATATTAACATTAAGATTGAATATGATAACCATATGATTAATTAAATAGAAAAATTGTTTGGTTACAGGCGGAGCAGGCGATGGCGCGGACGAAAGAGGAGAAAGAGATAGCACACGAGCGTAGTAAGGCGAAAGAAGCAGAGGCTAAGATGGATATGCACATGGCTAAAGCGGCTCATGCCGAAGATAAGCTTATGGCTAAGCAATCTCACTACCACCTTTCTCAAGGTCACGTGCCTGTTCCGGCTCCGACTCCGGCTCCGGTCATGGGACATGGTTACAGGAATAATCCTCCCGGAGTTACCTATGTACCTCCGGCGGCTTATCCTCCTACGACGACGGGGCATCATCATCATCCATATGGAAACGTTTAGTGATTTTCTTTAAAAGTTGAATAAGTTATTAGGCGTTGAGATGATGTTCTTTATAAACGTTTTATTGACAAATATTGTGGCTATCTCATGCATCGTACTGTATTTTTAGAAGTGGTTTATGACGTAAGTCACGTAACCATTCATATGGACTTCTCTGTTTCATTTTGGCGCATGTTTTTTTTATATGGTGTCTTCTAGTATAATTACGAAAGTTAAAAGGGATATTCTTTAATTATCCCAAAGAAACCCTTAAGAAGTTTCAAAGAAGAGCAGGGCCAGGATTATACCATGAAATTGGTAAAAATCTAGAGATCTTTTGTTCGAGGTTCATGTAATTGGCACCAAATTTGTGGCTTTATTATTAGTGTAGTGGATTTAAAATCTTTGTCAATGCAGATCTCTCGAAGGAGTTTCCAAAAACGATAAAATTTTCGAAAAAGGAAAGGTTTCACATGTTGAATTTTCTTATCTATGGTTGCCTTCAAGGTGTACGATCTGCAAGAAGTGGAGTCATCTAGAAGCGGTGTGTTTAGCAGAGAAGAAAGATGAGGTTCTAGTGATTCAAAATAAAGCAATAGCGACAAAATGTGAAGTGGAAACAGTTGTTCCTGCATCTATTTCAGAGACACAAACCCAAGTTCCTGGATCTGCGAAGATAATAGAATGCGAGACCGAGTTAAACATCATTAGTCAGGTGGGCGAGAAGGTAGTAGAAACAGAGATGAGTTTAGAAGTAGTGACCTGAAATGACACAGAGGAGGTTAGCAATAAAAACAGAGAATAATATGGAGAACAATGCAGAAGAGACTTGGTCTAAAGTTTCATCTGCAAAAGTGGGGAGAAGTCCAGCAAAAATCACACAAATTCAGATTGCTCACGCATCGAAATTTGATGTGTTAAGTTCTAGTGAGGAAGGTGTGTTGGACCAAAAAATTTAATAAAGCCCAATGGGGTTTATTAAAATTTGAGTGTGAAGAGAAATAAGAAGTGATTGGTCATGCGTAAGTTAAATGAGAGACATGTCATTTATCGGGTATAGGTGAAGAGGATAATATCCAGAGTGATGTAAGCAAAAAGGCCCCTCGTTGATGTGATCGGATTGTTTCCGAAACTTGAACAATCTTGAGTGAGTCTACAAACAAAAAGCTTTTGGTTGTTGTCGGTGAATAATTTGGTATCTTTTTAAGTAGAAAGTGGAAGAAACTGGCCAGATACAACTTCCTCGTAAGGTCTTCTAACTTCCCTATTATGACTATTTTTTTTTAACTCTAGATGAAATCAGCTGCTCAGCCATCATTACATCATAAGAAAATAATATTATTTGTGGAAAGCGAAAACTATTTCTACTAACATACATTTTTCAATTTACAAAAACATGTATGCCGATTCATCACCTCAAATAGAAAACCATTTCTACTAAAACTTGAAATTTCTATCAACATGATTCCATTTGTAGCCTTTATTGCTTTGTCTTCAATCTTGAGCACAAAAATTTATGGAGTGTTTGGTTTACCACTTGATTTCCTATTTTCATTTTTTTTATCACTCTATAATTTTTCCAAACAAACCGAAGAATCTGTATGGAGTAAAAAGTACAGAGAAGTCCACAAATATGTCAAGTGCATCTCATAATATATCTGCATTTATCAAGGTAAATACATCTTGTTTTGAAACACATAATAGTTAAAATTATGCACGTAGACATTAGTATTGTGTCACCACACTGTTCGATGTAAGATTTGAAAGAAATTCAACAGCACAAAGTTTTTAAACAAAGAATATCTTTAAAAACTACAAAATGAAAGCTCAACGGAGCACAAACCATAAGATCAAATCAAGATATTTGAACCGCCATCATAAAGTCTTTATAAGCTAATTGTACTTGTCAGTTTTTTGCCAACACTCTCTCAAAGCATCAACTCTCAATTTCTTAAAAACTATACAAACATTTTTTTAATGATATGATCAGATGACAAACCTAATTGCTAGTCTCCTCTTGTTGAAAATAACAGAAAAGGTAAATATCTTGAAATAATATCCAAAACTTAGACACTTGAAATAAAAATTCACTTATCATGCTTAAGTTACAATTCAATTCCTTTTTTCTCTCTAAAATTTCAAGTTTTTTTCTGTTAAAGTGATGTTGCGCAGACACGGCACATTGTTAAAAGCAGTGACCAATGGGTGCCATGGACGTAATCAAAGAATTCAAACAAAATTTGACTATTAAACAACACGAAACTACCAAACTTTTTATATCAAAGGCCAAACATGTGGTTCATAGAATTAATATAACATGAAATATGCCACATAACATATAAATTAGAATATATCTTAACTATGATGCAAAAATAGAGGAATTCACTTACTTGTCATCGAGTTTTCCTTTGCTTTTCTGCTTTTCTGTTCTGAGAATAAAACATTAGAAATGTCAAAACTATATGTATATGATTGAAAGAAGGATTGATGAATAACTCAAAATCATGTATCCATGGTCTACAGACCTTGCCTCAAATTGTCAAGGAGAAGAAAACTTATGAAAATATTATGGAATGTGAGATTTTGTTGAATTATTTAGACCATATAATATTTAACCAATATTTTTTATGATGATCATCATATTTTTTTTAAATAGAGAGATTAAGATATCATTATGTATATGAACATAACTGTTTTTTTGTCTACATCATTTAAATAAATTTGAAAGTCCTTAAATTTCGGGATTTCGTTTTGTATATCACACTCTAGCAATGGCGGTCTTCAATAGTAGTTCATGGTTTTGGTTCTCTATCGAGGCTCAGATGCTCTTTTTCTTGTACGCAAACATTTGGCAATCTACTGTTGCATTTCAATCCACTCAAGAGAATGCAACTCACCGTTTTCCAACAAACTCTGGAAACTACATTTGAAGATCTTCTGTTGTTTTGGTATACACCTACTCAGCTTAAACATCAAGATAATTGCCCAAGAGTTAGTGGGCTAGTGGTAGGGCGGGTCCAGCAAATGGTGCAACTCCCAAACCTGGGTTCGATTCTCCTCCCTAGCCATTAAACACTATTTGTTGGGAAGTCTGTCAGTTGGGCCTTGGCCCAATTTGTTTACCTGGTAGTCCGAAATACAGGCGGCCGGACTACCCCTGGCATTAGTCGGAAAGCATCCAAACTCGGGACATGCGATGTGGTGGCCCACGGATCTCATAGATCTCATGGCCCGTTGACAACCCATCATAGCTGTGAAGTTTATGGTGTCCGTTGAACCGTTGAACCATTGTGGGAGTAGTCTACTTCGTAGCACCTCGGTGCGTTCCTACCGGGGCTGACCGGATCAGCCGATAGGATATAAAAAAAAAAAAAAAACATCAAGATAATTGTATCAGGTAGATTTCAAGACCAGAGCACTCCGTTTTGCAATAAAAGCTCTTCTTAGTCACTTGGAGATTCAAACCCCACAAGAATTGCATTTTAGTGATTTAGTTAACTTTATTTGCGTAAGTTTAAAAATCTTCCTATTTTGAAAATATATGAAAATCTTGTTATTTTCAAAACGTATAGAAATCTGTTATTTTGGAAATTTTGTTAAAATCTAGTTATTTTGGAAATTTTGTTAAAATCTAGTTATTTTGAAAACTTATGAAAATATGCTTGCGTATGCACGAAATAAAATTGATAGTTTTTGATATTAACAAGTTTTAAATGTGATCTATATAACAGCCAAGACCGAGTTTGAGAATTCTAAGGATAGATGGCAATAAAAGGAGCTTCATATGATGGGTTGTGTGAAGACATCTAAAAAAAATATAACAATTACAGTTGCAATCAAGCAGTTCTCAGATATCATAATTTTTAAAATCAATTAAATTTGTCTAAATTAGATCTGTCAAATGGTCAAGTTGCGTCCGATTGGGCTTGTCCACGCCGACCATTTGTTTTTGAAAGCTATAATTGGTCGGTCCGTTACGGAAAACGGTTTAAAAAATGACCGCACCTAATAAAGTCCATGAACAATCTAATTTAATCTTAACTTAAATTTCACCTTATTACTCCATAAGTTAGTTTATTTTCTATTTATTTGTAATCTAAATACTAAGTGTATGATTAATATATTCCTTATATTTAATACGTGAGCTGATCCGATTTTGACGGGAAAACTCGGTTTCGCGATTTTGGCAGAAAAACATGGTTCTACGGTATTGACGGAAAAACGCGATGTCGCGGTTCTGGCGAGAAACCACGATTTTGTGGTTTTGGCAAAAACACAATTTTGGCGGGAAAACATGATTTTGTGGTTTTGGCTAAAATACAATTTTAACGGGAAAATATGATTTTACGATTTTGGTGGGAAATACGGTTTTACTGGTTTGACGGAAAATTATGGTTTTTGCAGTTTTGTCGAGATTATGCTATTTTGGTAAGTAAAAATATAATATTCTAACGATAATTGTAAAATATGAGGATACAATTAATTAGTTTTATTTTTATTTTTAAAAGTTTTTAAGGTGTGTTTGAAAAAAAAGTAGTTGAACTGTCCAATGAACGTTTGGTTCAGTCCGTTAATCTAACTCCTTTATTTTAGGGCACACCGGTTCTTTCTGATAACTTACAACAACCGGGTTGACAACGTCACTTAACCGGTTTCCTTATCTTAGCCTATAATAATAACGCTCCTTCACTCTTTTAGGGTGCGCCGTACAGCGTTTACATTGTCACTCACGAAACAGAGAATCGATTCCGATCGCGATCGACTAAAAGGATTTCTTCATCGGAGAAGGTACACCTTGTAATTGTTCAATCGTTCGGTTTCTGTTTCTTCTCAAGTGCTAGAGAGATTTTGATTATCGGCCTTTTAACTCTATTGATGAATTTAGCGATGTTCTTCCTTCAATTGTTGAATTCTAATAAATCTACAAAACTTATTCTGATGGTGAAGTATGATGGTGTTCTGATCTATATCTGCAGGTAGAAACGGGATCTGAGGGTATTTGGATCCGGTTTCGATAGATAAGTATGATGTTTTTGTGATCTATATCTGATGAGCAGATGTGAATGATTAGAAAGAAATTCAACACATTTTTATGCAGATGTTCTCTACTCTCTCTGTCTCTTGGTTTTATCTTTTTTCTTGGGAAGATTGTTTATGAGAGTATTATAAGTCACTACGTTTGGTAAACCAAAAGTGTTGCTTTCCCCAAACGAAGTGACTTATAATAACCTCATGAATATATTCTAAATGGATTATCTTTTTGGTCATTTGGTTGAAATCCGATTTAAAAACAACTGAATTTTCATGGAGAAGTATGATTGTCTGATCTATATCTGCAAGTGGAAACATCCGATTTCGATAGAGAAGTGTGTATGATGTTTTATACAGATGTTCTCCACTCTCTCTTGCTTTTATCTTTTCTTGGGAAGATTGTTTATAAGAGTCACTACATTTGGTAAATCAAGTGTTGCTTTCCCAAAGGAAGTGACTTATAATACTCTCATAAATGGATTTTGCAACTCTTAAGAGTGGATTTAACTCTTTTGGGTGATGCCTGAGTAAATAATTGATTAACTTTTTGTCTAATGTGCAAGGCTTTTTATGTGTTTGTAACTCGGAAATTCTCAGCCTTAATGTTCTACAGTCTTCTCGTCTCAGGCCCCTTTATTCGAAGTAGTGAATCGACAAAATAAATCCCATGCATCTTCCACCTTACCAGCCTTGAACATGAATGCTTGTAAAATGGAAGATGCTTGGGATTTATTTTGTAGTCTCCTCTTCTGAAAGTGCGACAATGATTTCAGGTTTGTGGAGGAGGAACGGGATGTTTCTGTCTAAAGCATGAAAGATATAACTTTCTCCCATCCAATTATTCACTATCCATTTTGTAAGCCAAAAAGGCAAAAACTTCACTTCCTGCTAAAGAAGTGGTATCCGTTTTCATATAGGAAGAGAGAAGAAGATGTTCGAAGTGACTCACTTCAAGACATGTTTGAGACCCTATGTTCTTGTTGCTGAGTTTGAAATTTCTTATATTCGCTAATGTTTTGATAACTATGGAATAAAATACTAGATAACAATTTTCTGCCTATGTTCTTGTTGCTGAGTTTGAAATTTTCTTATATTCTCTAATGTTTTGATAACTATGGAATAAAATACTAGATAACAATTTTGTGCCTATGTTCTTGTTGCTGAGTTTGAAATTTTCTTATATTCGCTAATGTTTTGATAACTATGGAATAAAATACTAGATAACAATTTTCTGCCTATGTTCTTGTTGCTGAGTTTGAAATTTTCTTATATTCTCTAATGTTTTGATAACTATGGAATAAAATACTAGTTAACAATTTTGTGCCAAACAAAAACTAGAGCGAACTAGAGAATTATCATCATCCAAAACCAAAAAGCTTATACATCACTCTAAAAGCTTATAAAATACTTGAGGATGGAATTAATAAAAAATATTTTTATTTTTGAAATACTAGTTAACAATTTTTTTCAGCTTATAAAATACTAGCTTATACATCACTCTAAAAGCTTATAAAATACTCTAAAAGCACATATTACACAACAAATCAACAAAAAAATTATATTCTCACTTAAAACCTAAGAATCACAATGTCAACATTTTGAAATACTAGTTAACAATGTTTTTTCATTTTTGAGGATGGAATTAATAAAAAAATATTTTTTCCTACCTTCACGTGTGATGCTTGTATATTTTCCAGATTAAATTTGAAACGAGAAAGAGAATGTGGCGTTTCAACAAGAAGAAACGTTTATTTTTCAGAATTTTCTGAGATACCATACCATTATGTGTGGAGGTATTTCTATCCACTCTAACTACAAACTAAATTCTAACCCGCGCGTCTGCACCAGATAAAATGTTTTTATACACTATTAAATTTTGAAATATATAAAATGGATAAAGTTTTTTTATAGATTAAATTTTGAAAAAATACAAAATAAAAATGAAAAATAAGATCTAATTTAAGTGTTATTGATTTAAATATGTTGACATTGTGATTCTTAGGTTTTAAGTGAGAATATAATTTTTTTTTTTGATTTGTTGTGCAATATGTGTTTTGATGTATATATCATATTTCTAATCCGTGCTATGCGAAATTTAGAGTTTAATATGCGTTGTGTGCTGGACAATAATTTTTATACATTATTTTTTTGTGAAATTCAGATTCTAATATGCGTTGTGTGCGGGGCAATAATTGTTTATACATTATTTTTTGTGAAATTTATATTGAATAAAAACCGTTATATAGACCAAACACTAACGAAAATACTTTGATTTAATAACTAATAAAAAAAAATCATGATTATGTGATTTTTGTAACATTAAATGATAGCAACTTTTGTTATATAACAAAAAAAGTAAAATGTTATATAAGTTATATGAAGTTACCATATGGTGTATCTTAGTAAAATATGAGTATGAGTTAGTTAAGTATATATCGATGTAATCTTAATTGTAAACTTTGTTTTTATGTGAATTTAAATTACCACAAAACCAATCTATATATTTATGAATGTTAAAATGGGCTAACATGTTCTTTTAATATGACTCGAATTAACTACTATCTTGTATGTTTTGACAAACCAACCCGCAAAGTACCACAATTATAAAAACATAACCCTAACCCGTCCCACCATATTACCGTATAATATAAATATATACTAATTTTGAATATTTAAAATTTTAGGCTAATTGATTGTGATAAAAATAAAATAACATATTTGTTTATCATCTGCGTTAGTATGAAAATATTATTTAAATTCAAATAATTAAATTAAATCTAAATTAATATCTGGTTATTATTTTTGTAAAAATATAATAACAACCGATTTTTGTGATTTTTGGTAAGTAATCTAACATATATTTAAGGAAATCCAAAATAATCTAAATTAATATCTATATTTTCGGAATTAAATTTAAATATAAAATAAAATACATTTTTAATTAATATTACAAAAAATTGAGATAATGTTAAAATGGTTTCCAAACAAATTTTTTTTAAAATATGGAGTGTTTGGATGCATATACTAAAAGTGTTTCTGTTTTAATAGAATTGATATTCACTTAAATAATTTCAAATTGATGTCAAAAAACAAAAAAACAAAAATCTAAATTATTTTTGATATTTTTTTGTAAAAAATCTCTATTTTCCAATAATGGGAGATTTTAAATGTTTTTTTTTTATAAATGACTAATCAAATATCACTAGATTTTAAATAATTTTCACTAGAGTTTAAATAATTTTAACTGATGCTGAAAACATTAAGAAGATCTTAAGTCACTCAACTACTTTTTGTCAGCACTTTTTTCAAAATTTTAACCAAAGATTGGTAATACTTATGTTTGTCTGAATCTCGAGGTAGATAGATTTTTGAGATGAAACAGGGGATTGGTTCAGGACTTCATCATACCTTATGGAACCAGCAGACATGCATGCAATCACATACTTTCCTTTAATTTTTTTTTTTTTTTTTTTTTGTTAAGTCCTTTAAATTTCTTTTCAGGTCTCTCTCTCTCTCCAACATGCATGTGTATCATCATCATACCTCTATATATACGTATGCCTTCTACTAAAACAGAGAAGAAATCTATTAGGATATATTTCTCTAGTATTTATCTAAGCAATATTGTATACACCATATTTCTCTATTCATTTCCATATTTCCGATATCTAAAGCTCTTTACTATATTACGATTCAATAAAGATCAAGCAATTCTCCTCACTTTAACAGAATCCTCCACATCTTTTGGCCAGTTCAAGAGGATGGAACACATCAACCAATTCCAACAATGGCTCTTCTTCATAGGTCTTGGAATGTTACTGTCTCTTGCTCTGTGTAAGTCCTTATGTACAATATCCCTCTCTCTCTTCTTCTTCTTCTTACAAAACACCAATTTCATATTTGAATACTCTCAATATTGCAGCTGTGAAGGCCAATGACTCGGAAGGTTCTAATGATAGAAGAGGAATTACTCTCAATGCAAGAAGCTTCGTTTCCAATTACGAAAACCGCACCACCCTTTACAGAAAGCTTCTCCGATCTACCGGTAACTCCTAGACACTGTTTGGCTTCATATATCCGTTATGACCAGTCTCTGTTTCTATGTTTTAGGAACCTTAAACACACATTATCTAACAGTGTTCATCACATTATAATTTCTTACTTATCCACTAATTCATAGAAATTGTTGTCTTTATGTTTGAGGAAGCCCTAAAAACACATATCTTGGAGACATTTTTAACTAATTCATATAGACAATCTTGGTTTCACATCTCAGTTTAAAAGATCAACTTCTCTGTTTTTATTTTTTAATAACCTTAAAGACACATCTTTCAGAGACATATTCAGACACTGGCCAAGGAACCAACAGAATGGGACAAGATTGCTCAAAAGAAGATATTGTTGTCGTTCAAGGCTCGACGGTTCCACTTCCAAACGGAGTTCCTGCATATACAGTTCAGATCTTCAACACATGTGGCTCGGGTTGTATGATCGCAGAGATTCACGTCAGTTGTGGCTGGTTCAGCTCGGTCAGGCTGGTTAACCCTAGAGTTTTCAGGCGACTCTCTTACGACGATTGTCTGGTCAACGACGGTCAACCTCTTGCTCCTGGACAGACACTCTCTTTTCAATATGCTAACAGCTTCTCTTACCCTCTTTCTGTTTCTTCAGTCTCTTGCTTCTGATTTTAGATAAGTAATAAATTTGGTGTTTTCCACAAGTTTTGTATGCAATTCTCAGCAACTAAGAAAAATTGTTGGAATTGTGTTTCAATTTCATTAAACCAAGGTCTTTAGTTAACCTCTTGTCAGCCAACTTTTTTCTGGTTTTTGTTTACAACCGGTTTAATAACAAATATATGAAGAGAGAGAGAGAGAGATCAGATTCTAGTGAGTCCTTTATTCCACATTTTCTTATGTTATGGATGATTACTCAAGGATAAAATAAGAGTTGATAAATTTAGTGATCCAAACAAAACTTTATAGTACAAGAGATTGCTTATTATCTTCATATCATCATCATCATCCAAACATAAAGCTAATAAAATCTCTCCAGACCTCTCTTATTCTAACATGCTTCTTTCTTGTTTTAAAGTTATGGATGTCCTGAAACCTATGAGGATATATGGAGGAAAAACCTAAATGGTGATAGCAACCGCAAACATGAGTACAAGAGATGTAGGAAGAGCTAAAAATATCCTAGATCCGGATCGAAAACTCCAGGTTGAGTCATAGGTGAAAATGTGAAGTTTGGAGTCAGTGGTTGAGGATACTCAACTCTTGTTGATTGCAATGAGTAAGCACCGTCCATTTGTTGAGGCGAGCCATCGAACCAGGGAGAGGTCAAAGTAGTGGTCATGACCGGTTCAAGACCATTGGAATATGGCATGGATTGTTTAGGAACTTGAGGTTGAGCTAGCATATGAGATTGATACTCATCAAATGGTTGTTGGCATTGATCACCATCAAATTCTGATGAGTCTTCAAGTAAGCTTTTAAGATAACGCATATATAATGAGACATGAGGATCCTCTTGAACCGCGGTGGCAATGGGAGGAATCGATGAGGTCCGGTTTATCGGCTCCGGTCTAATCTTCTGATGCTTTGGGAAGCTTTGAGGTAAAGGCTCACATGATTGATAACTCGTTAGTTGCTGAACAGTGCTTTTGAAGTCGTTCTTGTTTATGATGTACACTTGCATTTTCGGTTGCGGTTGCGGTGGCTGAAGTATGGCGTTAGCGGGTACTTGGTGGAAAATACTCTTTCGAATGTACTTGCCTGTCTTGTTTACTCTCAAGTGATCATTTTGTGGTCGCTGATTCATTCTTTTTTTTTAACACAATTGAGTCACTACCAAGCTAGAAAGCTTCACGAGATTATATGAATCTCAAGCTTGTTTCAAAAAAGAATTATACACATACACAAACACATATATACACACAATCAATCTTTCTTTATCATACACATCATAATTCTCTATTAAACTCCTGATTTTTTACCACTTTAGTTCTTGATTTTTTCAGTAATATGATGCATCTAACTTTAATAAAAATATTATTTCCTTTCAAATTTGTTTTCTACATTTTCTTTATTTTTCCTGAAAATGTTGAATATATATATGTATTTTACATGTTACTATGTATGTGTGTCTTCCCATTCTCTATGATATTGCGGTGAAAAATAAGAAAATATTAAATATTATACTGCTAATAATGAAATAAAAGTTTTTTTTTATTATTTTGTATGAAAATTTCCTATTTTTTCTCCTTTCTACATGGTTCTCTTTTTGTGTTATTTTTTTTCATATTAAGTGATAATAATAAATAAAAAAAACAGATATCATGTCGAATCTAAACTCATTTTTTCTCCTTTCTACATGGTTCTCTTTTTGTGTTATTTTTTTTTTCATTATTAAGTGATAATAATAAATAAAAAACAGATATCATGTCGAATCTAAACTCATTTAACACCTTAAACTCTTTTTTTTTTTTTGACGTAACCTTAAACTCTTCTTTTAAGGGGATTTTTGCATATAATATCATTTTGATATCATTTTTAATACAAGGAATCTGTTTCTATCCGTTGACAACAAAAGAAAAAAAACAACCTGTTTCTAGCTAAGTAACATACATTGGTTTTCTATTTAGAGGATTTTTTTGCATATAATATCATTTTGATATCATTTTTAATACAAGGAATTAATCTGTTTCTATCCGTTGACAACAAAAGAAAAAAACAACCTGTTTTTAGCTAAGTAACATACATTGGTTTTCCATTTAGAGGAATTTTTTTTTGCATATAATATCATTTTGATATCATTTTTAATACAAGGAATTAATCTGTTTATATCCGTTGACAACCAAAGAAGAAAAAAACAACCTGTTTCTAGCTAAGTAACATACATTGGTTTTCCATTTAGAGGATTTTTGCACATATTATCAATTTTGAAGACCAAAAAACTATCATTTTAAAATAAATATTTGTGAGTATAATTATAGAGTTAATTGGATGAAAAACCAAGATTGAGTGTGAAATTAGACAACTGACAAAACCTATTTGAAAACCATCAGTTAGTAGTATTGACAGAATTATAATGCATGACAGAATTATATATATTCAATTTCTTTATTTTATAGATGCAAAATATAATATCAATCTTTTTCGTAATCTATATTATCAATTTCTAATCATAAAGATGGAGCCTTTTTAGAAGATTCTCCCTATTAAAACCGATGATAATCTCTACTATATGTTTATTTTTTCCTCTAATTTTTGTTTGTATTTATTTGAAATTTATTGATATTTCTCTTCACTCCTAATTTTGATCTTGAAGCGTGCTAAATTGTTAATGATTAATAATTTCTATATTTATTAAATATAAATTGTATGAAATTTACATGTCCAAAGTTTTATAATGTTTTTATTGAACAAAGTTACTTTAGAGGTTTACCATTGGAATTTGGAAGTCTGGAGCTTTTACTTGTTCAAAAATTTTGGTTAAAAAATCAAAATCAAAATTCTAATTATTATTTTTTCTCCTAAGAAAAATAAACACAACTTGAATAGTTCCACAAATCCTAAAGCCAAAGCAAACATGTTGATGAAGATGTTGATTAAGATCTTGTGCTACAAGGAATGGATTGAATTCAAAACTAATAGATTTTTTGACGTTGTAAAATTATATCTTCTCTCGTTTAAATTATGTTTGATGGGCTTTTTATTATTGCATCGAATCATTTCTCCCTTCTTGTTTGTACTTGGTCATAGTTTTACTCTTGAAGCTCGTTATGTCAATGTGTTGAAAAGTAGGTTGCATATTGCTTGCGATTTCCTTAATCATTTCCCGTTATTGATGCTACTGATTTTTTTATTGAGACTATTGGGAGTTTTGAAGATGAAATATACTGGTAAGGCTGAGAACAAGGATAAAAAAACTGTCGTTTTCGAAAGCTCATAATCGACAATTCTAAAGTTTTATTGTAATCATGAGCTATTGAAAAATATGGTTCTTTAATTACCCTTCTTCTAAAATTTCTTATTCAGACTCCTAAAGCTGATGTTCAATATGCTATTGGGAAATCAATGAAGAGTGAGAGGAGCAAGATGAAGAAGAAGGTTGTGGGGAGGTGTTGATTCATGGAGAAGAATATTGGTGTGGATGAACATCAAGTGCAACAAAAGACTTTCGAAACCAATATTCTTCTACATTAACCAACACCTCTCAATATTCTTCTCATCCATGAATCAAAACAATCTCGCACTTGTTTGGTGTGGATGAATGTTAAGTGCAACAAAAGATGGAGCATATTTTGTTTTTTTCGATGAGGAATGATATATGTTGAATTCTTGAATTTAAAAGGCTAATATGTTTTTACGATTAACGATTTCGTGAGTTAAAATCTTAATTTCCGTTTTTTTATTTTTATTTAGATTATTATTTTGATACAAGTCTTTTATTAGTTTTTATTTAAATAAAACACATTTTTTTTTGTTATCTTGTTTTATACAAAAGTTTATATTATTACATTGTTATTTTCTGGTTTTTTTATACATGTCACGATCTCGTGAATTAGAATTTTAATTTTTGTTTTTTAATTCAGATTATTAATTTCACACATGTCGCGATCTTAATTAACAATGACACATATCATGATCTTGTGAGTAAAAATTATCGTACGTGTCACGTTCAGGCTGAGCGATTCATCTTTATATAATAAGATAAGATGTCAATATATAAGTTTTCAATTATAGTTTGTGAACACTTATTTATCTGTTGTCCTATGTAATATTTACGGAAACTAAAGTTCAAATTTTGAAAATAAACTAATTTTCTCCTCCTAGTGTTACATCTTAGCTCTCTTTGAGCTTCTTTCATCTCCATTGATATCTTTGTTTCCTCTTCCTTAACCGTTCCTGCATTCACTGATTCTTTTCTTAATCGAATCAATCAATTTCTATTCTTCCTCAACGCGTTTATGCAACAAACTCATTTCGCTCAGAAACGAGAATTCGGGACCATGAATGGGAGGGACGGGAATTATGCCCACACCTAACAGAAAATATAGAAAATCAAGTCGATGCACAACCAATACATATTTGGATGGTTTAAACTTAAACACAATACTTCTTGGACCTTAAGTTAGGGCTGACCCTGAATTGTGTTTAAACTTGTATTGTTTTAAGTTTAATGGTAGCTAGTTTCTTTAGGCCTTGTAGATTTTTTTTCAAAAAAGTATTGTCACGATACATACTTGTAGATTTTTTTTCGTGACTTACTTGTCACGATATATAATGGTAGCTAGTTTCTCTAGGCCTAAAGTTTTAACATATCTATTAGATGAACTTGTATATTTGTAAATAGGCATATTTCTATATTCTCTTAGATTTAGTCTTATCGTTTTATATAGACATATATACATGTATAAATACAAAACCATTAGGTCAATAAAGAACAACTTCTAAACTCTAGTATCAGAGCCGCAACTTTGATCTCGAAATTTCTAGTATATCTCTCTCCGTCCTATCATCAGCAAATACAACGAACATGAAAAGACTAAAAAGTTCAGATAATATCCCGATGGAACTCATTAACAAGATACTCTTGAGATTGCCTGCAAAGTCAATCAGGAGGTTTCGTTGTGTGTCGAAGCTATGGGGGTCCATACTTCACCATCCAAACTTCACCGAGTTGTTTCTGACCATGTCCTCGGCTCGTCCACGTCTCTTATTCCTCCTCGAAGGAGCCGATGATGAGTAGAACTTCTACTCGTCGCCTCAGCCTCAGAATCCAGATGGGAAGTCTTCTCTTGTAGTAGCGGCCGATTTTCATTCGAAGATCCGTGGAAAAATAGATGGAGAAATTTGTGACTATGTCTCTGGTTTGATCCATTTCTCTTATGACAATGTAGTATGTAACCCTATTACGGGAAAGTGTGCGATCTTGCCTGAACTGATGATTTACAGAAAGTCGAGAAGCTATTTAGGGTTTAAACCGATTGACAAGCAATTCAAGGTATTGGCTGAGGGGGATTATCCATTTTGTTATCAAAGGGACCATCATAAAATTCTGACATTAGGAACTGGAAAACTTGAGTGGAGGGGTAATATCGATTGTCCCTGGTACAATAGTCGTTGGAGTGAAGGGATATGCATCAATGGGGTTTTGTATTACTTAGGTTCAACTAAGCCGATATACTTGATGAAAGGTCTGATGATGAAATCTCCGATGATGAACCGTCTCATGTGAAGATAGTTTGCTTTGATGTTAGGTCTGAAAAATTCAAGCTCATTGACAAAAAAATGCTATTGTGATAAGGATACTACTAAATTGATAAACTATAAAAGGTAAATTAGGTGGGATTATTCTAGAGCCTGATGAGGCTGATGATGGGACTGATGATGAGGCTGATGATGCCATTAAGTTGCGTATGTGGGTTCTTGAGGATGTCGAGAAACAGGAATGGTCGAATTATGTCTACACTTTGGCGCCGGATGATAAAATTGTTGATTGGGATTATGTTTCCGTGGCCGGAGTGACAGCTACTGGCGAAATTGTGTTGTCGATGAACGATACATCTAAATCTAAACCGTTTTATGTTTTCTACTTCAACCCCGAAAGAAACACTCTCCAAAGTGTTGAAATCCAAGGTTTTGGTGAGAATCTTAGTAGAGTTAAAGTGTTTATAGACCATGTGGAGGATCTAAACTTTCTAAAAATAGAGGCTAGCTAGTTTGGTTTGGTTGTGGTGTGGCTTTTCATCTTCAGGTATCTTGTTGTGAGCTAATCATACTTTCTTTGTTTTCATCTCCATTTTCTAATTGTATTGCACTTTACTTGAAAGCATAATAATGTTTGATCCAACATTATTTGGTTTTTTCTCTTCATAAAACTCCTCTTTATGGGTCAAAGCCAAGTTTGGATTGGTATTTCGACATTGAATATTGTTTTGAAGTTACCTCGCCGATTAATTCGACGTTGTAAACAAAATCTGTAGAGCCAAAACAAAATGTCAATATAACTCACCATGTCCCATGTTTCATATGATGCCTCATATCTCTCTATCGTGTATACAACCTGCATATTCAGCCTTTCAGATTCAAGAATCTAAAATATGGAAGGCAACATATTAGCGCGATGGTGCTTGGAGGGTTCGTCATCCGCATAGTGTGTGTAACAAGAAATCATCAAACCCTAGCATTCAAATCTAATAGTATAGTATATAGTAGTATATCGTAGTATACCATAATCCACAATCTAGCCTCGTAGTTATGCTTCGGTTTAACCCTAGACTAAATAAAAGATGGAGCTTGGTGCGAATAGCTAGAGACCAAGAAGAAAATAGAAGAGGAGTGGAAACTCTTCCAATTCGGAGAAATCGAATTTGTGATGATCACAAGATAAATGTTTTGCATGAGTTGGTCTCTATGATCGTTGAAAAATTAGATCCAAGAAAAAAGTCTAAAATCCAGAACCATAAAACAGTTTTATCCAGGGCCTAGTAATCGAACACTCAAAGAAATTTAGTTGACAACATGCAATGCAATAGCTTATTTATTCTTCACGGTTTTTTAGTTGACTTTGTTCTTCTCTTCTTCAGACCTTCTTCACGAATCAGCTCTTCTTGCATTTTCAATGCAATATCTTCTTTATACGCAACTTCGATTTTGTTGCAGAAGATATGATCAAGAACAAATACCTCCAAAGTCCGTCTAGCAAACTCAGTTAATAGCTTCTCATGAAGCTCTCCCTCATTACCAACCTCCATACGGTTTAGAGTAACCCTTTCATCACGCAATGGCTCAAGAACAGCTTTCTTAAGGAGTAGCATCGCATCATCAACTAAAACAAAATTATCTTTCTCCACACTAACAATGGGAGCTGGCAATTGATCTTTGGCATCGATTTCTCTCTCTTTCTTAGATTCGTCTTCACGAGTCTTCGATCTATTGTGCGGAGAATCCAAATCATCCTTGAAGAGTTTCCCAACTTGTTTTGAAATTGAATGTATTACTCTCTCCTTGTTGGTATTCCAATTGATAACACCATATTTTACTTGTTTTTAGGACTTTATTTTCATAGGTTTTAATCCCACTTTGTATAGTTTTGGGATCTTTTCATGCATTTGAGTCTCATTTAGTTTTAACTTGCATTTTAGAAGTCCTAGATAGTTTTGTGTCGTTTTTGGCTTGCTGGAGCCTTTTTCAGGTGTTTAGGAGTGCTTGGAGCAGCTTGGATCAAAGGAGACACTTGGAGTTCGAAGGAAGATCAAAGGAAGATCGAAAGATGAGCAAAAGGAGCAAAATATACATCGGATCGGTTTATAACCGATCCCGATAACCGATCAACATTCCTGATCAAGACGATGTGTCTGAAAGATCCAACCGGAAGAACACCTTGCCCTTTGAATTAGACTGGGAGCTATTCACGAAAGTTATTCGAAATTGAGTTAGCTTTCTAATGGAAGTGGTTTCATGTCATTCGCATCAGCGGTTCGTGAGATGCGTTTGATTTACTGATTACATGTCATTACCGGAAAATGCAGCGGCAATCCAAAGCAGCTGAAAGATCATGTCAGATGGAAGCCTTCCCGTACCCAGTTTAATCTCAAATTTGGACACAAGATAGACAATTAAGTTAGCTTCGCGTGAGCGTTGGATTCGTGTCATTCAGGGCTGTGGTTCAAGAGTTATGGCCAATATAGTGAAGACATATCAGGCGATCGGTCATAACCAATCGGCCATAACCGATCAAGATTGCCATCAGCGATCGGTTATGACCGATCCCCGTAACCGATCCCGACACTTTTAATGCCCATTTTTGTATTTAAGTCACCTTGACTCATTAAAAACATAAGTCTTCTTTCCCAAAAACAAAAAGTCTCTCTGGGGAGAGCTCAAGAACACCAAAAGGTGTTCTTGAATGGATTTTCATGTACATTTCACATAAGGGAAGATTTCTTCACTTTTATTTCATTTTATATCTATTTGATTCTTCTTCTTTCTTTTCTATGGTTTACTTTTGTGATTTGTGTTATTTTTGTGAGTTGACTTTTATTTTCTGGGTTTGTGTTCTTCGTGTTCTTCGTGTTCTTAGTATGTTCTTGTGAATAGCCTTTTGTTGGATCATGATTAGGTTTGATTTAGATGGTTTGATGGTTGATTGTTGATGGTTAGGACTAGATAAACATTTGTTCTCATGTTAGAAGGAATCTTAATGCTAGAATCGAATTGACAACTCATTTCTAGAACTTAAGACATTTCTCGCCCGGAATGTGTTCGATGAAATGTCTAGAAAACTTCTAAGCATGCAATTCAATTCTTAGCCAATGGAAATTGATGATTAAGGTGAATTGTTGACTTGTATGGACTAATGCTTAATGATTATGGATCATTTAGTTTCGAACGGAAGTTCTTGATAACTAGATGATTTGTAAATGGATTAGTATCATGGAAGTGAACTAATCTACTTGTGTGATCCATGTCATAAGAATGAATGTGCATTGAATGTTTAGGCATCATTAGTCAATGGTTGATTGACGGTTAGATGATGGTGATTTAGGATGATCTTGGATGAGTCTTTCACTTAGGTTGGTTCGTAATGCTAGATTTGACATGATAAATCGAAACCTAGTACTACACCTTAGATTAGTTAGATTTTTGGTCTCATCCCATGCATTAGGGATAGATTCGAGTAAGCGGTGTTAGTACTAGATTAGGTATGTTCATTCGTTTCTAGATCTTAGGCATTTCACTCATGACTCGAGTTTAAATGAATTGCTTGATCCGAACCTTTTGTGAGCTTTACATATCCTAGCCAACGAAAGTTGATGTTTAGGGTGTTTAGTGAACTAATTGGAATTGTTCCTTAATGCTTGTTAATTATTTAATCACAAATGGAAATTTGTTCTTGATTAGATAATTAACAAGGTGATTAGTGCCATGGAAATGGATTAGTCATATTTGTGAATTCCATGTTCTAAGATAGTGATTAATGCTTCCAAATGATTCATTGTTTGATTGTTACCCATCTCATTGATAGCTTAGTTCTTGATCCAACACGTTGTCTTGTGTCTTTGTGTTTTGTTTTCCTTCTTGCATTTGTTTTCTTTTCCCATAAACATATAAAAACCAAAAACAATGTTTGCTCTAGCTTAAGAAGTTTCTTGCATTCTTAGTGCTTCAATCTTAACCCCATATGGATTGACATCTCAAGTACTACAATGACATGAGTACACTTGGGATAATTGACACGAAAATATCCCGTATCAATTTGGCGCCGTTGCCGGGGAGGGTTTAGCATTGATCATTAGGATTTGGATTCTTCTTGAGACTAGAGTTTTTATTTTATTTTGTTGTTAATCTTTTTCCCCTTTTCTTGTGATCTTGATCTCTTAGGTTCGAAACTAGGAGTAAAGGAAACATTCAAGGAGAGAGTGAATAAGAGGACGCAACCGTCAAGCTAGCGACGTTAAACGCGCCATTGGGGACTCCCCCAATTCTATCCTTTGTATATATGTTTATATGTTTGTTTTAAGCTTGATTTAATATTTGTTTTTGTATGTTTTGATGTTACAGGGCGTCGGGATTCGCAGGAGAACGTTCGGGATCAAAACGAGAAAAATCGCAAGTCCAGACATGCTGGATCGGTCACGACGATCGGTTATAACCGATCAGAATGTGCTGAGATCGGTTATGCCGATCGGTCACAAAAATGCGATCTGTTACGATGAAAAAATTGCTCCCAGCAATCGGTTTCCACGATCGGTTATAACCGATCAAAATGTGCCTCGATCGGTTTCATCGATCGGTTATAACCGATCGCGACACCTAGTCAAGGGAATGCTAAAACTCTTCATCTCCACAACTCCAAGGTACTTCACTTAACACCTTGTACATACTTTTTGATTTTGTTTTTTACTCTTCTTTGGACTCGTTTCACACCGAGACGGTGTGAATTAAGTCCGGGGGAGAGGTCTTTGTCATTTAACGTCATTTTCTTTGTCTTATTTTATATTTTTTAGTCTTGCATTGTACATATTCTATTGCATAGAAAAACCAAAAAAAATTCAAAATTTTTCAAAAATCCAAAAATATCATGTAGTTTGCATTGCACCATTGTTCATTCTAGAATTGAATTAGCTACTCATATCTAGATGACATAGGTTGCATTCATGTGCATGGGAGTTCATAAAACATGTATGATAAGCTTTCATTGTGATGCCCTCGATAATGGTTTTATATTGCTTAAACGATTTCAAAAGACTTGAAAACTTCGTACTTTGATCTCTCTACTCTTAACTATTTGTCTTGTAAATACTTGTTTAATTTGAAATCAACCCCTTGATAATTGGACTTAAATGAATATAATCTTCTTGCTTATGGGCTTGTGATACATAACCATGGTTCAAAGAAAACATTCGGGTTATCTTATCCACTTTTACCACTCTCTAATAACCCGAGTGGCCATTCTCATTTTTAGAATGGTTCCCTACCTTTCACCTTAACCGTTTTCTTTCCACTCCTCGTTGTTTGATTGAGTGAGGCCTTTTCTTGATATGCTATTGTGTGTAAAATCTTGTAAGTATCGGAAACGACAAAGGTTAGCTTTCATTTTTAGCTAGTCATTGTTGTTCAAAGAAAAGAGGCTAGCATTAAGATGGGGATCAATGGATTGAATGGTATTTGGTTTTGGGGAACATGAACGTATGAAATATGAGATGAGAAATGGTTGAAAAAGCAAACTCTAGAGAAGAGCTTAAAAGAAAGACCCTAGGAAAAGAAAAGAAAATACACTCTCCATGTTTGAAAAAAGAGAAAGAACAAAAAGTTTAGGGAGAGTGAAAAGAAAAGAAATGGGTCGAATAAAAATGTCTCTAGGAGTTTGGTGTTTGGAAAAGAAAAGGGGGTTAAAAAGGGAGTTTTGATTTAGCCAAAAGGGCTTTGGGGGTTTAATGAGCTTCAAGGAAGCAAGATAAGATGAGGAAATGGAATCACCATTTGGGTAGAATGCTTTGCTAGGAGGGTAGAACAATGTGAGCTTAACTTTGTATGCATAAATTGTTTCTAGTCTTCCTTGCTTTTGCATAACATATAGCATTCCTTTTTCTTGAGAGTAAGTCACCCAAAAAGAGAATGAACCTCCTTGCACTCACATTTACTAGTGCCAATTGCCTTTTCTTCCAAACCGATTGGACTTGGTCACTTGCCCATTTGTGAGACCGCACCTTTAGAAAGATCAAATGAATGTGAGGGTTGGTTGAGAAGAGAACTTGTAGGCATGATGCATTGTTGTTAAGAGAAAAGATTAGGAGTTGCGATAAGTCTAGTGAAGTTAGAGTCATAATTGAGATACGTTTTTGCAATGTCTTGGTATTATCTTGGGCATAGACTCTCCACTTTGATTGCTTTGACATGTCTTTTAGTTGTGAATTCCCACTCTTTTAAACCTCTCTTTCGGTTTGTCTTTTCTTGTTTGCTTGCGGACAAGCAAAAGGCAAGTCCGGGGGAGTTGATAACACCATATTTTACTTGTTTTTAGGACTTTATTTTCATAGGTTTTAATCCCACTTTGTATAGTTTTGGGATCTTTTCATGCATTTGAGCCTCATTTAGTTTTAACTTGCATTTTAGAAGTCCTAGATAGTTTTGTGTCGTTTTTGGCTTGCTGGAGCCTTTTTCAGGTGTTTAGGAGTGCTTGGAGCAGCTTGGATCAAAGGAGACACTTGGAGTTCGAAGGAAGATCAAAGGAAGATCGAAAGATGAGCAAAAGGAGCAAAATATACATCGGATCGGTTTATAACCGATCCCGATAACCGATCAACATTCCTGATCAAGACGATGTGTTTGAAAGATCCAACCGGAAGAACACCTTGCCCTTTGAATTAGACTGGGAGCTATTCACGAAAGTTATTCGAAATTGAGTTAGCTTTCTAATGGAAGTGGTTTCATGTCATTCGCATCAGCGGTTCGTGAGATGCGTTTGATTTACTGATTACATGTCATTACCGGAAAATGCAGCGGCAATCCAAAGCAGCTGAAAGATCATGTCAGATGGAAGCCTTCCCGTACCCAGTTTAATCTCAAAATTGGACACAAGATAGACAATTAAGTTAGCTTCGCGTGAGCGTTGGATTCGTGTCATTCAGGGCTGTGGTTCAAGAGTTATGGCCAATATAGTGAAGACATATCAGGCGATCGGTCATAACCAATCGGCCATAACCGATCAAGATTGCCATCAGCGATCGGTTATGACCGATCCCCGTAACCGATCCCGACACTTTTAATGCCCATTTTTGTATTTAAGTCACCTTGACTCATTAAAAACATAAGTCTTCTTTCCCAAAAACAAAAAGTCTCTCTGGGGAGAGCTCAAGAACACCAAAAGGTGTTCTTGAATGGATTTTCATGTACATTTCACATAAGGGAAGATTTCTTCACTTTTATTTCATTTTATATCTATTTGATTCTTCTTCTTTCTTTTCTATGGTTTACTTTTGTGATTTGTGTTATTTTTGTGAGTTGACTTTTATTTTCTGGGTTTGTGTTCTTCGTGTTCTTCGTGTTCTTAGTATGTTCTTGTGAATAGCCTTTTGTTGGATCATGATTAGGTTTGATTTAGATGGTTTGATGGTTGATTGTTGATGGTTAGGACTAGATAAACATTTGTTCTCATGTTAGAAGGAATCTTAATGCTAGAATCGAATTGACAACTCATTTCTAGAACTTAAGACATTTCTCGCCCGGAATGTGTTCGATGAAATGTCTAGAAAACTTCTAAGCATGCAATTCAATTCTTAGCCAATGGAAATTGATGATTAAGGTGAATTGTTGACTTGTATGGACTAATGCTTAATGATTATGGATCATTTAGTTTCGAACGGAAGTTCTTGATAACTAGATGATTTGTAAATGGATTAGTATCATGGAAGTGAACTAATCTACTTGTGTGATCCATGTCATAAGAATGAATGTGCATTGAATGTTTAGGCATCATTAGTCAATGGTTGATTGACGGTTAGATGATGGTGATTTAGGATGATCTTGGATGAGTCTTTCACTTAGGTTGGTTCGTAATGCTAGATTTGACATGATAAATCGAAACCTAGTACTACACCTTAGATTAGTTAGATTTTTGGTCTCATCCCATGCATTAGGGATAGATTCGAGTAAGCGGTGTTAGTACTAGATTAGGTATGTTCATTCGTTTCTAGATCTTAGGCATTTCACTCATGACTCGAGTTTAAATGAATTGCTTGATCCGAACCTTTTGTGAGCTTTACATATCCTAGCCAACGAAAGTTGATGTTTAGGGTGTTTAGTGAACTAATTGGAATTGTTCCTTAATGCTTGTTAATTATTTAATCACAAATGGAAATTTGTTCTTGATTAGATAATTAACAAGGTGATTAGTGCCATGGAAATGGATTAGTCATATTTGTGAATTCCATGTTCTAAGATAGTGATTAATGCTTCCAAATGATTCATTGTTTGATTGTTACCCATCTCATTGATAGCTTAGTTCTTGATCCAACACGTTGTCTTGTGTCTTTGTGTTTTGTTTTCCTTCTTGCATTTGTTTTCTTTTCCCATAAACATATAAAAACCAAAAACAATGTTTGCTCTAGCTTAAGAAGTTTCTTGCATTCTTAGTGCTTCAATCTTAACCCCATATGGATTGACATCTCAAGTACTACAATGACATGAGTACACTTGGGATAATTGACACGAAAATATCCCGTATCACCAATCAAGAGAGGTTAACCCATGAAACAAGAAATCCATCACCAAAGAGGATGTAACTTCCTTCTTGATGAAGAAATGTTTCACAACTAGTTTTAGAATCACATCCTTTTTCTCTCGAGACATCTTTCGCCTTGAGTTTTGGTCCATCCCTAACCAAAAGGCACATAAGCTTGTCCATCTCGTCTTTTCTTCTATAAACTTGCTTCTTTTCTCTTTCATAAACCTCAAGAAAATTTGCTCCACACTTGTCAAATAAACCCTAACAAGTTCCCCCCTATACTGACCATCAAGGCAGGGAAAAAGTCGGTCCACTCTCTCTCTGCAAGAATCAATTATAAGATAAATTTGGTTTTATTATGTTAATGGTGCCATGGAAAAAAAAGAAGAAGATAGAATGGCTATGTATATCACACTCAAAATCTTGGCAGAT
Source organism: Eutrema japonicum (assembly GCA_030161315.1). Lineage (NCBI taxonomy): Eukaryota > Viridiplantae > Streptophyta > Magnoliopsida > Brassicales > Brassicaceae > Eutrema > Eutrema japonicum. Next base: position 21,010,112 of record BSQW01000008.1, read on the forward strand.
TAACCTAATGACCTGAACTTGAGCCTTAATTATAAGAGAGTCAAAATCATGTATGAAACCGTAATGTAACTTCGTTAACTCCATAAACTTTTTCCATGCCCAATCATGTTCTTTCTTCCAAAACTCATGTAACGTATCTGCAAGAAAATGTGTGTTAGTTTGTCTAAATGTAATGGGGATTCAAGAAAAGTAAAAGATGCAACAAAAGATAACCTGAGTGTTTCGATTTCTTTGGATCTTTGTTCATCACAGTCATAGTAAACTGCGCAAAATGACTCCAACCTGTCCTTAAAAGGTGTTAACCTAAATGATTAAACTTATTTTAAAAGTTTTGCAGATCGAGAGACAATAATACTCACCTGGAGGAAGTTTATCACGGTTTGCAACACAGAGAAACAAAGAGAGATGGTTGAAAACATGATCACAACTTTGTGGATATACTAAAATATACCTGTCATATCAATGAGTTTGAATCTTTATTATTAGCATAGAAATAGAAATAGCAATGAGCTTTGAAGCTTATTATATATATCCAGAGGAGAAGAAAATGTCATTTACCATTCGTAGCCACCAACTTCAAAAACATTGCTACGAAGCTCACGCTTACTTCTTTCTGAAAATTTCTCAATCTTCCATGTATATGTCGTATACAGTTCAGAGAGTTTTGATCCTAGCATAAAAAAAAAAAAAAATTTGAATAGAAACCATAAAAACACATATATAGTATATGGTATAAAAAAAAAACAAACGAATGTGATTTACCAAAATCTTCATTAGTAATCTCAGACATTTCCCTGGAGATTTTTGTTTCTCTCCATCAAACTACAAAAATTAAGGATTAAGAACTTTTATTATATATCTCTGAAATTCTGCCAATTTCCCCAAAAGGTAACTAAAAACACCAGAAAAAAAAAACCAATCATTTCGAGTTTCAACGATTAATAACTAATTACACAGGAGAAATTATTCTTATGGAAGATCTACTAATTAATAAACACGATTGTAATCTTCCTAAATCTTTTTTATGGTAAACATTAATAGTGAAATAAATATATCAAGAAATTTTAGGAAGCATTTGGTAAGTTAGAGAAATGTTCAAATTTGAAAATGAATTTGAGATTTGATTATCCGATTAGCTGTCCAATTTAATTTTTTTTTTCTCTAAACATACAAAATAAATGATTTAGGAGCAGATTTATAAATACCTTATTGAGATTATTTAAAAATAAAATAAAATGTATGGAAACTAGTCATGGGCATTCGGATCCACGGATAGGGTTCAGGTCGGGTTTTCGGTTTTTGGGTATCCACAGTTGGGACGAATAAATTTTGGTTCGGTTCAGGTCTTGTCGAGTTCGGGTCGGTTTTTGAATTTTAAATAAAACCCGGTATGAAACCGAAAATAAATTCGGTTTGTTCGGATCGATTTTGAACCCAAATTACCTGAGAAAACAAAACTTTCAGTTCGGTTGATGTAAAAAATGTACCCAAATAACCCGAAATAACCTAAATAACCTGAATATACATATAAACTATATATGCATATGTATATGCGATCGGGTACCCGATCTGTTTATACCCAAACCGGCCCGAGAACCGGTTTAGATTTACACAAGAACCGTTCGGGTTTTACACACAAACCAAAACCGAACCAACCCCAATATTTCGGGTCGGGTCGGGTCAGGTCCGGCGGTCCGGTTTTTATGCCCAGCTCTAATGGAAACAATAAACCAATAACTCCATTTCGTATAGGCTTACAAGTGACGGCCAAACAGAGTACAAAAATAATCATAATCCAAACTAAAAACTCTTCTTAGTCCTTCACCTTTGAGCATTCCAAAAAAACTAAATAGTATATTTTTTTTTTTGGAAAAGCTGCAAACGTTACTACCAAGATCTTTGATGTTCTAACAAGCAGAGAACTTTATTGTTTTTACACCTCTGTTTCTCCTGCTCCCTATAAGCTCTAAAAGATGGCACCTTTCATAGTACACAAGACACTAACTTAAAAGAGTAGAGTGAAGGAGATGGAGCATCTTAGTAATCTCTCCATCTTGGACTAGAGATTGGAAAAATGCCAAATGGTGATGATGGGGACACAAGACCAGGAGATGCAGGAGGCTGAGGAAATGTGCCCGGGCCGAGAATTCCAGGTTGATCCATTGATGAGGATGTGAAGCTTCTTGGTGTAAGTGGTGGTGGATATTGAACTGCAGGTGATAGCAGCGGATAAGGTGACCTATGGGAGAGCAAATTCCGGTACGCGGTTGGAGATTGTAGACGATGTTGGGACGTAGGAGAGGGTAATATCCCGCGACCATTGAATCGAGGAGAAGGAAGACTATTACAAATCTGTTGTGACAGCCCATTGAACCTCGGAGATGGCAATATAGGCGTATCTCGTGAAGAACCATTGAACCTTGGCAAATGATGACTATGCGATTGTGGTGGTGGGTGCGGTTGAGTTTGACATTGCACTGGTGGCTGCAATTTTATTTGGTTTCCATTGCATCCTGAATCTCCTAATGAGCTTTGAAGAGAAGACTCAGCCGTATTAGACCAAAACTGATCTCCATGACCCATCATTTGTTGTGAACTGTGTGCCAAAGGAGGCATTGGGGGTCTCGCCAAGTTATGAGTTGGTTGAGCCATGGCAGGAGGAGGAACATGGGGACGGTTTATCTGCGGTAGAGCCGCTGGTCTAATTTTCCGCAACTGGTTATTCAGAGGCTTTAGTGGAGGCTGAGATAAGCTATCACGCAATGGAGGACCCGTTAGCTGTTGAACAATACTTCGAAAATCGTTCTTGCTTATGTTACAAACCTGCGGCCGCGGTTGCGGTTGAGGCCTCGAGGAAGCGATACCATTTGCGAAATTCGGTTGGTGTAAAGGAGTCTTCCTTATGTTCTTCCCAATCTTATTCACACCTAACTGATGCTGAGGCCTATCCATCTCACAAAAAAATACTAAAACCCCAAATTATAATCTAAAGCCACAATAGAGTTTGATACCAATCTAGAGAACACATCTTAAAGCTTCAACGAGAAACAGAGTAAGCAACAACCTATAGCATCGGAGATTATCCTGAATCAGCCAAAAAATCCACTCTTTCACAGCTATGACCCGTAAATTAGTGCACTTGATCCAATTATGCATCTAAAATGGAATCAGAAAGTGTTCCTATTCTCATAATCACAAAAATAAAGATTCAAGAGCTACTTTATTCTCCGTCTAACAAAAACCCACGATGCCTTTGCCTTGATCGAATTCGATCGAACACAAACACATAATAATAGAAAGAAGAAGAGCAAGAAAATTAAAGCCTTTGCACCTGAGGAAAATCAAGATGATCCCAAAACCGTGAATTGGGGTCAGAGCTCTCCGTTTTCCAGCAAAACACGATGCAGAGAGAAAGAAGAATTGAAGAAAGCCCTAGTTTTGGTCCAGCCCTGGGCCATAATATCCGATCCGAAAAATTTAACCGAAACCAATTCGAAAAAAGGAACCGAATCCAAACCGAAACCGATAAAATACTCGAACGATTCCTAAATCCGAAGAACCAAAACTGAACCCGAATCGAACCGAAAACCGAATAGATATCCGAAATATAATTATATACCCAAAATATTAGTTATATTTAGATTTGATTAGCCCAAAATTACAATTATAAATCCAAAAATATGAGTTATTTTTATACCAAAATGATTGAGAAATCCAAAATAATCAAAATATACGAAGTTTTTAGTTATATTTGTTAATTTTTGACCAAATTTTATTTAAAGTTAGCCAATTTTATTCAATTTTAATCAAATTTTATTTAAATTTAACCAATTTTCATTTTATTTTAATGATTTTTTGGTATCCGAAACCAAATCGAACCAAAATTATAAAATACCTGAATGGATTCTAAATTCTAAACCCAAAAACTCGAACCAAACCCGATCGCCCAAGGCTATTTGGTCAATGGAGTTTTATTAAAAATACAAAAAAAATATATATATTGGGGTGAGAGAGGTCGAACTCTCGACCTCAGGATCACTCAACTTTAGCTATGAGACCTACGCGCTAGCCAACTGCGCCACCACCCCAATTTTGTTTATCGAGTACAGAAACGTTTAATTATATATAAGTTTCCGACAAATTTTGTGCAAGAACCAATTCACAGAACAACCTCTCTTTCCCGTTCATAAGCTTGAAGCACTCGAGCAAGCAGAGAACATAATCGCTACTTTAGTTTCTTTGTTCACCAAAGCACATCATAACTTTTGAAAGGTATGACCTTTATAGATTTTAGTTTCCTTTTTTTTATAGCATTTCTCTTCTCGCAGATCAATCCCCGAGATTAGTTTTTTTTGGGGTTTAGCCTCTGAAAATCCACCCAATCATCGAATGAATCGTTTCAAAAATCCGAATAGGAGGATCTTTGAGTATCGAACTTCATTGTTTTGTCAAACTGTAAAAAAGGAAGAAAAATAAACCAATCTTTCTATTTCTATTGTATCGATTTGCTTAGGTTGCTTCTATGGAAGCGTTTTTTTTATTTGGCAGCCCTAATTTGCTATTAACGAATCTCCAATTCGGTTATCCCTATTAAAAAGCTTACATTTTTGTGTGTTTTTGCCTTTAGCTTCTTAAATCAATCTTCTAGGGTTTTATAGAGTTAAGTTAGATTCTTCCTTATGTCCATTCCTTTTTATAGCTTAATGTCTACAAGATTCCTTATAGAAATCCATTATTGGTTTTTTTTGTTTTTTATCAGTGTTTTGAGTAATTGGGAATTGAAGGAGAGATGAGCAATAGTGGAGGGATGCAAGAAGCTTTGAGCATTGATGAGAAAGAAGATTTGGGAGACAAAGATGAAGTCATGATCCGTCGAATGAAGAACCGTGAAAGACAACGTAGGTATAGAGCGAGGAAGCGGATGCGGGAAGAAGCGGGTATCGATGAAAATCTCTCATTTGAGATCATGGGACAACAACAAGAAGAAGAAGAAGAGGAACTAGAGTGTAATAATGGTTATGTTGAGAACTTTGTGCGGCGTGTTTATTGCGATAGAGATTGGAAAAAAGAAGCTAGGAGAGCTCATCTGATGATGGAAAAAACTCAAGATGGTTCTTGTGTATTGGTTAAACGGAAGATTTGGCCGCGTAGAAGAGATTGGAAAGCTGAAGCCAGAATGAAGAAAACTTGATAAAGCCTGCAGATTTCTCGAGGACTAGTCTCGGTTTGCTTAGAGGATCTTGCAAGGGTAAACATCTTTTCAATATTTTGTTTCTTTTTTGCTGTAGATATTGAAAATGATGAAGCAAAAGCGAGTGGTCTTGCTCTTTCTTTGTCGTGTATCCGAAGATCCAGACGCTATGGGAATCGTAGTATACGAATGTTTTATGTGTGTATCTTATTTGATTAGGCTAAGAGAAAACAAACTCGTCTATCTTAATGAGTTGTTTTTGGATGATCTCAAGCATTTCCAAACTATGGCTGATATCATCATTGAACCTCTCTTTCATCTCCTATAAATTAAAGCTTTGTAAATGTTTTGTAAAAGTTTTAGGATAATTGAATTTTAGTGCAATCATCTCAATAGTCTGATATCAATTCAATCTTTTTAATTTTGGATGCATTCATCTCAATATTGTGAGAGCACTGAACTAATCTTTACTTTGTAAATAATTATCTAAAATCTAATTAGTCAAGGATAAGATAAGTCATTTTAGTGAACTAATCTTTACACGGACAAGTGCATACATTGTCTATCATGAACAAGAAGCTGATATTTTAAGAAGCAAATGAGAGCCACTCGTTCTTCAACCCAATCACAACATCGTTCGGTCGCAGTCACTTGCACCAAAAATTTGGTAGCTTGTGTCTCTTCTCTGGGAGTCCGGCGTTTCCTTGATTTCAACTCCAATGGTCTTTTGCAATGATTCCATAGGTGTTACATACTTTTGTGGCAATCCGGTTTCCATTCTCGCATGAAACACATCGTTTTATTCGGAAATAAATTCAAAGCGGCAATCTTGGACTCTCTCATATCTGTTGGACCGATTTTTTTTTACTTAAGCCAATTGGGCTTAGTAAAATAAAATTGTGTGAATAAGAAATAGGCCGGGCTCAAGTCGGAGCTCCGGTAGTTGCTGGGTTGGGATTGAACGGAGAAAATCAAGCTCCGTTTTCTGATTACCGTGAGACTCGGTCTCCTTGTTTTCACGTTTCCTTGAGAATCGGATTTATGGAGAGATTTTTGATTCTCACGTTGCCCATATCCCTGATTTTGCGTTTTGATTTGGTTGAAGAATCCAAAAAATTCAACGCTATCCAAAACCAGCATATATTCACGTGATTGAGTCGTCTTCTTCACCAATCTGATTACAGACTTCAAAACTCAAAATCCAGCAAACTCTCTCAATTTCTAAAAGTAAGTATATCGAGAGTATCGTAGCGTTTTAGTTCGTTTAGAACCGTGTGTTTGAGTGATAGCGAAACCGGTTATGATTGGTTGTATCCTGGACTCTTGGATCTCAGATTCCCGTCGCACTACGGGTGATTCAAAGAGTTAAGGAAAGAGTTCTATAAACTCGCCTCCTCTCGTTATCTTTCCTTAACGTCATTTATGTTTTCTCTGTTTCAATTACGTTTCCGTAGTGCTGCAAATAATATGCTCCTACATTCTTAACTCTTTGAATCCGTTGTTGTTATATAAACATCTAACGGATTGAAACTGAGTATTCATAAACGTATGACGAGAGCTTGTGATTGATTACAAGTCTCTGATTTAGTTTACCAATTGCGATTGGTTAAAACTTCATAAACACTACGACGAGAGCTTGCGAGTCTCAGAATTGTGTAGTGATTGATTCAATCGTGAAAGATGATTGATTTCAGTCTCAGTTGAGTTGCAACTGTAAGAGTAATAAAACCTGCAGCGTTTATATTGCAATTGTTTTAGTGACGAGACCTGCAATTTTTTGCTTTTGATTAATTTCAGTCTCAATGACAAAACCTGCAGCGATGTCTTATTAACAATTGGCATTAATTCACTGCAATTGTTTTATTGTTTAAAACCTGCTGTTTTCTGGTTTGTTTTTGCTTTTGCGAATCAAAACCTGCAGTCTAAACTCTCGCTTAAAGTGGTTAGATTGCTGTTGTGTTTTAGCCAATCTAATATTTAGGCATCGAGACTTATTGTCTCTTGGCTTTAACTATTGAAATTATTTTTTCAGTAAGATTGTTGTTGTGTTTTAGCGATTCCAACAATTGATCGCTTGTAAATTCCGGTTTGGATTTACATTGGTTTGGATTCCTGGTTTTGCGAAACCTGCAAATTCCGGTTCGATATCAGACTTGAATTGAGATTCTACTGTATCGTAATCTGCTGCAACGAAATCAATTGTTTTGTTTTGAAAAACTTGCAATTTTGAGAAACCTGCAATTTCTTAAGATTCCTGCAATTTTCTTTTAAACGTGCTTTGGTTTGTAAGCTTGATATTATTGACCAAGGTTGACTTTATATACGTTCGCTCCCATTTAGTGAGAAGCGCATGTTGTTAATGAAAGTCAAAAACCTGCGATTAATATATATGTTTAATCGATATGGTCGTTTGATGATAATTGGAAATTTTGTTAATTGGTTAAGTCCAAGATCGTGTTATTGGAGTTTAATACACATCTTTTACTCAAATCGTTTCTAATTAGCATCTGTTTTTTTTTTTTTTTTTCAGAATGGAAAACAACAACGTCAACGTCTCCAACGTAACTGTTTCGGTCGTCGAGACTACCACATTTGGAGTGACTGGAGTGACATTTGCTAACACCATTACGACCAGTAATGAGCAAATCCAATTTGGGAATTTCCCAACAGTGACAGTCGCCATCCCTGCTCCGATAGCTGCTACTGTTCAAACTGCGGTCACTGAACAGTTTCAGGCGGTGCAAATGCCATCTGCGAATCCAGCAGGCGTCCTACCCGACAAGTTCGATGGGACCGCCTTCAAGATGTGGCAGAAGAAGATGTTCTTCTATCTGGCCACGCTGAAGCTGGAAAAGTATACCCGTGAAGAGAAGCCAATTCTCCCAGCGGATAATACTGATCCTCGCGCGCTTGCGAGCAAGCTGGCATGGGAACACGGAGATTTTCTGTGCAAAGGGTACATCCAGAAACGCCTTGCTGATACACTGTTCAACGTGTACAGCAATGCCGAAACGTCTAAAGACCTGTGGGATTCTCTAGACAAGAAGTACCGCACAGAAGATGCTGGATCTCAGAAATATGCTGTGGCGAAATTCTTAGACTACAAAATGGTGGACTCGCGGCCATTAATGGAGCAAGTCGGAGAGTTGCAGACAATTCTTCACGAAATACACGCTGAGGGAATGAGACTATGCGAGACCTTTCAGGTCGCATGTGTCATTGAAAAGCTCCCGCTTAGCTGGACGGTCTTCAAAAACTACCTCAAGTTGAAGAAGAAATGGATGAGTCTCGAAGACTTAACCATGAAGCTCCGTATGGAATCAACGAATCGGAGAAATATTGGAATAGGTGTGGAAATTCGCGAACCCAACGTGAATATGGTGGAGCACCAAAACCAAAGGAAGGAAAAATGGCAAAACAAAGGGCGCCAAGACAAAGGAAAAGGCAAAGTTCCACCAAAGAACTCTCAGAAGTTCAAAAAGAAGAGATTTGGTGGTGAGAGTTCGCAGAAGTTCACTGGAACTTGTCACAACTGTGGAAAAACTGGCCATAAGTCCTTTGAGTGTCGCATCAAAAAGGCTCCAAGGAAAAATGAGGCCAACCTGACTCAAGATGATATGTGTGCGGTGGTCACATAAGTCAACATGTCTGAGGAGAATCCTAAAACGTGGTGGTATGACACTGGGGCAACCACGCACATCTGCATCGACAGAAGCCAGTTCTCCACCTACAAAAAGAACAAGACTGATACGCACCTACGGATGGGAAATGTGTCTCAATCCAAGATTGAAGGCATCGGCAACGTGGTGTTAAAGATGACTTCAGGCAAGGAAGTCACGCTGATCAACGTGAAACACGTGCCAGACATGAGGAAGAACCTGATCTCTGGGACTAAGATTCTCAAGCATGGATTCGAAATCAACATGAAGTCTGACCAGCTGATTTTAAGGAAAAATGGGGTTTTTATTGGGAAGGGTTTTGTTAAGGACGATCTGATCAAAATGTGTGTAATGACAGTCGTCAAAAATGATGTAACCGCTTCCAGTTCAATGAATAAGAATGAATCTTCTTACTTGGTTGAGTCTTTTGATATGTGGCATGAACGGTTAGGGCATGTGAATTATAAATCTATCCAAAGATTAATGAATTCTAATCTAATCCCGAAATGCAAAACAAGTAAAAATAAATGTGAGACATGCGTGCAAGCAAAACTCACGAAAACTCCATCACCTCGTGTCGAACGAACCACCGAACCTCTGGGTTTAATACACACTGATTTGTGCGACTTAAAATATGTGCAATCTAGAGGAGGGAAAAAATACTTTGTGACCTTCATAGATGATTGTACAAGATACTGCTATGTATATTTACTACGCAGTAAAGACGAAACTTTGGAAAAGTTTAAAGAATACAAGTTGGAAGTAGAAAACCAACTTGGTAGAACTATTAAAATAGTTCGTAGTGATAGAGGAGGGGAATATGATGAACCATTTAATGCATTCTGTAGACAACACGGAATTATTCATCAAACTACCGCTCCCTACTCACCAGAATCCAACGGAGTTGCGGAACGAAAAAACCGAACTCTTAAGGAAATGATGAATGCAATGTTACAGGAATCTGGGTTACCCCAGAACATGTGGGGGGAAGCGCTGCTTACCACAAATTATATCCTGAACAAAATACCGAACAAAGTAACTGGAAAAACTCCATATGAACTTTGGAAAGGTAATGTACCTTCGTATAAATACCTGAAAGTGTGGGGGTGCCTGGCAAAAGTTGCAGTTCCACCTCCGAAAAAGATCACAATTGGACCAAAGACGGTAGATTGTATTTTCATCGGATATGCTCATAATAGTAGTGCCTATCGATTTCTGGTACATAAGTCAGATGTACCAGATATTCATGTAAACACTATAATGGAGTCAAGAAACGCTTCATTCTTTGAAAACGTGTTTCCATGCAAAGATAGAGATATTAACAAACGAACTCGTGATCAACGAGATGCTTGCACTTCTGGGAACAAAGCAAGTAGTTCAGGCACGACTATTAATGACGATGAAGAAGAAGAAGAACTTAGACGGAGTAAAAGGTCTCGTAAGGAAAAGACATATGGTTCTGAATTTTTAGTAGTCTTTCTCGCTGAAAATGAGCCTAGAACATTTACAGAAGCAATGTCTACCCCAGACGGTCCTCTTTGGAAGGAAGCCGTTAATAGTGAGATGGACTCAATCAGGCAAAACCATACTTACGAGATAACTGATTTACCTCAAGGGTTTAAAGCCCTAGGGTGCAAATGGATTTTCAAAACAAAATTGAAAACCGATGGCTCAATCGATAAGTACAAGGCTAGGCTTGTGGTGCAAGGTTTCCGACAAAAAGAAGGCTTGGACTTCTTTGACACATATTCTCCAGTAACGAGAATAACTTCAATCAGAATGCTGATAGGAATCGCAGCATTAAGAGATTTAGAAATCCATCAAATGGATGTGAAAACTGCTTTTCTAAATGGAGATTTAGAAGAGGAAATTTATATGAAACAACCCGAAGGGTTTGTTGTCCCAGGACAAGAACACAAAGTATGTAGACTTGTGAAATCGTTGTACGGACTTAAACAAGCTCCGAAACAATGGCATGAAAAATTTGACAATGTAATGATGTCAAATGGTTTCAGCATAAATGAATGTGACAAGTGCATATACATCAAAAGTACTCCACACGGATACGTTTTGCTCTGTTTGTACGTAGATGACATGCTCATTATTGGTAGCAATAAAGACATGATCAGTCAAACAAAGAACTTACTAAATAGCAAGTTCGACATGAAAGACATGGGATTAGCCGACGTAATTTTAGGAATAAAAATCATCAGACATTCTGATGGAATAAGCCTAACCCAAGATCATTATGCTGAAAAGATCCTTGAGCGGTTTAAGAACTACTCAAATGGGATTGTAAAAACCCCTGCTGACCCTCATCTTCACTTGACAAAAAATTCAGGTGAACCAGTGTCACAGGTGGAATATGCCAGAGTTATCGGGAGTCTAATGTACTTAACAAACTGTACTAGACCCGATTTAGCGCACTCAGTAAACGTACTAAGTCGCTATACGAGTAATCCAGGACACAATCATTGGAAGGCCATAACTAGAGTATTGAACTACCTTCGATACACAAAAAATTATGGGTTGCACTATGGTAAAGAACCAGCAGTCTTAGAAGGCTATAGTGATGCCAACTGGATTTCAGATTCTAAGAACTCGAAATCAACAAGTGGATATGTCTTTACGCTTGGTGGTGCAGCAGTATCCTGGAAATCTTCCAAACAAACTCTCTTGGCCAGATCAACCATGGAGTCAGAGTTCATAGCTTTAGATAAAGCTGCAGAAGAAGCAGAGTGGCTTCGGAACTTCTTGGAAGATATCCCGATGTGGGAAAAACCAGTGCCAGCATTACGTGTACACTGTGATAGTCAATCGGCTATATCTCGGGCACTGAATAATTTATACAATGGTAAATCTCGTCATATTAGAAGGCGACACAAGACCATTAGACAATTGATCTCGACAGGTGTACTCACGATAGATTACATCAAGTCGGCTGAAAACTTAGCAGATCCTTTTACAAAAAGTCTGGCGCGAGATCAAGTTGTTAAATTATCAAGAGGAATGGGTTTAAAGCCTATAAATAAAAATGACGCTTAATGGAAACCCCACCTATGTGACTGGAGATCCCAAGATCTAGGTTCAAAGGGAAAACGAAATCAAGCTGATTCAGTAGAGATCACTGTGAGACTATGTCTCTACCCAGTTCCTAAGATGAAAAACAGTGAAACCTGTATGAGTTGAGGTTAAGCGATGGCTTTTAATGATCTCATAGCTTTGAGATATTCGTGGAGTAAGACAGATTACTTCTTAAAAAACAAAGCTAATGAGAGATCACCTAATAAGTGTGAAATGGGGCCGTTTCTAGGAGAATGAAAGTGAGGCTATATTCTCTAAGTTCACTCATGAATAACCAGGAATGTTCAGGGCCAAAATGAACACAATAGAGAACTTAGTTCTACGAGAAAATGTCGCTGCGCGATAGCTGTTGTCTCGGTTTACATAAAAGTTCGGGTGGTTCAAGACATCATGTTCACCTCCTGGCCAAGTAAATCCGACAGATATTAAAAATGATTGGTTCAAAGCTGAAAAATGCTACCTCTCAGATACAGTTACATTTTCGCATACTCTCGAAAGTCTGTCTAGTCTAGTCAAGTTGTGTCTAGTCCAGTCAAGTCTAGTTTATCGAGTCAGTCGAGTCTTCGTATGTTTAGAGTCATTTCTATTCATGTGGGGGATTGTTGGACCGATTTTTTTTACTTAAGCCAATTGGGCTTAGTAAAATAAAATTGTGTGAATAAGAAATAGGCCGGGCTCAAGTCGGAGCTCCGGTAGTTGCTGGGTTGGGATTGAACGGAGAAAATCAAGCTCCGTTTTCTGATTACCGTGAGACTCGGTCTCCTTGTTTTCACGTTTCCTTGAGAATCGGATTTATGGAGAGATTTTTGATTCTCACGTTGCCCATATCCCTGATTTTGCGTTTTGATTTGGTTGAAGAATCCAAAAAATTCAACGCTATCCAAAACCAGCATATATTCACGTGATTGAGTCGTCTTCTTCACCAATCTGATTACAGACTTCAAAACTCAAAATCCAGCAAACTCTCTCAATTTCTAAAAGTAAGTATATCGAGAGTATCGTAGCGTTTTAGTTCGTTTAGAACCGTGTGTTTGAGTGATAGCGAAACCGGTTATGATTGGTTGTATCCTGGACTCTTGGATCTCAGATTCCCGTCGCACTACGGGTGATTCAAAGAGTTAAGGAAAGAGTTCTATAAACTCGCCTCCTCTCGTTATCTTTCCTTAACGTCATTTATGTTTTCTCTGTTTCAATTACGTTTCCGTAGTGCTGCAAATAATATGCTCCTACAATATCATCTCCACAGACCCAACTAACGGATGCTCTAATGAAGTCGTTATCCCAAACCATATTAAACGATTTAGCGATCATAATTGGCTTTCACTACAAGAAAACTGGCGAATTCCGACCGTGAAAATCGCTCGGCTCTGAGCCTTTTCCAACGGATTTCTGATGGTAGTATCACTGGTACCGCCATGCGTTAATATTTGTAGTTACGAGCTCTTAAAGATCTTGCTCATACATGCATGTATCTCTAAATCCAGATCTGGAACTGAACTTACTTTCATAGATTATCGAGAACACTTATCTCAAAAGACCTTTGATCATTTAAAAACGGCAATAATTGATATTGGATCACAACATATAAATATATACACGTTACACATTGAGAGATACATGAAACGAGATATAGAGCAAAATAAACTTGTCGCTCTATTTTTGGACTGTTCTTAATAACTACAGCTACAAATTAATTATGATTTGACCCCATAACCTTCAAAAATCGACTCGTAAAAACACCCTCTTTAATTTTTAACCGATCTTTGAAATTAAACTCGCACGGAGCTGTTCCTGCGTGTAGATCCTGAATCCCATCTTCACCGTCGCTTGCTGAATCATCAGATCGTTAACCACCGACATGCTCGCATGATTCACCTCAAGCTCCAGATCCATCAACGCCGTCATTAATCTCGCCGCCGGATGATTCCTCTTGCTCGATTCGACCCTAATCATCGCGTCCCAACCGATTATCTTCACCTCGATCTCCATCCCCACCGGTCTGATCGAAGAAGACGATGATAGATCTCCGCCCGCGCTCGCTTTTCTTCCGGCGAGCTCGTGCTTCACCTCCTCCAGCTGGTTTTTAATCTGGGTTTTCTCAGATTCCGTCGTGGTTACTTGCGATTTGAGCTCGTTGATGTAAGCGATTGCGTCTCCGAGCAGCGACGCTTTATCCATTTTCGAGACATTTGGTACAACCGCTCGTAACGCGTAGAAACGCTGGTTCAGTTTCTCGCGTCTCTGCCTCTCTGCTTCGACGTGGTTTAGTGGCTCTTCTCTACCGTTCGCCGGTTTTCTTCCCCGTTTCTTCGGACGTTTCTCCGGCACTTCTTTTACGACGGAAGCTTCCAGATCGGAGTGATCGGATTCTCCTCCGCCGGTTTTATCTCCGCCGCCGAAAGATAGGACTCTATCGTCGCACAAACCCAGAGACTTCTTTCTCTTGTTATCGAATTGAGTCTGACCCGAATAAGAACTCGGATCCGGGTTTCCGGAGCCCCGTTTACCCTCGTCGCCGAAGCTCAATATACCGCCGGATCTGGGTTTCACCAAGGTAGTACTCGACGTCGAGAAATTCAGTTCCCGGGAGAAACAGTTATTGAATTTCGGATTCTGGGTCTGTGAATGAACCGGACTCGGAGTCGGATTCAGGTTCGGGTTTTCGGTTATGGTGCTTGAGCTACCACCATTCTCAAACTGAATCGACTTTGAAAAAAGCTGGGAGCTCGAACTCGGAGCTCTGTTACCCGGTTCGTTCGACCCGGGGGTTCCAATCGGATCATTGATCCACATAGACGGGTCGTTCTCGCCTTGATCCGGGTCAAGGTTCCAGTTAAGACCCGATAAATCTCTAGCTCCACCGTCGAAATTGAAAAGTATTCGGACCTTATTCATAAGATCCGAACTCTGTCGGATCTTCTCCGTTGACCCGAGCTCAACGACTCCGTTCGCCAAAGGAATACACGCGATGGTCTGCATCCCAAAAACCACTCCTTGCTTCGCCCGCTCACAACCCGACCCGGATAACTGATCCGACCCGGAAACCCAAACCGGGCTAGCCGTCGAGAACGCTTTACCCGCCAATCCAGAACCGCAAGCGAAGCTCTGCGTCATCGAAACCAAGAAAAACCACTCCGTATCCGTCACCTCCTCGTCGATGGCGTCATCCACCGGACCAGTTCCGCCGGAAATCAACGAATTGAGCTCACGCAACACCTTTTTCCGGTATTCCTGATCCGCCGGAGTCGAAAACGGCGGCGGACTCGATCTCGGTCTCGGCTTTCCTTTGTCTTCTTCGCCTATGTAATAACCATCTCCCCATCCGAGCACGGAGGCGCCGGAGAAATCGTACGACGGCTGCCAGAATATAGCGTAGGTCCAGCCTTCGTGTGTCCCTTCAATCAGAGCTTGTAGCCGCTGCTGGAGAGTCTCCTGGTTAAATCCCGCCGGTGCCGGAATGTCCATCTCCGACGCCGGAGCTGTTGCCGACGCCGACGGTGTCGCCGGTGGCCACAAGACTGAGATATCGGAGGAGCTCATGAAAGCTTCCATCATAGAGGCGTTATCGTCGGTGGTCCAGAGATTCATAGATGGTTGTAGCCGGTAATCCGTCATTCCATAAACCGGTCACCGGTTAAAGTTGAAGTTGAGAGAGAGAGAGAAGAAAGTCGTCGTAGTGAAGAAAAATTAGAGTGCCTCTGCGATTATTATATGTGTGACTGATCTTGAGGGTGAATAAGTAATTAGAATGGTAAGGATATTACGTGGCGTGTTATGATTGTGCCACGTGGATAGTCAAGATCGAAAGAAGAAGCTTCGATGAACTCTCATCCCGATTTAGCCCCATCAACTATCAGTTCGATTATTTTTGGTTTTGGGTATTTTGTTAATAGAGGTTTAAAATTGATTCGAATTTTTTTTTGGGTCGGGTTCGTTTCGTTTTGCTCCAGTTCGAATCAGCTTCGGATACCCAAAATTTATCTCAAATACTCGACAAAAATTAAAAAAATGATTTAATTTAAATAAAATTTGATTAAATTTTGTCAAAATTATTTAATTTTGACAAATATAATTAAAAAAATTTAGATATTTTGAATGTTTTGGTTATTTCGATCCAAACATAATTAATATATTTGTTTTATAATTATAATTATAGGTATTTTGGTAATTTCAAATCTAAATATACATAATATTTTAGATATATAATCGTATTTCATATATTTTGGGTATCTATTCGGATTTCGGTTTGGTCCAATTCGGTTCTGGTATCCAAAATATTTTATAAAAATAACCATTAAAATATTTATAAAAATTAAGTTCGATTTAGTACCTATTAATTCGGTTAGATTTGGTTTTTTAGTTTCGGATATTTTGTCCAGCATCGACTGTTGGATCTACTCGGTAAGACCACGCGTACCCTCTCTATCGCTCTTTTATTGATCGGTTGAGATTAAATTGATTTCTGACAAGAGGTAACTGTGTGAGCTCAGTCGAAGCGCGTTTTTTTTGTATCATATAAGTTTGTTTGCTTTTAATCACGCATATTTTAATTAATCCTTTTAAATATTTTTTAAAAAAACAAACACGTAATTATATATGAAAATTTATTGCACGAAATATAAGGGTTCCAGGTCATTATTTTAGAAACTCCATTACTAATTTCTTAGTTTAATAAATTTTGAGATTTTCATATCTATATAACGTGGCTAATTAATAATTGAGATTCGGAAAATATTAAAAAGTTATTTTTTCGTCTTAATATGTAACCTCCAAAAATGATTCGTGCCTGCTTAGCTAATTATTTTGTTGGCCAAAAAATAAACTAACTAAATTTTTTTTGATAAAGATAAACTAACTAAATTGATTTGACCAACGATATTATTAACACGTGCTTTAAGAAAGGAAGAAACCCTTTATAATATTTTAGTTACATTCAAATTACACGATGAACACATGCTAACTAAGCTCTGTTGTATCATTTTGTTTCAAATGTTAAAATGGTTATTTTATAAAGTTTAGTAGAATAATTCAAGGATTAGGTGAGTGAATGACATAATCATTTGGCATCTTTTTCACCATGCATATATATATCACATCAATGGACCATGGTCCCTGGGCCGGACCTGCATTACGAATTACACTCTATCGAAAAGGATTTTGCTTGCAATCTACTAGTATATATAGGTTTTTGGGAGAAAGTATACAAAGGCGTATGAAGAAGAACTCATGAATGATAGAGCTATAAGTGAAACAACACAAAAATAACTTTGCTTCTTCAACCGAATACATCCGTTTAATAAACTAGGTTTACTTCAGCTTGCACAACATTCGAACTCTCTTCTTCACCAAAGAGTTCTCCTCTCGTATATACTCTTCTAGATACTTGACACTTGATACTTGTTTTCTCTTTACTCTTCCAAGTCGAGTATCAAAACGCCACATAATGTGGATCTACGATTTAAATATTTGCGCTACAAACACTACAAAAAAACAGGCTTCTAACGATGTTTATAGATATGGTTAACGTCGGTTTTAAATGATCCAAATATTATGGTGTTGGTTTTCAAATCGTTTTCTCAACGTTCGACTCCAAAATAACACCATTAATTTAATCGACAGACTTTTTAATAAAACCACACCAACTCTTTTTCGTTTAAACTATTTTAGATCGGTTTAAGAATTGACTTACGAAAAGTGACGTAACCAAACATGTTTTTTTTTTAAATGAAACGAGATATTTTATAAGTTTCACGCCTTTCCATACTTATGATTCTGAAGGCAAGTAACTACTTGTAAATGCCCTCAAATTATAACATAACGGAATATTTAAAGTTGACGTTAAAGTCAAAATAAAAATATGATAAAAGTTAGAAACCAAATCATATTTTGAAAAATGTTGAAAAGGCGAAAAAAGGTTAGTATTATATAAACTGTTCAAGTATGTCTACTTCTTTCTTCCAATATATCTCTGCCTTCTCAAATTTATAGTAAAAAATTTGTATAAATAACAGTAATATATGTATATAGAATAATGAACTAATATTTATAAAATTGTTACATATATCATAGTATTATGTAAACTGTTCAAGTATTTCTACTTCGTTCTTCCAATATATCTCTGCCTTCTCAAATTTCTAGTAAGAAATTTGTATAAATAACAGTAATTCATTAAGATATATCGTATATATGGTAACTTCGTAACTAAAAATGCACCAACATCGAAAGATTTGTAACTTATGTATTGTCTTCTTCTTTTTTTTTGATAAAGTTCTACGGTAACTAGTTAGCTACTTAGATTCGAATGATGTATTAACATTTACTTACATCTATAGATCATGTTTTACGTATTGGTAGATTCTTATTGCGATAACCTATATAACTAAAGGAATCAAATCTTAGAAGGAAATAAAGAAGATCGAAAAGCAGAGAGGACAACGAAGAGAGAAGAGTGTTACACGTTGTCCATGTGAATTGCTATACTAAATTTTTCGAACTGTCCCACCTACCGTCCAAGAAGATTAGATTAACTTTCATTTATTTTAATTTAATGCAATATCATTATCATCACTCTTATCTCGATTATAATTTACGCAAATTGACGTGTTTTTGACTATCTTCTCAAATACAAAATTTTACCTCCTCCCAAATCATTGATTAGCTCCGGAAAATATTTTATTACTCCCTCCGTTCTAAATTAAATGAAGTTTTAGAGAGTTTTTTTTTATAATTAAGTGATATTCTCACTAATCAATGCAAAATTAAATGATTTTTTTATTATTTTTGACCAATTACATTTTATAGACTATTTGTTCATTGGTTCAGATGAATAATAAATGAGGTTTTAGTATAGAAAAAATCAAAAATTAATTGTTTCTTTAATTTGTGTGCATACTACTAAAACACCACTTAATTCAGAACAGAGAGAGTATTAAATTACGAATGAATATTTGGGTATTATCATTTAAATTTTAAAAATCCCCACGAGAAAAATTTACTATTATAATATCATCTGATTTTGATGTAACCTAAACTTTAAGCTAAATAATACGATTGACAGCTAATTGAAGATAAACCACTGAAAAATTTGGTTTTTGCGTAAGATCTGCAACCCTATTCTATTTTCTACTCCAAACGTTATTATAGAGTAAAATTCTCTTCAACCCCACTCTATTTTTCATTCTAAAATAGAGTTATGAATAGTATTACTCTATATTTGGTGTAACAATGTTCATCCCTCTATTTTGGAGTGAAATTTTTTTTATTTATAATTTGATCCCTCAACTATTATATGTTATCATTTAATTATTCAACAAAAACTTTGTTATTTTCTACACATAAATTTTGGTATAAATAATAAAACTAGTTATATATATTATGCAAATTTTAAAAACAATCATAATATATATTAAATATAAAATACAATGACAAAGTAACTTTAAAATTAAAAAATACATAAAAACTAAAAAACATAAAGTTACTCTATTATAGAAAAAAACATAAAAAGTAAAAAACATAGATTATTATAATTATTATTGTTATTTGTTATGCTGTATAATGTAATTTATTTTATATAAAATTACTTGAACTGAAATAACATTTTAATCTTATTGAATATAATCAACAAAATAAAGTTAATGGGTTAAATTCATAAGTTTGACAAACATAAAGGTATAACTACAAATTATCTATAAATTAAGTGGGAAGAGAATATACTTGGAATATTTTTTTTATAGTAAAAAATAGAGTGGGATTGGAGAAGAAACCAACGCTATTATAGAGTTACTCTATTATAGAACGAAAAATGGAGTAATGGGTTGGAAATGCTCTAACAAATGGGACTCCTCTAGTCCTCCTAAGCTAAGTATAATGACATTTGAGCATATAATTAATCTTTCTCGGACAAAAAAACTTCAAATATGAAATTATAAAAGGAAAAAAAAACTAATTTGTTATTTAGTTAATATTGTGTTAATTAGAAAAAGTAACCGTAAAATAAGCTTAGTATTGTATTTAAGTAAAAACTATTTGATCTTAATCTTATTAATTATGTTTTGTTCTCGATAAGGGTTAGGACGTAGGAGTTATAATGAGTGATGGAGGACAGGACATGCGGGTTAAGCTATGGTTGAAGACCACTACTTTTTTACAGTTTTTCAGAGTCACTAAATATTCATTTCATGATAATAGTTAAATTTTAGGATCGCTAATTTTTTTTTTTTTAACTAAAAAATTGTTGTTTAAAAAATATTTTTAATATAATTTTACATATATTTCAAAGTTAATATTATTTGAAACGTTGAAAACCAAATATAAAAAGTATCACAATTTCTTTTATTTGCACTACAAAAAAACAATCTCATTGCAACAAAAATTTACGAAAGAATAAAATCGATGTAAAGTAATGTCGAAATTGCATCGAATTTACAACGAAAAATGGTTTCAACGTAAAATCGTCGTAAATTTATGTCATCGTAAAATCGTCGTAAATTAAGCACGGGTGTGCATCGATATTACGACGAATATTGAAATCGTCGTAAAGTCGATGCTATATTACATCGAAATTAAGACGAATAATATTTTTGAGACTTTTGTTGTAATTACGATGGTAATTAGCGTCAAAATTACAACGACCAAGAATCAATACTAATTAACGAGGATATCACGTCAAAAGTAAAAGTTTTGTACAACACGTTTTTTTATAGGTTCACCTAATAGTTTATATCAAAAATTGTCGTCGTAAAGTAATTGTAATATTGTTGTTCAATCGTTGTAAAACTTTTTCGTTGTTAAAACGTTGTAAATTTCCGTTGCAAAATTGTTGGTAAATCTGGAAAAAATTCTATAAATACATCCTAACTTCAAACGAAATTCTACAAAAAAAACAACACGACGGTACAACAAGTTTGGGGTGGTCGACGTCAACCAATCTCTTCAAATATGATTGGTTCGATCCAACAGTCGGTCGAGGGGTGCGAATTAACAAATTTGAGGTGGTCGACATCAACCAATAACGACGGTACATCCTAGCATCACAAACAGAACAAATCACATTTGTTCCATATCCGCGAGTTTGAACCACTGAGGTCCCATGGTTATCGGTTATTAAAGTGACTCCAAGGGGTAGAATTGTTGGTGTTGAGGATCTGTCAATGCAACAAGATTCTTGTCGTGATATTACAAAACCAGAGATTGCGGATGACGTTCTTTTAATTGGCCCCTAGAACATGCAACTTGAATATCTACATGACGACACAAAAGAAGAAGGTGATTCAGATGAGTTTGAAGAGAGTGATGATGATGAACTTGAAGATAATGCACCCAATGAAGATATGTCATCAGATGAGTTTGATTGTTTTACTTATAATGTAATTGTTTTGTACGTATAATAACCTATTACAACAAATAATCTTTATTTATGCTATGTTATGAAAACGAACTTTAGTTTCTTACAACATCTAGATTTTGGAGTAGAAAAATCAGATAGAAAAACCAATCCTATACAACATATAATTAACCCTATGACTAGATTTCATATATCTATATATTCTGACGATTTTACGACGAATTAGACACAATCGTCGTAACATTGCAACGACCTTACGACGATTGCATCTAATTCGTCTTACAATATTTGGAATGCTAAAACCCTCTACCCTAAACTATTTTATTAAGTGTTTAGGGTATAGTGTTTGAGAATTCTGACGAATTATATGCAATCGTCGTAAGGTCGTTGCAATGTTACGACGATTGTATCTAATTCGTCGTAAAATTGTCGGAATGTATAAAACAAAAATTTGAAATATGATTATATGTTGTATAGAATTGGTTTTTATTCATTTACCTTGTTTTAGATAAGTTATACTCATTTCATAAAAAAATGATTTTTCACAAAAATCAATAACATTATATACTTCATGCATGTTATGGATAATTATACGTATAAAGTTATACATTCTTATGTAATATAAGAAAATTTGTGCTCAATTATATTGTATCGACGTTATTGAATTTGTTGTTTACTATGAGAAGTATTGGATGCATAAATATACTTCGTTGACACTTTGAAACATTTTTTACACGAAAATTTTGATTATGAAGAATTTTCAAAAACATTGCAATGTGTTTACGACGATTCATCGTAAAGTCGATGTAAACCTTTTACTATTTTTGTTTCTCATCCTCCAATTGGTTTGATCACTTACCGAGGAAATTACAATGAATCGTCGTAATGTCGATGTTAATTATCATCGGCTTTACGACGATTCGTCGTATTTGTAATCTAAATTTGTAGTTTTTGCCGTGTGCGGGAAAAATCCGATTGGTTAAAATTTTGGTTCGTGCGTTACGACGCTTTTACATCGAAATCGCCGTAATGTCGTTGGAATTTTACATCGACATTATGACAATCTCAAAATCTATATAAATGAGCGCTCAGTTCCTCTTCCGTCGCTCATTCCACACATTCTCAATCTCTCTCTCTCTCTATGAGATTCATCCTAAAAGGTAAAAAAAATATAGATAGGATTGGAAAATTTAGATATGATTGGAATTTATATAGGATTGGAATTTATAAATTAGGATGATTGGATTTAGATATATAAATTAGGATGATTGGAAATTTTAAGATTCATAAAATGGGATTGAAAATAGGATTATAATTTTTAGATCATAAAATCTTGTTAGTAATTTGTTTTTGTATATATATATATGGCGCCATATAGGTCGCATTATATTAATATTTTGAGTGAGCAGGATGAGTTGGGACCGAGTCATGTGGCTAGTGGGGTCCGGTCATCTTCTACTACAGAGACCGCGGTTCCGGATTCTGCGGGGACTCAGTTCGCACCGCCGCCGCCACCTCCACCAATACCAGTACCAACACCACGAGCCGCGTTGCCATATGCGCAATACACGATCGGAGATCTTTTGCAGCAACCGGGTCATACCGGTTTAAGCTGGTTAGATCTGCATCGGCCGTCATGAACTTTTTGATACGTTATTTCAAAATTATTTTTCTTTTGTAAATACTTTTATTTTATTTACTAATAATTATAGTTTTATTTCTCAGGTTTGGTCTCGATTCCTGTGTCGGACGGAGTGTATCTAAAACCATTAAAGGTTTCTTCATCGAGCCTCACGCCAATTGGTCTATGGTTTCAGACGACATTAGCGAGACTTCGTTCAAATGTTTTTGCGGTATTTTTGTTTTCACAAATAATTATTTTTACTTAACTAATTATCTTCCATTGTTTCTATTTTTTTTTTCATATAGCAAAAATGGCACTCTGGGAGCTTGCGATTAATGAAACACTGAATACGAAGTTTAATTGGAGGGAAAAATTATGGCTCAATAATACCGTCTCCGGTTGGAAGAGGAAGTGAGAAGTGAATGGCGATGAAGCGAAACCCGTTTACATGGTTTCCGAAGTTTGGAACGGCTTGAAACGCTATTGGATATATAGATTCACATACGCAAAGTGTGGCTGCTAAGTGTTCGGTTTCTCGGAACACTGTCGGTCCAGATGGTCTTTCGGTAGTTACGCCACATACTTCCGGTCAAACGACTTTTGTGGGAAAGCGCCTTCAGATAGAATGATTTGTTAATTTATATTTTGTTATTATAACCATTAACCATTTAACTTTTTTTATGGGTATGTTTTGTTAGGCAAACGGAGGCGAACTTCCTCCAATGACCAGAGTTTTTGAACAAACTCACAAAAAAACAAATGGCGCTTTTGTGGATGCTCGGGCGGAGAAGGTCTACAATGACGCAATGGCAAAGATCGTCGAGCGTCAAACTCAACTCTCTCAGTAGCTATCACCTGGCGGTATCTCGGTCCAATCCACAACGCCTTTGACCACAGCCGAGATGGAACATATTTTTGAAGATGTAATATAATTAAGTTATATTTTACGGACTTAATTTGTATCTTACTTATTATTTATTTATTAACTTTAATGTTTATTATTTTTTAGATTGCCCTAAAGAAAAAGGGTAGAATTTTAAGGATGGAATCGATCCGAGATAATCACGTCGCCTCGTCTTCATCACGCCATATTTATGAGGATCCGATTGTGTTGCGGAATGAGTTAAATGTCAACCACTCTGAGATCAACACTTTGAGGGCGAAGCAAGATGTATAAGATGCAAAGATCCAACGATATGACGCACATTTCGACATTCTTGTCGCGAGTAACCCAACTTTGGCAAGCGAAATAAGGAAGCGTCAGACGGATGCATGATATGCACAAATTAATACCCTATAAGTACTAAATCTTTGTCGATTGTAATACTTAGGGGTCGAATCCACATAGACTCAAGAAATCACACAATAGATTGTATAGATGAAAATTAAGCTAAGTGATCAATGGAATTGAAAGCAAATACGTAAATTAAACAAGTTGTGATTCGATTGGGAGAAAGATAGGTTCATGGTATTTCTCAGGAAATCAATGAATGCAGATAAACTAACAAATCAGGGTTCAGGTTACGCACGGTTCTTGAACTCAAATCACAAAAGTATAATTAACTAACTGTCTTTGCGAGAATTATCTAAGTCTAAATCCTAGAATTCCAAATCTCTTTGCGAATCCTAAAGTCTAAACCAGTTTTTAGTTCAAGTTTGATTTGTTTACAAAACAACTAAACCAAATCTCTTTGCGAATAGTTATTTTGCTCACCCTAAGTTCTATCATGTTTCTCTATTGCACTCTCGTGCCTAATCGATTAACCTAAGATCTAAGTTCCAGGTGATCAATCTAGAATTAGCTTTGAGAACAACCTAAGGCGAAGAACTAATTCAGATTATGAACCCTAATCAACAATTCAACCTAGCATTCAAAGAAATCTCTTATGAGAACCCTAAACCTAACAGGAGATCTACTCAGACATGGAGATTGCAACAATAAATATGACTGAATAAATCCTTAAATAAATAATAAAGAAGAGAGTAAAACAAGGGTTCAAAATCTTCTCTCGGATGAACAGAGTTTCAGACTTGTCTCCCTCCAAAAGCTCTCTCACAAAACCAAAGTAAAATAAAGCATAGCTCACAAAAGTGGCTGAAAAACTTAATAAATAACCTAAGACACGTTCTGGGGCTTCTTGTAAATAATAAAGTCTTATGGGGCAATTTTCAATTTCTCAAATCTTCAGAAAAGTCGCGATCCTTCTATTTCTTCGACGGGCATCGATCGATACCATAAGTGTATCGATCGATACTCATGCATCAAATCGGTATCTCACCTACAAGATCTCTGCTTGGCTCCAAAAAGCTCCAAAATGCTTCAATATCTCTAATAATGCTCCAAACGTACCTAAAACCTGAAAAGACTCTAAAAGACTCCAAAATACTAGAAAGACTCTATAAAAAGGACTTATATCATGGCCTAAAACGGGTAAAAACCATGATATATCAACTCCCCCAGACTTAGCCTTTGCTTGCCCTCAAGCAAACAGTAAGCTAAACAAGAGAAAGAGGTTTGAAAACAAAGAGACTCACCTGTTCTTGAAACATTGCATTGACCCTTTTCCTTGGTGCTCCACATATCACGTAACCAGTTCCAAATCTAACCACCATGTACTTTTCCATAGACATTCGCAGCTTCCCCAGACTACACACATTAGTTCGCAGCATCGTTCAATCAAGCTTATCATCGCCAGTTTCATTGCTGTGATTAATACCAAGAACCTTATAGATTCTTTCCCATACAATATCATGACAAGGAACCATCCATTTTCACATTTTCTGGTATTATTTTCTCTCTCCCAGACTTATTTCTTATTATGTTCTTTCTCGCATATGCTTATTAAAGGTAACGCGAGTATTGATGGTGTTTGCCACTGAATCCCCGGTTTTTCTTTCAAAAGTAATCAAAGATGTAGGCGAATAATGGTATCACAGGAAATTTTCCTAACCTCGCTTCCACCTTTGTGTGATCATTCCCTCTGAAGTAGAATAATGGGATCGCTGGAAATTTTCCTAACCCTCTACTTAGAAGAAAATCATTTCATCTTTTAATGCATCTTATTTATTAACTTGTAACAGGGGAGAGAAATACCATCACTTTAAACACGTGGGTTCCTTTGTTAGATACGAATGAGGAATCAAGCTCTATGGACATCAATCACATCGATGAAGTGCAAAAATTTGGCTCAGACTTTAAAGAACTTTGCTGGAAACATGGGTGTCTTCTAGTTAACTGGTCAGCCTTTGGATTTTTCATTAGTCGATCTAATACTGATTCTCTAACAATGGTCACTTAGAAACAAGGTTAGAACAATAGAGTCAAGAAAAAGATCACAGTCTCCAACAAGTTTTGACTCAATAAAACAAATTTTTGACTCCAAAACGACTGACTCTAAGAAAAACAAAAACAATGCTAGCAACTACCTCCCCCAGACTTAAACAACACTGTCCCCAGTGTTATCTAGCTTAAGGTTGGTGAAAGAAACCAAAAGAACATAATGGAATCATGAAGAACAAGAAGTTACCGTAACGGAACACGGGTATCGACCGACACACATCCTGATATCGATCGATACCAGGTTTAAGTCGATACATGGAACAACTCTCAACCACAAGTGACAAGATATTGCTCTTAATTTTTTACCAAGGATCCGAAAGTGGTATAGTTAGCACTGTTAGATCACTAAAACACAGGTTAAAAGTAACAAGATATCATAGTACATAATCCAACAAAGTTCAAAAGAAAAGAAAAAGAAAAGAAAAGCGAACCAGATAGAAGAGAGAACTAATCCTCATCAGAATCATCGTCTCCAGCGGTGTGAGATGGGCTAGCCTCCGTCGGTGTGCGCGGGCGAGTTGGTGCAATGCAACCGCACCGAAAAGAGTGGAGATGGCGTTCCAGATACTCTGGAAACTCTCAATCACATATCTGAAAGGTGTCTGTATCCATAGGAAGCACATGTGGTGTAGGGAGAGCAGTCGCATAAGAGGATGGGTCTCGAACTCGTCGTGCCTGACCTCAAGCAAAGTCAGGGACAGGTGCGTCCGCAGCAGCAGCAGGTGCGCTAGTAGAAGAACCTCGGCCTCGGCGAATGCGAGGTGAAACAATCAACAGGCTCGGATCAGGCTCAAAACGCAGCTGATCGGGATCGTCACCAATGTCTGTGAGCTCGGTGTTAGGGAGATTAACCAGAAAGTCCCCATCTGTGTTGGAGAAACACCAACGTCGCTCATGTTTCAATCACCTAAGGTTCTGTAGATGTCTCTCATCCATGACAGTGCGTGTGGTGACTATCGGACAGCTCCCTGTGTTAATACTGAAGTGCTGGAAGATAGGGGTAAGAAGACTACCTACTGTCTCGGTCTTCCGAACTGCACCGCGACTGGCACCTAAGAGTGGTTTGGTCTTCAGAGAGACCAGGTGATGTGCAAAAATTGCCCCTAGGTTGACCTCGAGATCAAGCTCAGGCCACTCATAGTTCTCGTCATCAATGATATCTCCAATAGCCATGGAGAACATAATAAGCTCAGACAGCCGCATCTTGTTAGGCTCCATCTTGCACAAGATAGTGTTGCTCAGAGTCCTAACCAGGCAGCGCAGAATCGGGTGGCGCACATCCATCTGAGTGGAAGTCTTGGAGTAATAGGCTCCGTTCCCGAAATGCTCCCAAAACACCTGTACATCGTGAAACTGAGTAGGCAGAGCAACCTTCCTGAAGTCCCTGCGGAAACCATAGATGTCGCATAGATATGGGAGTGGCAATATGTATCTCACTCCGCGAATCATGAAGGTCATGGTACCTTCCTGTGCATCCTTGAGAACCTCGTCCTGATAGTAGACGCGAACTGTCGCACCAAATCAGGGAACATATCATACTGCCTCAGAGGCATAGTACCCAAACCGATATTCTCAATCAGACGTCCGAGTTCCCTGTCAATACCCAAACGATGCATGGTGTGAGGGTCAACAAATCGAGTGGTCTGCACATCAACGTTCTGCCATGCGTTGTAGAAAAACGTGTTATAGTCATCCCAAGACTCAAAGATAGGCCTGTAGACACAGTTTTCACTCTCAGCAGTCTCCCTATCTGTTCCCTCCCAAACTCTGTTGCAAAGAATCTTGGCTTTCTCGTTCCTCTTAGGCCAAGGAGCTCGACTTGCGGCAGTAGGAGCAACATGATCAGCAGGAGCAACAGGTGGTGGTGGAAGGATGTCGCGTAAGGAAGTTTGCGGAAGCTCAATATTTTCTGACGCTCCATCAATCCGCACTCTGTAGTGGTCGTTACCTAGGCGACCGTTCACTACACCTCTCTGCCAATGTAAACCATCTCAGATCTTGACACGTTGACACAAGTGGAATTCCTTTGGGTGCGGGTTGGAGCTTGATGCATCATCCGTTCGTGTTCTCTTTCGAGTAGACATCTGCAATCAAAGACAAAGAACACATCAAAAACAGAATAAGCACCACGTCCAACAATACTGCAACAAATTACTCAAAATTTCATCACTGCCCGCATGGTATCGATCGACACCAACAGGGTATCGATTGATACCCTGGCTATTTCGAACCAGAATCTCCAAATTCCAAAATTCCAACAAACTAGCACATGGGAGGGTTCGAAAATCTGTTATGAACACTTATCTAACAAGCATCACTAAAACGAATGAAAAGAGCCAAAAATCATGAAACCCAAACCTTGTGTTCTTATGATGGAAAGAGAGGAA
The DNA here is from genome assembly GCA_030161315.1 of Eutrema japonicum. Taxonomy (NCBI): domain Eukaryota; kingdom Viridiplantae; phylum Streptophyta; class Magnoliopsida; order Brassicales; family Brassicaceae; genus Eutrema; species Eutrema japonicum. The sequence goes on from BSQW01000008.1 coordinate 21,038,740, forward strand.
TTAGTGTGTCATACCTTGTAGATCGGATGAATACATGATAGAAACAGGGAAAGCTCAAAAATCTAACAAGGTTAAGCCCTTGAATCACTCAAATCCGTGGAGAATTGAAGATTTGGTGATTGTGGGAAGTATCGGTCGATGGAGGCTAATGAGGAAGAAGGAGAAAAACCGTAGGGTTTATAAGGAAACTTACCTGGGTGGTAGTATTGACCGATACCATAAGTGGTATCGATCGATACACGGGAGTCGGTCCAGGATATTTGCGTTTAAAACAGGTATCGACCGATACCAAGTGGTGTCGATCGATACTGAGCCTCCGAATCTGATTCACGTGACACAACAAAACACAAAACAAAAACTGGAAAAATAAAAGACTCATATGTACAAACTTACCAGTGGGTTTCCTCCCACTCAGCGCTCGTTTAACGTCATTACCTTGACTGTACCGCCGTTCAGGCAGTGGGTGCATCATCCAGAGGCATTATGTGTCCTTCTGGAATCTCGGTGCTCCTGAAATAGTGTTTTACCCTTTGTCATTGATAGTGAACTCTTCGCCTAAAGGATTCGTCAGGACAATTGCACCATGTGGTCTAACTTCATTGACTGTGAAAGGACATGACCAACGAGAACGCAATTTACCAGGAAACAAATGCAAACGAGAGTTATACAGGAGTACCTGGTCATTGGGTTCAAAGAGTCTGGAGAGGATCTTTTTGTCGTGATACGCCTTGGTCCTTTCCTTGTACAGCTTTGAGTTTTCATAGGCATGATGCCTAATCTCATCCAGCTCATTCAGCTGAATCAATCGCTTCTCAGCAGCATACTTGATGTCGAAATTCATCAACTTTGTAGCCCAGGCTGCCTTATGCTCGATTTCCACCGGAAGGTGACACGCTTTCCCATAGAGCAAGTGAAACGGTGTAGTCCCAAGTGGTGTCTTGAAAGCGGTCCTGCAAGCCCAAAGTGCATCATCCAGCCTTGCAGACCAATCCTTCCTAGTAGTACCCATAGTATTTTCCAGAATTTCCTTGATTTTCCTGTTGGAAACTTCAACTTGCCCACTAGTTTGAGGATGATAAGGAGTAGCTACACGATGATTCACACCATGCTTCTTCAGCATCTTCTTGAAGACCTTGTTAATAAAGTGAGAGCCACCATCACTTATAACAATACAAGGTACTCCAAATCGAGGGAAAATGATACTCTTGAACAGCTTAAGGACAATAGAAGAATCGTTGGTGGGACTGGCAATTGCTTCTACCCACTTAGATACATAGTCCACATCAACCAAGATGTACTTGTTTTTATATGACGAAGGAAAAATACCCATAAAATCGATGCCCCAACAATCAAAAATCTCAACCTCAAGCATGAAATTATGTGGCATCTCATGTTTCTTACTGATCTTCCCTCTCCTCTGACACACATCGCATTGTTAAACGAAGGCATGATCATCCTTAAACATAGTAGGCCACCAGAAGCGGGCGTGAAGAACATTGGACACTGTCTTGAAAGTAGCAAAGTATCCAACATACTCAAATCCATGACAATGAAACAAAACATTGGGTACCTCTGACTCAGCAATGCATCGCCTGTAGATACCATCAGAACAGTGCTTGTACAAGTAAGGTTTATCCCAAAAGAATCGCCTTATGTCACGCATAAACTTCTTCTTGTCATATTTCTTGAGGTGCTTCGGCTCTTCATCTGCAGCGAGGTAGTTAGCAATATCATCGAACCATGGTTGATCAGAATCAGCTGCGTCAACTAGATATTCTTCAGAAACACCAATGTGTTCAACGGTCAAAAAAGGTCTGGAAATCGCAGGGTATCGACCAACACTAGGGGAGTGTCGATTGATATCAAAACCTGCAATTCGTGGGAATTGCATAGTTTCGGCAAAACCCATTTGAAACTCAGTTTCAATGAAGTAAATAGACTCCTCTGATAGTTGATCATCAATAGGCACGTCTGCATCGATCCGAATCCTCGAAAGATGGTCAGCAACCCCGTTCTCTATTCCTTTCTTGTCCTTAACCTCGATATCAAAACCTTGAAGCAAAAGGACCCAACGACAAATGCGAGGCTTGAAATCCTTATTCTGCATCAAATATTTTAGAGCAGCATGATCAGTATGAACAATCACTTTGCTCCCAATCAGGTAGGATCGAAATTTCTCAAAGGAGAAAACAACTACAAGTAGTTCCTTCTTTGTGGTGATGTAATTCCTCTGAGCATCATCCAACGTCATGTTGGCATAGTAGATAACGTGCAGCTTCTTATCCTTCCTCTGACCTAGAACTGATCCAACAGCAAAATCACTAGCGTCGCACATGATCTCTAAAGGCAAAGTCCAATAAGGAGGTTGCACAATAGGAGAACTCACCAAGGCCTTTTTAATCTCCTCAAAGGCTGCAACGCACTCAGGTGTGAAGTCGAATTTGATCTACTTGCATAGTAGGGCGGTGAGTGGGCGTGCTAGCTTGGAGAAGTCCTTGATGAACCTTCTGTAAAACCCAGCATAACCAAGGAAACTTCAAATATCCTTCACAGAAGTCGGTGGTTGGAGGCTTGTCATGACCTGAATCTTGGCTTTGTCAACTTCGATCCCAGCTTCAGAAACTTTGTGCCCAAACACGATGCCACCCTGAACCCTAAAGTGACACTTTTCCCAATTAATGACCAAGTGTTTCTCTTCACACCTCTTCACACCTTGCACAAATTAGCCAGACAGTCCTTGAATGATGATCCGTACACCAAAAAATCATCCATGAATACCTCCATAAAATCCTCAATCATGTATGTGAAGATAGACATCATGCATCTCTGAAAGGTGGATGGGGGATTACACAATCCAAATGGCATTCTCCTGTATGCGAATGTGCCATAAGGACATGTAAAAGTCGTCTTCCCTTGGTCATCTGGATGTATCGGAATCTGGAAGAAACCTGAATACGCATCGAGAAAACAGTAGTAGGGATGACTAGCCAATCTCTCCAACATCTGGTCAATGAATGGCAATGAGGAGTGATCTTTCCTTGTGGCTGCATTCAACTTCATGTAGTCAATGCACATTCGATGCCCATTGATAGTCCTAGTAGGAATCATCTCATCCTTCTCATTCTTCACCACAGTTATCCCTCCTTTCTTAGGAACAACGTGCACTGGACTGACCCAAAAACTGTCCGAGATGGCATAGATAACCCCTGCATCCAAGAGTTTCATTACCTCTTTTTTAACCACTTCTTTCAGGTTTGGATTCAACATCCTCTGATGCTCAATTGAAGCCTTTGACTCGTCCTCAAGATGAATCCTATGCATGCACAGGTCCGGTGATATACCTGAAATGTCATCAAGAGAATAGCCAAGAGTTTTGCGATACTTGCGCAACTTGCTCAGCAGTAAGGTAATCCCTGCGTTGTTCAAAGAAGCATTAATAATCACTGGGTATGTGTAATTAGGACCAAGAAAACCATACCTCAGATTTGCTGGAAGCGGCTTGAGTTCCACCTTAGGAGCTTTCTCCTTATTCCAATCTCCAAGCCCAACAGCTTGCTTAGAACTTTCGGCCAACTCCCTTTCTGGTCGCAGGGTATCGACCGATACTAGGGGAGTATCGATCGATATTGGTGGTGATGTATCGAGCATCTTCGAGTATCCAGCAGCAACATCATCCAAGTGAAACTCTGACTCAGCTGAACAAACCAATGCTCTCTCTAGTGGATCTTCAGGATGCATTTCCAAGAAGTACTCTTCAGCTATGTCGTTGAAGGTATCAACAAAGAAAGTCTGCCCATCGATGGTTGGTCTCTTCATCATCTTCTCCATGTTAAAAGTCATGACCAAATCACCGATGTTAAGAGCGATCTTCCCATTCCTGCAGTCAATCAAAGCACCAGCTGTTGCTAGGAATGACCTTCCCAAGATAAGAGGGTCTCTAGGCTCTGCATCATACTCCAGGACAATGAAATCAGTCGGGATTAAACAATTCCCAATTTTAATCGGGACGTCTTCAAGTAATCCCTCTAGAAGTCGAACTGATCGATCAACAAGTATCAGGGAGATCCTTGTGGCTGTGAAGTCTGTCATCCCCATCCGTTTAGCAACAAGTACGGCATGAGATTCACACTTGAACCAAGGTCACAAAGAGAACGTTCAAACATTTCTGTGAAGATTGTACAATCCAACACAAAACTCCCTGGATCTGATAGCTTCTTTGGGATCCTGTTTGTCAAGATTGTGCTGCACTCATGAGAGATCATCAGAACACCATCCTCAAGGTTCACATTGCTTGATACCATCCTCTTAACATATCTCCTGAAAGCTGGAGAAGTCTTGATAGCATCGATAAAAGGAAGTTCAAAAATCAATTTATCCATAATTGCATTGCATCTAGAGTCTTCTACCTCCTTCTTAGTCTTCCCAATAGCACTGGGATAAGGTATTCTTGGTGTGTAAACTCTCTCTGCAACTATAACCTTAGGTGTTGTATCGACTGCAGGATCAATGTCGATCGATACAGGAGTGGTATCGATCGATACACATGGTTTTGATTTATCCCGTGAAAGTATCTTGACCGGTGTCGATCGATGCTGGCTAGTGTCGATCGATACTGGGGCGGTTTCAGAATCCTCATCGTCAAGATCGACGAAAATTTCTGCAGTTTGGCCAATTTTCACTCCTGAATTGACCTCTTTTCCATCCCTCAAGGTGATTGCATTGATGTGTGCCCTTGGGTTTTCTCCTTTCACTGGAAGAAATCCTTCTTGCCTTTTCACAGCCTCTGAAGTCTGAGCAACCTGAGTTTCAAGCTTCTTCTGATGAATATTAAGAGCTTCGATATTTCCACTCAGATCATTGTACATAGCATCAATCTTCCCATTGAAATCTACATTTAGCTTATGCTTTCCTTGAACAAGCTGTTTAAACATACACTCAATCTTGCTATCTGGGGTCTTAGCAGGTATAGGTTGATAAGATGAACTCCCATAGTTCCTGGTATACCCACTGCTCTGGAATGGTTTCTGGAAAAACTGATTCGATCCTCCTTGCTGAGCATTGTTGTTGAAGTTTCTGTTGTTATTCTTGTATTGATTTCTCTGACCTTGAAAACTAGATCCACCAATGTAGTTAACATCTTACACTTCATCCTCATTGAATACTTCAACATCATCTGCAAAGTGAACAGACTTCATCGTCTTGCCCATCAACAGATTGTGCATAGAATCTAACTTGGCTTGAACCTCAGCAATCTGCGAACCTTCCATGCCACCAGCTAGCTTCTTGCGCTCCATATCTGCATTCTTGGTACTATTGCTAGATGCCAAGTTCACAACCAGCACATAAGCGTCCTCAGGATACCTGGTGTTGAAATTTCCATTGCTTGCAGCATCCAAAGCCATCTGGTACCTCCAATCAATCCCTCTGAAGAAAAGACCCAGCAGCTGAAGATTAGTGAACCCATGATGTGGACAATCCCTCTGATATGACTGGAATATGAGCCAAGCAGCCTTAAATGCCTCAGTCGTTCCCTGAGAAAACAGAGAAATCTTATTCCTGAGCTCCTCGAATCGTGCATCATCATAGAAGTTGTTCAGGAAGGCATTCTTAGTCTCCTCCCAAGTGGTCAGTGATCCAACTGGTAATTGCTTCAGCCAATAAGCTGCATCCCCACCAAGAGAGTATGGGAAGAGCTTACAGAAGAGGTAGTCATAGGATACTCCATCGCATTTGATGCTTGTAACCAAATCCTCAAACCTCTCAATGTGATCCATATGGTGTTCATTGGAAATACCATGAAAAGGGTGCTAACTCACAAGAGTGTAGTAAGCAGGCTTCAGCTCAAAGTTGTTTCTATGAAAAGTAGTTGGGCGAATCGCAGAACGATTGGCGTAGAACTGATCAGGCCTGTTGTACTCACTAATTGTCTTACCACGATTAATCACAGCTTTCCCTGCGACAATCTCCTCGACAACAGCAGGAGGTGGAATGATTTTCCTCTCTCTATCCAATCGTTGCCCTCTCTCATTGCACAATTGACCCTCTTGGTCTCTGTAAGCACCAGCTCCATCTTGAACCAAAACCACTAGATTGTTGTTCATCTCTGTTGGCTTTTTTGCTTTTCTGTTTGCGCGTTCTAAAAAAGCTAGCTGATCGTTTGACAGACTAACTAGCGGGGTGTTCTTGTTTCTCCTCGTTTCACGAATAGACATGCACCTGAAACAAAAAAGTCAAGAACATAAGTAACACAAAAATTCACGACAGGTATCGACCAATACCACTAGGGTGTCGATCGATACTGGTCGAACCTAATCAAAATTCTCAAGCTAAAATCTAATGGCGAATTGAATCCCCGGCAACGGCGCCAAATTTGATAAGCTCAAATTAATACCATATAAGTACTAAAGCTTTGTCGATTGTAATACTTAGGGGTCGAATCCACAGAGACTCAAGAAATCACACAATAGATTGTATAGATGAAAATTAAGCTAAGTGATCAATGAAATTGAAAGCAAATACGTAAATTAAACAAGTTGTGATTCGATTGGGAGAAAGATAGGTTCAAGGTATTTCTCAGGAAATCAATGAATGCAGATAAACTAACAAATCAGGGTTCAGGTTACGCACGGTTCTTGAACTCAAATCACTAAAGTATAATTAACCAACTGTCGTTGCGAGAATTAACTAAGTCAAAATCATAAAATTCCAAATCTCTTTGCGAATCCTAAAGTCTAAACCAGCTTGTAGTTCAAGTTTGATTTGTTCACAAAACAACTAAACCAAATCTCTTTGCGAATAGTTATTTTGCTCACCCTAAGTTCTATCAGGTTTCTCAATTGCACTCTCGTGCCTAATCGATTAACCTAAGATCTAAGTTTCAGGTGATCAATCTAGAATTAGCTTTGAGAACAACCTAAGGCGAAGAACTAATTCAGATTATGAACCCTAATCAACAATTCAACCTAGCATTCAAAGATATCCCTTATGAGAACCATAAACCTAACATGAGATATACTCAGACATGGAGATTGCAACAATAAACATGACTGAATAAATCCTTAAATAAATAATAAAGAAGAGAGTAAAACAAGGGTTCGAAATCTTCTCTCGGACGAACAGAGTTTCAGACTTGTGTCCCTCTAAAAGCTCTCTCACAAAACCAAAGTAAAATAAAGCATAGCTCACAAAAGTGGCTGAAAAACCTAATAAATAACCTAAGAAACGTTCTTGGGCTTCTTGTAAATAATAAAGTCTTCTGGGACAATTTGTAATTTCTCAAATCTTCAGAAAAGTCGCGATCCTTCTGTTTCTTCGACGGGTACCGATCGATACCATAAGTGTATCGATCGATACTCAGGCATCAAATCGGTGTCTCAGCTACATGATCTCTGCTTGGCTACAAAAAGCTCCAAAATGCTTCGATATCTCCAATAATGCTCCAAACGTACATAAAACCTGAAAAGACTCTAAAAGACTCCAAAATATTAGAAAAACTCTATAAAAAGGACTTATATCATGGCCTAAAACGGGTAAAAACTATGATATATCAATGCATCTACATCGGGCCCGAGGGATAAGCAACCAGATGCGGATGAGCGGACAGAATTGGAGCGGAGCTCCGCGGCAGCTACGGACGAGGATCATTTCAAGAATTTCGATATTAACCTTGCGGATAATTAGATATTTTCTAGTTTTTATTTGTATTTCAAGTTTTATTTTATATTTTGAATGAAAATTTAAAAATTATATATTTTTAATATTTAATTATAATTTTATTAACTATATAATTTATAAATTAAATCCAAATTTCTTTTTTTTTTAATAAAAAATATAAAAAAGTATTGAGAATCGATGGGAAATCGTTGTTAATTAACATCGTATTTATATCGATTTCCCTTACGACGACTTTACATTGATCTGAGATTTACGAAAGATTTACATCGAATTGCGCTTTACGACGATTTACCATCGATTTTATTTTCCAACGATTTACCATTGAATCTATTACGATGATTTACCAACGACTTACCAACGATGTACCAACGTCATAACTTTGGTCGTAAGATCGATGTTAAGTTGCCATTGATATTACGACAAATTGTTTATGACGATTTAACGACGATTCTTATTCGTCCCAATTTTCCCGACGATATTACGACGATTTTCGAATAACGACGATCCCGTTACGATGATTTCTCAATCGTCGCTAATTCGTCTCAAACCCCGTTTTACAATGAATCTTACCGTTGTAATAAACCTGTTTTTTTGTAGTGAACCATTTTTATTGGATCAGTTTTATGTAAACGGTTGTGTATCTTGTTTTCAATTATATTTCTAAAAGGTGAGACGATAGAAACTGAGATTGAAATTCTAGTTTTTCCGCGAAATTTATCATTTGAAGGTTCAATCTCAACACCGATCGATAAGGAAATATAAGGACTTTATAACACTTCCATTTCATAAAGTTCAATTCAAATGAAGTCTGTTTGATACACGGCAACGTTTTAAAAACCAAAACTAAAATTTATATTTTTAAAACATAATACCAAAATTATTATTTTTTTCATTGCTATTACATTTGATGTGTTATAGTATTTAACATTTTCTTTTTATCTTTTGAAACAAAGGTTCTAAAATGTTAAATTAAAGAATAGTATTATGATGTTGCACGCAATTAAACACTGCCTATGACATGCAGATTCATTATAATTACAATTAACTCTAGACTTATGAGAGTATAACCAAGATATATAACAAATTTAATAAAAAAAGAAAATATATAACAAAGTTAATAACCAGATTATCATATGTAGACGAGTGTATCACTAGGCTAATATATCTCAAAATGAGTTTTAGGTTAATTTTGAGTCCATGGGCGAACTTAGGGGGTTGGAGAGAGAAGCACATGCTTCATGCTGCGATTACGTTACCGGTTCTTTGTTTTGGCCGGCTCGGCGCGTCAATGTGGTAAATCTGAAGTTGTGGGTCAATGTGGCGAGTGGGATAGCGGAAAGAGGCTTGCCAGATGTCGCTGTCGGTCAGTGGAACTGCTACGGGGTCATCGGTTCTGTGAAACGGCATAGTTTTCTCAGAGTTTCTCTTGCTAACGGCTCTCCCCCCTCTTCCGTCATGCCTTCCCGTGAAATAGGTAAAGCGTCGGCGGTAGTGGTTGGTCTTGGTTTTACCTAGGGCTGGGCATAAAAACCGGAACTGAAATATCCGAACCGGAACCGAACTAAAATACCCGAATCGGAACCGAACCGAAATTGCCAAAATATCTATTGGATCCGACTCCATAGCAAAGAGGCTTTGTAAATGCCCTCATTGTATAGGATTGGTTTTTATTCATTTATCTTGTTTTAGATAAGTTCTACTCATTTCATTTTATAGAATTGATTTTTATTCATTTATCCAGTGAATTATTATTATAAACAAAAAAAATTAAAACCCCAAATAAATTTAAATATAGTAAAACTTGGTCTAAAAACAAAAAATCTAGCAATTTTTTTTATAATAATTACATTTTTAGTTTACAAAACTATGAAGATTTCAACACTAGTAAAATTAAATAAAGCAAAAATAATTATTGTAAGAACTTGAGATAAATTCTTCTATCACTCTGACAATTACGATAATTGACGAAAATAAATGATTTGTTGATGTGTTGTCGTCTACTAAGGGGTCCTGTCACGGCGGCCCGTGAAGAGAACGGCTGCCAATTTGTTTTTATTTGTTTTTATTTTATAGCACGTTGTGAAAACAATTTATTCTACCTACTCCACATTTCTTAAAGAATCTCTTTTTTTTTTTATAAATTATTTCTTTTGAAGTCGACCAAGTTTTTTTTTTTTTTAACTTCTGAATATTATTAAGAAGAACTAACGTAATCACAATGTGAAGCACTTGACTACAACATGAACCAAATGATGATAAAAGTAAGAAACATTAACAGGGATTGATGATTTTGCTAGTATGTCCGCTGGCTTGTTGTTCTCCCTCGGGTTGACTATAGTAAATTACATGTAGTATATAACTTCTTTGATATACACCATAGATTTTTCGTCTTTTTTCTACACACTCTATATAAATTTATTCTTTACTAAACATTATGAACTTTGCATTCTCTTATAATTATAACATAACGATTAGAAATTGTGATTGAGTTTAATAAATCGGTAATCGCATTTTAAAAAACGACGATTAAGATAATCCGATATGTTTAACCCCTAATTCGGGTCCCTAACCCGACTCTTTAACCCGACTCCCTAACCCATGTTTCACATATATAAACGATTAATTTAATCTATCCACATAAGTTATTGACAAAAAATAAAGAAGAAGAGAAATCTAAATATACTTGGATCGTGTCAGTTTATCAATAATCCACCCAAACTCCAATCAACAAACCTTTTGATACGTGAAAAGTGTTTGCATGTCGACTTTCCATAAGATTTAATATTACTAGCTTCTTTAATTCTTTACAAAAGTTTGACCAAATCTAAGCAAACCGAGAGCCGAAAAAAAGAAAAATCTAAACGAACCCAGAAAAATGCAAAAATCATAACCAAAATTGGGAGACCAAACAACTGTAAAAAGCAATAAGACCGAAATTGAGCGGAATAAACATAAAATGTAGAGGAATGGGAGAGAGAAACATGCAATGAACGCGATGAAATCTCTGTTTTGAGTTGGGTTTAGTTCCGGGTCGGGTCAGATTACCTTAATCGTGATTTTTTAAACCCAATTTCCCGGTTTTCTAAACACAATCATGAGATTAATTTGGTATGTTACAATTATAAGAGAATGTAAAGTTCGTGATGTTTAGTAAAGAATAAATTTGTTTAGGGTATATAGAATAGAGACGAAAAATTTAGGGTGTATAGCGAGGAAGCTGTGTATTACAGGTGATGTACCATAGCCAACCCTTCTTTCTCGATGTCCATATAAATCGTATATCTTTAAATTTCTTACTCCATTTCCAGACTTCTCGTATCTAGTTGAAAACACCAAAGTTAAAATTTCTTTGTTTATGAGGCTTACCATATTCTTGCAATCACCCTCGAAAATCACCTATGTATGACCTCTAATCCAACACGATTGCATAGCTATTATCAAAGCCTGAAATTCACTTTCCAAAGTTGAAGTAGTTGTATTGTGTTCTGCTTATCCAGCTCCCAAAAACACACCGTGTTCATTATCACATATATTGTCCAAGTATACTAAAGTTTTGATTTTACTATATAATCAGTAGAGAAAAAAAAAAATATATATAAATATTGATGTGGTTTTTTAGATTTTGAGAAACAACCAATTAACGATAAACATGTAGATGTTTTGTCAACAAAAATATTCAGTGAGGATGATAAATGTTTGGATTTCTCAGAAAACATTAAAAGTAGGTTTATGCGCACTAAGCCCACATAAATGTATGTAAATATCCCACATATAATCATCAACTAAGTACTAGCGAACGATAAAATGTGATCGTACAAGAACGTGTAAAACCTATAACACAACACACCGAAGAACAATTGAATAGATTCTGCAAATTCTTCATTTGTTTTATTAGAAATCGTTTAAACACACTTCTTACAAGTTATTTAATCAGATTTACGCAGTGTCACAACTTGACTTGTCACATACCAATTTCTAATCTACCCAATCTTCTTTGCACAACAACAACTATGCTTCACTCTTTGTTCACTCGCCAATAATCCTTGAACAATCTTGTTCTCCCGTTCTAAATCTTGACGACTAACCATATTGCTTAGGTATTACAAGTCTTATATACTCTCAAAATCCTCACGTTGAGAATCTTCAATTTCCTCTTCAACGATATCTTCAAATCTTTATTTACTTGATTTGAAGATCCTCTGTTCTGATTTAGCTAACTTCTCCATCACCACTTGAATTGCGCCACGTCAGCTACTATTCTCGTCTTTCTATATTGCACAATCGAGCAACCACCTCGTTCCTTGGTGCTAACAATCTTCTCCTTTTGTCTAAATGTGACACTTCAAGCCTCATGCATCGTCATAGATGGAAAAAATGTCACTGCTTCCCATTGTATGATTTGAAAATCACACTAAGGGTAAAAACAGTAAATTTTGATCGAAATCTCGTTTATTAGATTGAACTCGGCGAAGTACAAGATTGTTTTAGGTTGGAATAAGCAAAGAGACTAAGGAAACTAAAAGCTGTAAAAGTCTGAGCTCTCAATCTCTTTGGTCTCGTTTTTTTATTGTGAATGGCTCTCAATGACTTGAAAGCTCCTCCTTTTATAAGTGCTTTGAGTCGGTTGAAGTAAGCGATTTCCTTTTCCTTGTCGAACTCGGATTAGGAAGATTTCGTTCTTTCTCGGAAGAGATAAGGAAAACTCTCGTTTATTTCGGAGTTCGAGCCGACATAGTTTAGCCGGGCTAAATGGACCCGGAGGCCGGTGATCGCAATTGTGGATCGAATTCAATTTGTGTCTGAACCGTCGTAGACCGAGATCAATATTCAAACCGGGTTAAATCAGGGAGTGCTAAACTCTCCAGTAACACCCATATCTACTAGATCTTAAAAGCAGTGATCACAACCACTCTCTTCTCTACTCTCTTCGTCTGAATCTGTCACTTCTCCACTTTCTTTGTCTGAATCTGTCACTTCTCCACTCTCTATGTATGAATCCGTCCTTTCCTCCTTAATTTTTCCCTATTCTCCCCATGCTTGAGTACACACTCAGGAAAAAATAACACGAAAAGCACAAGGAAGAGTGTCCAAGACCTTGAACATGCAAGTTACCTAACCAAATCTCAAAAACTTAAACAAAATGGTTACTGCAAACCGGTTACACACATGAGAGATCTGTGTAAGAAAACAAATTTCGCAAGTCCATTAATTCTTATATTGCATCAGAGCACTCGCAGTTTGTGCATATCAATTGGTGAGGACCCCATGGTGAAACAGCGCACATATACTCCTAAAACCATTTCATTGTAAATTGATTTAAATAATTTCAAAGTTTCAGTGAGAAATTCGAACATGTTCTGCCTCAGTAAAAATACCACACCATCTTTGTATCACAACAAGTGTGGATTTTTGAAAGTGATCAACTCACTAACAGAGTAGAGAATGGCAGTCTACGCATTGCCATAGCTTCAGAGGTATTTCTCCTGACAAGAGTAATTGAGCCTAGAGGGACATTCTTTTGGAATCAACAAACACTTATCTTCAAGATACATTCGAAGGAAATACAAAAAACGATCTAGCTCAGTCCAAATATAGTATACTACCTGACACAAGGATACATTCTCTGCATCACCTTATGATCCCTTGCCTGATATAGACATTGATCGAGTTACCAAACAATTCAATTTAATGTAGCCAAACGAGTTACATAGAATGATCTAACATAGAGTGAACATAAACTCTATTCTTTGAATTGAAGTCTTCGTTTGAGTATGAATATTTTGTTTTCTCGAATATCTTTCTCTTCAGGCCTTTGGTTATCACACAAGTTTTTTCCTTTTTTTATTTTTACTCTTCTTCCTCTTTTAGTTGTTGCCATTTGGCTCAGCTATGGCTCTTATCTAAACACCCAGAGAAGTCTTACCTTTTAAAGGCAGAAGAAGCAGATTTTTTCATCGTGTAATCTGCATACGAGAGGTTTTCGAGAGGTGATATATACATAGGGATAAAAGCACGAAACGTGACACATGATCATGGCATATGAAATGATCCCCTCTCCGTGATAGAACCTGTCAAAATTCACACATACCAAGAGCTTTGCGCATATGCAAAAATGTGTTAAGATCAAGTGGTTTAGTGAATATATTCGCAAATTGTTGTTCAAAGGCTACATGCACAATTTCAACAAGTTTTTTCTCCACCAGTTCTCTGACAAAGTGATGTCGTATATCAATGTGCTTAGTACGCGAGTGTTGCACTGTATTTTTTTAGATATTCATTGCACTCATGTTATCATAATGCACAAGAATCTTGCTAGAGGTCATACCATAATCATCCAGCATGTGTTTCATCCACATCATTTGTGTGCAACTACTTCCTTGCGCGATGTACTCTGCCTCTACAGTCAAAAGTATGATGCAGTTTTGCTTCTTACTGTGCCATAAAATCATTCTTTTGCGGTCATCAAGACTCCCTACCCAATCTGCATTACAAAAACCAGCCAAGTTTGAATTAGTATCTTTCGTATAGAACATACCAAGGTTGGTTGTGCCTTTCACGTATTTGAATTAATGTTTGACAACAGCCAAATGAGAAGCTCCAAGACAGGCTTGGTATCTTGCACAGACTACGATATTATGACACAAATCTGGACGACTTGCCGTAAGATACAAGAGAATCCCTATCATAGCATGGTAGAATTTCTCATCAACTTTGGTTCCCTCTGTGTCCATCGACAGTTTGGCAGTGATACTCATTGCATTTCTAGTTTCCTTGCTTATCTGCATCTCGAACCGTGCCACCAGATTTCTTGCATAATTACTCAGGCCCTGTCTTGTGCTATAAAAAATATTAGGAATCATATCCCATACATCATGTCTCACAAACTGATCCATTTCCGCATGCATAAAACTAGTCCAAAATTCATCATCGAGAACTCCTTTAACGTCATTGGGTTCTACAAGAGACACGAAGCAAGCAAGCTTCACCATGTTCTTAGAATCAACTTGGATCTTACTTACTTTCATTCTTTCATGTATATCACCAATCACATCACTAACATAATGATTAAGATGTACTAGCATCATACCTGACATATTTTTCGTGGTCTCCTCTTGTTTTACATTTCATCATTTACTTTAGGAATATTTGTGATATGTCGGCGTAACACATTCTCTTCTTGTGTTATATCTTCAAGAACCGAACCATTTTTGTCATCAAATACAACATTCAAAATCTTTTGATTTTCAGTCATATGCCTAGAGCATCCACTGTTAATGTACCAAGGAATGTTGGTTTGATGTGTGGTTGAAGTGTATGCAACATTTCCCATGACTTCATCTCCTTCTTCTCTGTCACTTGAATCTTGCTCATGTGATTCATCAGCATTTTTCTTGTTGTGTAATGCTGACCGCATATGTCTCGTTAGTAGTCACATCAGACTATTGCATTACTTCAACCTTCGCATCTCCAAAAGGTTGAGAGTACAAAACTATCTTTGCTATCCACACCTTAGAGTATATGCTTGGCTCAATATAGCACTTGTTTTGTCTCTAAGCTTGTTTGATCTTTTTTTTTCAGCTCATAACAATTTCGCCTGATGTGCTCATTCATTTTGCAAAAATAACATCCCCTTCTTCTTTTGATCAACTCTTTCCTTGATCATGTAACCAGATGACGAGAGATTTATGTTTTCCTCATCTCTACTTGAATGTCATTGCCTTCCTTTTTCCTACTCGTCTTTCCCTGCAAAAAATTATTCAGACTCTTGTAGTTTGGCTCCAAATCAACACATAGACTTTGACCACACCCATTGTAGCCTAACCATTCTGTTTTGCAGGTTTTCCCATAGCCATCAACGGATCCAGACTCTCCGATCCCTTGTTCAGTATTCTGATATTTTGTAAATCTCAGTCAGATCATGCTCACAAATTTGATTTTTCTCCTTTTATGAACTAGTAATTCATGCATTCTCTTCATCTCAATTTGCAGGGTTGTAATCCGTTCACTTTCTAATTCCTCACCCTTTTTAACTGAGCATACATCTGTTTTGGCTTTAATTTGTTCATCCATCTTCCCCTTATTACTGTTTAGAACTAGTTTGGTCTCCCTCTCGAGTATGTTGACTTTGGCTACCTGCACAACTTTATCCTTAAGAAATTATACTACAAGAAAACACAGTTTTTGTGACCAACTTTTGTGACTCTTTTTTTGGTCGCAAAAAGTGGGACGAAAGTGTGACTAATTTGCGACCATTTTGCGACTACTCACAATGCAGTGGCAAAACAGTAGCAAATTAACTACGAAACAGAAGAGTCACAAAAGGGTCTCAAATTTGCGACTGTTTAAGGACTTGCAAAAGTAGTCCCAAATTTGTGACTGATTTGCTTCGGTTTAGCAACTCCACTCGATTTTTTTTAAATAAACATCAAATAATATACAAAACATCAAATAAATAAACACCAAATAATATTCAATAAAATCCAACACTTACAATTTTTAAAATATAATCATTTTATAAATCCTAAATTATAAATCCTAAACCTCTAACCCTTAACCTTTAACCCTAAACCCTAAACATCTAACCATTAATCATAAACTTGATCTAAATCTAAAATTGGAAACAAAATTTTACACATAAACATCAAATAATATACAAAAAATTCAACACTTACAATTTTTTTTAATATGATCATTTTATAAATCCTAAATTTTTAACCCTAAACCTCTAACCCTTAATCATACTCTCTAAATCTTAAATTGTAAACTAGATCTTACACATCAACATCAAATAAAAAAAAAAAATATAACACTTACAAAAATTTCAATCTAATCATAACATCTACTAAGTGTTACATGTGTTTTATAAGGAATGATTTTGAAAGATAAAACTTATCTCAAAATTTATTTATTTTTAAGTTTTAACATATTTTTGAACTGATATATACACAAAATCATTGTAAAATCATATTCAAACTTTCTAGGTTATTAAAGTTTAGGGTTTAGGGTAAACAAATTTTATTGTCACAAAATAGTCCCAAATTTGCGACCGTTTAGCAACCCCATTCGATTTTTTTAATAGTAGTCACAAAAGAGTCCCAAATTTGCGACTAATTTGCGACCAAATGACAAAAATAATGAAAACTTCTCATTGGTTAGTTCTTTGTGACGAGGATCGAGATCTTGCACCGTTGATTGATTTAATCCAACGGTGGAGGATTTAAACTGTTTTATTTTATTTTATTTATTTTACTTGATTTTTTTTCTTTTTCTCTCTCCTTCTTGCGCTCTTCTTCTTCTTCACTCTCTTCTCTGCTTCCACAACAGTCATGGCTTCCTCCATTAATATCAGCTTCCTCTTCCTCTTCCTCCTTTATTCAACAGAAGCTAAAAAAACCTACATCGTCTGAGTCAAACACTCCGATAAACCCGACTCGTTTTCAACTCACCACGATTGGTACACTTCACAACTCCAATCGGAATCTTTTCTTCTCTACACTTACACAACCTCCTTCCATGGCTTCTCCGCTTTCCTCGACTCTAACGAAGCCGAATCCCTCCTCCGCTCTTACTCAGTCCTCGATGTCTTCGAGGATCCTGTCTACACGCTTCACACGACTCGTACTCCCAAATTTCTCGTTCTCAATTCCGAATTCGGTGTTGCTGCTGGCGAGGCTTGGCCGGAGGAGCCCGCGAGTCTGGCCGGAGGAGCAGATCTGTGGCGCCGGAAGAGCAGATCCGCCGTCGAGTGAAGATGAAGATGAAGCAGATCTTCGGCGAGTGAAGATGAAGATGAAGCAGATCTGGGTTTCGATCTTTTTTTTTTTCATTTTAATTTTTTAATTAATTAATTAATTTAATAAATAAAAATATATTTTTTTTGAATTTTTGTTTTGTTTTTTTTTTATTTATTTTTTTACAAGTAGTCGCAAATCAGTCTTTAAATTAGGACTGATATTATAGTCACATATCAGTCCCAAATTTGCGAC
Organism: Eutrema japonicum; assembly: GCA_030161315.1. Lineage (NCBI taxonomy): Eukaryota > Viridiplantae > Streptophyta > Magnoliopsida > Brassicales > Brassicaceae > Eutrema > Eutrema japonicum. The sequence goes on from BSQW01000008.1 coordinate 21,056,400, forward strand.
CGTTTTGCGACTAATTTATTTAGCGACGAAATATTTGCGACTACTTTTTTTGGTCCCAAAATGGTCGCAAATGAGTCATTTGCCACCATTTTGGGACTCTTTTGGTGGTCGCAAAAACTGTGTTTTCTTGTAGTATTACATATTGGTGTTGCTTAGATCTACCGCCTGTTCTAAAAAGCGGCCGCCTAGGCGCTAGACGGGCAGACCTTGGAGATTAGTGTCTAGGTGGTGGAGTTATGCGTTGACCGGATTAATCCGATTTTGACTATATTAATCTGATTTTTGGCTTATTTTTCTGATCTTTTTTTTTTTTTTGAAATTATGAAAAAACTTTAAATTTTAAGTTGATGTGTTGTAGGATAGTTAAGTTTAAATTTTAACTTTAAATTATGAAAAACTTTATATTTTTCGGATAGTTAAGTTGTCTATTTATAAAGAATGAGTAGAGGCGAGGAGAAAAAGAGTTGTCGATTTGAGACTTTTCCACCAAACAAAAAAACTCAATTTTAAAACTTGTTGAACCAATTCAAAAGCCTATTAAAATTCAATTTACTCACGTGCATTCAACTAATAGCATATCATTGTCTTTGTTGAGATTTCTAAATTAGCCCAAAATAATATATTTTACCAATTTGCTATATAATATTTATAAAATTACATATTTCTCCATATAATAATGCATATTTGATATCATATATTTAATTTTCAATATAAATTAAATAAAATAATATTAAAAACTAGTCCCCGATTAATCTCCGATTTTTAGGCTAGGCACTAGGCCCAACCCGACCGCCTGACTAGCATCTAGCGCAATTTTGAACATTGGATCTACCTAGATGTCATAGAGGCAGGGCCGACCATTGGCATAAGCAGGGTAGACCATGGCCTAACGCCCAAACGTTTATGGGCATAATTCACCATTATATATTTTTTTTTAGTCTTAAGTAATAGGGCACATTTTTTTAACATGGATTAGGACCTCTGATAAGCATAGGCCAGCGTTGCATAGAAGAGTCGGTATTCAGCTTTTGCATCCACTTTATCATCTTCATCAGAATCAGATTCTCGATCTGACTCATTATCAATTGTATCTCCAATCAATGCCACAAAATTGAGTAGATCACCTTCATCTTCACTCTCATCTGACTCTGTCTCACTAAAGCTCAAAACGACATATCCTTCCTTTTGTGTAAGCTGAGACACTCTGAATTTATGTGTCCATATCCTTTACATTCATGACACTTCAGTTCCTTAAACTTGGCTAAAGGACACTCATATTCGAAGTGTTTGTGCCCTTCACATTCATGACATTGCATACCTCATACCTTCGTACTCTACTGTAATTTCTTTCAGCATCATTTCCCTGAGGCCTCGAGGTAGACTTAATATGACCTTTTTTAATTGTTCTAAGTTCTTTTTTCAAGTTTCTTGCCATCAAACACATACTCTCATCAAATTTGTGATTCATGTTTTCTGCGAGCTTTTTGATTTTGTCTGTATTTTGATATGCGGTAAACGTTATCCCGTTGGCAGTCTTAGGTTGATCTGCAGTTGCCTCCATCTCCTCAGCTTTCAACATTCCCAGCAACTGAGAAAATTTCATGTCATCGGTGTTCATAGCCATCTTGAGAACAACTTTTTGTGCTTCATACTTTGCAGGTAAACATCTCAACATCTTTTTAACCATCCTCTTATCCTTGTAAATTTTTTCCAACACCGATGCTTCATTACCTATAGAACTGAGTTTGGAACCAAATTAAAGCTTTCTATGGATTCATTATTTCCCATTTGAAGATTTTCAAACTGAGACGCTAAGTGAACCTTGTCCTCTTCAAACTTGGCGTTCCTTCATAGAAGTTTACAAGGACCTCAACTCTTCGACCTCAACTCTTCGAAACGCTGTCACTTCTTTAGATGTTTCCATGTTCTTATCAGGAACTCAACCTGTGAATAGATTTCTAGATCTACCGTTGGTGACCCGCTTTGATACCAATTGTAAAACCTAGAACCCAAGACACCAAAGAACAATTGAATAGATTATGCAAATTCTCTATTTGTTTTATTAGAAATCGTTTAAACACACTTATTGCAAGTTGTTTAATCAGATTTACGCAACGTCACAACTTGACTTGCCATTGACTAATTCTTAATCTACCCAATCTTCTTTGCACAGCAACAGCTATGCTTCACTCTTTGTTCACTCACCAAGAACCTTTGAACATTCTTGTTCTCACGTTCTTAATCTTGAGGCTGGCACTACTGCTTAGGTCTTACAAGCCTTATATGCTCACAAACTCCTCACGTTGAGAATCTTCAATTTCCTTTTCAACGATATCTTCAAAGAAGATCCTCTGTTCTGATTTAGCTAACTTCTCTGGCACCACTTGCATTGCGCACTTGAATTGTGCCACGTCAACTACTCTTCTCGTTTTTCTGTATTGCACAGTCGACTCCGTTATGAAACCACCTTGTTCCTTGGTGCTAATAGAACGCACATTTGCAAGGCATGTCAAACACGTCCATTCCCAATAAGATGTGAAGCAGTAGTAAAACTATTTCGCCCCACTAAAGTTAACATCGTCATGTTCCATCCGCCGAATGCGATTTGATCCGAATACCGAAAATCCAGTTTACAAAGTACAAACTCTAATAAAATACTTTCTATAAATACACTTTCATATTAGGGGAAACTCAATTTAATATTGAATTACACACACAAAATACCAGAGCTATGATGAGACTTACACCTTGCGTGCGACATCAACTAACGTTCCAACCACTTTCCTTAATAATCTTTTTTTGGGATCCGCCACTTCGACCTCCGCAAACTTCATCTCTCTATAGATGGAGAAACTTTATGAAACCAATGATTCAGTATTTCTTAACTTAGGCTATCTTGGTCATTAGCCAAATTCTCTCTTAAAGAATGCACAACAACACTTTAGCTTTTATATGCATTGTTTAATAATGAATTTGATGTAGTATTAAAGAAAAAGTTGGTTGCAACTTAATTAAAAAAAAAAGTTCTAACAAAAAAATGACTATATGCGAATACATAAACATGCAAAAAAGTGCACACTGAAAAATTATACTGATAGTCCATACAGATACAGCAAAACAAGAAACTAAAAAAAAACTTGTGACCTAACGCCTTTTCACCATAGATCTGATCTGTCCATTTCCTGGTTTCTTCATTAGTCAAGATCTTATCGTTTTCTACATTTGGCCAAATATGTTCTCTACTTTAATACATTGAGATGTTTGCCTTTGGTTCATCATTTTTCCTTTAAAATTACCCAACATTATTCTTTTAATAATTGGAGTAATTTGGAACCAAAATCCAAACTCTTCATTACCTCTAAAGCTTGGTTACTGTACCAATTAAAAAAGTTATAATAGCCAACCCTGTTTTATATTGTACTTAACGACAAAAGAAATCTTATAATTCATTTCTTTACTTTCTGTTAGTCTAAAAAAATTACCATCCAAACTTTGTTCGTATATAATACCTTAACTAGATTCTAAACCTGCGCATGCTATAGTTTTTTTGTAATATATAAAAGGTGAAATGAAGAATAAAAATTAGTTTAAATGTTATTAATTTAAATATGTTTAATTTGTAATTTTATAATATATTTAATAAATGTTTGGCAACAAATTTAATACATGTATGGCAATGGTTTCAATTTAAAAAATAAGGAATATTTGGAAATAGATTCAAAAATGCCTATGTTTTAATAGTATAGATATCTCAGGATAATTTGAAATTTGAATATGAATAATGTTTATTTTAAATCGTAATTTTATGTTAGTAAATTCGCTAGGAATTAGACCGATTAGCCATTGTTAAAAAAAGAAGAAGAAGATAGTATTACTTTATAAAATAGTCTATGTATCGTTTCTCTTTGTTACAGATATTGCCGACCAAAACAAAGTCTTTAGAAATGGTTTGATTGTTTGACCTACTGTTAACCGATAATGCTAATTATAGAGATTAATTCATCGTTAAACCGTATTATTTATTACTTTATCAAATGATTAATCGTTGAACCAATCTATCAATTAGTGGATTGATCGGGGGGTGTTGATTAATAGGATCAATTTATCCAAAATTGGGTCAGTTTGGGATTAGACTATAACTAACGTACGACCTCGACCGATTTTAAAAATAGAAACCGGTATTAGCAATTTCGAAATCCACATATATATGTCTGATTAAGCTACCTACCAAGTCACACAACCTATGATGCAAATGTTGGTTCCAATTTTTGGTAAAGATAAGAGACTCGTTTAAATTGTTTCCACACAATCTTATGCCCCACCATTATTATGATAGTGTCCTAACTCCAAACAGTGCTATTTACTTTGTAGAATTAACTGATATTTTAAAATAATAATTTCGGAAAATTTTTAGTGCACGTGACAAAATTGTCATCCACATATGGTTGTATCAATAAGATTGGCCATTTTTAGCTGTGATCTTTATTGGTAGGTACCCACTCCCCCGTACGTTGACGCTTCTATACAGAGAAATGTATGGTGGAGACAAATGATAACAAAATAAGTGGTGGAAAGAAGAATAATATAACAAAATCTTTTAAGATTTGGTTCTGGTTTCATAGTATTCTTTGCAAAAAAAAAACTTATAACACAAAAGATTTGAGTTTATATAGTGTTTTGGGTTGTATTTGTATACATGTATATTTAAATTTTTATGTTGAGTTTTTTTTTGTTTTTCGTCTGAATTATATATTAATCAATATGTAAAAACCAGAGTTTCACATAAGATATCAAAGCAATTACATAGCCAAAAAAATTGAGAGATTACACAAAACACAAAAGTTCTTTCATCATCAACAAGCTCATGAAGCCAATTCGGAGTACTTGTTGCTGATATATCATGGTTTTTACCCTATTTAGGCCATGATATAAGTCCTTTTATAGAGTCTTTTCTTGTGTTTTGGAGTCTTTTAGAGTCTTTCACAGGTTATAGCACGTCTGGAGCTTAATTGGAATTATTGGAGCTTTTCTGGAGCATTCTGGAGCGAGACTGAAGTCTGATGACTAAGAGCCCGATCTGAGCACCGAGCATCGATCGATACCCCCTGGTATCGATCGACACTCATCGAGATTTCATGGGCCGCGACTAATTATGAAGTCTTGGAGAATTGCAAAAGCACCCAGAAGACTTTGATAATTACAAGAAGGCCCCAAATCGTGATTTAGGTTATAAATAGGATTTTACAGCCATTGTTTAGGCGATGCTTTTATTTTCTGTGTTTGATTTTACTTTGGTTTTAGAGAGACAAGTCTGAATCTCCCTTCGTCCGAGATCAGATCTCTAAACCCTTCTTTCTATTCTATTGATGATTTATTCAAACATGTTGATTGTTTCATTCTCCATGTCTGAGTAGATCCACCTTAGGTTTAGGGTTTTCTCATAAGGGTTTTCTTTGAATGCTAGGTTAAATATCTTTTAGGATTCACCATCTGAATTATAGTTCTTCGCTTAGGTTGTGTTCATATCTTGTTCTAGATTAGCTACCTAGAATATAAATCTTAGGATAATTGATTAGGTACGAGAGTGCAATTAATTACCTGATAGAACCTAGGTGAGCAAATTGATTATTCGCAAAGAGATTTGGTTTAATTGATTTGTGAACATATCAAACCTGTTGTTAAAGCTGATTTAGACTTTAGGATTCGCAAAGAGATTTGGAATTCCTAGGATTTAGATTTAGATAGTTTTCGCAACGAGAGTTGGTTAGCTATATTTTAGTGATTTGAGTTCAAGAACTGCGCTAAATCTGAATCCTGTTAGTTAGTTAGTCTGCATTCACTGATTTCCTGAGAAAAACCCTGAGCCTATATTTCCCAATTGATACAAAAGAAGTGTGAAAAGGGTGGTTCCTTTGTCAAGATATTGTCTGGTAAAGAGTCTAGAAGGTTCTTAAAAATTAGCTGCAGAGATGAAACTGGCGATGAGGGCTTTACTTGAATAATGCTGTGGGATTTTGTGTGGAGTCTGGAAAAGCTGCAAATGTCTACGGAGAAGTACATGGTGGTTAGATCGAAAGCTGATTAGGTGACATTTGGGTACTTGGGAAAAGGGTCTTTTCGATGGTTCAGGAACAGGTGAGTCTCTACGTTTTCAAACCTCTTTTTCTGGTTTAGTCTTCTATTTGCTTGAGGGCAAGCAAAAGGCTAAGTCTGGGGGAGTTGATATATCATGGTTTTTACCCTATTTAGGCCATGATATAAGTCCTTTTATAGAGTCTTTTCTTGTGTTTTGGAGTCTTTTAGAGTCTTTCACAGGTTATAGCACGTCTGGAGCTTAATTGGAATTATTGGAGCTTTTCTGGAGCATTCTGGAGCGAGACTGAAGTCTGATGACTAAGAGCCCGATCTGAGCACCGAGCATCGATCGATACCCCCTGGTATCGATCGACACTCATCGAGATTTCATGGGCCGCGACTAATTATGAAGTCTTGGAGAATTGCAAAAGCACCCAGAAGACTTTGATAATTACAAGAAGGCCCCAAATCGTGATTTAGGTTATAAATAGGATTTTACAGCCATTGTTTAGGCGATGCTTTTATTTTCTGTGTTTGATTTTACTTTGGTTTTAGAGAGACAAGTCTGAATCTTCCTTCGTCCGAGATCAGATCTCTAAACCCTTCTTTCTATTCTATTGATGATTTATTCAAACATGTTGATTGTTTCATTCTCCATGTCTGAGTAGATCCACCTTAGGTTTAGGGTTTTCTCATAAGGGTTTTCTTTGAATGCTAGGTTAAATATCTTTTAGGATTCACCATCTGAATTATAGTTCTTCGCTTAGGTTGTGTTCATATCTTGTTCTAGATTAGCTACCTAGAATATAAATCTTAGGATAATTGATTAGGTACGAGAGTAGTGCAATTAATTACCTGATAGAACCTAGGTGAGCAAATTGATTATTCGCAAAGAGATTTGGTTTAATTGATTTGTGAACATATCAAACCTGTTGTTAAAGCTGATTTAGACTTTAGGATTCGCAAAGAGATTTGGAATTCCTAGGATTTAGATTTAGATAGTTTTCGCAACGAGAGTTGGTTAGCTATATTTTAGTGATTTGAGTTCAAGAACTGCGCTAAATCTGAATCCTGTTAGTTAGTTAGTCTGCATTCACTGATTTCCTGAGAAAAACCCTGAGCCTATATTTCCCAATTGATTTACATCTCGTTTAATTTCTGCACTGTTTTTGATTACATCTATCTGGCTTAGCGTAATTCGACACTTCATAATTTATTGTGTGATCTCTGTGAGTCTTTGTGGTTCGACCCCTACACTTACTACAACAACTGCTTTAGTATCTTAGGGTATTAAATTGAGCATATCAGTTGCTACATATGATTATCGGCGATTCTCCATCGTGATTCTACGAGCAATTAGGGAAGCATATCTATTTGTTTCTGATGATTCGAGCTCTATTTTCCAAGGGATGATACATGTACGTAGGGATGCTAAATTAAGGGTTTCAGCCCAGCTCAGCCCTAAATGTTATAAACCCAATCATGTGTGAGCCCTGGCTCTTTTACAATCCTGTAATTTATACAAAAATTGGCTAAACCAGGGTTAGTCCAACTTTGAAATGGTTTTTTTTTTCTTTAAGAAAGAATTCAATATAAAAAAACAAAAAACCTGCAAGTTGACACTAGAGTTGACTTTCAATTCCCGTCAAAATTGGATAAATTATGAGATTGATTCTCTAACAAAAATGAGTTTTTACATTTTTTGGCAGAAAATAATAGTTTACGTTTTTTGTGGAAAAACAAGATTTAATGTTTTGGCAAGAAAACAAAATTTAACGTATTTGGCGGGAAACATAATTTCACTCTTTGGCGAGAAAACCGAATTTTACTTTTTTGGCGGAAAAACCAAATTTTACGTCTTTGGCGAGAAAACGGGATTTAATGTTTTTGGCGGGAAAACAGAATTTTATGTTTTTGGCGAGAAAACGGAATTTTTCATTTTTGGCGGGAAAACGAGATTTTACTTTTTTGGCTGGAAAACGAGATTTCATGTTTTTGGCAGGAAAACGAGATTTTACGTTTTTGGCGAGAAAACGTGATTTTACGTTTTTGGCGGGAAAACGAGATTTTACGTTTTTGGCGGGAAAACGGGATTTTACGTTTTGGCGGAAAAAGAGGTTTTACGTTTTTGGCGGGAAAACGGGATTTATGTTTTTGGCGGGAAAACGAGATTTTACGTTTTTGGCGGAAAAACGAGATTTTACGTTTTTGGCGGAAAAACGTGATTTTACGTTTTTGGCGGAAAAACGAGAATTTACGTTTTTGGTGGGAAAACAGAATATTACGTTTTTGGTGGAAAAACATGATTTCACGTTTTTGGCGGGAAAGCGGATTTTACATTTTTGGCGGAAAACAGAATTTTACGTTTTTGGCGGGATAGTGGAATTTTACGTTTTTGGCGGGAAAACAAATTTTACGTTTATGGCGGAAAAAATTATTTTGGTTTACACATTTGATTTTGGTGTTGTTTAGGTTTTTATTTAAAAATTGGGTTAAAAACTTAGCCCTGTAAAAAATTTAAGCCTGTAAATTCAGCCATTTTGAGCCCTATTATAAAATACAGGGTTTAGGGCTTAATTTTTTATACAGGGCTCAGACTAACCCTGTGAGTTTGAGCCCATATTAACATCCCTGCATGTACGCAGGCCATGCCCGTGGTTGGATGACTCCCCCAATTAAGTATGATGCATCTGAAGCAAAGACAACCTTAGAGATCTTAAGCTTGTCATACATTCTGTTGCCTACAAAAAGTTATGCAGTTTTGCATCTCACAAACTGTTAACATTACTAAAGGCTCTTCTCCCCATGCATCAAGTCAATTCCTTATGCGTTCCGTAAGACCCAAGAAACTCCGCCCATTCTCTTATGCTTTGACCAGGCAAAGCCAAAATTGCACTTAAGCCAATCTTGCCGAGGAGGAGACCATTTTTATGCATTACATTCCTAGCATCCGAGACAGAATCATCACTAGAGTTTATAATAGATTGAGAAAAACTCCATTGATTGACTTCATCATCCACTTTTTCCATAGTCTCAGTTGCTACAGATTTCTTCCCCTCAAAACAAGTGAATTTCTGATTTTCCATAGAAACCAGAGAATCCAAGGGAAACCCAACCTATTTACCAAAGGGATCTCAAACTTTTTCTCATTTGACAACAGAAAGTACAGATTCTCAAAAACATAAGAATGGTTAAATCCATCTTCCGGCCATGGGAAATGTGATAGAGCCCATACATGTATGGCTATTGTGCATGTGAAAAGGACACAATTAACTGACTCGCCTTATAATCTGCATACTTGGCAGCGTGAATATATATATATATATATATATATATATAATCATTTAGCCTTCAGCTGATCTACCACCGGAATTGCGCTTGACATTACTTTCCAGATGAAAGTATTAATCTTTGGGACAGTTTTCATCGACTAGCACTACAAGAAAACAGACGTTTTCCGACGGCAGTTTCCGTTGGTTCCAGTTCGTCGGAAATTGGACGAATTTCATTCGTTGAAAACTGGTTGGAATATTTCTGACAGATTACCGACGGCCGTATTTCCGACGGATGTATTTGTGTCGGAAATTCATGGGAAATCCGTTGGAAATTTCAGACGGATGTATTTCCGACGGACGATTTCCGACGGACGATTTCCGACGAAACTAAATATTTTTTTTTTAAAATAATTATTTAATAAATTAATTTTATTAATTATTAATTCAAAATTCAAAATTTTTAAATATAATAAATAACAATCTAATTAATTAATGAAAATCAATTATAAATATAAAAATTTCTAAATTAATAAATTCATTAAACAAAATAAATTCATAAAACATAAAAATAATTTCATGATATTCTTCATATCCGTGATCTCTTCCCGGGTTGAGTTGTGTGCGTACTCCAACTCCTTCGCATCACCGTTCTTGTACTCCGAAGCATATCGAGGACCCGAAGAAGAAGATTCTTGGGCCGGAATCGGATTGCTCGGAATCGGATTGCTCGGACTTCGAATTTGTTTCTAAAACTTCCAAAAATTCAAAAAATATATAAAATTTTCTAAAATTTCAAAATTTTCAAATGTTCCATAAAATTCAAAACATTCATAAAAATTCTAAAAACGTTTTTATTGTATAAATTACTAAAAATATTTTATAAAATAACCTATAAATGTTTTTATAAAAATCAAAAATTTATAAAAAATGTTTTTAATTAGTACAAAATTTTGAAAAAATCGATTCTAATTTTCTAAATACTAAAAATTGCTAAAAACCCTAACAAATTCTAAATACTAAAACATTTTAAATTTTCTAATTAAAAAAACTTTACTAAAATTCTAATCTAACAATTCTAATCTCATAAACCCTAACAAATTTTATTCCACCAAACAAATAAACAACAAATTTCATTCTAAAAAAAACTATCAAAATTAACCACCTAAATCTAATAAACTCTTAAAACTATCAAAACTAACAAGATTTACAAAAAAAAATATAAACACTTACACATGATCCATGATTGATGATGAAGAATGAAGATTTAAAGAGATTAGAAGTGATAGCAACCGAAATCGTCCGATTTTAAAAAGAGAAGAGGATGAAAAACGGTAAGAGAGAGAAGGAGAAAGAGATAAATGAGGGAGAAGACAAGGCATGGATAATAAATCTATGGATTTCCGACGGATATAGCCGTTGGAAATCCGTCGGATTATTTAAAATATTTTGTTTTGGCGGTCAATCTTCCCGCGGTCTTGAAAAAACCAAAATCCGTCCGAAATCCGTACGAAATTTCTCACGGATTTCCCACGGATTGCCGAGATTACACTAATCCGTCGAAAATCCGTCGGAAATTTCCCATGGATCTTCCACGGATTGCCGCGATTATGATAATCCGTCGGAAATCCGTCCGAATTTTTTCACGTATTGCCGAGATTACACTAATCCGTCGAAAATCTGTCGGAAAGTTCCCACGGATTGCCGAGATTACACTAATCCGTCGAAAAATTTCCCACAGATTTCCCACGGAATTAGGGTATATTTGAGGTTTAAAGTTTAGGGTTACGTGATATGGTTTAACTATCACTAATCTACATGTTTCATTCAAAAATATTGTTAGTTCATCAATGTTAAAGACTTTCTATGAGTTTATTAATTTTACAACATAAAACTTAAACATTTCACATAACATATACTATACCTTATACTCTAACTTATACTAACACTTCCATCAAATTTTATAATGTCTATATAACACACATTTATTTTGAAATTTGACAAGTTGAAGCTATTGTATATACATCATACAATTGTTTCTCTACAATTTCTATAAAAAAAAACCTAAACCCTATACCCTAAACCACATTTTTGGTCATCCGTCGGAAATCCGTCAGAAAATTTCTCACGGATTTCCGAGATTACACTAATCCGTCGAAAAATTTTTCTATACATTTCCGACATATGCTATTTAACAAATTTTTTTTTTTTGGTTTTTCGAAAGGGTGATAACATCCGTCGGAAACCTGTGGGAAATTTTTCGACGGACACATGTCGTCGGAACGCTGTCGGAAACTTCCGAAGGATTACCGATGGGTACTATTTTCCGAAGGATGTTAATTTCGTCGGAAATTTCCTACGGATTTCCGACGGAATTACGTCCGTCGGAAATTCCATCGGAAAACACCATATTTTCTTGTAGTGTAGATTTGAGCTTTAAGATCGTTGAGAGAGGGCTGGGCCATGGCTTCTCGAATTAGGTTAGCATTATTCCCATGGTTTGCTAAACAATAACCCGACTGGATAGAGTAAGCTTCATTCTTATTATGTTCCCACGACATGAAATCCAAGACATGAAATACGGTTGTGACACTACGCTTTGCCATAAAGGTTTGGTTTGATGTCGAGAACTGTTGAAACCAAGCTTTGACTATAGGAAATTGAAGTATTGATAGCACTAAAACATAGCATTTTTACAAACTCTGCAATAAATGTTATAGACGCTACTATTTCATAGCGTTTGTAAATTGCCAATGCTATGAAATAGTGGTCGCGTATAAAAGTGTTACATCTTTTTTTATTTTTTGCTCATATTCTCCTTTTTAATTGCATGTGTCATTTGATTAGTGCTATGTTAGGTGAACCGGGATACTTAATTTTTTTGCCCGCTTTTTTTTTTGTTTTTGCTCGATGAGCTCCCAAAAATTTTCTAAGTCCTAAACCTATCTCTTGTCTCAAAGATTTGCTCATTTCGACGGGAAAAAAACTTGATTCTCTCTACCGAGAATCGAAACTCAGGAACCCTAAATCCTCTTTCTATCTTCCTTTGGCTTTTCCGACGAACCTAGATCTCCTCTTGTCCATTTTATTTGGGCATCTCCAGAATCGAAGACTCTTTCTCTCTAATCTCTCCTTGTAAAAAGATTTCAAAAAACCCCTTTTTATTTTGTCGTCCTTTAATCCTTGCTTGTTTGTTTCGAATTTGCTTAACAATGTGTAGAATCTCGCTAACTTTTTTGGTCTCAAAACCTATCGATTTTCCACTCGACTTTTGAAATTCTCATCTCTAGAACTCTGTCATGTCCAATGGATTCATTTGATTATGTTATTTTGCTTTACTCTAATTCCTAATATGTTTAAACTACTTAGTAGATTCAGCTCGTCGTTCGTTCCTCTATCCATTTCTATCAATTTCACTAAAAAATTAGGTTTTACTAAACATTTGGGGATTTTTTTTCCGGAAAAAATCTTTTGGAGATTTTGTCTTCATCACTGTATAATATGGTTTGGATTACCGACTCTGAAGTTGATATAGGTTAACTTGATTTATTAGTTTCTTATTCATTGATTTTTCATCTCTTATTTTGTAGAATATCTTTGCTGCTTCGATTTCTATATGTGTTAGATACTTAAAACATATAGGGGTTTAGATACTTAACTCCGATTTCATCTTTTTGTATGTACATTGGTTTGATTATGTTCTGCATTTGAGTATTGATTTAGGTTGCTTTAGGTTCTGATTATTATGTGTTCAAATACATATTTGTGTATGTGATGCTCTCTTCTTGTTAGGAGGTACTACAAAAGCACTGAACACCTTGGAGACTGAGATTTCATCACTACGGGCAGATCTCTGGAATGTGTTCAGTGCTTTTGTGTACCTCTTAATATTCGTAGCTTTTTTGTTACATCGCGCTTGAGATGATTACAAGCTTTTTGTTTTGCGAAAGTCCTAATTCTGCCTTTATGATCTTTGTTTGCCTTTTGGACCAGTAACTAAAAGGAGGACATAATGCAAGCAAGGAAAGAGATCATTTGCGGACTACCAGCATATGAAATCATACCACAATTCTAACAACATCCACGACAAGAAGCAGCTGCTGATCAAGGAACTGATGTGGAGGAGATCACATAACTAGAGTACAGATGCTCCATGGGATACTTGATACGTATTGAGGAACCGGAAGAAGAAATCGAACCTATGGTCCGGAGACTTGTCCAAATACTTAGAAACGAAGAACGCAACTCCGCTCCAATGAAACGGCCAAAACAAGAACAAGGAGAGTCCTCACGAGGCAAGGTTCGTCGTCGAGACTAAGGCATGGTATTTTCATCTTTAAGCATACTCTATTGCTATTTGAATTGAAACAAGAGAGCTGTTCCAGCTTGGTTTGTTGACTGCAGTTTAGTCTTTCTTCTTATTCTTTTCCTTTTGATTTGTTTTTTTGACGCAGGTGATTATTAGAGAGCTCGCAAAGGAGTGTCAAAGGTTTTCTCCTTGGTGTCATGATAGTGTAGCTTTAGATTTGTGTTGTTTTTGGTTTGTATGTGTTGGGATAATCTACCTCGTACTATCTGTGACCATATCTCGACTTGAGATTGTTCTATCTTTGATAATTCAATAAAACATAGTTTTCTTTGTCTTATCAATCTTATTAAACGCATGTTGTTCTGAAATTTGTCTCTTAATATGTAAATATTTTTTTTTTTAAATAAAAAATAAAATTAAGTCTTGAATATATAATTTAGGGTTTAGGGCATTGATTATAGAGTTTATTGTGTGAAATATAATTTCACACATAAATACCCAATTAACAATGGAATATACAAAAAATTGTCTTTCATCTATAAATTAAAATTTTAAAATTATAAATAAAAGAAGAATTAAGTCTTGAATATTTGATTTAGGGTTTAGGGCATTGGCTTATAGGGTTTATTGTGTGAAATATAATTTCATTATAATTACCCAATTAACAATGGATTATACAAAAAAAATTGTCCTTCATCTATAAATTAAAATTTTAAAATTATAAATAAAAGAAGAATTAAGTCTTGAATATTTGATTTAGGGTTTAGGACATTGGCTTGTAGGGTTTAGGTTATGTTGATTTAGGGTTTAGGTTATGTTGATTTATGATTTAGGTTATGTTGTCAATTAACAAATGAAAATGTTTGCCGATGATTGGAAATGATGATAAATTACAAAGTCTTTCATCTATAGTGTATAGGGTTTGAAAGTTTATCGTATAAGGGTAATGCATAGGGTTTGGGGTTTGATTTAGGGTTTAGGGTTTAGTTTTTTTGGCAAATTTTATGATTTTAGAGTGTTTCTTAACTATATATAAAAAAATAAATACATTCAGAAGATGAAAAAAACTATTGGAAGATATAGTGTATAGGGTTTGAAGGTTTATCGTATAAGGGTAAGGCATAGGGTTTGGGGTTTTATTTAGGGTTTAGGGTTTAATTTTTTGTGGAATTTTATGATTTAAGAGTGTTTCTTAACTATATAAAAAAAACACTGAGGCATTTTTAAAATTTTTGGCGAATTTTATGATATATGAGTGTTTTTTAACATTTTCTTTTTGTCGTGACCAAATTTTTTTTTTTTGCCACTTATATATTTTGTTTTTAGTTTCAATATATAAATATAAAACACATGAGATAACAAAACAAAAAAAAATTAGTTGCCCGCGTAAGTTTTTGTTTTGGCTCTCAACTTAGACCGCGTAAGTTTTTGTTTTGGCTCTCCACTTAGACCAAAAACAAAACAAAACAAAACACTTAGCCATTTTTCTCGTGTTTCTTAACTTAGACCTAAAAAAAAAACCGTAGCCTCTCTCTAGTCACCGAAAGACTGTCGCCGTCGCCGTGATAAACTTCAGAAATCAGGGCAGCAATCGTCGTGGCCGGCGTCCTGATTCCAATTTCTCAGGTATAATTTGAGGTTGAAGTTGAAATTCGAGTTTCTGGGTTTGGGTTTATCGATTAAGGGTTTTCACATGTCGGCTACTAACCCTTTTCGATTTCTTCTCTCTTCTTTTGCAGGAAGCTTTGGTTCAGGAATCACAGTCGAAGGTATTTGATTTTTTAGGTTCAAAATGGGTTTTGTATTTTACGGTTGAGTAATAATCGTTTTCTTTTATCATGTTCTTTATGTGATTTTTACAGTTTCTTTGTCGCAGAAGACTTTTGTGAATTCGGTAAGATAGTGAACCCTTCTCTCTTTTTATTCAATTTGTTGTTCTGGCAAGGTTTAAGAGATTGAATATGTTAGTTATTTGAGTGTCTGATCAATGGATTTATGCTCACATATGTACGTATAATTGGTCGAGGAGCTGTGGTATTTTTGGTGTAATATGGAGAAGTCATGGGTTTGGCTTCCAAGGTATGAACCTCTCTGTAATATTCTCTTATACTTTTAATTTCAAATGTGTTTCTGAGTTCAATTGAGAATTCGATTTTATGTTTTCTTTACATGAATAGCCTTAAGTATGCTGAAGGAGCAAGAAAATTTGTGAATGCATCAGCAAGTAGTTTGGGTTATCGTACCGAGATTTTCTGTCCATGCATCGATTGCCGTAATGTTTGCCATCAACCGGCCTATGCAGTATTCGATCATTTAGTGATTAGGGGAATGGATCATAAGTACAAGAGGAAAACAGTGTGGAGTATGCATGGGGAAAGAATGGAAGATAAGAAGGATGATGATTAGACTTCTGGTTTGGAGGCTTATGAGCTGTTTAGGACAGCTTATTTTGATGGTGAAGGGAGTCCACAGTCACCGAAGCCCAGTGGATCTCAGTTTACTGATGGTTTAACTACTGAAGAATCTGAGTTTAGTAAGAAGTTGAATGATGCTGAATCACCATTGTACTCGACGTGTCCCAATTACACCAAGGTCTTTGCAATCATGGGCCTCTACCGCATAAAAGTGAAGAGCGGGATGTCAGAGAACTACTTTGATCAGCTATTGATGATGGTCCATGACATGTTACCTGCAGTTAATGTGCTTCCATAGTCAACATATGAGATTAAGAGGTTCTTGAAGGTATTTGGTTTTGGTTATGATGTCATTCACGCATGCAAGAATGATTGTGTTCTGTATAGGAAGCAGTATGATAAGATGGAAAGTTGCCCAAGATGTAGTGCTTCAAGATGGGAAATGGAAAAGCACAGTGGTGATGTGAAGAAGGGAATTCCTGCGAAGGTCCTTAAGTATTTTCCGATCAAGGAAAAATTCAGTAGGATGTTTAGATCAAAAATAATTGCTAAGGATTTGCGTTGGCATTTAAGCAATGCAACAGAAGATGGTACAATGAGACATCCAGTGGACTCTATAACTTGGGCTCATGTGAAAGAGAAGTGGCCAGAGTTTGCTGATGAACCTAGAAACCTTCGGCTAGGTATTTCTACTGATGGTATGAACCCTTTCTCTATTCAGAACACCAAATACAGTACCTGGCCAGTGTTGTTAGTGAATTATAACATGTCTCCAACAAAGTGTATGAAAGCTGAGAATATCATGCTGACTATGTTAATCCCTGGGCCAACTGCACCGAGCAACAACATTGATGTTTATCTACAACCATTAATAGATGACATGAAGGACTTGTGGAATGAAGGTATTGTGGTGCATGACTCGTTTTTAAAAGAGAAATTCACACTTAAAGCTTTGTTGTTGTGGAGTATCAGTGACTATCCAGCTTTATGTTCAGTTGACCCACATGAAAAGGTCAACCAAATTCCCCTGGGTCCTAATGCTGCAATTATGAAGATTGAGAAGGTGATTGATCATGATGCTTTTTTGTGGAGGCCAAGTGCTGAAATGGCATTGATGGGTGATGCTGTAAATGCGACAATCGCATGGCCATTTGATAAGGTTGATATCGTCATCAATACACCTGATACTACACCAAAAACATCACCTACGGTAAATGTCTAAACCTTCTGCTTGTTATCGATCATTTTATGTTTCTTTTATGGATTTCGGATGGATGTGTTTTACAATTTGAGTGTCAGAGTACAAGTAGAAGCACTGGTAGCAGCAAAGGTACCAAGAAGAAGTGTATCTTGTTTGATTGCAGTGGCTCCGGAAAAATTGTTGCAGAAGGTCGTGTTTGTTCTACTGATCCAACTGATCGAGTACACTTCGTACCTTTAGGTCCGAATGCTAGCAAGGTTTGGATAGATGTGTCAAAAATTGGAGATGCTGAAGTGTGGAGACCAAATTCTGAAGTCCAATATGTTGCTGATGCTATAGGTACGCCGGTTGCTTGGCCTAATGACAAACTTAAATTAGTGTGATGCAAACACTTTTCATGTCTTAGTTTTTGGAACTTATTTAACTTTCAAAGTCTTGTGTTAGTATCTGGTTCAGTGGTTTGTATTGTAATTTAACTTGTTTGTTTGTTTGTTTGTTAATATATTGTTATTATGTAATTTTTTTTATCAGGTTTCAAATTTTGATCAAATGCAAATTTAAAATTGCAAAATACGAAACAAACAAAAGATATGAAATCAAAAACGCTATAAAAAACGCTATAAAAACAGACGCTATAAAAACAAACGCTATAAAAACAAACGCTATAAAAATAAACGCTATAAAAACAAAAACAAACGCTATGGATGAACGCTAAGAAATTTTAAATATTATACAATAACAAATCAATAACGCTATGCATACAACTTTTATAACAAAAAACACCCGCTATTATAAATATATCTATTGCATATAAAAAGCGCTATATTAAATCTCCTATATAATTGCATTTCTTAAAAACGCTATCATACAGAGTTTTTAATAACAGGAGTATACAGAGCGTCTGTAAAAGCGCTATGGATTTCAACCACAGCGGATATGGCACGCTACGAATATGCACATTTCTTGTAGTGTTTGTTCTCGAAACACATGTCAAGTCTACACTGAACACAAAGATTATTCCTCCTTCCACCCCCAAGTGAGACCATTTCAGTGGCTTGTACATGAAGATTAACCAAGTTCTTATTTACAAACAGAACTTCCACTTCAACACTTCTCTTACAAAAACAGCCAAGCCTTAGCTACGTCAACTGTACATAGCCTAACCATTCTTGCAGGTCAACCAAAACATTTATATTGTGCATAGTTTCCATAAGAAATAAAATCTTTAGGAAATACTCTTTCTGCATCTCCTTGAGACGTTGAATTGTCATGCCTTGAGGCCGCCCCAAACCCTGACAATTGTAGCTCTGAACGCTCATTGGGGTTTAGATGGTCCCTCCTTAGGGACCATCTCAACTTTGTTGCGCCTAACAACTTTTGATGAAACTTCAACATCCACTTTAGATTTCCTCTTTGTAGAGACAATATCTTTTTCTTTTTGCATCCCTTGATTAGTATAAACCAATACAGCCACCCCTTGCTTCTTTCTTGTCTTATATGGCCTCCTTCTTGGTTTAGTTAACTTCGAGTTTGACCCGGAAGAGCCAGCATCCGAGAAGGCAGCTCTAAATACCGTTGGACATTCCTGAGAAAACTGGATCAGACCAAGATAGTCTGAAGGAACTTCCTCTGAGTGAATGAACATCAGGTTCGGATCTTCCCTCATAGCCATTCTTGCCTTAATGGATGATCCCAACAGTTTTTGCTTATTAACATGTATCTTTGGCTCCTTTTGCAACATAATCTTCTTCCCATAATCAAAGACTATTCCCTTATCTTTGTTTACATCTCTTGTCACCACTGGAATAGGTTCTAGACTCAAAAAGAGTTTTGTACCATCAAATCCCCATCTAGATCAGCTAAGGACGATTTGATCCTCTTTTCACGGATAATTCTTTCATCCCCATTAGTAATCATGAGATACTGTCTCATTTCTTCGAGAACTTCCTTTGTAATTCTTGGGCGACCCGTTGAAAGATTTAGACCCATATGACTTTCCTTCACAATCCCAAACAAAGGATCATAAACCCTTATAAAAAATTCCACTATAGGAGCTATTGGTTCCTTCCCCACTCTTCTGTTGTTAGCCCTTTCTTGTCTCTTCTTCAGAACTAGAGGAAATATATCTTGCTGATGGGTAAGGATTGACAAGAAAATCACATCTTTTGGATTCTTTCAAAATCATACAAAACAATTGTGGACTCTCCATCAGGCAGATTGACCACCTTAGATAACATGATTGGTTTAAATACATCAAATTGTACCTTCACCCTTACAAACTCAAGATTATGCGCTTTATCCGGGTCAAAAGCAACCTCCGTAACCTGACCAGCAAGATCACCCATAGTAGTGATAGTTGGAACAGTGTAGATGTGACGGAGCAGAATCCAAACTGGAATAAACTATAGGTAGTCCAGATGTGGGTTTCCATCCATCTATCAATAGCCAGTGCCCACTCGTTTTAGGTATGGACACCTTTCTTCAGAATCATCTCCATATCATGATCATACTTGAAGATAAACTCAAACCTCTCTTTCGACAAAGGAACACCTCGAACCCAATCATAGATCTGTCACTTCTGAAGCATATCAAGGATGAGACTCGACATCTTCTGACAC
This sequence comes from Eutrema japonicum, assembly GCA_030161315.1. Taxonomy (NCBI): domain Eukaryota; kingdom Viridiplantae; phylum Streptophyta; class Magnoliopsida; order Brassicales; family Brassicaceae; genus Eutrema; species Eutrema japonicum. The sequence continues at coordinate 21,076,289 of BSQW01000008.1, forward strand.
TCATAGTTCAAAATCCCTCTAATTATGCTTAGAACATTATTCTCTGAAGAACATTACTCTGAAAAATATGGCATATCAAAAGGCTTTTCTTCTTTCTCTAGAGACAACGCCATCAACACACGATCCATAGTAGCAGATATCTCATCAATACTGATTCGAAATAAACTCACACCCGCTCAGATACACTCACAAAGCTTGAAAGATTAAGAAAAGAAAAAGATCATGAATAGTTACTTTTTGATGAAACCCTAATTTTAGATAAAGATTAGTTAAAAAAACGAATAAACCATGTGAAAAACTTTAAGATCACATAAAAGGAATGGATTCCGAAGACAAATTTTTTATATTTAACTAAAGTGAATCATCTAGATGAAAAGGAGAAGACAGAGTCCAAACAAGGGAGTAAAAAAAACGCGGTAAAGTTATTTTTTATTTTTTATTTTTTATTTGTTATGTTGAGTTAGAAATATATTTTCAACAATATTATATATGTTCAATTAAGATAGAAAAGAAAATTTCTGAACAATAATATATTTTATATTCTATAAGAAAATCTTAAAGACAAAATGTGTATGTGAATATTTATGTAGAGTGTAGACTAATTTAAATGTTTTGTATGCTATCTATATATAGATAAAATGTGTATATGAATATATGTAGATCGTAGACTAGACAATAAACTCTGGTAGGGAACACCAAATTACACAATTCATGACTTTACAAAAACACGTTTTGAAGAACATCTTGTTGGTTTTTTTATTTATTTGTTTATTAATTTTTTTTTTTAAAGAATTTTAAAATAAATTAGAATTGAAACTTTAGGCGCCCAACCAAACGAAAAAAAGAAGAAGAAGATAAACCTTCGTAACTACACGAAGTATACACCAGCACATGGCCACACATCTGGACAAACTTATTATATCCCTAACTACATGAATTTTATGTTAACCATAACGATATGTATTAATTAAAAATAATTATAATCATACATGAAGCTAATGGAACAATGCACCAGACGTCAGAATCCGGCACCGGACGTCGGAATCCGGCATCAGACGTCGGAAGACGTCACCAGCCGTTTTGACTCCCGATTACACTTAATTAAAACATGACCCAATTGACCCGACCCAAGAACAAACCGACCCGACTATCTTAAACCTATCCGAGTGAAAAAATTAGAAAACAAATTCTTCTCTTTCCAGATAAAATCGTCTTCTTCATCGAACTCAAGTCACGAAGAACACTGAAGATCAGAAATTCGACATCCTTGCACATGAAATTAAGAGGTAAGTGTATTGAAACATGTTTCAATGGCAGCCAAGGAAGTCGAATTTCTGATCTTCAAAGTTCTTCGTGACTTATGTTCGATGAAGAAGACGATTTTATCTGGAAAGAGAAGAATTTGTTTTTCTATTTTTTTCACTCGGGTAGGTTTAAGATTGTCGGATCTTGCTTTTAAGTTGCCGGGTCGGTTTGTTATTAGGTCGGGTCAATTGGGTCATCTTTTAATTAAGTGTAACCGGGAGTCAAAACGGCCGGTGATGGCTCCCAACGTCCGGTGACGGCTTCCGACGTCCGGTGTACTGTTCCGACAGGTTCATGTATGATTATGATGTTAAACACATAATTAGTTTTATTTAATATATATCGTCATGTCTAACATAAAGTTTGTGTAGTTAAGGATACAATAAATTTGTCCAGATCTGTAGTCATGCGATGGTGTATACTTCGTGTAACTACCAATCATTTTTCCTAATTATTAGCTTGAAGTTACAGAGTTTAGCATCTTCTTTCTCTGCCAACTTTATCAACAAAGAGATGCTTATTAGGCCTCATGAGACAAAAATATCTATTCATTTCATTAAGGTCCAAACAACATATTTAGGCCCAAGTACATTTGGTTCTTTGTTGAATGAGAAGCAAGAAAAGGTGAAGGCAGGAAGCTTAGTATGTCACTGATACAAAAAATCAAAATCGAAAAATTTGATTTATGTATTTCAGGAGTGAAGTCGGACTTCGCTTTTGTGTAAGAGGTTATTAGGGATAGGCATGTCCATTTCGGGATGGATTTCTGGTCCCTACGCATACCCGTCCCAAATTTCCTGTCTCATTTCCAAAGTTCTTTCAAATAATTACTCGTTTTGGGACTGTTTATTTTATTCAAATGGGCATAGGAAAGATACGGGAATGAGATAGGGTACCTAAATTACCTGTTTTATAATTAAAATTTTAAAATTAATAAAAATATTTTAATATTTTCTAAAAAATTCTAAAATTTGCAGTAATTTTTCAAAATTACCCGTCCCAAAGTTGACATTTACTCAAATTATTGAGAGTTTGCGAAGTGATTTTAGTTATCCGAATTTTCCGATCTCGTCCTTTAACTCGACTTTTCCGTCCCGTTTCTTTGTTGGGAATGATTTTCAATACCAAAATTACTCATTCATGTCCATTTTCCGCGATTTTCTGTTCCAGTTCTTGAAATGAATATATTTAATTAGGGACTTCGAGGAATGATGTACGGTATACATTATACAGTATATTATACATCATATGCAGCGGTATATTATACACCGTATACGGCAGTATATTGTCAACCGTATACATCAGTGTATTGTACACCGTAGACTGATATACCAATGTACATCATACACTAGAGTCTTGTCGTCTAGAACCTCGAACGCCAATATTTTTTTTAAAAAACAACAAATCTCAAACCACGGATGAATTATATATCTTAGCACCTTCATTTAGAGAAAATATGATTTTCCCAATAAATTCGTCTTATGCATGTAGCAATTTGAAAACTAATATAATCACATATATACTGGATGATACCATAGATGGTTGGTTCCTTTGTGCCCTCGACAGTCGACTCTCCCACTTGTAGACTAAGGGATTTAAGTTGGTTCAGAGTTACGCCTAAGAAAGTAATCCCCGATCTGTGATTTGCTTGGCGAAAGAAAAAAGAATCCCCGATCTGCCTCCTCGGAGGACGGCACTCCTCGCCACCGCCGGAGAGGTCGTCGTTCTCTTCGTTTTATGAGTGTATAGGGTGCTGCGATGGCTGGGATCCGGTGGGCCTGCGAGAAGACTCGAATCGCGAGAGGTGTGGGATCTCGCCGAATTGACGGTGGTGCATGGTGTGGGATCCTTCGGGATCTTGGTGTCGCCGCCGCCTGTCTCTCATGGTGGTTTGGTTAGGCTGGTTTCTTGGTGACGTGTGGTGTGAGATCTCGGGGACGGATCTCGGCGTGTTTGCTTTTCAGATCTAGCTTCTTCCTCATCATCAAGGTTGTGGCAACCTCCGGCATCCTCCGACGTGGTCTCTAGGCTTCCTCCCGGTTAGTCTGCGTCAATGATTTTTTCAAGGCGGATGCTGTCCTGGTGGTTACGAGTGAGTGAGACTCGTCGTGTGTAGCCGATGTTCAGTGCTCGGTTCGGTATGGCGTTTGCTAGGTTATCATTAGGTTTTTGTCTATGGTGGCTCTTTGTCGAGTCGTGATGGGTTTTGCTTGTTTTTCTCGTTGGCTTTTTTGTTTTTTTTAGTGTGGTTAGATTGAGGTTTTCTTATGTTCGGTTTTTGTCTCGTTTGTCTTGCTTTTGGAGGAGGTAGTAAAGCTGTTGAGCTATGAAGTTTCTACGTTCTGTGCTACCGACATCGGGAAAATATCTTGGTAGTGTGAGCTAGCTAGTCTTCGCTTGATAGTTAGTGTAGTCTCGTCTTAGTGTCGGATCTATGTTTGTTAGTTGAGCGTTGAACCATAGACGTTGAAGACTGTCTTTGTTCGGGCCTCCTCCGACTCCTTAGTGGAAAAGTTATTTTTCGGACTACCGGATGAAACAACTTATGCTTGTATGGTGGGCGTTTCCTGATCCGTTATGTGGTTATTCTCCCTTCGATTCTATCTCGGTCTCATCTTTCCCTCGGGTTTTCAAGCTCTTTAGCGCTACTTGATACTTGTTGCTTCAGAGCTTCGGTGTCGTCAAAATACCGATTGAATTTGCTTCCATATTTTTTATCCTTTTTTTTCCATAGGACCAGACTTTTAGATCGTTTCAATTTGTAACTCCTAAACATTTCATTTTTAATGAAATATTTACAATTTGGCAAAAACAAAAAAAATCACATATATACCGACCCTTTTACATTGAGATCAATACGAACTAATTAGTCACTAAACTACTCCACATTAAGCATTTTGGCCAAGGAAGAGAATAGCATTAACAAGCAATACCAACTTTAAAAAAAAATAATTCCTCATCATCTAATTCTCAATAGTGTGAGCCTCCTTGATAAGCTCAAAATGTAATACCCTAAAGTACTAATAGCTTTGTCGTTGTAGTATGTAGGGATCGAGCCACAGAGATTCAAGAATCACACAAAAGACTATATAGATCCGAATTACGCTAAGTAAAATCAATGAGAATAAGAAATAAAACAAAGCAAACAGATCTAATGAGAATTCGATGGAGGTAAAAGCTAAGCTTAAGGAATTTCGCAGAGATTCAAGTAAAGCATATGGATAAAACATAGAGATTCTAATTAAGCACGGTTCTAGAACTCAGAACACTACACCAAATCAACCAACTTTCGCTGCACTGATTACTATGTTTAAGAAGTTAAGAGACCAAATTTCTTTGCGAAACCTAGACAACTAAACATGCAATAAGCTCATGTCTGATTTGTTCACAATTCTCCCTTGCCAAATTTCTTTGCACTAAACAGAATTGCTCATCTAAATATTTCAAGTTAATTAACCAACTTTCGTTGAGAGAACTAACCTATGATCTTAATTCTAGGTAGCTAATTTAGAACAAGCTTTAAGAACTATTTAGATGAAGAACTCAATAGGATGAATCTCTAGATAGTTTAACCAATCTAACAATTCATGAAGAGCTCTTTGAAAAACCCTAAACTTAACTAGCAAACTACTCAGACATGATCAATGGAACATAAATCATAGATGAATAGAATTGCATAAAAGAAATCAATAAGAAAACAAAGGGTTCAGAATTGTCTCCCAAAAAACCCTAAAACCAATCTCTCTAAAAAAAATCTAAAGTAGAATACTAATATATGCTTCAAACAGGTGGATTAAAACCCTAATTATAAGCTAAAACACGTTTTGGAGCTTCTTGTAAATAATAAAGACTTCTGGACCAAAGTGCAAATTCTTCAGACTTGTAAAAAGTCACGTTTCCTTCTTCATGACGTCGGTGTCGACAGACACCAGGTTGGTGTCGATCGACACAAGGACCTCAAATCGACCCTCACAGCTACATGATCCTTGCTTAGCTCCAAAATGCTCCAGAATGCTTCAAAATCTCCAATTTAGCTCCAAACGTACCTAAACTTGAAAAGACTCAAAAAGACTTCAAAAATACTAGAAAGACTCTATAAACGAGACCTATATCATGGTTAAAAACCGGTAAAAACCATGATATATCAACTCCCCTAGACTTAGCCTTTGCTTGACCTCAAGCAAACAGAAAGCTAAACAAGAGAAAGATGTTTGAAAAACACGGAGACTCACCTGTTCTTGAAACATTGCAATGACCCATTTTCTTAATGCTCCACATATTACTTAACCAGTTCCAAATCTAACCACCATGTACTTCTCCGTAGACATTTGCAGCTCCCCAGAATCCACACATAATTTCGCAACATTATCCATTAAAGACTTCATCGCCAGTTTCATCGCTGTGATCAATGCCTAGAACCTTCTAGACTCTTTTCCATACAATATCATGACAAAAGAACCACCCAATTTTCACACTTTTTGGTATTGTTTCCTCTCCCCCAGACTTATTTCACATCATGTTCTCTTTTTTTTTTTTTTTAAGATTCAGATATACATATTAAGGTTTGAGACGCGAGTATTGATGGTGTTTGCCACCGAATCCCCGGTTCTTCCCCTCTCTATGTATCAAATGTGTAGGCGAATAATGGTATCACATGAAATTTTTCTAACCTCTCCCAACCTTTGTGTGATCATTCCTTTCCAAGTAGAATAATGAGATTGCTGGAAATTTTCCTAACCCTCTACTCAGAAGAAAATCATTTCATCTTTTCATGCTTTTATCTATTAACTTATAACAAGGGAGATGAATACCGTTATTTTAAACACATGGGTTCATTTGTCAGATATGAATGAGGAATCAAGCTCTATGGACATCAACCACATCGATGAAGTGCAAGGAATTAGCTCAGGCTTGAAAAAACTCTGCTGGAAACATGGGTGTCTTCTAGTTAACTGGTCAGCCTTTGGATTTTTCATTAGTCCGATCTAGAACTGATTCTGTAACAATGGTTACTTAGAAGCAAGGTCAGAACAATAGAGTCAAGAACTAGATCATAATCTACAACAAGTTTTGACTCAATAAAATGATTTTTGACTCAAAAACGACCGACTCTAAGAAAAACAAACACACTGTCAGCAACCACCTCCCCCAGACTTAAACAACACTGTCCCCAGTGTTATCTAGTCTAGAGTCAGTAAAAGAAATCATAAGAGCTGAGTGGAGGCATAAAAAACAAAGAAGTTACCGGATTGCGGTAGGAGTGTCGACCGACACACATCACTGGTATCGAGTGATATCAGGATTAGGTCGACACAGAAACTTCTTTTCATCGACATTGATGCAATGTTGCTCGTAATTGTGACAAAGGATCCAAATGTGAAATTGTTAGCACTGTTAGATCACTCAAGCACTCCTTTGTCGCGCAAGTGGTGTTGATCGATACCATTACTGGTATCGCTCGACACAGCTCCTTCGTAACTGATTCACGCAAAACACAAGACACGAAACCAAAAATCAAAAGAAATAAAAGAACATATTTACATACTCACCACTGGGTTGCCTCCCACCAAGCGCTTGTTTTCAGTCATTAGCTTGACTTTGGCTCATGTATTAGTCATGATAAGAATGAGAACTTGCTCCAAAACAAGCTCTACAACTAGACATCTCCAGCTTCAGAATTCTGCTCAACATACCCTTCACAACATCCTTTCCTTTCTCTGTCAATTCTGAAGTGAGAATAGCTCTAACCTTAGAGAATGGTTTCGAAGTTCCCTTGCACTTCACCTCATATTCAATCGAATCTCCATCACACTTCTGAGGGGTTAAAGTCATATAGGTATCACCCATGACTCTTTTGCTCTTCACCTTCTTCTTTGCCTTAACCGTTTTGATGTCTCTCTTCGTGATGATAGAAGGACCATTTATAACGTCTATGACATTTGGCTCATCATAAGGCTCTTCCAAAAGATCAACCATTAACGTCTCTTCTGTAACAACGGTGATGCAAGAGACATGTTTGGGAGCTCTTCCAGAAGGAATGGTTTGTTGGAGACCTCTTTGTCAATGTATGAGAACGAGATTCTCTTACTGGGCTTGTCTATAACTGCACCAACTGTAGCCGTGAACGTTCTTCCAAGAATCAAAGGTATATTAGAACTTTCGCTCATCTCCACAATCTGAAAATCAGTAGGAACCAGACAATCTCCTATTTTAACAAGCAAATCAGGGATGGTACCATATGGAATTGAAGTTGAAGAGTTTGCGAAAGCGAGAGTCATCTTAGCAGATCTAATATCACCAATTCTCAACCTCTTTGCAATTGCCTTTGACATGACATTGACGCTAGACCCTAAATCAACGAGAGACTCTTTGAATTCAACTCCAGAGATAGAGCTTGGAACCAAAACTTTTCCTGGGTCTTCTCTCTTAGTCAACTGCCTCATTTGTGGTGGTGTGCTTCTTGCCTTGATGAAGAGTGCCTTGATGAAGAGTGCATTGATATCTTCCAGAGTTTCTCTGCAATCTCGGAAGTAACCAAGCAAATTAAAGGGCGGTTTTCCAAAGCTTCTTCAAAAGACATCGTATGGAGAATCCTCCTTACCACCTTCTCAAAAGCGAATAACTTCTCTGCAGTAATGGGATCTCTGAGATGTCTAGGTGATTTAGGATAGCACCTTAGGCTTGTAAACATTCTCCTCAACAATCTTCGGTGTTTTCACAATTTATAGCTCAATCTGCAAGGGGTGTCGATCGACACAAGGCTTATGTGTCGTCTCTTCAGGTTGGTATCGATTGACACAAGTAGTGGTGTCGCTCGACACAACCATATCAGGTTCAAAATCACCTTCAACGTCTTCTAACTCCACAAATTTTTCTGCATTCAAACCCTTTTCTACCACTGCAGTGACCTCTTTAGCACTTCTTAAGGTGATTGCATTGACGTATTCATTCTGTGAATGAACCATCTTTCCCTTGACAGCTGCCGCAGTCTGAGCTATTTGAGTTTCCAGTATCTTCTGATGAGTGTTGAGAGACTCAATTTTCCCATTCAGATATGTATATATGGCATCCATCTTCCCATTAAAGTCTAATGTCATCTTCTGCTGTCCCTCAAGAATCTGTTCCAGCATAGATTCAACTTTGCTTTCAGGAGTTTTGGGTGGTGGAGATTGGTAGGACGAATTCCCATAGGTTCTATTGTAGCCACTGCTCTGAATTGGTTTCTGTAGATACTGATTTGTTCCAAAACCAGCTGGGTTGACTTCAAACTCGTACCCTCTTTGATGAGCATTGTTGGTGAAGTTTCGGTTGTTGTTTTGCTGGTATTGATACCTTTGACCTTGAAATCCAGCTCCACCAATGTAGTTAACGTCTTCCACTTCATCTTTTTCGAAATTCTTGACATCAGCAGCAAAGAGGACATCCTTCTATGTCTTTCCCATGAACATATTGGGCATCAAATCCAGCTTAGCCTTCACCACTGCGATTTGACTGCCATCCAAGTTACCAGCTTATTTCTTGCTCTCCATGTATGCATTCTTGTACTATTGCTAGAAGCCAAGTTTTCGATAAGCACATAAGCATCTTCAGGATATTTGGTGTTGAAATTCCCATTACTCGCATCATCCAAAGCCATCTGGTACCTCCAATCAATCCCTTTGAAGAAAATACCCAGCAACTGAACCTTACTGAAAACCGTGATGTGGACAATCCCTCTGATATGATCTGAATCTCACCCAAGCTGCCTTGAATGCCTCAGTTGATCCTTGAGAAAATTGGGAGATTTTATTTCTCAGCTCACTACAAGAAAACAGGGTTTTCGCGACTACATAAACAGTCGTAATGTAGTCGCTAAAACTGGTTTTACGACTACATTACGACTAAGTGACATAGTCGGAAATGTTAAGTCGTAAAAACAAGTAGTCGCAAATCAGTCGTAAATTTACGACTGATTTGCGACTTCGGTGCGATTACATAATTCAGTCGCATACTAGTCGCAAATCAGTCGTAAATATATGCGACCATGTACCGACTAAATTAAAGACCAACATGCGACTATATATTGTGTCGTGTGGAAGTCGTTTTGCTGTAGTCGTTAAAGACTCGTGAAATTGTGCGACTACGTCCCGACTAATAAGCGTCTGTATTAGCGACTCATTTGCGATTAATATGTTCATCGAAATAGTGATTTGGTCATCGTTTACGACTGATTTGCGACTCTATAGCGACTAATTTACGACTACATAGCGACTGATTTTATTGACAAAATTCAAAATGGTAATACTGTACCATATTTGTATTACCTAGCAATTTGGAAATCATATGCAAACTAATAAGAAGACTACACACGTTAAAATGAAAGAAACATTAATTAATACAAAGAAATCATCATACATTATTTTAACATATCAAGTACAAACCAATACAAAGAAAACTTAATGTTCTAAAGTTCAAATACATGAAATAAAATGATAGACTAGGGTGTAGAATCATGCTGCCGACCAGATTGAGAAGCCATGAAGTCCAGAAAATTTGGATCGGTTTCACGAAGATACCTTTCCACCAGTGAATAATGCTCGAACTTGTCTTTGTGGTCCGCTGCAAGTTGGGTAAGCTTGCTTTGGTTGTCAGCTGCAAGTTGGGTAAGCTCTGCCTCACGCCGAGCGTTAGAAGCAGCTTGTTCTTCTATTTGGCGTTGAGCTTCTTCCAACTTGTCTTGCAGAGCTTGAAACGATGAAGAGCTATCCTTGAACTTGCGTTTTCCACCAACATGAGACTCTGCGAGGCTTTCTATTCCATATGGCCTGCCTCTTTCATCCGTGAAAGTTGACTGCATAAATAAAACATATATTTATGAAACGCAAAAGACAGAAAACCAAAGATGACAAAGATAACATGTATTTACCTGAAGAAAGAGGTCGTTGTAGTCCTCTGTGGTAAGCTCTCGCTGCTGCGACCTACCGTCTGAAGTTTCAGGCCCGATCTCTTGCATCCTAGCTTGCAAGTTCTTCTCGTAAGTTTGGGCGATCCTCTCAGCCTTCGGATCAACAAACGTCCCATCTGATTTTGTGTGAGTCTTCACAAAAATCTCACCGATACTAACCGGTCTTCCCAATATCTCTTCCTGAAAATGTAACATATAAATTTGTTACATAATAGAAAGTTGCAAAAGTATTAGATAGTGAATTTACACTTACCATTTCTTGTTGGATTTGTTGATATGACTTTTGGCCTGATACGTGCTTGTGCACACCAAGGCCTTTACGGTCAGATTTCCGAGCAGCGGATGTGGTCTTACTCCTCTCTCGAGCTTCTTCAGTGTCCCAACACTCTGTCATTGTTGTCCAGAGAGTTGGGTTAATCCAGTGTGGTCGCTGTCGAGAAGTCCTCGCGGTGCTTACCATATCCTTCATTCGCCTTTGACAAATCCTCTCGAAATATTGTTGTACTACCCCTGAGATTAAGGGATCCCAGGTGTGCGTTTTCTATAAGAGAAGTGTGATTCGAGTTAGTGGACAGAATAGAAAGAAAGGCATAGAATAGCATGGACAGAAGAGAAATGCTTACCGCGAACTCGACGAAGTACCTTTCCTGTCTATCCCGAGGCACAACAGTCCAACTGTAGTATGGACCATCAAACTTGTTTGTGAAAATCTTGGTGATCTTCCTTGTCAGCTTTCCCTTGTCACGGCCAAAGCTAGACAGAGACAAATAAGTGCCTTGAACATTAAAAACCTCACAATTACAGCAAAACAAAGAAGACACAATCCAAACCTGATATGAACTAAACCTTTCCCTAGCACATAATCTTCTTTACACCAAAACAAAGAAGACCATAAACTAACCAAACAAATACAAACATTCTAATCTTGAAAAAGAACTCTACCAGCAACGTCAGACAACAAGTAAGAGATTTTCAGTGACCAGAACTAGAAGACGCAGCATAATACCAAGAGAGAATGACACTAAACTTAGAGCTTTTCAGTGATCACACTCAAAGCTTTTCAGTGACCAGAACTAGAAGACGCAGGAAACCACAATCTAAATCCAACATCATACAAAAACATGCTACATACATAAAGGGCTGAGACATCATTCAGTACATAGATAGAGATCAAATTTCATCAGAACAAAAACAAAACATATCTAGCTTCATCACTACAAAAACAAAACAAATAAAAGAAGAAACGATCCAAACCTAATATGAACTAATTACCTTTCCCTAGTACATAATCTTCATTACACCAAAACAAAGAAGACCGTAAACTAACCAAAGAATTACAAACATTCTAATCTTGAAAAATAAAAACTACAAACAAAACATATCTAGCTTCATCAGTACAAAAACAAAACAAAACAAAACACTTGTGTTAACACGAAGAAAACCAGATTTTGATGCTTAATTAAAGTTAACGTTTAGACAGGAATGGAAACCGACATTTTCAAACACAAGCAATTTCAGACATAATCACACAGAATAGACATAACTACTAGACACAGAAGATACATAACTACTAGACACATAACTACTAGACACAAAACACAAAACCCAAATACTAACAAGCAAAAAGTTGTTCCTGTTTCTGTAGTAATGCTACGAACCATAACTAGAGACACAAACCATAACCAGAGACACAAAAGACTACACACATCATCGACAACCATCAACAGAGTCAAAGAAAACTACACACATTAAGACATGAATTTAGACAGGATGTTGAAACACTTACCATGTGGTGTTTGGCAGCTGAGGGCGTGTCGGAGACAACACTGTTGTAAACGATTCCCGGTTAGGCACCCTTAGCAGCGCCTCAAGCACCCTAAGTTGCTCATCCTGGAGGTCGGCTTGAAACTGTGCATTTTCGTCAATCGTATCATCTTCGAAGTGGTTGACTGAGTGGTTGCTATGACCGTCGAATTGGAAGATCTTGGAGTCGGCAGCGCTTGAGGTTCAAATGATTGTCGATGGATTGTCGGACCTTGAGATGGAGAGCATTCGGGTGGTTGCTCTGAGGTGCTCCGGAAGAGCTGGGTCGGAGGTGGAAAGTCCCGGACATTGATGGATGCTGCTGGCGTTGACGGTTGACGGTTCATAGGAGGTGACGACATATTTAGAAGAAATTGCGGCGGTAGAGGGTTCACTGGTTGCACCGGCGTGAAGGTGTACTGCGGCGGTAAAGGGTTCACTGGTCGCGACGAAGCTCCGGCTCTCTGAGAGACGTTGGGACAAAATTTATTCCGGCGTTTACCACCGTTCTTATCTGCCGGCATCGTGTGCTTCGATTGAAAGGGGATGAAGAAGAAAGGCGAAGAGATGAATATGAAAGGCGAAAAGATTGAAGAAGATGAAGAGATTGAAGAAGATGAAGATGAAAGGCGAAGAGATTGGAAGAAGAATAGCTTCTCGATTGAAAGGAGACGAAGGAGACGAAAGGCGAAGAGATTTGGGACTTAGGGTTTCGTAGGTTTTGTTTTTTTTTTAATCTGAATAAACAAAGATCTAGTCAAGGATTTGTATGTGTGACTTATACCAATTAGTTACTCTAGCCCAATGGTAAATCTCAAATAAATGTTCTTCTCCCCCCATGGTTCGAGCTGGGTGAGAGAACAAAAGTTTTGTTTTTTTCTTCTGATTATTAAATGCTGATCTAGTTAACAATTATTATGTGTGATATATACCAATTAATTACTTTAGCCCATTGGTAAATCTCGCACTCAAGTTCCTCTCCCCCCCCCACGGTTCAAATTCTTGTGAGGACAAGTTTTTTAATGTTTTTTTTTACTTAAAACGACAAATAAGTGAAAAAGTAAAATTACACCGAAATTGGTACATAAATGACATAGTTAATTAGTAGGGCTCTTCGTCATCTGATTCTTCATCAGAAGACGACAAACTACACCGAAATTCATCTTCTGGTTCCGCATCTCCGACATCGTTATCGAGGTTTGTTTGGTCTCCTTGTACGAAATCGTCGAGTACAAGATCTTCAATTGTAGTCATCAATACAGCATCATCATTTTCTGTTTGCAAAAGAGTCGGTTCTTTTTTTTTTCATATAATTCCCTTGAAAAGTTTCCCCTCGGATTCACTTTTAGAACATTGAGCCACAACTGCTTCGGTTTCTTTATGTATGGGTACGGAATATAACAAACTTGATCCGCTTGTGAGGCTGTTTATATAACAAAATGTATATATAAGTTATACATCAGTATATATATATATATATATGATATCGACATTAATAAGTACGTACCTAGAATAAATGGTTCGTATTTGTTGTATTTTCTCGATGAAAGCACGTCTACAACACCACCATTGCTCCTCCGAGTGCCTCTACCGATAACAGGGTCATACCAATTACACTTAAAAAGTGTGATTCTTAAATTGACCATCCCCTCATACTCGAGTTCTATGATATCATTTAAAGTCCCGTAGAAATCCACTTCGTCAGATGCATCAGTGTAATTTTGACCTTTAACACAGACCGCATAGTTACATGTCTTTCGTCCAGCGCCGTGATTCTGCGTATGAAACAAATAGCCTCTGGTAAAATACATTGGCCATGTTTTGACCTTATCCAAGGGTCCATGCACTATCTCTTGAACCCAAGTAGGAAATGGATTCGTGGCGTTCCAGTAAGTAACCTGCATACATATAAATAAATAGTGTAAATATATATATATAAGTATAAATATATGCATAGTTATGAATATTTTTTAGACATACATATTCTTTCACCCATAAATGATATTCGTCAGCTCTTTTCGCAGATAGTTCTTTTTCGGAAAGTCCTGGATATTTTGCAGAAATAAATTCCTCGAACATTCTACACAAGACCAACATAAATATGAGAAATTAAACAAGGATTATATATATTAAAACGCAATCTGCGAGAGATGCCAACTGATATACCTCTCAATGGGCTGAAAATAGTCACAATTTCGTAAAACGTATGCATGTGCGCATTGGTAGTCTCTCTCTGAGAGCCATATTTCTTGCATTTCTCCACTTGGACGGCCTACGTGAGTAAATATATAAGGTACTCCAGGGACATGATATACGGGGACTTCACCTTCATTGAATCTTGTTAACCTGACCAAATGAGTGAAAAAGTAATTCACATTAAAATACATAGCATGTGTATACAAATTAAATGGCAAAGTGGACATGATGTGATTGATTTTAGCAGATACCTTGATTTCGTTTGTATATTCGCAGCAAAGTAGTGCTCTGAGAAATAAGCAATCTCGTCATTAATATATGATTCAACAATCGATCCTGCCGCATATCTTTTGTTCTTTGCTTTCCCTTTCAACTTTTTGAAAAACCGTTCAAAAGGATACATCCACCTATACTGGACAGTGCCTCCTAATTCAACTTCGTAGGGGAGATGTATAGGCAGGTGCTCCATCACATCGAAAAATGAAGGTGGAAATATCTTTTCCAAATTGCATAGGATTAAAACTATGTTCTGTTTTAGAATTTGAACGCGACTTCTATGCAAAGTTCTTGAACATAAGTCCCGAAAAAATGCTCCAACCCCTACAATATAAATTCAAACTGCATGAGGTAACTATATAAATTACTATAATCATATATATTTAAAGAAATAGTCGCAATTAGTACCTGATAACGCAAGGTGGACATTCCGGTCTAGGAGTTCTGCAAAGATAAATGGAAGTAACCGCTCCATAAAAACATGGCAATCATGACTCTTCATGCCTGAAAACTTTTGGTTGTTCATATCAACACAAGTAGCTAAGTCTGAAGAATAACCATCTGGGAATTTAACTGCATGTTTCACACATTCCAATAAACTTTTCCTGGCTTCTTCTGTCAAAGTGAAGGCTGGGAAAGGAGCTTTACCATCACTATCAATATGTAAGTGTGGCCGAGAACAAAATTGTTCTATATCCAATCTTGACATTATGTTGTCTTTCGATTTACCTTTCACACTCATATGAGTATACATGATGTTGTCAAAAAAGTTCTTCTCTATATGCATCACATCAAGACAATGACGGAGATTGAGGTCCCTCCAGTACGGCAGCTCCCAGAATATGCTTTCCTTGTGCCAGTTATGTTGCTTCCCATAGCCCGACTTCTTCTTTTCGTGACCGTTTCCACCGATGTCCTTTGTTTTTGATGGATTTACACCAGCCAACCGCTCATAATAAATTTGCTCACCTGTCAAAGACAGAGGTGGATACTCTCTCGAAGCGTCTTTTCCCTTTAAGAAGTCTTTCTTATTCCTCCTCAGTGGATGACCATGAGGAAGAAATCTTCGGTGACAATCAAACCAACACGTCTTCCTTCCCTTAGGTAGATAAAAAGACTTTGTATCTTCTATGCAAACTGGACAAGACAATTTACCATGGGTTGTCCATCCAGATAACATGCTATACGCTGGAAAGTCACTTATCGTCCACATTAGCACTGCTTTTAGATTGAAATTTTGATTCAAGGACACATCGTATGCTTCGACGCCATTAGACCACAACTCTTTTAACTCCTCAATAAGAGGTCGGAGGAAGATATCGAGACTAGCTCGCGGATGATTTGGCCCAGAATTCAGAATAGTAAGAAATAAATACTCTGTATTCATGCACATACCAGGGGGTAAATTATATGGAGTCAAGATCACAGGCCACAGCGAATGATAACGAGACATTCCAAATGGATTGAACCCATCCGTACATAATCCAAGATAAACATTACGGGGTTCTTCGGCAAACCGGGGATTTTGCTCTTGAAAATATCTCCACTCCGCCGCATCAAAAGGATGACCCATTTCTCCCTCCTTTGCTTGGTGCTCGGCATGCCATCTCATTGCCGCTGCAGTCTTCTCACTTTGATACATTCTCTTTAATCTGTCAGCAATAGGTAGATACCACATACGACTGTATGGTACTTTGGTTCTACGCCGGTCGTTCTTAGGCTTCCATCTTTGTGCACCACAAAACCGACATTTATTCTCCTTCTCGTCCTCTTTCCAGAAGATCATACAATTGTTAATACAAACATCAATTGTATGATATGGGAGACCTAAATTGCGCATCAATTTTTCTGTCTCGTAATGTGAACTAGTTGACTTGTTTCCTTCTGGTAAATAGTCTGTCAAGATTCCGCAAACCGAGTCCACTAACTTTTCACTCATATTATATTCTGCCTTATTTTGCATGACTCGAGCAGCTAAGGATAACTGCGAGTGACCTTCACGACAACCATCATATAATGGAGTATTCGCTCCTTCTAACAAGTCGTAGAATTTATTTGAATGGTTATATACCGGTTCTTCTACATTCTGATAACCATCAAAACTCACGTTATCATGAAATGCATCATTCACCATATCCACATATCTATCTTCTACTACATTACCCACTTCTTCACTCCCACTTAAATGCGTCGGATCAACATAACTCGTTCCTAAATCCATATTGATTTCTTCTCCATGCTTATACCAAACATAATAATCAGGCATAAATCCTCTACTATATAGATGATTCCAAATTCTAGTCCCCGGGAGAAATTTTTCGTTCTTGCAAACATTACAAGGGCAGTAAAACTTACCCCCATTGCTCTGCGCTAGAGTCTGGTTATTTGCAAAAGCCATGAATTGTTCCACCCCCGTGCTGAACTCTACCGAGAAATTTCCCGTCTCTTCATCGATCCGCTTATACATCCACTCCCGAAAATTACTATAATTAGAATTTCCCGACATTATAAAAAAAAATTGTTTCTCTTCAAAATTTTGTGTTTTTTTTTGTTTAAGAGAAAGGAGATTGTGAGAATGAGGAAAACGATGGTCTGAAGTTTTCATTTATACACAATTTTCCAACTGTTTTGCGACTCCATAGCGACTACTGTGCGACTACGAGTTGTAGTCGCAAAAAGTAGGTACAACAACAATTACTCGTGTTAAATGCTGTTATTTTACGACCAACAAACGACTCGTTTGCGACCCGCCGAAAAAGTCGCAGATTAGTCGTAAAGTTTGCGACTACTTTACTACTAAAGTTTTCCGACTCAACAGTAGTCGTAGATTAGTCGTAAATACGCGACTACTCTCCGACTAATAGTTTTGGTCACAAATTACCGACTATGTTGCGACTCTATTTAAGTAGTCGTAACCTAGTCGCACAATAGTCGTTAATTAGTCGTCATAATTTACGACTACACATGTAGTCGCAAACTGTAGTCGCGAAAACCTTGTTTTCTTGTAGTGACTCCTCGGATCTTGCATCATCATAGAAATTATACAAGAAGGTATTCTTAGTCTCCTCCCAAGTAGTCAGGGATCCTGGCTGCAACTGTTTAAGCCAATAAGCTGCATCCCCACCAAGAGAGTATGTGAAAAGCTTACAGAAAAGGAAATCATTGGACACTCCATTGTACTTAATGCTAGTAACCAAGTTCTCAAACCTCTCAATGTGATCCATGGGGTGTACATGAGAAAGACCATGAAAAGGGTGCTGACCCACAAGAGTGTAGTATGCAGGTTTCAGCTCAAAGTCATTCCTCTGAAAAGCATGAGGGCGAATCGCTGATCGATTGGCATAGAACTGATCAGGCCTGTTGTACTCACCAATTGTCCTACCACGATCTGGTGGGACAATCTCTTCAACAAAAACTGGAGGGACAATGACATTTCCATCTCCATCAAGTCGTTGCCCTCTCTCATTGCACAAATGACCCTCTTGGTCTCTCAAAGCGCCCGCATCACCACGAGTCAATACCACTGGATTATTCATCTCTGCTGGCTTCTTTGTTGTCATTTTTGTACGTTCCAAATTTGCTAGCTCCTTGTTGGAAAGATTTACTAGCTGAGTGCTCTTGTTCCTCCTGGTTTTGCGAGTAGGCATACACCCTGAAACACAAAAGACAAGGCACATAAGTAACAAAAATAAGAAAAAGATTAAAATAAAACGATGAGTATCGACCGACACTGGGTGGTGTCGCTCGACACTATCGAACTTAGTCGAAATTCTAGACTAAAATCTAATGGCGAATTAAGAGTCCCCGTCAACAGCGCCAAATTTTGATAAGCTCAAAATGTAATACCCTAAAGTACTAACAGCTTTGTCGTTGTAGTATGTAGGGGTCGAACTACAGAGACTCAAGAATCACACAATAGACTATATAGATCCGAATTACGCTAAGTAAAATCAATGAGAATAAGAAATAAAACAAAGCAAACAGATCTAGTGAGAATTCGATGGAGGTAAAAGCTAAGCTTAAGGAATTTCGCAGAGATTCAAGTAAAGCATATGGATAGCACGTAAAGATTCTAATTAAGCACGGTTCTAAAACTCAGAACACTACACCAAATCAATCAACCACCGCCTGCACCACCATATCCGCCAGCGCCAGCACCTGCAACACCATATCTGCCTGCGCCACCAGATCCGCCTACACCACCATGTCCTCCTACGCTACCAGATCCGCCTGCACCACCATATCCTCTTGCGCCACCAGATCCGCGAGCCTTATACCACCAAACCCTCCACCAAAAGAAATTCCTCCGCCACGGGATAGGCCACTTTTTACTTCGGCATCTCCTCCGGCATAACCACCACCAGCCGCACCGCCTTGTCCACCAGCATACCCACCGCCGTTGGCTCCTCCATTTTGTTGGACCAAAACTTAATAAATCCCATTGGCTTATTAAGTTGTGTTAAATGTGAAAAGAAATAGTCCATGGCTAAGTAAATGAAAATTGCAAATTTCCACATCGGAAAGCAATGAGAAAAACCTCTAATATAAATAAGAGGAAACATTAGTCTAAGTTCAAAAAACTTAGAGGAAACCAAGGGACTCCACGCGTGCACCGCCGCAGCCGCCGGACCAGGCTCGGGTCTCGGGTCTTGGGTCTTCGTGAATGTGGCCCAAGGGCCACAAAAAGATATTTTTTGGGCCGCGTTTTGGTTAACTTTTTGGCACAAAAACGATTTTATCTTGGCTCAAAAACGAATTAAATGGGTCAAAGATTTTCTCCGCAAATCTAGCCCTATTAATTCGCGCGGTCAATCGAGAATCTCGCCCACCATTACTCTGCGAGATCCGATTGGTCAAAGAGCCATAAACGCAGCCTTTAATGCGTTGGCCTCCTCTCTAAGTCTTCTAAGACTATAAAAAGGGAGCCTCCCCTTCTCATTTCACTCACTCACTCACAACTCACTTCTCACAGAGAAGAAACACAAAGCTCCTCAATCCCTCTCGTCTTTTTCTTCTTATTTAAGAGTAATTCCGAGAGTATAGCGTAGAAAAATAAGTTCGTACATTCTATGATCGGGTGATGCGATCGTAGTCTCCAAGTGGTTGTATCCTGGGATTCTTTATCTCATAAAACCGCCACACTATGGGAGATATTTAGAATTAAGGAAACCTCCGCTTCGACGTTCTTGTTCTTAATCATTTTTATGAGGCTATTTCTTCGTTTTATTTTTCGTAATTTATGTATTCGATATTATGCTGCAACAGTCTTAATTCTAAATATCTGATTCCTGCCTATAGCATGAATCGTATGCAAAATTGCGATTTTATTTTTATTTTTTTCTTTCCACGATTTTGTAAAATGTTTTACCAAAAAAAAATCGTAAACATGGAATCTTTACTAGCAAATTCGCTGATCATTTCCATGATATAAGAAGATAGAAAAAAAAAGATATTCATCTTTTGTTATAAACGATTTCCGTGAAGGCCATTAGGCGAGTTTCGCGAAAAGTTTTTCGAACATATCGAAAAAGATCTATAAACGATTTCCGCGAAGGCCATTGGGCGAGTTTCGCGAAATGTTTTCAAAAATATCAAAACAATCTCAAACGATTTACGGGAACGTTTTATACTAACTTCCCTAAACGTCTAAAATTGATTTTCGGAACGCCTTCTAGCGATATTCGCAAACGCTTATTTTGAGTTTTGAGAGGAAAACAAAAAAAAACCCTCAAAACTCAAAAGCAAATTCATGAGTCATGAGTCAATTTGCAATTAAGTGCAAATTAAATTGTGTTTGATTTTGTAACTTAAAAAATCATAACTCACTTTGAAATTGTCTTAATGAGAATAAATTCTCAAATCTCCATTTATTGCTCAACGTTGAATACGTTGGAGTATTTGGGCAATTAAAAAAAAAAACCTCAAAACTCAAAAGCCCTTCTGGGAACGCTTAATATATTGGGAAAATGAGTTATCCGGGCTGTGCTCGGATTTTAGAATTAGGCAAATAAGATTAATTTTTTTGGCCAAAATTAATTTTGCTAATTGTTTGATTTAGTCAACAATGCATAATATCTCATTTAGTGTTTTGTAACAACACAAATAAAGTATGATTGATTTTGTAACATTTCAATATTGACTTTTTGAAGACAATTGATTCTCTAGTTAAGCACATAATGACAAATTCAAACTTGAATTCTTTTTGTAACATACAAAGTCAATTCACGTCATTATGGGAGAATCAAAAACGTCTATATCCACAGAACGCTTCAGTTAACGACTTATTGCTTTAATCGCTTGTTCTAAATCTGTTATAAAAATCTGATTTCAGTTTCTGTCTTGTCTTAACAGATGTCAAACAACGTTGACAAGACAAGTCAAACAACGGATCAAATGATGAATCGAGTTAGTCGACGCCCCAACAAGTTGGAACTGGTCTGCCACTCGAGTCTCTGTCAACGATTTTATCATCGGTGCCAAGCGCTGTAAGTGCTGGCACTACAAGAAAACACACTTTTTGCAACGAACGATATCGTTGTAAAATCGTTGCAAAAGAGGGTTTGAATCGAATTTGCGACGAAAAAGAGATCGTCGTTAACTGATCGTCGCAAACCACAAATCGTCGTAAATTCGTCGGGAAAGTACGAGGGACAAAAATTCGTCGCTAAATCGTCGCTAAATTTTCGTAGTAAAATCGTCGTAAATATTACATTGAAATTACGACGAATATAAATACGTCGTAAAAACGATGGAAATTCGAAGGGAAATATTTCATTGTTAATTCGATGGCAAAAAATTGTCGTCGTTAATTCGTTGGTAACCAATCGTCATAAAATCGTTGCTAAATAATCGTCGCAACATCGTTGCTAATAAATCGTCGTACAATCGTTGTAAATTAGCCACGATTTTATGACGATTAATTTAGCAACGAATCAACGAGGATTATTGTTTACAATCGAATTAACGACGATTATATATATATGATTTTTATTATTATTTTTAAAATTTTATTAATTTCGAAATTATAAAATGAAAATTTTAAAAATAATATATAATAATATTTTATTAGAAAAAAAAATATTATAATCTGTTACAAAAAAAAACCAAAATTAGAATTCGAAATCCTAAATCTAAATAACTATATCGTAATCGTCGAGATTCACATCGTCTTCAGGACGTCTCGACGAACCGGATGGTCCTGCCTCTGCCTCTGCCGCTGCCTCTGCCGCTGCATCTGCCTCTGATTGGAGTCTTCGCTTTTCCCGTAGCATGGCCTGCATTGTCGGGTTCCCTGTTGCCAAGATGTCGAAGAGTTCGTCATTCTGCGTAGCATCCAGTTCAACCCGCTGCTAAAGACTCGCAATCTTCGCCTGATATGCCTGAGACTGAGTAGCCTCGGTCTCAACCCGCTCCTGAAGACTCGTAATCGTGGCACGTAACATGACTGGATCATCTTCTGGCGATCGTCGTCGCGGAGCATATGAAGAAGCAGCCGAGACATCTCGAATAGATCCCATCCCGACAACCTTCCCCTTTCTCTTAGGGGCAACCTATATTTAAATTTACAATTGGAAATTTTTAAAAAATCAAAAACTAAAAATTAATAAGTACTAACTATTCTATATACCTGCTCGAAGATCCGGTCAATATCGGGTGTGGTCAACCCTCCAGACATGACCGACGAACCACCTGGAGATAGCTGTTGAGAGAGCTGTGTCTCTCGTTCGGTGACCTTGGAAGTCACCTCATTGAAGATGTGCTCGGTAGTCTCGGAAACAAAGGAACCATCCTTCTTCCGGTGCGTCCGCTCAAAAACCTTGGTCATCGGAGGGAGTACACCTCCGTCTTCGGCGGCCTAAAGAAAAAAACTATGTTATTGATGAAGTAAATTAAATAAATTAATTAATTTAAATAAATTTAATTACCATCTGTAGACGAACACCCGCAAAAGGTATTTGCCCAGCTGTATGAGGCAGAGCCTTGAGTTTTCCGTCCGAATCAACGGTGTTGCGGGAAGCCGAACACTTCTCAGCAGTTATGATGGACTTCGGATCCATCCAATACCGCACCAAGTCGTCCCAAACGGCTTTATCCATGTGCAGGGGCTTTGCTAAATCCCCAGAAATCTTCCATGCTTTCTTCCACTCACCAACCACGCCTTGGATACGAAACTTCACCCTCTCGAGAAACAAAGTTTCAACCTCGCCATGAATCGAAAGATCCCAGTGATATTTTTGCTGCATGAGAAACAAAAATAATTACATATTTTATAAAATTAAATTAAATATATATTTAAATATAATTAAAATAATTATGGGAGAACAAAATATTTTTTCCATACGTACCGCAAACATCTTAAACAATGTCTCCTTGACGTGTGGAGGAAGCTGGGTAAAATTGGTATGAGGCTCGATAAAATAGGACTTGATGATGTCGGAAACGGTGCGTCCAACTTTGGATTCAACTCCAAACCTGAAACAAAAAATTGTAAAATTTTGAATTGTTAGAAATAAATATAAATATGTAATAATAAATGTAAAAATATATATTTATATATATTACCATTCCGACCCGTCAGTATGATCTGGATCTAATCTTTTAAGCCTATGACGGCCCGGCTGTGCAAGCAAATCAAGAACCGTCATGTGTGCATATGGGGCCGGGGCATGGCCTCCAGGTTGCGGAATCTGAGGTGGTTGTGGAGGCGGCGGAGCACTCTGTGTTTGCGTCACCGGGACGAAATCCGTCTCTGTAGTCTCAGAAGACACGGGCAACCCGGTACCCGAAGCATCACCAATCTCTCTCAAAAACTGAGCGTAATGTGCACGACGCTGGCCCATCTGCATAAAAATGAAAACAAATTACTCTCTATAAACATCCGGGCAGTCTGCTATTTTTTCTAATTTGATTCCGTTTCTACCGACCTAAATTGTTCCATTTTTATCTATACTAATTAATTAAAAACTTTAAAAAACAAATTTACCTTTTTCGCAAGGAATTCGCAAGGAACTTATGATCAGTTTTTTTGTGATTTGTTTGTAATTGAATGAAGAAATTCTGAGCGTGTATATATAGGATTAGTTGTAGCTAATTCGTCGCTAACTTTGCAACGATTTTGTGACATTCATACACGCGGGAGTTTAATTGACCGACACGCGGTAAATTTTATGACAATTCGTTGCTAAATCGTCGCAAAGTTGCATCGATTTTGTGAAATTCATAGTTTGCAACGATTTAGCCACGATTAGATACTAATCGTGGCTAAATCGTCGCAACTTTGCATCGATTTTGTGACATTCGTAGTTTGCGACGATTTAGCCACGATTAGTATCAATTCGTTGCTAAATCGTCGCCAATTTGCATCGATTTTGTAACATTTTATTTTGCAACGAATTAGTGAGGATATTTGTAAAATCTGTTTTAGGGTTTAGGGTATAGGTACAAAATTGTAACGTCTATTGCAACATTCCAGAAACAACTTTACATGTTTACTGTAAATCCAAATTCATAAAATTATCAATAAATTCATCGAGATTGAAAAATAAGTAAAACAGAGAGTTTGCATACATGTTAGATTATTAATACAATGATTCAGTTTGTGGATATTACTGTGATTGACCGAGTTTTCATTTTCGGACAATTCTCTAAAGTCACGATCAATTTCATTGAAAGATGCATATTACAATGAGATGGTAATATGTTAGGGTTTAGGGTTTAGGGCAAAGGGTTAGGGTTTAGGGTTTATGCATGAATCGTGGCTAAATCGTCGCAAATTTGCATCGATTTTGTAACATTCATTTTTTGCGACGATTTAGCCACGATTAGTCATAATTCGTTGCTAAATCGTCGCAAATGTTGGAACGAATTAGTGAAGAAATTTGTAAAATCTGTTTTAGGGTTTAGGGTATAGGTACAAAATTGTAACGTCGATTGCAACATTCCAGAAATAACTTTACATGTTTACTGTAAATCCAAATTCATGAAATTATCAATAAATTCATCGAGATTGAAAAATAAGTAAAACAGAGAGTTTGCATACATGTTAGATTATTAATACAATGATTCAGTTTGTGGATATTACTGTGATTGACCGAGTTTTCATTTTCGGACAATTCTCTAAAGTCACGATCAATTTCATTGAAAGATACATAATACAATGAGATGGTAATATGTTAGGGTTTAGGGTTTAGGGCAAAGGGTTAGGGTTTAGGGTTTATGCACGAATCGTGGCTAAATCGTCGCAAATTTGCATCGATTTTGTAACATCCATTTTTTGCGACGATTTAGCCACGATTAGTCATAATTCGTTGCTAAATCGTCGCAAATGTTGCAACGAATTAGTGAGAAAATTTGTAAAATCTGTTTTAGGGTTTAGGGTATAGGTACAAAATTGTAACGTCGATTTCAACATTCCAGAAACAACTTTACATGTTTACTGTAAATCCAAATTCATGAAATTATCAATAAATTCATCGAGATTGAAAAATAAGTAAAACAGAGAGTTTGCGTACATGTTAGATTATTAATACAACGATTCAGTTTGTGGATATCACTGTGATTGACCGAGTTTTCATTTTCGGACAATTATCTAAAGTCACGATCAATTTCATTGGAAGATGCATAATACAATGAGATGGTAATATATTAGGATTTAGGGTTTAGGGCAAAGGGTTAGGGTTTCGGGTTTATGAAAAAATCGTGGCTAAATCGTCGCAAATTTGCATCGATTTTGTAACATTCTTATTTTGCGACGATTTAGCCATGATTAGTCATAATTCGTTGCAAAATCGTCGCAAATATTGCAACGATTTTGTGACAATCACAATTAGCGACGATATAGCGACGATTCTTTTGAAATCCCCTAAACCCCAAACTAAATCCCATTTCCGATCACCACTCATTTCCCGCCGTTGTTGAGGCAATTAATAAATTACATGACACATAGACACATATGTCTCGTAATTTATTAATCGCCGCACCTACGGCGGAAAATGAATGGAGATCGGAGATGGAATTTAGTTTGGGGTTTAGGGGATTTCATAGAAATCATATCACTTAAATTTCACAATAATTACTCGATCACAATATTATATTAATATATTAAATTCACAATAATTATTAGCTAGCGCGGTCACTCTGATTCATTTTCAGACGAAGAGTAGTACACATCCGTTTCTTGATCATCTGGTTCATCACTTTCTTCGAACTCATCTTCCTCATCTTCTTCCTCTGTATCGTCTGGGAGATATTCAACTTGCCTGTTTTGAGGATCTATCAAAAGGATGTCTTCATTGCTCTCATTTAGTTCTGGCATATCAGAGCAATGATCTTGCTGCATTGGTAGTTCCTCATCAACCCCCACAATTCGACCCCTCGGAGAAACTTTTATAATTGATAACCATGAGATACGGGTGGTGCGAACTCGCGGATATGGAACAAAGCTGACTTGTTCTGCTTGTGATGCTAGGATAAATGGCTCATACTTATTGTAACGTCGTGATTGGTTGACATCTACTGCCCCAAATTTGTTTTTACGGACGCCTCGATCAACTGTTGGATCGAACCAGTCGCATTTGAACAGAACGCATTTCAAACCTAAGCAACCAGGGTACTCAACTTCAATTATGTCTTGCAACACTCCATAAAAACCTATTTCGCCCCGCACACATACCCCGTAGTTGGCAGTAGCTCTTTGATTTCCGTATTTGAATGTATGAAATATATATCCGCGTGTGCAATACATGGGTGCACTCGTTATCTTCGATATGGGGCCTTTTATTAACTCATGGAACCAGAGTGGATATGCGGTATCCCCATACTCGACCTATATCATTAATTAATTTAATTAAAAAAGTAATCAAAATATGTATTAGGTTAATTGTCCAAGTTAGTAATTGATCAGATCACTTAAAATTTTACGTACTTGCGTCTTCAACCACGGGGCAAAATGTTGATCTTTACGCTTGTTGATTTCATCGTCTGAGATTCCTTCAATGACTTCTCGGACTTGTCTAACAAATTCACTTCATACAAAAGTATTTGTAATTGGTATAAAGCTAGCATATATATAATTTAGCCATATATATAAGACGTATGTTTATACACTTACGTCTCAAATTGACTAACTTCTTCGCAATTTAAGAGGATATACGTTTGTGCACTATGATGGTCTTTTTCATTGGCAAACCAAACTGACTTCACTTTTCCACATAATCGACCGATTGAAGAAAAGATATATGGGACACCTTCATTAGCATATGTTCGGCCTACACCTTCATCATCATATCGCCGTGCTGCCCTTTTCCGTGTGCGAACCTTCGAGCCAAAATAGTACCCCGTGAAGTGAGAAGTTTCTTCTGTTAAACTTCCTGCTACTATTGAGCCTTCAACTTTGGCTAGATTTTTAGCCTTCCGCTTCAAATGTCCCATGAATCGCTCGAATGGGTACATCCATCGATACTGCACAAGTCCCCCATGTTCTGCTTCGTGAGGTAGATGAATAGGTAGATGTTCCATAACATCAAAAAAGGCTGGGGGAAATATTTTCTCCATGTTGCACAACAAAATAGGAATACTAGCATCAAGTTGTGCAATAACATCTTCTGACAAAGTACGGGTACAAAGATCCCGAAAAAACCCTCCAATGCCTACAATAACAATCACATGATATATAAGGTAATAATGTTAATTTTCCATTTCATATATAAGGTAACAATCACATGATATATTTAATTAATTATATAAAATCTTAAATTCGCAATTAATATGTGATTAGTTTAAATTTATATACCTGCAATTGCTTCGTGTACATTTCCTGGTAGAAGTTCAACAAATGCAAAAGGAAGTAGTCGTTGCATAAAGACGTGACAGTCATGACTCTTCATCCCGGAAAACTTTTGGCCATTCTCAACACATTTAGCTAAATTAGATACGTACCCATCCGTGAACTTCACATCAGATGTCGCCCATTTGAACAAAGCTGACTTTTCTTCCGCACCCACTCGAAATATGGGGACATGTGCTTTCCCATTGCTTGTAATATGTAACTCATTCCGACAACAAAGATCAGGGAGGTCTAACCTTGACTTACCGCTGTCTTTAGTCCTTCCACGCACGTTTAACAATGTATGCATGATGTTATCAAAAAAGTTTTTCTCAATGTGCATGACATCCAAATTGTGTCTAAGCAAATGATCCTTCCAATACGGAAGCTTCAAGAATATGCTTTTCTTATGCCAATTGTGATGCTCCCCATATCCATCCGGCATATTAGCTGAAGTGTGCCAATTTCCACCACGATTGATTGTTTCCAATGCACCATAATGATCAATTTCTGCTTCTAGATCTTCCCCGGAAATATAAACAGGAGGAGGAACACGAACAGTTTTGTTCTTTCTAAACAACCGCTTATTTCTTCGATATGCATGATGAATGGGTAGAAATCGGCGGTGACAATCAAACCAACTTGTTTTCCGACTATGTTTCAATTGAAACGCATCTGTCCAATTGAGACAATATGGACAAGACAATCACCCATGCGTAGTCCAACCTGATAACATCCCGTAAGCAGGGAAGTCGCTTATTGTCCACATAAGCACCGCACGCATTGTAAAAAAAAATTTCCTTGCAAAATCATATGTCCGAACCCCGGTATACCACAACTGCTCCAATTTCTCTATCAGAGGCTGCAAAAACACATCAAGGGAACGCTTCAGATGCTTCGGACCTGGTACTAAAATACTCAAGAATAAAAATTCCCTTTGCATGCACATATCTGGGGGAAGGTTGTAAGGCGTTAGGATTACTGGCCATAAAGAATATTGCCTACCAGACATACCAAATGGACTAAATCCATCTGTGCAAAGACCAAGATACACATTACGTTTCTCTCTAGCAAAGTCTGGATGTACTGTCTTAAAGTGTTTCCACGCTTTTGAATCTGAAGGATGAGTAACCTCCTCATCTGTTTGCAAATGATCTGCATGCCATCTCATCGATGCAGCTGTCCTCTCAGACTGATACATTCTTTTTAATCTATCAGCTATAGGAAGGTACCACATCCGCTGGAACGGTACCTTACTCCGACCAGTACCTTGCGACTTATATCTTGGCTTATGGCAAAATCGACATTCCAGCAACTTATCATCATCTTTCCAAAAAAGCATGCAATTGTCAACACAGACATCTATCATCTCAGAAGGCAACCCAAGACTATAAACCAGCTTCTGTATCTCATAGTAAGTTTCAGCAGCTAAATTGTCCTCTGGCAAATACTCTTTAATCAAATCAGCCCAATCATCCATGCAAACCTCAGCTAAGTTATGATCAGTTTTAATAGTCATCATCCTAGCCGCCAACGACAATTTAGAATGTTCTTCTCTACATCCATCGTAGAGTGGCTGATTTGCAGCATCTAGCATATCATAAAATTTTTTTGCATCTAGATTGGGTTCCTCATCATGATGATCATGTGCAAATGTACTTACGGTTTCATGAAATGCATCCGTAACCATGTCATGAATCATATCATTATCTTCACCATGCTGCTCCGCATGATCATCAAATTGATTAAAATTATTTGACTCATCAAAATTCGATGCTTGATAATTGCTACTACTACTAGCTGCATTTCCCCCATGACTCTCTCCATGATAATACCATATATAGTAATGCGGCATAAACCCTCTATTTAATATATGCGACCACACCTTCGAGATAATGATAAATTTCCTATTCAAGCATCTGGCACAAGGACAGTACATCTTACCACTGATAATCGTATTATGTATACTTCCTGCCTGATGCATGAATCCCTCCACCCCATCACTGAACTCCTTTGTTAGCGATCCCTCTGAATCAAGATGATTATACATCCATCTTCTAATTTCGTATATTGACATTTTTGTTGGTCAGAAAGAAGTAAATGTTTTTGAATATGAAATTTTTATTATGAAGTTGGCCACTATATATAGATTTTTATTTTCATTACCATCGAATTACCTACGATTTTACATCGATTCTACAACGAATCTAAAAATGTTTACATCGACTTTACAACGACATTAAACATGTTTACCTAACCGAACACCGTGAACTTAAAACGTGCTCACCTAACTGATTAATTGTTGGGAAATCGATGTAAAGTTCAAATTATAATAATCATTGCTAATTCGTGGGTAATTTTACGACGATATTACAACGGTTTATATAAACCTCGGTAAATCGTCGCTAAGTTACAACGATTTTACGACGATTTTGATAATCGTCGTAATGTGGTCGGTAATCGTTGTAAAATCGTCGCTAATTAGCGAGGATTTTACAACGAAAATTTTCGTCCCAATTTTGCAACGATTTTACGACGTCTTTAAGAATCGTCGTAAAATCGTCGCAAAAACGATTGCAATTTGCAACGAAATAAAATCGTCGCAAAGAATCGTTGCAAAATGCCTGTTTTCTTTTAGTGTGAACTCACACCAGAAAAGTTTGATGGTTCCGCTGAGACGAATTCCAATAAATTGTGGTATGACATTGGTGCAACCACTCACATCTGTATTGACAGAGACCAGTTCTCCACCTACAAAAAGAGCAAGAATGATGCTCGTCTACTAATGGGGAATGTGTCTCAATCCAAGATTGAAGGCATTGGGAACGTGGTCTTGAAGATGACTTCAGGCAAGGAAATCACCTTGACCAACGTGAAGCATATGCCATACATGAGGAAGAACCTGATCTCTGGAACCATGATGAACAAGCATGGTTTTGGAATCAGCTTTGAGGCTGACCAGCTGATTTTAAGGAAACATGGGTTTTTTTTGCGAAGGGTTTTGTTAAGGAGGATCTGATCAAAATGTGTGTAATGACAGTCCTCAAAAAATGATGTAACCCCTTCCACTTCCATTAATAAGAATGCATCTTCTTACTTGGTTGAGTCCTTTCGATATTTGGCATGAACGGTTATGGCATGTGAATTATAAATCTATCCAAAGATTGATTAATTTGAATCTAATCCTGAAATGCAAAATAAGTAATAAAATAAATGTGAGACATGCGTACAAGCAAAACTCACGAAAACTCCATCACCTCGTGTCGAACGGACCACTGAACCTCTACGTCTAATACACACAGATTTGTGCGACTTAAAATTCGTACAAACTAGAGGAGGTAAAAAGTATCGTGTAACATTTATAGATGATTGCACAAAATACTGCTATGTATACTTACTACATAGTAAAGATGAAGTCTTGGAGAAATTCAAAGAATATAAGATTGAAGTTGAAAATCAACTCGGAAAAATTATTAAAATAGTTAGAAGTGATAGAGGAGGTGAATACGATGGACCGTTTAATGATTTTTTGTCAAGAAAAAGGCATTATACATCAGACCACTGCTCCCTACTCACCAGAATCTAACGGAGTTGCGGAACAAAAAAAGCAAACTCTGAAAGAAATGATGAATACAATGTTGCAGGAATCTGGGCTACCCCAGAATTTGTGGGGGGAAGCGATTCTCGCCACAAACTATATCCTCAACAAAATACCGCACAAAGTAACTGGCAACACGCCATATGAACTCTGGAAAGGTAACGTACCTTTGTACAAATACCTGAAAGTGTGGGGGTGCCTAGCAAAAGTCGCAGTACCACCTCCTAAAAAGGTCTCAATGGGACCTAAAACCGTTGACTGTATTTTCATTGGATATGCACACAACAGTAGTGGTTACCGGTTTCTGGTTCACAAATTAGACATGCCGGATATCCATGTAAATACAATAATGGAATCAAGGAACGCGTCTTTCTTTGAACACATCTTTCCGTGCAAGGATAAACAAAATCTAAAACGCACTCGGGAAGAGAAAAACACTACCACATCTATAAATGAGGCTAGTACTTCTGGCGTTTCAGCAACCGAAACAGACGAAGAAAATGAACCTAGACGGAAAAAAAGAGCTCGTAAAGAAAAATCTTTCGGTTCTGACTTCTTGATGGTCTTTCTCACAGAGAATGAACCAAGAACATTTACTGAAGCTATGACTACACCTGACACACCTTTTTGGAAGGAAACCGTCAACAGTGAGTTCGACTCCATTCAGCAAAATCATACATATGTAATAAATGATTTACCTGAAGGGTTTAAACCACTAGGGTGTTAATGGATCTTCAAAAAAAAAATTGAAGACTGATGGCTCAATTGATAAGTACACGGCCAGACTTGTGGTGCAAGGATTCCGACAAAAAGAAGGTCTGGATTTCTTTGACACCTATTCTCCAGTAACGAGAATAACTTCAATCCGAATGCTTATTGGGATTGTAGCCTTAAGAAATTTGGAAATCCATCAAATGGATGTTAAAACTGCTTTTCTAAACGGTGAATTACAAGAGGAGATATATATGAAACAACTCGAAGTATTTGTAGTCACGGGACAAGAACACAGTCTGTAGACTTGTGAAGTCATTATACGGACTTAAACAAGCTCCAAAATAATGGCATATAAAATTTGACAACACAATGATGTCAAATGGCTTTAACATCAACGAATGTGATAAATGCATCTACATAAAAACTACTCCTAGTGTGTATATATTACTATGCTTGTACGTAGATGACATGCTAATTATTGGCAGCAATAATGACATTATCCAACAAACTAAGAAAATGCTTAGTGGAAAGTTTGACATGAAAGACATGGGTCTTGCAGATGTCATTCTCGGGATTAAAATCATCAGAACTTCCGATGGAATCACTTTGTCTCAAGCTCACTATGCTGAAAAGATTCTTGAACGGTTTAAAAACTATTCAAATGGGACTGCAAAAACTCCAGTTGACTACCAACTTCACTTGCTAAATATTCAGGTGAAGCTGTGTCACAAGTAGAGTATGCACGGGTAATTGGTAGTCTTATGTACTTAACTAATTGTACTAGACCCGATCTAGCACATGTGGTAAACGTACTAAGTCGCTACACAAGAAATCCAGGTCACAAACACTGGAAAGCCATAACTAGAGTACTAAACTACGTACGATACACTAAACATTATGGGCTACACTATGGGAAAGAACCCGTAATTTTGGAAGGATACAGTGACGCAAACGGGATATCAGATTCCGAAAACTCGAAATCTACAAGTGGATATGTCTTTATCCTTGGAGGTGCAGCAGTATCATGGAAATCTTCCAAACAAACTCTACTGGCAAGATCAACCATGGAGTCATAATTCATTGCTTTAGACAAAGCAGCAGAAGAAGCTGAATGGGTTCGGAATTTCCTGGAAGATATTCCAATGTGGAAGAAACCAGTACCGGCATTATGTGTACATTGTTATAGCCAATCGGCTATCGCTCGGACACTGAATAATCTCTATAATGATAAATCACGTCATATAAGAATAATTATTTTACTCACCTAGGTTCTATCAGGTAATTAATCGCATTGTCGTGCCTAATCAATTATCCTAAGATCTATGTTCTAGGTAGCTAATCTAGAACAAGCTTTGAACACAACCTAAAGCGAAGAACTAATTCAGATGGTGAATCCTAATAAACTAATCAACCTAGCATTCAGAGAAAACCCTTATGAGAACCCTGAACCTAAAGTGGATCTACTCAGACATGGAGGATGAAAACAACATGATTGAATAGATGATCAAAGAAATCAATAACAAAACCAGGAGTTCAGAGTTGTCTCTTCAAAAACCAAAGTAAGATCCAGAGTAGAATAAAGAATAGAACAAAGCCTAGAACAAAGCATAGCCAACAAAGTGGCTGTAAAACCTAATTAAATAGTCTAAACACGAATTGGGGTCTTCTTGTAAATATCAAAGTCTTCTGGGCAAGTTCTGCAATTCTTCAAACTTCACTAAAAGTCGCGGGTTGTGTCTGCTGCGATGGGTATCGATCGATACCAAGGGGTATCGATCGATGCTTGACGTAAAATTGGGTACTCAGCAACACGAACTTCAGCTTCGCTCCAGAATGCTCCAGAAAGCTCCAATATCTCCAATTATGCTCCAAACGTGCTACAACCTGTAAAAGAATCTAAAACACTACAAAATAATAGAAAGACTCTATAAAACGGACTTATATTATGGCCTAAAAGGGGTAAAAACCATGATATATCAACTCCCCCAGACTTAGCCTTTGCTTGCCCTCAAGCAAATAGAAGACTAAACCAGAGAAAGAGGTTTGAAAACGTAGAGACTCACCTGTTCATGAAACATCGCAATGACCAACTTCCTTAGTGCTCCACATATTACCTAACCAGCTTTTTGATTTAACCACCATGTAATTCTCCTTAAACATTTGCAGCTTCCCAGACTACACACATCATCTCATAGCATCGTTAAATCAAGCCTTCCTCGCTAGTTTCATCGCTGCGATTAATACCAAGAACCTTCTAGATTCTTTCCCATACAATATCATGACAAGGAACCACCCTTTTTCACACTTTTTGGTATTATTTCTCTCCCCCAGACTTATTTCTTAATATATTTTCTTCTCTTTTTTTTTAGATCTGCATATACAAATCAAGGTGTGAGATGCGAGTATTGATGGTGTTTGCCACCTAATCCCCGGTTCTTCCCTCTCAATGTATCAAAGGATGTAGGCGAATAATGGCATCATAGGAAAATCCTAGCATCGCTTCCAATCCTTTGTGTGATCATTCCCTCTAAAGTAGAATAATGGGATGGCTGAAAATTTTCCCAACCCTCTACTCAGAAGAAAATCATTTCATCTTTTAATGCACTTATTTATTAACTTGAACAGGGAGAGAAATATCATTATTTTAAACACGTGGGTTCTTTTGTCAGATACGAATGAGGAATCAAGCTCTATGGATACTAATCACATCGATGAAGTGCAAAAATTTGGCTCAGGCTTTAAGGAACTCTGCTGGAAACATGAGTGTCTTTTGGTTAACTGGTCAGCCTTTGGATTTTTCATTAGTCGATCTAGAGCTGATTCTGTAACAATGGTCACTTAGAAGTAAGGTCAGCTCAATAGATTCAAGAAAAAAATCACAGTCTCAGATAAAATTTTGACTCAATAAAGCAACGAAGGACTCAAAAACGGACTGACTCTAAGAAAAACAAAAACAAAGTCAGCGACTTCCTCCCCCAAACTTAAACAACACTGTCCCCAGTGTTATCTAGCCTAGAGTAAGTAAAAGAAAACAAAAGAACAGAATAGAACGAAGAGAAATAAGAAGTTACCGTGCTGGAACATTGAGTATCGATCGACACACAGCTTGGTATCGAACGATACCATGCTTAAACCGATACATATCCTTTCATACGCGTAGGGTGTTGACCGATACCAAAGAGTCTCGATCGACACTCAGGCGATTCCGAGTTTTGCTACTTGTTCATCCTGACACAGACACACAAAAAAGAAAAAAAAAGACTCAAAACAGACTCACCAGTGGGTTGCCTCCCACCAAGCTCTTCTTTTACGTCATGAGCTTGACTGTACGGACGATCAGTCAGGAGAAACTTGAGAGCTGACTCCAAAACAAGCTCCACAATTTGACATCGCCAGCTTCAGAGTTCTGCTCATCATGCCTTCCAAAAACTCCCTTCCTTTTTCTTTCAGCTCCGAAGTATGAAGAACTCTAGCCTTAGAGAATGGTTTCGAGGCTCCTTTGCACTTCACTTTGTATTCAATCGAATCCCCATCACACTTATGAGGGATTAAAGTCATAGAGGGAGCATCTTTCACTCCTTTGCTCTTCACCTTCTTCTTTCCGTTAGACGTTTTGACGTCTTTCTTGGTGATGATAGAAGGATTATCTAGAAGGTCTGTGACAGTTGGTTCGTCAGGAGGCTCTTCCAAAATATCAATTACCAGCGTCTCATCTGTAACAACATCGATGCAAGAGACACATGTGGGAGTTCCTCTAGGGATAGCTTTGTAGTACACCTCCTTGTCAATGTATGAGAACGAGATTTGCTTGCTGGGTGTGTCCATAATGGCACCAACCGTAGCCATGAACGGTTTTCCAAGAATCAACTGCGTATGAGATTGTGCACTCATCTCCACGACATGAAAATTAGCAGGAACCATACAGTCTCCTACTTTAACCAGCAAATCAGGGATTACACCATATGGAAGTGAGGTGAAACAATTCGCCAATGTGATATATGACATGGGCGGTCGAATATCAGCTCCCAATCTCTCTGCAATTGCCCTTGACACGACATTGACGCTAGCCCCTGAGTCAACGAGAGACTCTTTGAATGCAACTCCAGAGATGGAGCATGGAACGGATAATATGCATGGGTCTTCCCTCTTAATCAACTGCCTCAGCGGTAGTGATTTGCTTCTTGCCTTGACGAAGAGTACTTTGATATCTTCCAGGGTTTCTCTGCAATCTTTGAAGTGACTTAGCAAAGGCCAGCCCTCTCCGTGACAATTTCGGGCTCCTTCTCGATCTGCGTCTCAGCATCGATCGATACTAGAGGGGTATCGATTGACACACGGGATTTTGGATCCTCTCGTGCAGGTGTCTGGACTAGTATCGATCGATACTGGCTGGTATCGATCGATACACGGGAGTTGTCAGTCAACACGAATGTTTTTGCTATTTGAGTTTCCAGCATCTTCTGATGAATACTGAGAGACTCAAATTTCCCATTCAGATCTGTGTACATAGCGTCCATCTTCACATTGAGGTGTAGTGTCATCTTCTGCTGGCCCTAGAGAAGTTGTTCAAGCATGGATTCCATCTTACTCTCAGAAGGTCTGGGTGGTGTGGGTGGGCATTGATACCTTTGATCTTGAAATCCATCTCCATCAATGTGGTTAACAAATTCCACTCCATCTTTTTTAGCAAGACGAACAGCCTTCTGCTGCTTGTCCATCAACAAATCTAACTTAGCATTCACCTCAGCAATCTGACTGCAATCCAAGTTACAAGCTTGCTTCTTGCGCTCCATGTCTGCATTCTTGGTACTATTGCTAGAAACCAAGTTCTCAATAAGCACATAGGCATCGTCAGGATATCTCGTGTAGAAATTTCCATTGCTCGCATCATCTAGAGCCATCTGATACCTCCAATCGATTCCTCTGTAGAAAGTACCCAGCAGCTGAACCTGAGTGAAACCATGGTGCGGACAATCTCTCTGATATGACTTGAAACGAATCCAAGCCGCCTTGAGTGCCTCAGTCGGTCCTTGAGAAAAATGAGAGATCTTGTTTCTGAGATCCTCGGATCTCGCATCATCGTAGAAGTTGTTCAGGAACGCATTCTTCGTCTCATCCCATGTAGCCAGCGAACCAGGAGACAACTGCTTCAGCCAGTAAGTTGCTTCTCCACCAAGAGAGTATGGGAAGAGCTTGCAGAAGAGGTAATCATAGGACACTCCATTGCTCTTGATGCTTGTAACCAGATCCTCAAACCTCTCAACGTGATACATAGGGTGTTAATGAGGGAAACCATGAAAAAGATGCTGACCCACAAGAGTGTAGTATGCAGGTTTCAGCTCAAAGTCATCCCTCTAAAAGCAGGAAGGCGAATCACTGATCGATTGGCATAGAACTGATCAGGCCAGTTGTATTCACCAATCGTTCTACCGCGAGCAGCCACAGCATTCCCTGCATTCACAGCAATTGAAGGGACAATGATATTTCCAGCGACAACAAGAGCAGGTGGAATGATGTTCCCCTCTCCATCCAGACGTTGTCCTCTCTCGTTGCACAACTAACCCTCTTGGTCTCTCAAAGTTCCAGCAGCATCCTGAATCAGGATCATCGTGTTGTTCATCCCTGCTGGCTTCTTTGCTTTCCTGTTTGCACGTTCCAAATTCACACCTGAAACACATTAAGCAAAGCACGTAAGTAACCAAAAACACGTTGAGTATCGATCGATACTGGGTGGTTTCGATCGATATCAACAAAAGAAGATGACGAGTATCGACCGATACTAGGTAGTATCGATCGATACCGACGAACTTAGTCGAAATTCAACAGCTAAAATCTAATGGCGATATTGAGTCCCCGACAACGGCGCCAAATTTGATATGCTCAAATTAATATCCTAAAAAGTACTAAAACAGTTGCTGCAGTAAAGTAAGGGTCGAACACAAGGACTCAGAGAAATCACACAATATATTGTATAGTATCGAATCAAGCTAAGCAGTTCAGATGAAAGTAAAAGCAATAAACAGTAAAGAGTTGTAAATTCGATGGGAGAAATATAGATTCAGGGTATTTCTCAGGAATTCAATGAATGCAGATAAACTAAATAGTCAGGATTCAGATTTAGCACGGTTCTTGAACTCAAATCACTAAAGTATAATTAACCAACTGTCGTTGCGAGAATTATCTAAATCTAAATCTTAGGAATTCCAAATCTCTTTGCGAATCCTAAAGACTAAATCAGCTTTTAGATCAGGTTTGATTTTTTCACAAAACAACTAAACCAAATCTCTTTGCGAATAGTTATTTTACTCACCTAGGTTCTATCAGGTAATTAATCGCACTGTCGTGCCTAATCAATTATCCTAAGATCTATGTTCTAGGTAGCTAATCTAGAACAAGCTTTGAACACAACCTAAAGCGAAGAACTAATTCAGATGGTGAATCCTAATAAACTAATCAACCTAGCATTCAGAGAAAACCCTTATGAGAAACCTGAACCTAAAGTGGATCTCCTCAGACATGGAGGATGAAAACAACATGATTGAATAGATCATCAAAGAAATCAATAACAAAACCAGGAGTTCAGAGTTGTCTCTCCCAAAACCAAAGTAAGATCCAGAGTAGAATAAAGAATAGAACAAAGCCTAGAACAAAGCATAGCCAACAAAGTGGCTGTAAAACCTAATTAAATAGTCTAAACACGAATTGGGGTCTTCTTGTAAATATCAAAGTCTTATGGGCAAGTTCTGCAATTCTTCAAACTTCACTAAAAGTCACGGGTCGTGTCTGCTGCGATGGGTATCGATCGATGCTTGACGTAAAATCGGGTACTCAGCAACACGAACTTCAGCTTCGCTCCAGAAAGCTCTAGAAAGCTCCAATATATCCAATTATGCTCCAAACGTGCTACAACCTGTAAAGAAATCTAAAACACTACGAAATAATAGAAAGACTCTATAAAACGGACTTATATCATGGCCTAAAAGGGGTAAAAACCATGATATATCAGAGACCTGATGCAGCGTATATTTAATATATTTATTAAATATTTGTATTTAATTTATATTTATCTTTTAATTGTTATTTTAGGATTTTTAGGGTTTCTTATAAATAGTCTATTAGGTTTAATATATTATTCAGTTGTTGATTTTTAATAAAGAGTTTTTACTTTTGAGAGAAGGGTATTCTATATCCCTTGTTTTCGGCAGATCTATCGAGATCTCAACGAGTTCAATAAACATGTCCCAAGCGAGGATTCTCTCGAATCCCTTGGTTGAGATGGCAAGTCCCAAACGAGCATTCTCTCAAATCCCTTGGTTGAACTGGCAGGTTCCAATCGATTCCTTTGAATCCATTAGTTGAGCTGTTTATCGTTGCTTCTGCTCTATCAGATGGTGAATGATGCATTTTATGGTGCTACACCATTTAATCATCATGAGTATCATTAACATGAAAGTAGATATGATCATGTTCATGAAGAACCTACCCAAGAGGCAAAACGATTTTACGACATATTAGATGCTGCAAATACTTCACTTTATGATGGTTGTCGTAAAGGTCATTCGAAGTTATCTTTGGATGCTCGGTTCATGAACATTAAGGCATACCATAATATGGCTGAAACCTGCATGCACTCATGGTCTGAATTGTTTATGGAGTATTTACCAGAGGGTAATCAAGCACCTAGTTCGTACTACGATACAAAAACTTTGATGCGAAAGATAGAATTGCCATACCATACATTTGATCAGTGTTCAAAAAAGCGCTAGGCATTGAGCGGACGGTGATCCTCCGCCTAGCGTCTAGCCCGCCTAGTCGGTGCCTAGGCGATTTTAAGCGGTCTAGGCGGTTTTGTAACAAAACAATATATATAGTTATATACATACTACATAGAAATATAATAAACTAATTCTATATAATTAAACATAATGAAATCATTTAATTATATGTTCTATGAATAGAAAAAGTTCAAAAACGTAAAACTATAAAACATAAACATAGAATAAAGCAAACGATTTGAATTTTAAAAAATAAAGAAATTTAAATGGTGATTCTGATCACATTTCTCTTCACCCCTATAAAATTTTCTCATCATCTTATTCAAATTCAACATCAACTTCTGCCCCATCATCAGACTCATGAAGCTCTCTAACAAAACCATCATCTTTAGTTATGTCTCCTATAGTTTCCCAAGTATCTCCTAGTTCCACATCAGCTTCTTCAACAATACAATCTTGAGCATGAATAGCACAATCTGCAAGTAGAATGTTCACATTCTTCTCTTTTTGTTTTTTTTTCCGTTTTGCCAATAGTCTTGTGTTGAATTGTACATAAACAAGATTATTCAGCCATTTTGTATCAAGTCTGTTTCTTTTCTTGGTGTGTACCTCCATAAAATTTAATAAATAAGACACATTCCAAAAAAATTGTTAACTCATGAAAGAAATAGTTTATTTACTTTGAAATAAATACCCCTTCAAAAGTACTCCAATTACGTTCACATCCCGATGAACTAGTCGTCAAAGACAAAATCTTTCTTGCCATTGTTTGTAGCTTAGGAACTTCAATTCCATAGAAGTTCCACCATTGAACTACAAAGAAAAGTATTTGATTAGTAAATCGTATATTAAAAAAAATTAAAAAACGCACAAATTCTTAGAAAACAAACCTAGATCATAATTTTTTTTTTATCATTTTTGGAACATCCTTTAATGGCAGTTGGATGCCCAAAGTTTCCCCTTTTTTTGTGTATGTTGCAAGTTCAGTGTTAATGACAAATGTTTGAGTATCAAGATCATTTGTATAAAAAGCATCAACACACTTGAAAGTAGCACTAATGACATCTCTGTCGAATTGGATAGTTGAATCCTTATAAAAATAATAAGGATTCAAGAGATATGCCATCCAATGAAGAGGAATATCAAGACAACCATTACCTTTATGATCAATGATACTAAGTATTGGTTTGTAGTTCTTCTCGAGATTGTTTAGGGCTTTGCATATATCTTTCTTTGC
This sequence comes from Eutrema japonicum, assembly GCA_030161315.1. Lineage (NCBI taxonomy): Eukaryota > Viridiplantae > Streptophyta > Magnoliopsida > Brassicales > Brassicaceae > Eutrema > Eutrema japonicum. The sequence goes on from BSQW01000008.1 coordinate 21,116,960, forward strand.
TTCTTCTAACTCTCCATGCAGAAAACCCATTGTAAGCTTCCGATCTCCATCAACTAATCTTAGTACTCTAACCAATGGTGAAAAGACTTTCAAACACATTCCCACACCATCCCAAAATTCCATATTACAAGTTGTATGATAGGATGCAAGTCCTTTAGGATGCTTTCACTACACCAAAACAGCGTTTTTCCTACTGCAAAAACAGTCGGGAATCAGTAGCAAAACACCCTTTTACGACTGATTACCGACTGATTTCTGCGGTAGGTAAAGGTCTAGTCGCAAAAAAAATCAGTCACAAAATGGATACTGATTTACGACTGATATCAGGCAGTCACTATTCAGTCGCTAATCAGTTGCAAACGTTTACGACTGATTAGTGACTGAATAGTGATTGAATGTTGCTACTACTACACTTGTAGTCGGTACTCAGTCGTAAAAATATACGACCGATTAGTGACTGAATAGCGACTGTAGGTTGCTACTACTTACGGTCATCGGTAATCAGTCGTTAAATATGACGACTGCTTACGACTGATTATCTACTATTTTTGCTACTTATTAACGACTGAAATGAGCATCGGTTTTGTATATCTTGGCATATTTACGACTGTTTACCGACTGTTTATTTAATTTTTTGGCTACTGAAAACCTAAGAGTTCTTAATTTGTTTACCAGTTAAATTGGGTTGGCAATAAAACTTGAAACTCTAAACTCTAAACAGAAGTGAAACAATCTGATAAACATAAACATCAACATCAAATATTATACACCAAGCTACGAATTCATACAACAAAATAACATAACTTTCATGTTCTAAACCAAAATGGAAAAACAAGTTCTTTCCATTTCCAAAAGATAACATAAGTTTGAAGTTTAAAGTTTCAAGGGAGAAAGAAGTTAGCTAAATCAGTGGAGAGGAGAGTATGGACCTTCAGCATCTGTTTCTTGGGCAAGGAAAGCGAGGAATCGGTTGTCCGTTTTCAAGAACTTGTTCACAATCGCAAGCTCGGCGGTGTGGGCCTTTTGAGCAGCTGCAAGTCGAGCATTATCTGATTCTTGCTGGGAGATATGAGTAGCTTGTTCCTCCAATTTCCTTTGAGCCGCTTCAAGCTGTTATTGCATATGCTGGAAAGAAGCAGAGGTTTCATGGTGTTTTCCCTTTCCCTTGAGCTGATTCTTGAGGCTTCCAATGCCAAAGAGGTCTCCTCTATCGTTTGTGAACGTAGACTACAAAAAGAAAAGAAATAAAATTAATACCAAACACTATCATCAATCAAAATCCAAAACATAACAACTTAGGGAAGGAAGCAGTTAACCTGAATAAAAAGCTCGTTATCCTCTTCAATGGATAGTTGTGGATGACGACCATCAGAAATCTCTGTGGTCCCAGACTCGAGGTTAGACATCTTCTCTTTCTTTTTCTGCATATAGAGCCCAGCAACTTGCTCTGCTTTTTTATCTGCAAAGGTCCCATCCTTCTTCGTATTAGCCCTGATGAAAACCTCACCGAAACTCACTGGTCTGCCTAATTCCTCAACCCGACATGGAAATCAATCAGATTTAAACTTGAAGTGTTCATCATGCATAATAGTCTTACACTTGCAAGACCATTAGCAACCACTGTAAAGAACTCGAGAAAGAACTCAATCAGATTTAAACCTGAATAGCTAGATCACCAATAGCCAATCGAGAAAGAACTCAGTGAACTTGAAATACCGCATAACAAAATCACAGATTGAAATATAACAAAATATCACAGATTGAAAGAACTCCACAAGATACAGTTCTGAACAATATTGATTGACAAGAGCAATGAATACTCAAAGGTTTCTAAGGAAATAATTCATCTTAATACACTAAAACATGGTAACGTATGATTGTAACTTTGAAGTGTTGCTCATGCATAATAGTCTTACACTTGCAAGACCATTAGCAACCACTGTAATCAAGCCTCAAAGATGTCTAATGATTTTTCAAAAAATAAAGATAAACCTCAATATCCAGCCTCAAGAAATAACAACATCACATATTGAAATATCACAAAATAGTTTCAAGTGACTTACCATTTCTTGTTCGATTTGGCGGTAAGACTTCTGTCCAGAGGCATGTTTGTGAGGCCCGAGACCTTTACGGTCAGACATCCGAGCTGCTGAGGTTGTTGTACTCTTTGTTATTTGTTCATCAGTCCTCCAATGTGCTTTCATTTCTTCCCATATCTTATCAGTGATCCATCTAGGTTGGTCATCATTACTCCTTGCAGAGCTCACCATGTCTTTCAAGCGAACTTGAAGTATGGCTTCGAAATGCCCTTGAACCAAACCTGTTAAAGAAGGATCCCATCTGTGTTTTTTCTACAAACAAAAAAGAAAGATTGGTGTTAGTCTATATAAAACACATACATGTATTAAACAGAAGTTAGTGTTTAGTGTGAGAGAATGTTACCGCGAATTCAACGAACCATCGTTCTACTCTTTCCCTAGGCACAGAGGATAAACTGTAGTAGGGGCCATCAAACTTATTAGTGAAACACTTTGTAACCTGCCTGGTCAGTGAGGATCGATCAAAACCAAACCTACAAAAACCAAAGCACATAGTATCATGTAGGGTTGAGTCCGAATGATGACACAGCATCAATACTATCACAAAGCATTAGGATATATATCTTGAACAATTATCGACAACCAAAACATACTAATCTCTTAAACCTATAAAAATACAATTGTTTTCGTAGCTAAACCTATAAACATACAATTGTTTCTCTGTAATTGATAAACCTATAAAAAGAAAGCAAGAAATTACCATGTTGAATTAGGCTGGACGAGGTCGGGATCGAGAATGGTGATTATCTTCGGCCTTGGCGCAAGTAGCAGCGAGTTCAGAGCTTCCATCTGGTCTTGGGAGAGATTAGGCTCTATCGGAGCTTCGACATTAGGGAAACCTCCATCTTCTTCTACTGTGTTGTGGGAATTTTGGGCTTGAGAACTGTGATGAGATTGAGATGCTAGATATGGAGGCGATTGAGATGGTTGAACTTGAGGCGCTGCAGATGGATGTTGGTGACTCGATTGAGCTGGGCGTAGCGGATCTTCAACCGTTGGAGCTGCTCGAGTCGCGGAATAAACAGGTGCTGGAGTGTGAACCATTGAAGATGCTCCAGAAGGTGGAGCGTGTGGATCTGCAGACGATGCACGCAGTGGAGGTTGAGCAGAATGAGATGATCTAGACGGACTAGTTGACGTCGGAAAGAGCTTCCTCGGTGGAGGGTAATCTTTGACAGACGGACAATTGTTGTTGGGCAGAACCGGCGGGACAGTTTCTGATGGAGGTTTTGGAGAGAAATCATACCGAGTGGGTAGATTGGCCGGTCTGGCTCTCGATGCTGTTGGTTTCACAAGAAGAACATTCTTCCTCTTTCCACCCATCGCAGAGTGAGAGAGACAGAATCGAGGAAGACGAAGAGAGACAGATCGAGGAAGATGAAGAGAGACAAACTCGAGGAAGGAGGAAGACGATTAGGGTTTCAAATCGCAGAGAGAGGGTTTCGATAATGTCGAAGGAGGAAGACGATTAAGGGTTACAACGCGCAAATACGAAGAGATTTGGGCCAAAAATTGTCGCGGGTGAAACCAAATTTGGGCCCAAAATTTTGGAGGGTTAATTTCCCGGGTGAATGATCCGAAATTTTTGTTTTTTTGGCCCAATCAGTCGGTAATCAGTAGGTAATTAGTAGCAAAAGTTTTTTAATTTTTTTATAAATTTTTCATAAATAACATTATAAAACATTAAATAAGTTTAATTTTTAAATAAGTTTAATTTTTGGCCCAATCAGTCGCAAATCGAAGCAAAAATCTCTCTATATCTTGTTTTCGTCTATGATTCAACATGGGTGACTCTTCTGGAAGTTCGAGTGGAACATCAAGGGGTCCCTGGGGAAGAGGAAAAGTGATTGGCTTTCCAAAAATTTGTTGGTGTGGGCAGAGAATCGTCTCGAAATTTTCATGATCTGAAGTTAGTTATCGTTGTTCTTCTTGGGTGTTTGCTAGCTGTCGTTGTTGGTGGCATAGTTAAGGCTAGGATGATTGTGTAAGTTAGATATGTTATTGCTAAAGCTTAAATGATTGTAAAAACTTATTTATTAGCCAAAGTTGTAAAAACTTATTTATTATCAAAATTTGTAAAAACTTGTAACATAATTAGAGCAAACTTGTAATAAAAACCACCAATACAAATTACAAAACTTAAGATATCACATAACATAATTAGTACGGTGCTACACCTTCTACATCTTCGTCATCAGAATCGGATAAGTTACACTGGAATTCGTCATCTGGTTCCGCATCGCCAACATCGTAATCGAGATTTACTGGATTTACTCGTAGTTGTGAATTCTCGACTACGAGATCTTCAATTGTAGTCAGCATTACATGATCATCCGTTTCTTGTTGTAAAAGAGTAGGTTCCGCGTCTACATATTCTCCTGAAATATTTTCCCTCGGGTTAACTTTAACAACATTGTGCCACACATTCTTTGGTTTCTTCTTGTATGGGTAATGGATATAACAAACTTGATCCGCTTGAGAGGCTGTGCAATATCAATGTATAAAATCAGACATATATATAGGCCAGGTATCGAGAAAGTGATAAACGGGCGAACGTACCCAGAATAAATGGTTCGTATTTATTGTAGCTTTTCGATGGAAGAATGTCTACAATGCCACCATTACCAATCCGAGTGCCTCTACCAATCACATGGTCATACCACTTACACTTAAAAAGTGTGATTCTCAAATTAACCACCCCCTCATACTCGAGTTCTATGATATCAGTTAAGATACCGTGGAAATCAGCTCTGTCAGCTGCATTGCTGTAATTCTCTCCAGTAACACATAGACCATAGTTACATGTCTTTCTTCCCGCGCTGTTATTCTGGGTATGAAACAAATATCCTCTTGTATAGTAGATGGGCCAAGTTTTGGCCCTTTTCAGGGGTCCATGAATAATGTCGTGCACCCACGTTGGAAACGGAGTTGTGGCCTTCCAGTAAGAAACCTGCATATGAAAAGCCAATATAAAATATATTGAAGTACAAATAGTCAGATATCAAAAATTTATAGACATACATATTCTTGGATCCATGAAGGATATTCTTCAGCTCTTCTCGCCAGGATTTCTTTTTCAGAGAGATCCGGATATTGTGTACTAATAAAATCTTCGAAGAAACTATGTAACACCATAAAAATATATGAGAAATCGAGTATGTAATATAAAACATTTTAAGTTAAAGCCATTACAACTTATAACTCTCAAGTGGCTCGAAATAACCACAATTTCGCAAAACATATGCATGTGCGCATCGATAGTCTTTATCTGGAAGCCATATTTCCTGCATTTCGCCACTAGGCCGACCTACGTGAGTAAATATATCGGGGACTCCATCGAAATGATATTCGGGGACTTCACCTTCAGCAAATCGCCTTGACCTGACCAAAGTAGTGAAAATCATTTTATAAAAGCTACCAGGCGTATATATACCAAATGGCTTAGTGAACATGTGAATAGTTATAGCTTTTACCTTGATTTCGTTTGTATACTCGAGGGAAAATAGTGCTCTGTAAAATAAGATACCTCCTCCCTTAGATATGATTGAACAATCGATCCTGCTGCATATCTGTGGTTCTTTGCTTTCCCTTTCAACATTTTGAAAAACCTTTCAAACGGGTACATCCACCTGTATTGCACGGGGCCTCCTAATTCAGCTTCGTATGGGAGATGTATAGGTAGGTGCTCCATCACGTCGAAAAAGGATGGTGGAAAGATCTTTTCCAAATTGCATATGATTAAAACTATGTTTTGTTTAAGAATTTGGACGCGACTTGTCTGCAAAGTTCTCGAACATAAGTCCCGGAAAAATGCTCCAACCCCTACAATACAAATTGAAACAGCAAATGGTTAATATAAATTACGATAATCATATATTTTCCTAAAATTATAAATTATAAGTAATTAATTAGTACCTGATAACGCAGTGTGGACGTTCCGGTCTAGTAGTTCTGCAAAGATAAATGGAAGTAGCCGCTCCATAAAAACATGGCAGTCATGACTCTTCATCCCAGAAAACTTTTCATTCGCCAGATCAGTACAACTAGCTAAGTCTGAAGCATAACCATCTGGGAATTTTACCGATTTTTTCACACATTCCAATAAGCTTCTTCTTGCTTCGTCTGTCAATGAGTATTCAGGAAAAGGGGCTCTACCGTCATCATCAATATGTAAGTGTGGCCGAGAACATAATTCTTCTATATCCAATCTTGACGGGATGGTGTCTTTCGATTTACCCTTCACACGCATAAGAGTATTCATGATGTTGTCAAAAAAATTCTTCTCTATATGCATCAAATCGAGATTATGTCGAAGAGTGAGCTCCTTCCACTACGGCAATTCCCAAAATATGCTTTCTTTGTGCCAGTTATGCTCTTTCCCAAAGCCAGGTTTCTTCTTATCATGACCGTTGCCACCAACATCCTCTGTTTTCGGTGGCTTTACACGTTTCAACCTGTATAAATAAATTTGCTCACTGGTTAAAGACTCTGGTGGATAGTCTTTCTTAGCGTTTCTCTTCTTCAAAAAGTCTTTTCTATTCTTCCTTAGAGGATGATCATGAGGAAGAAATCTTCGGTGACAATCGAACCAACACGTCTTTCTTCCATGCTTAAGATAAAAAGACTGTGTATCTTCCATGCAAATTGGACAAGACAATTTTCCATGGGTGGTCCATCCTGATAACATGCCATACGCCGGAAAGTCGCTTATCGTCCACAACAACACTGCTCTTAGTTTAAATTTTTGATTCAACGAGACATCGTATGCATCGACTCCAGTAGACCACAGTTCTTTTAACTCATCAATGAGAGGTCGGAGGAAGATATCGAGACTAGCTCGAGGATGATTTGGCCCAGAATTCATAATTGTTAGAAACAAGTACTTCGTATTCATGCACATACCAGGGGGTAAATTATACGGAGTCAAGATCACGGGCCACAATGAATGGTTTTTTGACATGCCAAATGGATTGAACCCATCTGTACACAATCCAAGATAGACGTTTCGGGGTTCTTCGGCAAACTGGGGATGTTGATCTTGAAAATTTTTCCACTCCGCCCCATCAGACGGATGCCACATTTCTTCCTCATTTGATTCGTGCTCGGCGTGCCATCTCATTGCTGCTGCAGTCTTCTCGCTCTGATACATTCTCTTTAATCTGTCAGCAATAGGCATATACCACATACGACTATATGGTACATTGGTCCTACGGTTTTGCTCGTTAGGCATCCATCTTTTTGAATTACAAAACCGACACTTATCTAACTTCTCATCATCTTTCCAGAAGATCATACAATTGTTAATGCAAACATCAATTGCATGACATGGAAGCCCCAAATTGCGCATCAATTTGTCTGTCTCGTAATGTGAACCGGGTGCCTGGTTTCCTTCTGGTAAATAATCTGTCAAGATACCGCATACTGAATCCACTAACTTTTCACTCATATTATGATCTGCCTTATTTTGCATGATTCGAGCAGCTAAAGATAACTGCGAGTGACCTTCACGACAACCATCGTATAATGGAGTATTCGCTCCATCTAACAAATTGTAGAATTTTTTTGAATGATTACGTACCGGTTCTTCTACATTTTGATAACTAACATCCTGATGATAGTTGTTATCAAAACTCATGCTATCACGAAACACATCATTCACCATATCCACATATCTATCTTCTACTACATTACCCACATCATCACTCCCACTTACATGCGTCCTATCAACATAACTCGTTCCTAAATCCATATCCAGTTCTTCACCATGCTTATACCAAATATAATAATCTGGCATAAATCCTCTACTATACAAATGTCTCAAAACTCTTGTACCGGGGATAAATTTCTCATTCTCGCAAACAAGACAAGGGCAGTGAAACATACCGCGATTTCTCTGCGCTAGAGGCTGGCTATTTGCAAATGCCACGAATTGATCCACCCCCGCTGTGAACTCTACCGAGAGATTTCCCGTCGCTTCATCGAACCTATTATACATCCACTCCCGAAAATTGCCATAATTGTAATTTCCCGACATTCTAAGTTGAGAAACCTTATTCTCTCTTTGATTTGTGTTTATAAACTCTTTCTTTGCTTTGTGTTTCTACAATTGTGACAAGAAAATTCGCGTATGGCAAATATATAGAAAATTTCCCGACTGATTCCCGACTGATTTCTGACTGCAAATCAAAATAGGTACACCAACGACCAAATTAATTAAACGTGATTTACAACTACTTTTTGCTACTGATTTGCTACTGTTCTACGACCCACCGAATTCAGTAGCAAATCAGTCGCTAAATTACTACTGATTAGCTACTGCATGTTTCGGCCTACAATTCAGTCACTAATCAGTCGTAAACCTGCTACGTATTAACGACTGATATTTTTAGTCACTAAATACCTACTGATGTGCGACTGTTTGAAAATAGTCGCAAATCAGTCGGAAATCAGTAGCGAAACAGTCGGTAAATTTACCGACTGCCTAATCGGTAGCAACAATCAGTCGGAAAAACGCTGTTTTGGTGTAATGTTTGTTAATTTACATTCTCCCCATTCGTTGCTAGCAAACATCATCTTTAAATTTTCTTTCTTCTCCATCAAACTTTGCAACGTAAGAAAAGCTGATGCAAATCTAGTTATTCAAGGCCTTACAATGTCTCTTCTCTTCGTAAACTTCCTCATCATGGATAATATCTTGTGATAGGCATAAATAAAAATTGTAAATGCCTTAACCTTGTTAATCGTATTCTCAAACAAAAGAAGTTTAGCAATGCCTTCCACCATCATATTTATTGTATAAGTTGCACAAAATGTCCAAAATATGGTTGGTCTCACCTCCTTTAACAATTTTGCAGCAACAATGTTATTAGTGGCATTGTCTGTTACCACTTAAACTACATGATCTCCTCCCACTTTCTCAATGCACTCATTGACATACTCAAAAATATATTGACATGTATGAGCATCATCACAACAATCTTTAGGGGAAAGAAATGTTGTAACTTCCTTTCAGTTGATACACAAATTCATGATGCTCCTTCTTTTTCTGCCCGACCAAGAATCTGTCATTATGAAGCAGCCACTCACCTTCCACTCATCTTCTTGTGCTTTCATCAAATTATTCACTCTACCGACCACTTCCTTTAACAAAGGCTCCCTCAGCTGATATTGACTAGGTGGAGTAACACCCGGTCCGAATTGTCCAGCAGCCTCAAACATTCTCTTAAAATCATCATTCGCAATGGCGTTAGCAGAACATACCCATCTAGCAACATATTGATGGACCACATTCAATTTCTCTTTCGCAATTACATTCTTGATATGGTGTTGGTGTTGTGTCAATGTTGCCCCTTGGGGAGATTCCAGATTGATACTAGAAGTAAATCTATCCATAGGACCAAACATGTGAGGCATTTTCTTTACTCCCATCCCTTCTATTTCAATTACTTCTTCCTCATCCCCTTTCTCATCAATATTCATTGTGCTCCGAATCTCAGCATCGTTCATACAGACTCGTTTCTTTTTGTTTTTTGCTTCCATAAGTGCTAGCTTACATTTCTCTTGGTCTTCTTTTTTGAGTTCGAACAAGAAGACACAGATCCTTACACTCTAGCAGCATGTTGTTTCAATCTATATACTCCTCCTGAAAACTCTTTTCCACATAGCTTGCATTTCACTTTGTCCAAATTGTTGGGTTTTATCAACACTCCAAATTCCCAACCAACAACATTTGATTTTCTATGCAAATTTGATCTCTCATTTGTTTATTCAGAATTTGATGTCATTATCTAAACAATTGACAAAAAATGAGACACACTGATTATAAATTTATAATAATGAAGTTATTTTTATTAGTCAAGAAGTAAAATAATAGAGAAAAAGTCAAAAACATACAACATCGTATAACATCATATAAAGTATGAACTATATAGAAAATGCAAATAGTAGAGTTTAATAATTTGATCTCATCACTAAGATTGATGTTTATAAATGAACTAAAAGAAGAACATCTACTAAAGACAAGAAAGTGAAAAGAGTAGTACAGTTTAATAACACTATTATTTGGTCAACTTGTTAATCACTTAATCTTCATACCATAGAAACCGTAACGGAAAAGACACACACCTTTTTCCAGTTACAAAGAAACAACTAAGGAAGACAAACAACATAACAAAAAAAAAAAGCAAAACCATGACAAAGTCGTGAACTATATAATTCATAACTGCAATCGAATCAATGAAATTGAAAAGCAACACAATTTGTAACAAAGAGAAGCAAAGAATTGAATAGTAATTGACAAATTAAGATACTTACATTAGGGAATATGAAAGACAAGCACACAATGAAACCAAAAGATGCAAATACCTTCATAGGCAAGACTTGGCTGAGAAAGAATTGATCTTAGATTAATTGTGCTATAGTGGGTAATCCCAATTTCAGAAAACTATTTTCTCGACTCAAAACCATGTCGTTTGAGAAATAAAATGTCTAATTATTAATTAGAAAAAATGAAAAACCCTAGGCGGAACTAATCGCCTAATCATGCCTGATCCCGCCTAGTCAACTGCCCGCTTAATACCATCGAATACACTAAAATCAAAGCGGCTTGTGTCTGCCTAGGCCGATTATTCGAACACTGCATTTGATGTATGTATATATAATTGTATTCTCTTCTGGAAAGAATATGAGAAGTCGGAGCATTGCAAGTTTTGTGCAAAACCAAAATATAAGGTTAGTGAGGGACGAACTAAAATCCCGTTCAGTTGTATGTGGTATTTACATATTACTGACATATTGAAGAGAATGTACCAATCAGAGAAGAAGGCATCATCGATGAGATGACATGTTGAGCATGATTCAGAAGGCGGAGTAATGTGTCATCCATCTGATGCGGCAGAGTAGAAGAATTTCTAACATTTGCATCCTACATTCGCAGAAGAAACGCGAAACATTTATCTTATGACGATTTTAATCATTTTGGTATGTCAAAAAATCACTCAGTGTGGCCAATGATCACTCGCTGCTTATCTTATTTTGAATTCGTTGTATAACAAATGCAAAGCTCTCATATTTACTTCTTCCAAATTTTTCCGATAAGCCCAAATATATTTCTCCTCCACCAACCTAATTAATCCCAAATATCCGGTGAATCATACTTCGCCGATTATCATCAATACGCATTCCAAATATTATTGATGATTTCTCATAGTTTACCTTGTGCCACCCTTTCGCAATCAGCTTTATTTGCAAGACAAAAAAAACTAAAGAATCATCAGAAAATAATGGGTGTATAAATGTTGGGCAATGTCTTGCTAATTTCATCCCATGGAATCGTCGATTACGCTATGCATATGTCAACATTTGACTCAGAACTTCATCACAAAGGAGAAACAAATACAGTGAGAGCGGATCTCCTTGTCAAATCCCTCGCGTTGGTTTAATGTCACCATAAGCTGAACTGTTTATCAAAATTGAATATGTAAGTGACGTTACACAGATCATTATCCATTGTATCAATTGCTCAGCAAATCCCATCTCTCTCATGATTTGTTCCAATAAATCCCATTTGACTCTATCATAAGCTTTGCTTATATCAGTTTTATAGCAACATACGATTCAACACAGTTTCGTATTGCTTTTAGAGCGTGTAAAAGCTCATGAGCTACTAAGACATCATCTGTTATATTACGTTTAAGAATAAATGCCGCTTGAAATTATGATATTAAGGATTTGAGGCATCCTTTAGGTTGCATTACCAAAATCTTCGAGATGATCTTGTAGCTAACCGTACAGAGACTAATTGGCATGTATTCACTCAGTTTAGTAGACTATGTGGTTTTCGGAATCAAACAAAGGTATGTATGATTAATCCCACATTCCATAACTCATGTTTTAAAAAATTGTCGAACCATTGTGCAAACATCAGGACCAATATCATTCCAAAATTGTTGATAAAATGCACCAGTGAAACTATCACAACATTGTGCTTTGTCATGTCCAATCAGGAATATTGCTTCTTTAATCTCACTATTTGTAACTGGGTTTGTTAACAAATCATTCATCTCACACGTAACTTTTCTCTGCATATCATCAAACACATCTTCTAAATAAATACAAGTTTTGAAAATACTCATGGACCACGATAACAATGGCTTCATCACGCTTGTGAATTATACCATTATCATCTTCAATCTGCTTGATACAGTTTCGGGTCTTACGAGCTTTTTTAACTCCATAAAAGAAGCATATATTATTGGTTTTTAAGTTATATCTTTTTTTTGTCAACTATCCACCTATTACATCGCATTTGGCTAGAGCTAATGATCCGTGGAGCATCCACAACTAGCTCGAAATGACAAACTTGAGAAAATAAAGAACCTCGTACTCGAGCCCTTTTTGCAAGAGTATCGGCACAGACATTTAAAATACGAGGGATAAGAGATAAACTAAAATTTTTGAAAGATCCTCTAAGGATTTTAAATGAATCAAGTTATGTCATAAAAGCTGGCCACTCCATCGGATTCTCGGTCATGCTTACTAAGTCTGAGCAATCTGTCTCGAAATTCATTGAGAGAAATTGTCTCTCTATTAGGCAAGCCATGTCCCAGAGAAGACCGTCCATCTCAGCGTGTAAGGCCGAGAGGCATCTGCGACCTCCTTGCTGTCCAAGAAACTCATATCCCCTACTGTCCTTAAAACACTATCATAATCCGCTAACTGGTCCATGGTTGATCCATGATGCATCAATTTGACAGGTCGGGTTTCGGGAGACCAAAGAGGGAGCCGTCGATCCGAGAGAATCTTGAGGTGCAAAAACCTTGTCTTCATCTTCATCTTCCTTTCGATTCGCGATCCTCCAAGGACGCGTGTTGAAGGGTGTCTTCCGGAGAAATCTCTTTCCCGTTGAAAACCTTGTCATTCCTTGCTTTCCAAATATACCAAAGTATCCAAGGATATATATCCTTTTGCGGTTCGGATAAACCAAACTCTTCTGCTTTCCAGAAAAGAAAACTCATATTTTGGTAAATAGAACTCGGGAAGAAACCCGGACGGGACGGAAAGTCCGATAACGCCCAGACCTGTAAGGCCGGGGGACATTCAAATAGGAGGTGATTTATCGATTCCTCTGGGCCCCACACCTGGGACAACGCCTATCGGTACCCATATGTCTATATGTGAGATTCTGACAAGTTGGGACGCATCCAGAAAGCGATTGCCACATAAAGTGTTTGATCTTTCTAGTCGTGCGAACTTTCCACACCTGGTTCAGAAGCGCGGTAATGATCGGTTCTCTTACTTCAATAACATCTCGGAGTGTACGTTCTCTCCTAATTAAATCGTATCCGGATTTTACTGTATATACGCATGAATTCTTATGATTCCATGCGTATCCATCCAGGGTACGATTACGGCTAGGTCTCAACCCCAAAATAAGAAGGATATCCTCGGGTTGGAAATGTTCTTGTAAAAGTTGGACGTCCCATTCTTTCGTGTCCTGACGAATGAAAGAGTAAACCAGAAGTTGGGAATTCCTAATTCCGACCCGTGTAGAAGCTATCGCCGGTTGAGCCGGGATGTCTGGGATCTAGGGCTTACTCCATACTCTAGTATTAAGCCCCGGCCCGATAGTTTTTCTTAGACCTATCTTCAGCAAGTGTTTAGCTGCTAGAATACTACGTCATCCATAAGATGGTGAATAGACCTTCCAATCTTTCATAAGGCAAGCTTGCCTATAATATTTTCTTTGAAGAACTAGCGTTACTAAAGATGAGGGATATTGGATAAGGGATAAATTATATATGTTCTCGTATTTTTAACAACCGTGGTTAATGTAAAAAAGCAACAAAAAGAGTCTTTTCGTAATTTTTTTTTGGTTTTCTCGAAACTTTTTGCGTAATTTTTGTAGCATTTTTAAAAGGATATATTTTTTAGTTTAGTTAGAATAAAGGGGAATAATGGGATATAGGATAGCGTTTTCGGAATTGCGTATTTAAAATTCTCCAACCTCCATTATTGAATTAGACGAAAAAAACAAATAATTTTCCAAATAATTTTAATCATGATCTGGAATCTGGATGTTTGCCACGTGTCGTAATATGAGAAAGCGAATGTGTTTTATATTTTGTCGCGATGCGTTGGGCATTGGGGAAAAAAATCAGCAACTTGTGTGGAAGTGGAACTGAAAGCAAGTGGCATTATTGACTTTAAACGCCACGTAGCACATAACCTACTTGTCATCAGACGTGTCTTTTGTGTTACCTCCACTTTTTATTTATTTATTTAAGGTAAAGACGATCACTTCCCAACTTTTAATTTTTTTTGGATGACAACCACAAATATTATTGGATTTGTTAGTAAACTAGTAACCGGACCGACCAATGCGATAAGAAGTGTACCTTCAAATGTGTAAATTAGGGATGTGAAAATGGGTCACCATTCATATCGATAATTTTAATGGATTGAGTGTAGAGCCTAAATAGGTTATGAGTCACTCGTGATCCATTAGTGATGGATCATAGTAGGTTGAATATAAATAGGTCATTGACATAAATAGGTCATGATCCATTAGTAATGGGTTATGGATTTCAAATGGGTCACCATCCATGATCCATAACTCTAATAGATTGAGTCTAAATGGGTCATGGGTAGGGATGTTAGATAAAAGGTTTCAACCCAGCTCAGCCCTAAATGTTATAAACCCAACCCTGTGTTAACTCTGACCCTTTTTTAACCATGTAATTTATACAAAAATGGGCTAAACCAAGGTTAGCCTAGCCCTGGAATGTTTTTTTTTTCTTTTCTTAAAAACAAGTATATTATATTAGTTTTCTTTTTTAACGAAAAACTAAAATTTTGTGTTTTTGACGGAAAAACGTGATTTTGCATTTTTAAAGGAAAATCATGATTTTACATTTTTGGCGAAAAATTGAATCTTACGTTTTTGGTGGAAAAATACAAAATCACATTTTTAAAAGAAAAACGAGAAAAATGCAATTTTTGTATTTCAATGAAAAATGAGAGTTTGCGTTTTTTTTTTACGGAAAACGAGTTCTTACATTTTTGGCAGAAAATAAGATTTTACGTTTTTGGCGGAAAAACAAAATTTAATGTTTTGGAGGGAAAACAAAATTTAACGTATTTGGCGGGAAACATAATTTCACTTTTTGGCGGGAAAATCAAATTTTAGGTTTTTGGCTGGAAACATGATTTTACTTTTTGACGGGAAAAATGGATTTTACGTTTTTGGAAAACATGATTTTACGTTTTTGGCGGGAGAACAAGATTTTACGTTTTTGGAGGTAAAATTGGGATTTTACGTTTTTGGAGGGAAAGAAGAATTTTACGTTTATGGCGGGAAAACGGAATTTTACGTTTTTGGCGGGAAAACATGATTTTACATTTTTGGCGGAAAAACATGATTTTACATTTTCGACAGGAGAGCGGAATTTTACGTTTTTGGCGGGAAAGCGGGATTTTACGTTTTTGGCGGGAAACGGGATTTTATATTTTTGGCGGGAAAACGAAATTTTACGTTTTTGGTGGGAAAGCGGAATTTTACGTTTTTGGCGGGAAAGCGGAATTTGACGTTTTTGGCGAGAAAACGTCGAATCACGTTTTTGCCGGGAAAATGCGGAATCAAGTTTTTAGTGGAAAAACACGGGATCACGTTTTGGCGGAAAAATGTGAAATCACATTTTTGGCCGAAAAAATGATTTTGGTTTACACATTTGATGGTTTACACATTTGATTTTGGTGTTGTTTACCTTTTTATTAAAAAAATATTGGGTTAAAAACTTAGCCATGTAAAAAATTTAGCCCTATAAATTCGGCACTTTTTAACCTTATTATAAAATACAGGGTTTAGAGATTTATACAAAGCCGGGCTAACCCTGTTAGTTTGAGCCCATATTTACATCCCTAGTCATGGGTCACCCGTGATCCATTAGTGATGAATCATCTAATTACATGGCTCAATGGATCAAATGACTGACCATGAATCACAAAAAAATTATTTAACAAAATATTATTAATAATTTTGAAATGAGAAAATTAAAAATGGTGAATAATATTATAATGTACTTATATTATGAATCTACAAAATTTTTTTAATTATCATGAATTCGTCGAACCATGTCATTGACGGGAAATTTAAAATTGCGTTTTTAGCAGGAAAATACGGAATAACGTTTTGGCGGGAAATGAGGAATAATGTTTTTTACAGAAAAACGCGGAATATCGTTTTTAGCGGAATAACATCGAGAAAACGCGGAATATCGTTTTTGGTGGGAAAACACTGAATAACGTTTTGGCGGGAAAATGTGAAATCACGTTTTTGACGTGAAAACGCGTAATCACGTTTTTGGCGGGAAAATATGAAATAACGTTTTTGGCGAGAAAATTTGAAATTACGTTTTTGGTGGGAAAATGCGGAATCGCGTTTTTGGCGGGAAAACGCAGAATCATGTTTTTTTGCGGGAAAATGTGAAATCGTATTTTTGGTGAAAAACGTGAAATCACGTTTTTGCGGGAAAATGACGGATTTACATTTTTGGCAGAAAAAGTTGTGGAAACCGCATTTTTGACGGAAAATTACGTTTTTGGCAGGAAAATAACAGAATAGTGTTTTATGCTGGAAAATTGCGGAATTATAATTTTTTTGCGAAAATATAATGGACTCGTTTTAGCGGAAAATGATGGATTATTGCTTTTTTGAGAAAAAATAATATTATGATAGTAATATTGATATGATGTCATGATTATGAATGATGTCATGATTATGAATGATGTCATGATGATGAATGATGTTATGATGATGATGATTAATTGATGATTATATAAAGTTAATTGATCCAATGGATCACCTATTTAATTTATGATCCATTACAAATTGACCTATTTGACATATCAATCAATTATCCATAAAACTTTGGCAGTATAAAATAGCATTATAAGTTATAAATAATAATAATAATAATAAAAATTTGGAATAGTTAAAATGATTTAAGATTATACTATATAAATATATATATTTTAAATGTTTATTGAACTGTAATGATTAACTAATTTGCACTTTTTATTCTGCTAATTTATTTTAATGTTTTTTTATTTTGAAATAAGTTTTATTGTACCAATATGGCAATATCTATGCATGTACGACTCTGTTTTACTAATGCATGTCCGTCCAAATCATCGGCTTAACATTATTATCGGAAAAACAAAATTTTAGACCCTTTAAATTTATTATTTTTAAAAAATTTTACTATATTTTTTTAAAAAATAACTTTTTGTGTAAAATTTTTTAAAAAAAAATTATTAAAAAAATACTTATAGACCCTTTTTAATCTAATTATTATTATTTTAATAAAATATATATAATTAATAAAATTGGGATCATTATTAAGACACTAGATCAGAACTCTGGACCGTTGCACCGTTTACCCTCCCTACTGAACCGACCCTGTCCATCAAGAGAATAAACAAACAAATCAAAGAATTCGAGGTGCCAAATTTTATTTTTTTTAAGAGGCACTTCTCTTTTAGAATAATGGTTATATTTTTTTACTTCAATAATGAAAAAGATAGAAAGAAATTATTATTTAACGTTCATTATCTTTAGAGCAACTCCAACGTGCACACCAAATTTGGTGTTTTGGTGTTCCACTTTATTTTTCATTTCCTAGCACAACACCAAATCTCATACTAAAAATAATATTATTTATTATTATATTATTGAATTAAGATTCTCTTTATTTTTTATTTTTTTGATAAATACTAATTATTTTTATAACTAATTAATTATAAATTAAATATACGATTACAATCGATAAAACTAAAAATAGTGAAAAATAAATTACATCGTACTAATTCTCAGAATTAGTATATTCGGACGATAAGTGTTCAATTAATGCATTTCAAAGTTCAATATGAGCTTTCCGGTCCTTGATTTGCCTGTGTCGAGCCAAAAATTCTTGAAATAGAGCATCATCGTCACCCACCAACTCAACTTCTGGGGATGGGACTTCGGTTCGTTCTTCAATTGTTGCATCAATATCACATTCATCCTCTATGATCATATTATGCATTATGATACAAGTTGTCATTATATCATGTAATACTCTCTTACTTCGAAAGCGTGCTGGTCCAGCCACAATTGCAAATCTTGACTGCAATACTCCAAATGCACGTTCCACGTCTTTTCTACATGCTTCTTGCATTTTTGCAAATAATTTCTTTTTGGGACAACGTGGATCGTGAATTTTTTGAACAAGAGTTGACCATTTTGGATATATACCATCAGCTAGATAATAACCCATATTATAATTTTCCCAATAATAACATAATTACTGGGTGGAGCAGTTCCTTCAGCTAGATTAGCAAAAAGATGAGACGCCTCTAGCACATTTATGTCATTGTTAGACCCCGGTAGACCAAAATATGCATGCCAAATTCAAAGATCATAATCGGCTACGGCCTCTAGAATAATAGTAGGCGATCCACTACGCCCAACATATTGTCCTCCCCAAGCTGTTGGGCAGTTTTTCCATTTCCAATGCATACAATCTAAACTACCCAACATACCTGGAAATCCTCGACGTTCACCAATGTGCAGTAGCCGTGCAACATCGTTCGCGTCAGGTGATCGAAGATAGCGACTGGCAAACACCTCGACAACAGCACGGCAAAACCGTTTCAAACTTTCTATAGTTGTAGACTCCCCTATTTTGATATACTCATCGGTGGAATCCGCCGGTAAATCGTACGCCAACATTCGAAATACATTAGTTATTATTTGCAAACGACAACCCAAGTTTACCGACACCATCTCTTCGTTGGACAAAGTAATTGTCATGTCTTTGTATAGCATCATAAATACGCAGAAACAAATGACGGCTCATCCGGAATCTTCGTCGGAACATCGTCTCAGGAAACAAAGGATTATCAGCAAAATAATCATTGAAGAGATTGCGAGAAGCATTTTCACGGCCACAGTTGATTACTATATGACGCGGGGTAGATCCACCATGGGAACCCTCTGAGTTAAATAGGTTTTGAGTGATGAGAAAATTATTGTTTGTAATTTGAGCTATTGCTTACTTTTCTATATTATCGTTATAATCATTATCTGAGGAAGAAGAAGATGGTATATGAGATGAACTACCGTAATTAAAATTCATCTCGTATCAGAAGAAATAGAAGATGATGGTGATATTCATCTTATTTGCCAAACATGGTACCCATTTTATAGTGTAAGCAAATCGATTGAAGTCGTTGAATTTATTTTGCCAAAATCTAACCGTTGCATTGATTAGTCAATTCATGTCATATATTAATTATCACGATCTTAGAAAAATATGAATCAATCTAAGCCGTTGAATTTCTTTGACCAAGATCTAATCATTTCATAGTTAACCAAGACCACAAAGATCTTTACAAACTCGAATGACGACAATTCTTTCTGCAGTCTCCAAGCTGAGGGGATGCGTTAACCAGATTGAAAATAAGAATCCTAGCGGTGCTTCCGAGCAAGACATTGTAAGTCTATATATATATACATCGATTATTTGTATTTGCTCTATCTTTATTAGTTTTTTTGTACTAGCTAACTTATTTACATTTTTACTCCCATCAGTTAAACGGGAAATTGGTTTTTTCATAGCTCAACTATTCAAAAATGTTAATTTCAGACCCGAATATGTAACCGGTGCTAAAACATACGTCAACTTCAGAAATTTGTCTTTTCCGACATGAATTTGTAACCGGTGCTAAAACATACATCAACTTATTAATAATTTGAATCTCATACTTAAACTTTTAATTTCGTGCTATAACATACATGAGATCAAACACTGTTAAGGAGCCGTGATGCAGTCATCAAACCAAAAGACGAAAACTACGAGCCCAAGATGATGCAGCTCAACTGGAATATATTCTCACCTCAACTAGAGCAGTCCTCGAAGTAGAATCAATCCAATCCGATTTCAGATGTAGAAGTTATTCAACTTCCAAGTCAAGTGATTTTCAGCATACGCGATTCGGACATACGTGCGTTCAAAGAATTCTTCCAACCAAACCCGAAGGAATCAAGCTACAAACAAAAATGTTCTGGAATCTTGATTCATCAGAGCAACCGGAAAAATTAGATTCACAACAACGCCTATTCAGAGTTGAGAGATATGAATTTTACAAGTCAACCGATCTGCTTCATGCCCTACTGTGCATGATTGGTTGACTTGTAAAAGTAATATCTCTCAACTCTGAACTGACGTTGTTATGAATTCAATTTTCCCACTTGCTTTGATGAATCAAGATTCCAGAACAATTTGGGTTGTACCTTGATTCCTTTGGGTTTGGTTGGAAGAATTCTTTGAACGTATGTATGTCCGAATCGCGTATGCTGGGAATCACTTGACTTGGTAGTTGAATAACTACTTCATCTGAACTCGGATTGGACTGATTCCACTTCGAGGACTACTCTAGTTGAGGTGAGAATATATTCCAGCTGATCTACATCATCTTGGGCTCGCAGTCTTCGTCTTTTGGTTTGATGACCGCATCACGGTTCCTACAGCGTTTGATTTCACGTATGTTATGGCACGAAATTAAAAATTTAAGTATGAGATTCAAATTATTAAGAAGTTGATGTATGTTTTAGCACCGGTTACAAATTCAGGGCGAAAAAAGCCAAATTTTTGAAGTTGACGTATGTTTAAGCACCGGTTACAAATTCAGATATGAAATTAACATTTTTGAATAGTTGAGGTATGAAAAAGCCAATTTCCCTCAGTTAAACCAGGTAAAGATGTTATTAACACAAGATGTCAAATACAAGAAAGGATTCAAATTCGATCATGTATGGCCTATCCTTAAAGGTATTGAGAAATGTTCAAATACCCACGCTAATAGAGCCGCTGCATTCCAAGAAGAAGGTCGTAATGTTATGTCATCTCCATCATTCCAAGAGGAGTCATCGCCATTCCCTGGTATGAATTCATTCGATCTAAATACAAGTAGTGAAGAAGCCACTTTTAATTTATCTCTGAGACTATGGGTATGAAAAAAGCAAAGAGAAAACAACAATCTGAGGAACAATTTAAACAGCTGATGGAGCAAAATGATAAGCTTATCAAAGCTATTGCTAAAGGTACTTCGGAAAGAAATTAAATTCAAAGACAGAAGGTCGAGGTACAAAGAATGAAACAAGCGCATAAAATATTATTCGCGGATTTGAGTTCTATAACTGATCCAGCGTGTCGTGCGTATATTGAAAATGAAAGAGCGGTGATTTTGAGAAGAATAGCACCAACAAACCAAAATGAAGAACATGTAGAAGGTTCTCAAAACCAATATCATGGATCTCAATATCGAGAATCTCATTATCAAGGAGATCAAGTTCAAGGAAAACAAGTTCAAGGATAACAATCTCAAGGTGAATACCAAAGATCACCAAGTGACGAACCAGATTTTACACAATAATATAATTATATTAGCGGAAATGGTTTTTTCGGATATTAAATTTATCGTTTAAATTTATATTATGTCTTTAAAAATTACTGTGTCGCATTTAGTTTAATATTTTTTTGTTTTAATTTTGTAATTTGATGTTTCCAGTGTTTAATTGGACTTTAATATGTATTTTAAATCTTAATCAATTTGCGTATTAATTTAGAATTTTGTGCAAATTAATATTTTATTTGTGTTACAATTAAAAATTTATATTATTAAAAGTGAAATAATACAAAAATATTAATAGTATATTTATTTTTGGGTTACAGATTTAATCAATGAATAAACAAAAATCTAATAATAATTATTTAATAAAAAAAATAAAAATATATATTTTAATGTTTGGTGTTATGAATAGTGTCACACCAAATATGGTGTGACACTGTTCATAAAACACCAAAAACAAAAATATGGCGTTGTGTTTGCCGTTCGGTTGGAGAATTCACACCATTTTTGATGTTATCCCGTTAGGTTGGAGTTGGCCTTAGAAAAAAAGAATGAGCCTAGCTCTTGTAGCTCGTTTGTCTGCAAATGTACTTAAAGTGTAACGTTAGACCTGTTCGATGCTTGAGCAAATCATAGACAGAGAGATAAAAGAGAATGTCTAATTTTCGATAGCTTGCCAAAATCATATTTGTTGGTTTTGACACAAAAAACCCCATATTTCTTAGCTTTCAAAACATTTTTTTTTTTTTTTACATAGCAGGAGTTTACGGGTCCAAAAATGTTTTTTGGATTTGACCAAAAAAAAACTTCTTTGTTGGATTTGACAAGAAAAATATTACAGAATAATATCCCAAATAAAAAGTTAGAATAAATTTTAAGTAAAAAAATAAATAAATAATTGCTCGCTTCGGAGTAGGGACTCTCCCCGTTATGAATCACTCTTTCAACTCTGATTTTTCTCCCCTCAGGAGAAAAATTTATGGTATCAAGCATATACGCCTCGAATTTCAGAAGGGATCGCACTCTTCTTTAAGATGAGATTAGAGAAATCCACGACCATTTTATTGTTACAAACATTCCGTGGATCCTCCTGGGTGACTTTAACGAGATTATTGCCTCCGAAGAACACTCGCGCTCAGCAAGCGATGGGTGATCAAGGCGGAATGAGAGAATTTCAATCTCTTGTCTCTGACTGTGAGCTGATGGATCTGAGCTATGTAGGACCGCTATTCACATGGTGGAATCACAGAAATGAAGATCCAATCGGGAAAAAACTCGACCGTGCCCTGGTCAATGAAGCTTGGTCTATTACTTTCCCGAATTCTTATGCAAGCTTTGAAGCCAATGGTATCTCGGATCACGTCTGTTGCGTCGTACATCTCGACAGTCCTGTTGTGACGGGTAAACGTCGCCATTTTCAATTCTTCAACTACATTGATGAGCAACCAGACTTCCTTCACTCCGTATCACGAGTTTGGGAGAACACAACTCCTCTATTCCATTCTAGATCAGCTCTGTACTTACTTCATAAGAAACTGAAACTTCTCAAGCCAATTCTTAGGAGCCTAAATCGTGACAAATATGGAGACATCACTCGAAAAACACGAGAAGCTTTCGTAATCTTATGTGATCGGCATAATTATATATCATGGTTTTTACCCCTTTTAAGCTATTATATAAGTCTGTTTTATAGAGTCTTTCTACTATTTTATAATGGTTTAGAGTCTTTTACAGGTTTTAGCACGTTTGGAGCATAATTGGAGATATTAGAGCTTTTTGGAGCATTTTGGAGCAAAGCAGAAGTTCGTGTAGCTGAGAACCCTATTTGAAGCCTCAGTGTCGATCGATACTGACTAGTATCGGTCGATACTCACTGCAGCAAGACACGAGTCGCGACTTAAATGAAGAATTGAGGAATTGCAAAAAAATTCAGAAGAATTTATTATTTACAAGAAGCCCCAAAACGTGATTTATGTTATTTAATAGGATTTTACAGCCACTTTGATGGCTATGCTCTATTTTACTTTGGTTTTGTGAGAGAGCTTTGGAAGGGAGACAAGTCTGAAACTCTGTTCGTCCGAGAGAAGATTTCGAACCCTCTTGTTACTCTTTCTTATTTATTCAAGTATTTATTCAGTCATGTTTATTGCTTCAATTTCCATGTCTGAGTAGATCTCCTGTTAGGTTTAGGGTTCTCATAAGGGATTTTTTTGAATGCTAGGTTGATTAGTTGTTTAGGGTTCATAATCCGAATTAGTTCTTCACCATAGGTTTTTCTCATAGCTAATTCTGGATTGATCACCTAGAACTTAGATCTTAGGATAATTGATTAGGCACGAGAGTGCGATTAATTACCTGATAGAACTTAGGGTGAGCAAAATAACTATTCACAAATAGATTTGGTTTAATTGTTTTGTGAACAAATCAAACTTGAACTAAAAGCTGGTTTAGACTTTAGGATTCGCAAAGAGATTTGGAATTCTAGGATTTAGACTTAGATAATTCTCGCAACGAGAGTTGGTTAATTATACTTTAGTGATTTGAGTTCAAGAACCGTGCATAACCTTAACCCTGATTAGTTAGTTTACCTGCATTCATTGATTTCATGAGAAATTCCCTGAACCTATCTTTCTCCAATCTAATTTACAACAGTTTAATTTACGTATTGCTTTCAATTACATTGATCACTTAGCTTAATTTTCATCTATATAATCTATTGTGTGTTTCCTTGAATCTCTGTGGATTCGATCCCTAAGTATTACAATCGACAAAGCTTTAGTACTTTTAGGGTATTAATTTGAGCTTATCAAATTTGGCGCCGTTGCCGGGGACTCAATTCGCCATTAGATTTTAGTTTGAGAATTTCGACTAATTTCGTCGGTATCGATCGATACTACTTAGTGTCGGTCGATACTCGTCGTTTTCTTTTGTTGATATCGATCGACACCACCCAGTGTCGGTCGATACTCATCGTATTTTTTGTTACTTACGTGCCTTGTCTAGTGTGTTTCAGGTGTATGCCCACTCGCGAAACCAGGAGGAACAAGAGCACTCAGCTAGTTGATCTTTCCAACAAGGAACTAGCAAATTTGGAACGTTCAAACAGGAAAGCAAAGAAGCCAGTAGAGATGAACAATCCAGTGGTATTGATTCACGATGATGCTAGAACTTTGAGAGACCAAGAGGGTCAATTGTGCAATGAGAGAGGGCAGCGACTTGATGAAGCTGGGAACATCATTGTCCATGCAGTTGCTGTGAATGTTGGGAATGATGTGGTTAATCGTGGAAGAACGATTGGTGAGTACAACAGGCTTGATCAGTTCTATGCCAATCGTTCTGCGATTCGCCCTCCTGCTTTTCAGAGGAATGACTCTGAGCTGAAACCTGCATACTTCACTCTTGTGGGTCAGCACCCTTTTCATGGTCTTTCTCATGAACACCCTATGGATCACATTGAGAGGTTTGAGGATTTGGTTACAAGCATCAAGAGCAATGGAGTATCCTATGATAACCTCTTCTGTAAGCTTTTCCCATACTCTCTTGGTGGGGATGCAACTTATTGGCTGAAGCAGTTGTCTCCTGGTTCGCTGACTACATGGGAGGAGACGAAGAATGCGTTCCTGAATAAATTATATGATGATGCGAGATCCGAAGAGCTCAGGAACAAGATTTCTCAGTTTTCTCTAGGTCCGACAGAGGCACTCAAGGCTGCTTGGATCCGTTTCGGGTCATATCAGAGAGATTGTCCGCACCATGGGTTTAGTCAGGTTCAGTTGCTGGGTACTTTCTACAGAGGGATTGATTGGAGGTACCAGATGTCCTTAGATGCTGTGAGTAATGGGAACTATAACACCAGGTATCCTGACAATGCTTATGTGCTTATTGAGAACTTGGCATCTAGCAATAGTGATATATCATGGTTTTTACCCCTTTTAAGCTATGATATAAGTCCGTTTTATAGAGTCTTTCTACTATTTTGTAGTGGTTTAGAGTCTTTTACATGTTTTAGCACGTTTGGAGTATAATTGAAGATATTGGAGCTTTCTGGAGCATTTTGGAGCGAAGCAGAAGTTCGTGTAGTTGAGTACCCGATTTGAAGCCTCAGTGTCGATCGATACTGACTAGTATCGGTCGATACTCACTGCAGGAAGACACGATCCGCGACTTAAATGAAGAATTAAGGAATTGCAAAATTGCCCAGAAGACTTTATTATTTACAAGAAACCCCAAAACGTGATTTAGGTTATTTAATAGGATTTTACTGCCACTTTGATGGCTATGCTTTATTTTACTTTGGTTTTGTGAGAGAACTTTGGAAGGGAGACAAGTCTGAAACTATGTTCGTCCGAGAGAAGATTTCGAACCCTCTTGTTACTCTTTCTTATTTATTCAAGTATTTATTCAGTCATGTTTATTGCTTCAATTTCCATATCTGAGTAGATCTCCTGTTAGGTTTAGGGATTCTCATTAGGAATTTCTTTGAATGCTAGGTTGATTAGTTGTTTAGGGTTCATAATCCGAATTAGTTCTTCACCATAGGTTGTTCTCATAGCTAATTCTGGATTGATCACCTAGAACTTAGATCTTATGATAATTGATTAGGCACGAGAGTGCGATTAATTACCTGATAGAACCTAGGGTGAGCAAAATAACTATTCACAAAGAGATTTGGTTTAGTTGTTTTGTAAACAAATCAAACTTGAACTAAAAGCTGGTTTAGACTTTAGGATTCGCAAAGAGATTTGGAATTATAGGATTTAGACTTAGATAATTCTCGCAATGAGAGTTGGTTAATTATACTTTAGTGATTTGAGTTCAAGAACCGTGCATAACCTGAACCCTGATTAGTTAGTTTATCTGCATTCATTGATTTCCTGAGAAATTCTCTAAACCTATCTTCCTCCAATTGAATTTACAACAGTTTAATTTACGTATTGCTTTCAATTACATTGATCACCTAGCTTGATTTTCTTCTATATAATATATTGTGTGTTTCCTTGAGTCTCTGTGGATTCGATCCATAAGTATTACAATCGACAAAGCTTTAGTACTTTTAGGGTATTAATTTAAGCTTATCAAATTTGGCGCCGTTACCGGGGATTAAATTTCGCCATTAGATTTTAGATTGAGAATTTCGACTAAGTTCGTCGGTATCGATCGATACTACTCAGTGTCGGTCGATACTCGTCGTTTCATTTTGTTGATATCGATCGAAACCACCCAGTGTCGGTCGATACTCATCGTATTTCCGTTACCTACGTGCCTTGCCTTTGTTTTCAGGTGTATGCCTATTCGTGAAACCAGAATGAACAAGAGCACTCAGCTAGTTGATCTATCACTCGAGCAGCTAGCACTTTTAGAACGCACAAACAGAAGAGCAAAGAAGCCAGCAGAGATGAACAACAATCCAGTGGAGTTGGTTCAAGATGAAGCTGGTGCTTACAGAGACCAAGAGGGTCAGTTGTGCAATGAGAGAGGACAACGATTGGATGGAGAGGGGAACATCATCCTACCTGCTCCTGTTGTTGCTGGGAATGTCGCTGGGAATGCGAATGCAGGGAACGTTGTGGTTCATCGTGGTATAACGATTGGTGAGTTCAATAGGCCTGATCAGTTTTATGCAAATAGATCAGCGATTCGCCCTCCTGCTTTTCAGATGAATGACTTTGAGATGAAACCAGCATACTACACTCTTTTGGGTCAGCACCCTTTTCATGGTCTTTCCAATGAACATCCCATGGATCATATTGAGAGGTTCGAGGATTTGGCCACTAGCATCAAAAGCTATGGAGTGTCCTACGATTACCTCTTCTGCAAGCTTTTTCCTTATTCTTTAGGTGGAGATACAACTTACTAGCTGAAGCAGTTACCTCCTGGATCACTGACTACCCGGGAAGAGACTAAGACTGTTTTCCTGAATAACTTTTATGATGATGCTCGATCCGAAGATCTTAGGAAAAAGATCTCCCAGTTTTCTCAAGGCCCTACTGAAGCGTTCAAGGCTGCTTGGACGAGATTCAGATCATATCAGAGAGATTGTCCATATCACGGGTACTCTGATGTTCAGCTGATGGGGTTCTTTTTCAGAGGACTTGATTGGAGGTATCAGATGACTTTGGATGCTTCGAACAATGGAAACTTCAACACCAGGTATCCTGAAGATGCTAATGTGCTGATTGAAAACTTGGCGTCTAGCAATATCACCAAGAATGCAGACTTTGAGCGCAAGAAGCAAGCTGGTAGCATGGACGGTTCACAGGTTGTTGATGTTCAGGCCAAGTTGGATTCCATGCACAGTCTTCTAAAGGGCAAGACAACAAAAGCTGTGCACTTTGCTGAAGATGTTGAGGTTTTCAATGAGGATGAAGCAGAGGATGTTAACTATATTGGTGGTTCTTGTTTTCAAGGTCAGAGGAATCAATTCAGCAACAACTGAAACTTCGACAACAATTCTCAGCAAGGAGGTTCGAATCAGTTCGCCCAGAAACCATCTCAGAACAGTGGGTATACTAGGAACTATGGGAATTCATCTTATCAGCCTATACCTGCTAAACTTCCAGATAGCAAGATTGAATCTATGTTTGAACAGTTGGTTCAAGGACAGCAGCAGATAACAATGGATTTCAATGGAAAGATAGATACTTTGTACAAAGATCTGAGTGGAAGGATCGATGCTCTCAGTACTCATCAGAAGATGCTGGAAACTCAAATAGCTCAAAAAGCAGCAGCTGTCAAGGGAAAGATGGCCCATTCACAGAATGAATACGTCAATGCAATCACCTTAAGGAGTACATGAAATTTCGAAAACCCTGTGGAAGATGATGATGAGGATCCTGAAATCGCCCGAGTATCGATCAATACCCCTTCTGTATCGATCGATACCCGTTCTGAGATCGACACCACTACTTGTGTCGATCGACACTCCTTGCAGATTGAACCAGAGATTGTGAAAAAACCGGAGATGATTGAGGAACGTGTTTACAAGCCTAAGGTACCATATCCTAGACAACCTAAACATCTCATGAAACCCATCACTGCAGAGAAGTTGCTCGCTTTTGAGAAGATGGTAAGGAGGATTCCCCATACTATGTCTTTTGATGAAGCCTTTGAAAATCGCCCTTTGGATTGTTACTTCCGAGATTGCAGAGAAACTGAGGAAGAGATCAAGGCAATATTCATCGATGCAAGAAAAACACCACCACCGATGAAGCAGCTGAATAAGAGGAAAGACCCATGAATATTCTCAGTTCCATGCTATATCTCTGGAGTTGAATTCAAAGAGTCTCTCGTTGACTCGGGGGCTAGCGTCAATGTCATGTCAAGGGCAATTGCAGAGAGATTGGGAGCTGATATTCAATCTCCCAAGACATCTCTCACATTCGCGAACTCCTCCACATCGGTTCCATACGGTACAATCCCTGATTTGATGGTTAAAGTAGGAGACTGTCTGGTTCCTACCGATTTTGAGGTTGTGGAGATGCATGCAAGGTCTAGTACACCTTTAATTCTTGGAAGACCGGTCATGGCTACGGCTGGTGCAATTATGGACACGCCCAGTAAGAGAATTTCGTTCTCATACATTGACGAACATGTCTCCTACAAAGCCATTCCTGCTGGTAGAGCTCCCAAGCATATCTCTTGCATCACTGTTGTCACATGAGAGACATTGATGGTCGATCTTTTGGACGAGCCTTATGATGAGCCAACTGTCATAGATGTTTCAGATCGTCCTCCTATCATCACAGAGAAAGTTATCAAAAAGACTAAGGCAAAGAAGGAGGTGAAGAACAAAAGAGTCGAGAGTGCTACACATGTGACCTTAATCCCTCATAAGTGCAAAGGAAACTCGATTGAATACAAGGTGAGGTGCAAAGGAACCTCGAAGCCATTCTCTAAGGCTAGAGTTATTCTTACTCCAGAGCTTAAAGAGAAAGGACATAAGATTGTGGAGAGCATGTTGAGCAGAACTCTGAAACTGGAAATGTCAAAGTGTGGAGCTTGTTTTGAAGCAAGTTCACATTCTTATCCTGAATGATTGATATGCTCAAATTAATACCCTAAAAAGTACTAAAGGAGTTGCTGCAGTAAAGTAGGGGTCGAACACAAAGACTCAGAGAAATCACACAATAGATTGTATAGTATTAAATCAAGCTAAGCAGTTCAGATGAAAGTAAAAACAATAAGCAGTAAACGAGTTGTAAATTCGATAGGAGAAATATAGGTTCAGGATTTTTCTCAGGAAATCAATGAATGCAGGTAAACTAACTAACATGATTCAGATTTAGCGCGATTCTTGAACTCAAATCACTAAGCTATAATTAACCAACTGTCGTTGCGAGAATTATCTAAATCTAAATCCTAGGAATTCCAAATCTCTTTGCGAATCCTAAAGTCTACATCAGCTTTTAGATCAGGTTTGATTTGTTCACAAAACAACTAAACCAAATCTCTTTGCGATTAGTTATTTTGCTCACCTAAGGTTCTATCAGGTAATTAATCGCACTGTCGTGCCTAATCAATTATCCTAAGATCTAAGTTCCAGATTCGTCAACCTAGAATTAGCTTTGAACACAACCTATGGTGAAGAACTAATTTAGATGGTGAATCCTAACAACTAATCAACCTAGCATTCAGAGAAAACCCTTATAAGAAAACCCTAAACCTAAAGTGGATCTACTCAAACATGGAGATTGAAACAATAAACATGTTTGAATAAATACTCAATAGAAAATAAGACAGAGTAACAAAAGGGTTCAAAATCTTCTCTCGGACGAACAGAGTTTCCGAGTTGTCTCTCTTCAAAAGCTCTCTCTTAATTCAAAGCAAAAAAATAAAGCATAGCCAACAAAGTGGCTATAAAACCTAATTAAATAGTCTAAACACGAATTGGGGTCTTCTTGTAAATATTAAAGTCTTCTGGGCAAGTTCTGCAATTCTTCAAACTTCATTAAAAGTCGCGGGTCGTGTCTGCTGCGATGGGTATCGATCGATACCGATTCTTGACGTAAAATCAGGTACTCAGCAACACGAACTTCAGCTTCGCTTCAGAATGCTCCAGAAAGCTCCAATATCTCCAATTATGCTCCAAACGTGCTACAACCTGTAAAGGACTCTAAAACACTACGAAATAATAGAAAGACTCTATAAAACGGACTTATATCATGGTCTAAAAGGGGTAAAAACCATGATATATCAACTCCCCCAGACTTAGCATTTGCTTGCCCTCAAGCCAAACAGAAAACTAAACCAGTGGAAGAGGTTTGAAAATATAGAGACTCACCTGCTCATGAAACATCGCAATGACCAATTTCCTTAGTGCTCCACATATTACCTAACCAGCTTTTTGATCTAACCACCATGTACTTCTCCTTAGACATTCGCAGCTTCCCAGACTATACACATTATCTCCTAGCATCGTTCAATCAAGCCTTCCTCGCCAGTTTCATCGTTGTGCTTAATACCAAGAACCTTCTAGATTCTTTCCCATACAATATCATGACAAGGAACCACCCTTTTTCACACTTTCTGGTATTATTTCTCTCCCCCAGACTTATTTCTTATATTGTTCTCTTTTTTTCATTTTTAGATCTGCATATACAAATCAAGGTATGAGACGCGAGTATTTATGGTGTTTGCCACCGAATCCCCGGTTCTTCCCTCTCAAAGTATCAAAGGATATAGGCGAATAATGGCATCATAGGAAAATCCTAGCCTCGCTTCCAATCCTTTGTGTGATCATTTCCTCTGAAGTAGAATAATGGGATCATTAGAAATTTTTCTAACCCTCTACTCAGAAGAAAATCATCTCATCTTTTAATGCACTTATTTATTAATTAACTTGTAACAGGGAGAGAAATACCATTATTTTAAACACGTGGGTTCCTTTGTCAGATACGAATGAGGAATCAAGCTCTATGAATACTAACCACATCGATGAAGTGCAAAAATTTGGCTCAGGCTTTAAGGAACTTTGCTGGAAACATGAGTGTCTTCTGGTTAACCGGTCAGCCTTTGGATTTTTCATTAGTCGATCTAGAACTGATTATGTAACAATGGTCACTTAGAAGCAAGGTCAGATCAAAAGATTCAATTCAAAGATCATAGTCTCAGACAAAGTTTTGACTCAATAAAACAACGAATGACTCAAAAACGGACTGACTCTAAGAAAAACAAAAACAAAGTCAGCGACTTCCTCCCCCAGACTTAAACAACACTGTCCCCAGTGTTATCTAGCCTAGAGTAGGTAGAAGAAAACAAATGAACAGAATAAAACGAAGAGAGACAAGAAGTTACCGTGCTGGAACATTGAGTATCGATCGGCACACAGCTTGGTATCGAACGTTACCAAGCTTAAACCGATACATATCCTTTCATTCGCGTAGGGTGTCGATCGATACTCAAGGGTATCTATCGACACTCAGGCGATTCCGAGTATTGCTTCTTGTTTATCCTGACACAGACACCCAAACTGAAAAATAAAAACAAAAAGACTCAAAGACAGACTCACCAGTGGGTTGCCTCCCACCAAGCACTTGTTTAACGTCATTAGCTTGACTGTATGGCCATTCAGGTTGTGGGTGCATCATCCAAAGGCATTATCTGCCCTGTTGGAATCTCGGATTTCGCCCAATAGTGCTTCGCCCTCTGTCCATTGACAGTAAATTCATAGCCTGTAGGGCTAATCAGCACGACGGCACCATGTGGTCTGACCTCCTTGATTGTGAAAGGACCTGACCAACGAAAACGCAGTTTACCAGGAAACAATTGCAAACGAGAGTTATACAGAAGTACCTCGTCGTTCGGCTCGAAATGTCTGGAGATGATCTTCCTATCATGATAGGCTTTAGTTATCTCCTTGTAAAGCTTCGAGTTCTCGTAGGCGTGGTGCCTAATCTCATCCAACTCGTTCAGCTGAATCAATCTCCTCTCAACTGCAGGCTTGATGTCAAAGTTCAGCAACTTCGTTGCCCATGTTGCTTTGTGCTCGATCTCTACTGGAAGGTGACATGCTTTCCCATACAGCAAGTGATATGGTGTAGTGCCCAGCGGTGTCTTGAAAGCAGTCCTATAAGCCCACAGCGCGTCATCCAGCTTTATAGACCAATCCTTCCTAGAAGTACCCACTGTCTTCTCCAAAATTTCTTTGATCTGTCTATTGGAGACCTCTACTTGCCCACTGATTTGAGGGTGATATGGAGTAGCCAAATGATGATTGACACCATGCTTCTTCAGCAACCTCTCAAAAACTTTGTTAATAAAGTGGCTGCCACCATCACTTATAACAATACGAGGTACTCCAAATCGTGGGAAAATGATGGTCTTAAACAGCTTAAGGACCACCGCAGAGTCGTTGTTTGGACTAGCAATCGCTTCCACCCATTTGGACACATAGTCCACAGTTACCAGGATGTATCTGTTATTGTATGACGAGGGAAAGGGTCCCATGAAGTCAAAGCCCCAGCAATCGAAAACTTCAACCTCATGATGAAATTTTGTGGCATCTCATGCCTCTTACTGATCTTCCCTCTCCTCTGACAGGCATCACACTGTGAGACAAAGGCATGAGCATCCTTGAACATAGTAGGCCACCAGAAGCCTGCTTGAAGAACTTTGGACACTGTCTTGAAAGTAACAAAGTGTCCTGCATATTCAGACCCATGACAATGAAAAAGAATCGCAGGCACCTCAGATTCTGCAACGCATCTTCTTTATATACCATCTGAGCAGTGCTTGTATAGGTAAGGCTCATCCCAGAAGAACCTCCTCATCTCGCGCATAAACTTCTTCTTCGCGTATTTTGTGGGATGTTTTGGCTCAGCCTCTACAGCAAGGTAGTTAGCAATGTCGGCGTACCATGGTCGTGTAGGACTAGATACAGTAGCTAGATAGGCATCATAAGAGTTATAGTGCTCTGCAGGCAAGACGGGTCCAAACTGCGTCGGGTATCGACCGATACTAGGTGAGTATCGATCGATATTAGTTGAGTGTCGATCGACACCAGGTGAGTATCGATCGACACCGAAAGTCTGCACTCGTGAGAATTGCAGATTTTCGGGACAAACGTCTTGAAACTGAGCTTCAATGAAGTAAATACCCTCCTCTGGCAAGAAATCATCAATAGGTATTCTCAACTCCTTTCTTGTCCTTGATCTCGATGTCGAACCCTTGGAGAAAAAGAATCCATCGGCATAGACGAGGTTTGAGGTGGGTTTTTCAGCAGGTATTTGAGAGCAGCATGGTCTGTGTGAAAAATAACCTTGCTCCCAATCAAGTAGGACCGAAATTTCTCAAAAGAGAAAACAACTGCAAGCAACTCTTTCTCAGTGGTGCTGTAATTTCGCTGAGCGTCATCCAACGTCATGCTGGCATAATAAATAACATGGAGTTTCTTGTCTTTCCTCTGGCCCAACACAGCTCCAACAGCAAAATCACTTGCATCGCACATGACCTCAAAAGGTAAACTCCAATCAGGTGGTTGGACAATGGGAGCACTCACTAGTGCCTTCTTAATCTCCTCGAAGGCTGTAAGGCAATTAGATGTGAAATCAAATTTGACTTCCTTACATAGCAGGGCTGTGAGTAGGTGTGCAAGTTTAGAGAAATCCTTGATGAACCTCCTGTAAAACCTAGCATGACCAAGGAAGCTTCGAATCTCGGATACAGATCGTGGAGGTTGCAGGCTTGTCATGACCTGAATCTTCGCTTTGTCAACTTCGATCCTTGCCTTAGAAACCTTGTGCCCAAGAACAATGCCATCTTGTACCATGAAGTGGCACTTCTCCCAGTTAAGAACCAAATGCTTCTCCTCGCATCGTTGAAGCACCTTGCACAAGTTATCCAGACAATCCTTGAATGACGATCCATACACAGAAAAGTCATCCATGAACACCTCCATAAACACTTCAGTCATGTCTGTGAAAATCGACATCATGCATCGCTGGAAAGTCGTTGGAGCGTTACATAATCCAAATGGCATTCTTCTGTACGCGAATGTGCCATAGGGACATGTAAAAGTCGTCTTTCCCTGGTCCTCTGGATGTATAGGAATCTAGAAAAAGTCTGAGTACCCATCGAGAAAACAGTAGTATGGGTGACTCGCTAACCTCTCCAGCATCTGGTCAATGACTGGCAATGGGAAATGATCCTTCCTTGTAGCCGCATTCAGTTTCCTGTAGTCAATACACATTCTGTGACCAGTGATTGTACTTGTAGGGATCAGCTCATCCTTTTCGTTCTTCACCACAGTCAAACCACCTTTCTTAGGCACAACGTGAACATGACTGACCCAAGAACTATCTGAGATGGCATAGATAATCCCTGCTTCCAACAGCTTCATCACTTCCTTCCTGACCACTTCCTTCAGGTTCGGATTCAGCCTCCTCTGACACTCAATCGAAGACTTTGACTCATCCTCCAAGTGAATCTGATGCATGCACAAGTCTGGTGCTATACCTGAAATATCAGCAAGAGAATAGCCAAGAGCTTTGCGATACTTGCGCAGCTTGCTCAGCAGTAAGGCAATCTCTGTGTTGTTCAAGGAAGCATTAACGATTACAGGGTACATGGAATTAGGCTCAAGAAAACTATACCTAAGATTCGCTGGAAGTGGCTTTAATTCCACCTTAGGAGCATTCTCTGCACTCCAATCTCAGAGCCCAGCAGCTTGCTTAGAACTATCGACCAACTTTCCTTTTGGTCGCAGGGTAACGACCGATACTAGAGGGGTATCGATCGATACCGGTGATGCTGAATCGAGCATTTTCGAGTATCCAGCAGTATCATCACATGAATGGACCTTTGAAGTGGTTGAACAGACCAACGCTCTCTCCAGTGGATCCTCAGGGTGAATCCCTAGGAAGTAATCCTCAGCTATGTCACTGAAGGTGACCACATAGAATGTATGCCCATCGATGGTTGGCCTCTTCATCATATTTTCCATGTTAAAGGACATCACCAAGTCACCGATGTTGAGAGCTATATGTCCATTCCTGCAGTCAATCAGGGCTCCAGCAGTTGCAAGGAATGGTCTGCCCAGGATAAGAGGATCCTTAGGCTCATCATCGTACTTCAGGACAATGAAATCTGTTGGGATCAAGCAATTCCCAATCTTGATTGGGACATCCTCGAGTAGTCCCTCTGGGAGTCGCACTGAGCGATCAGCAAGTACCAGCGAAATCCTTGTAGACTGGAAATCCGTCATCCCCATTCGCTTGGCAACTGAGTGTGGCATAAGGTTCACACTTGATCCGATATCACAGAGAGCACGCTCGAATCTCTCTGTGAAGATAGTGCAATCTAAAACAAAGCTCCCTGGGTCTGGTAGATTTTTGGGAATTCTGTTGAGTAGGATCGCACTGCACTCAGCTGTAATCATCATGACACCTTCCTCAAGGTTCACATTGCTAGACACCATCTTCTTCACATACCTCCGGAAAGTTGGAGAAGTCTTAATAGCATCAACAAAAGGAAGTTCCACAACTAACTTATCCAGCATAGCCTTGCATCTGGCGTCCTCCCATTCCTTCTTTGTCATTTTAGGAGGCATAGGATAAGGCATCTTGGGTTTATACACCCTCTCCTTGACAATCTCGGGCTCCTTCTCGATCTGCGTATCAGCATCGATCGATACTGGAGGAGTATCGATCGACACACGGGATTTTGAGTCCTCTCGTGCAGGTGTCTGGACTGGTATCGATCGATACTGGCTGGTATCGATCGATGCTTGTGGATCTTCAAAATCCCAATCGTCTGTTTCAGCAAGATCGACGAGATTCTCTGCAATTGGGCTGTTCTTCACTCCTGTGATCACCTCTTTTCCACTTCTCAAGGTGATGGCGTTGATGTGAGCCCTTGGATTCTCAGTTTTTCCTGGAAGGAAACCTTCCTACCTCTGCACAGCTGCTGCAGTCTGAGCAACCTGAATTTCCAACTTCCTTTGAGTCAGATTGATAGCTTCAATTTTCCCATTCAGATCAAGGTATAGAGAGTCAAACTTTCCATTGAAATCACCTTGCAATTTCTCTTGTACCCGAAGAAGTTGTTCCATTAAGGATTCCATCTTATTCTCTGTGGATTTTGGAGAGATGGGTTGATACGAAGAGTTCCCACAATTGCGAGTGAAATCGCTACTCTGTGGTGGTTTCTGAGCGACTTGTTTTGGTCCAAAACCAGATTGCCTCCCCTCAAACTTGTACCCACCTTGCTGATTGTTGTTGTTGAAGTTTCGGTTGTTGTTGTACCCAAATCGCTGACCCTGAAAACCAGAACCACCGACGTAGTTAACATCCTCCACTTCATCCTCATCAATATTTTCGACTCCATCAGCAAAGTGTACAGACTTCTTCGACTTTCCGATCAGAAAATCCAGCTTAGCCTGAACTTCAGCAATCTGCGATCCATCAACTCCTCCAGCCTGCTTCTTCCGCTCGAACTCTGCATTTTTGGTGCTATTGCTAGATGCAAAATTCTCAATAATCACAACCGCATCATCTGGATACCTGGTGTTGAAGTTCCCATTACTCGCAGCATCCAAACCCATCTGGTACCTCCAATCGATCCCTCTGTAGAAAGTACCTAGCAGCTGAACCTGAGTGAACCCATGGCGCGGACAATCTCTCTGATACGACTTGAAACGAATCCAAGCAGCCTTGAGTGCCTCTGTCGGACCCTGAGAAAATTGAGAGATCTTTTTCCTTAGCTCCTCAGATCTCGCATCATCATAGAAATTGTTGAGGAATGCATTCTTTGTCTCCTCCCATGTAGTGAGTGAACCAGGAGCCAACTGCTTCAGCCAATAAGCAGCATCCCCACTAATAGAGTATGGGAAAAGTTTGCAGAAAATGTACTCATTGGGCACTCCATTGTACTTCATACCAGTGACCAAATCCTCGAACCTTTCGATATGATCCATGGGATGTTCGTGAGACAGGCCATGGAAAGGATTCTGACTCACAAGACCGTAATAGGTAGGTTTCAGCTCAAAATCATGCCTCTGGAAAGTTGGGATGCGAATCGCAGCTCGATTGGCGTAGAATTGATCAGGTCTATTATGCTCACCAAGCGTTCTACCTCGATCAACCTCAGCATTTCCAACGTTGGCACGCCCAGCTGGCGCGACAATCTCACCAATAACAACAGGAGGGACAATGATGTTTCCAGCTTCATCAAGTCGTTGCCCTCTCTCATTGCACACTTGACCCTCTTGGTCTCTCAAGACTCCAGCTTCATCAGCTCTTAATACCACTGGGTTATTCATCTATGATGTTTGCTTTGTCTTTCTTTTTGTGCGTTCCAAACGTGCTAGCTGCTCCAATGACAGTTCAACTAGTTGAGTGCTTTTGCTCCTTCTGGTTAAAGGGTTAGGCATACACCTCAAAACAAGAGTCAAGCACGTAAATAACCAAAAATATGATTAGTATCGATCGATACTAGGTGGTGTCGATCGATATCAACAAAGGAAGACGACGAGTATCGACCGATACTAGGTAGTATCGATCGATACCGACGAGCTTAGTCGAAATTCAACAGCTAAAATCTAATGGCGAAATTGAGTCCCCGGCAACGGCGCCAAATTTGAAATGCTCAAATTAATACCCTAAAAAGTACTAAAGCAGTTGCTGCAGTAAAGTAGGGGTCGAACACAAGGACTCAGAGAAATCACACAATAGATTGTATAGTATTAAATCAAGCTAAGCAGTTCAGATGAAAGTAAAAACAATAAGCAGTAAACGAGTTGTAAATTCGATAGGAGAAATATAGGTTCAGGGTTTTTCTCAGGAAATCAATGAATGCAGGTAAACTAACTAACAGGATTCAGATTAAGCGCGGTTCTTGAACTCAAATCACTAAGCTATAATTAACCAATTGTCGTTGCGAGAATTATCTAAATCTAAATCCTAGGAATTCTAAATCTCTTTGTGAATCCTAAAGTCTATATCAGCTTTTAGATCAGGTTTGATTTGTTCACAAAACAACTAAACCAAATCTCTTTGCGATTAGTTATTTTGCTCAGCTAAGGTTCTATCAGGTAATTAATCGCACTGTCGTACCTAATCAATTATCCTAAGATCTAAGTTCCAGATTCTTCAACCAAGAATTAGCTTTGAACACAACCTATGGTGAAGAACTAATTTAGATGGTGAATCCTAACAACTAATCAACCTAGCATTCAGAGAAAACTCTTATAAGAAAACCCTAAACCTAAAGTGGATCTACTCAGACATGGAGATTGAAACAATAAACATGTTTGAATAAATACTCAATAGAAAATAAGACAGAGTAACAAAAGGGTTCGAAATCTTCTCTCGGACGAACAGAGTTTCCGAGTTGTCTCCCTTCAGAAGCTCTCTCTTAATTCAAAACAAAAAAATAAAGCATAGCCAACAAAGTGGCTGTAAAACTTAATTAAATAGTCTAAATACGAATTGGGGTCTTCTTGTAAATATTAAAGTCTTCTGGGCAAGTTCTGCAATTCTTTAAACTTCATTAAAAGTCGCGGGTCGTGTCTGCTGCGATGGGTATCGATCGATACCAAGGGGTATCGATCGATGCTTGAAGTAAAATCAGGTACTCAGCAACACGAACTTCAGCTTCGCTTCAGAATGCTCCAGAAAGCTCCAATATCTCCAATTATGCTCCAAACGTGCTACAACCTGTAAAGGACTCTAAAACACTACGAAATAATAGAAATACTCTATAAAACGGACTTATATCATGGTCTAAAAGGGGTAAAAACCATAATATATCAATGATCGTCCGTAACGTCAAGCTCGTGACGTGAAACAAGCGCTTGGTGGGAGGCAACCCACTGGTAAGTCTATATATATACGTCTTTTATTTTTCTAGTTCTTGTTTTGTGTTTCGTTGTGTCACGTGAATCAGATTCGGAGGTCCCGTGTCGATGGATATCACTTGGTATCGGTCGATACCCGTCATTAAGCGTCCACATTCTGGACCAACCTCCGTGTGGCGAGAGAATCACTCCAAGCCTAAGTATCGATCGACACCCACTGGTATCGATCGATACTCCATGCGCTGGTAAGTTTCCCTATAAACCCTACGGGGTTTTCTTTTCCTCCTCATAGCCTCCATCGAACGATACGCGAACCCACTCTCCCCAAAATCACCAAATCTTCGTTACTCAACGAATTTGCTTGATTTTTGTGTCTATTCTGCTCGGATTTTCGTGCTCTATCTCATTCTCTCACTCATTCTCACGATCTATAAGGTATGAAACACAAATTTTCATCTTTTCAATCCGTGAACCAATGTTGGATTTTTGACTTTTAGGCTCTTAGAACTAGTTTTGCTGGATGATTATCACTTGATTAGTGTGTTCTAGGCCTAGTCGAACCTTACCCTATAGTTAATTACCATTGGTTTGCACTTTTGGAATTTTTGGATTTGTGTTCTTGGTGGTACTCGATACCTGTATGAGTATCGATCGATACCACATTGGTATCGGTCGATGCTCACTATTTCACTTGGCTGAGATTGCTGTACTTGAGAGAGATGTTGGATTTATCCAGTGTTTTGTGTTTGTTGATGATGCAGATGGAACCTAAGAAGAAAGCACGCACCGATACTGCATCCAGCTCTAACCCACCAGAGAAAGAGTACCAGTTGGGTGCTCGAGTCGAGTTCTTACATGAAGGGGTTTGGACACTAGCATCGGTTATCGCCTGTCTTACCAAGAACCGCTACAAGGTTTAGACCGCCAATTCTACCTACTTTACAGTGGTTTTCGGTATAAACTTACGCGACGCACCACTCGAGGCTCCTACACCTTCATCACCATTGTCTCCTCACACATCGGTTCGGTTTCCATGGCCTAAGATCAGTGAGAAGGCTAGGATACATTTGAGGGATGATTACGAGGGTTCGGATAAGGAGATTACGGAGAGCAAAGCTTGTACCCATAGGCCTATTTCCGAGGAGTGAGACGATTACGACTTGATCTTCTACAAAGCATGGCAGGAGGCTGTTGTGCGCCTTACTCGGTTTATTGATACACATACTATGAGGTACTTGGGGTTTGACAGGGAGCTTGATGGACTGATATGCTCAATTTAATACCCTAAGATACTAAAGCAGTTGTTGTAGTAAGTGTAGGGGTCGAACCACAAAGACTCACAGAGATCACACAATAAATTATGAAGTGTCGAATTACGCTAAGCCAGATAGATGTAATTAAAAACAGTGCAGAAATTAAACGAGATGTAAATCAATTGGGAAATATAGGCTCAGGGTTTTTCTCAGAAAATCAGTGAATGCAGACTAACTAACTAACAGGATTCAGATTTAGCGCAGTTCTTGAACTCAAATCACTAAAATATAGCTAACCAACTCTCGTTGCGAAAACTATCTAAATCTAAATCCTAGGAATTCCAAATCTCTTTGCGAATCCTAAAGTCTAAATCAGCTTTAACAACAGGTTTGATATGTTCACAAATCAATTAAACCAAATCTCTTTGCGAATAATCAATTTGCTCACCTAGGTTCTATCAGGTAATTAATTGCACTCTCGTACCTAATCAATTATCCTAAGATTTATATTCTAGGTAGCTAATCTAGAACAAGCTATGAACACAACCTAAGCGAAGAACTATAATTCAGATGGTGAATCCTAAAAGATATTTAACCTAGCATTCAAAGAAAACCCTTATGAGAAAACCCTAAACCTAAGGTGGATCTACTCAGACATGGAGAATGAAACAATCAACATGTTTGAATAAATCATCAATAGAATAGAAAGAAGGGTTTAGAGATCTGATCTCGGACGAAGGGAGATTCAGACTTGTCTCTCTAAAACCAAAGTAAAATCAAACACAGAAAATAAAAGCCTAGCCTAAACAATGGCTGTAAAATCCTATTTATAACCTAAATCACGATTTGGGGCCTTCTTGTAATTATCAAAGTCTTCTGGGTGCTTTTGCAATTCTCCAAGACTTCATAATTTATCGCGGCCCATGAAATCTCGATGAGTGTCGATCGATACCAGGGGGTATCGATCGATGCTCGGTGCTCAGATCGGGCTCTTAGTCATCAGACTTCAGTCTCGCTCCAGAATGCTCCAGAAAAGCTCCAATAATTCCAATTAAGCTCCAGACGTGCTATAACCTGTGAAAGACTCTAAAAGACTCCAAAACACAAGAAAAGACTCTATAAAAGGACTTATATCATGGCCTAAATAGGGTAAAAACCATGATATATCAACTCCCCCAGACTTAGCCTTTTGCTTGCCCTCAAGCAAATAGAAGACTAAACCAGAAAAAGAGGTTTGAAAACGTAGAGACTCACCTGTTCCTGAACCATCGAAAAGACCCTTTTCCCAAGTACCCAAATGTCACCTGATCAGCTTTCGATCTAACCACCATGTACTTCTCCGTAGACATTTGCAGCTTTTCCAGACTCCACACAAAATCCCACAGCATTATTCAAGTAAAGCCCTCATCGCCAGTTTCATCTCTGCAGCTAATTTTTAAGAACCTTCTAGACTCTTTACCAGACAATATCGTGACAAATGAACCACCCTTTTCACACTTCTTTTGTATCAACTTCTCTCCTCCAGACTTATTTCTTATTATATCCTTATTATTTTTTTTATTTTCAGCTTAGCATATACATATCAAGGTAGGAGACGCGAGTATTGATGGTGTTTGCCACCAAATCCCCGGTTCTTCCCTCTCTATGTATCAAAGGATGTAGGCGAATAATGGCATCATAGGAAAATCCTAGCCTCGCTTCCAATCCTTTGTGTGATCATCCCCTCTTAAGTAGAATAATGGGATCGCTGGAAATTTTCCTAACCCTCTACTCAGAAGAAAATCATTTCAATCTTTTATGCTCTTAATCTATCAACTTATTTCAGGGGAGAGAGATACCATAATTCTAAACACACGGGTTCCTTTATCAGATATGAATGATGAATCAAGCTCTATGAACACTAACCACATTGATGAAGTGCAAAAATTTGGCTCAGGCTTCAGAAGAACTCTGCTGGAGACATGGATGTTTTCTAGTCAACTGGCCAGCCTTTGGATTTTTCATTAGTCGATCTAGAACTGATCCTGTAACACTGTGCACTCAAAAACAAAATCAAATCAATAGGTTCAAGCACAGGATCATCATCTCCAACAAATTTTGACTCAATAAAACAGTTTTGACTCGATAAAACGACTGACTCTAAGAAAAACGAAAAACAATGTCAGCAGACACCTCCCCCAGACTTGAACAACACTGTCCTCAGTGTTATCTAGCCTAGAGTCAGTGAAAGAAACAAAGAAAAAGGATAGAACGAAGAGAAACAAGAAATTACCATTCTGGAACAGTCGGTGTCGATCGACACACGGCATGGTATCGATCGATACCATGCTTAGATCGACTTTGTGAATTTTCATCCGCGATTGGTGTCGATCGATACCATATGGGTATCGATCGATGCTTAGGCGATTTCGAGTTGCTCCTTGTTCATCCTGACACAGACTCAAAACAAACGAAAATAAAAATAAAAACGAATCAAAAACAGACTCACCAGTGGGTTGCCTCCCACCAAGCGCTCGTTTAACGTCAATAGCTTGACTGTAACGCCCTTCAGGCTGGATAAGAGTGAGAGCTTGCACCAAAACAGGCTCTATCACTTGACATTACTAGCTTCAAAGTTCTGCTTAGCATGCTGTCCACAAACTCCTGCCCTTTCTCTTTCAGCTCAGAAGTAAGAAGGAATCTTGCCTTAGAGAATGGCTTCAAGGCTCCTTTGCATTTGACCTTGTACTCAATCGAATCTCCATTACACTTCTGAGGTATCAAAGTGACATGGGGATTCTCAACTTTGTTGCTCTTGGCCTTCTTCTTTGTTGCCTTAGTTTTCTTGGCAACTTCTTTGGGGGTGCTGGGCGGTTCACCTGGAACATCTGCGACAGTAGGCTCATCAGGAGGCTCTTCCAGAAGATCAATTGCTAGCGACTCTCCTGTGATAACCTTGATGCTAGAGGCACGTGTGGGAATACTCCTAGGTGGAATGACATCATAGTAGACATCACCGTCAATGTAAGAGAAAGATAGTCTCTTATTAGGTGTGTCTATGATCGCGCCTGCAGTAGCCATGAACGGTCGTCCCAGGAGTATAGGCATACGAGATATCGCACCCATCTCCACAACCTGAAAATCAGTAGGCACCAGACAGTCTCCTACTTGGACTAGCAAACCAGCGATTTCACCATATGGAAGTGAGGTGGAATCGTTTGCAAACGTGATAGATGTCTTAGGAGATAGAATAGTAGCCCCCAACTGCTCTGCA
Source organism: Eutrema japonicum (assembly GCA_030161315.1). Taxonomy (NCBI): domain Eukaryota; kingdom Viridiplantae; phylum Streptophyta; class Magnoliopsida; order Brassicales; family Brassicaceae; genus Eutrema; species Eutrema japonicum. The sequence continues at coordinate 21,160,805 of BSQW01000008.1, forward strand.
ATTGCCTTTGAGATGACATTGACACTAGCCCCTGAGTCGACAAGAGACTCTTTGAAATCAACTCCTGAGATGGAGCTTGGTACTGCGAATTTCCCTGGGTCTTCCTTCTGTGTCAATTTCCGTGGTTGTAGTGAATTGCGAACTCTTTCTCCTATCACCTCACGTGATTTCTTGGCTTCTGGTTCTTTCTGCGAGGGGTATCGATCGATACCAGGTAGGGTATCGATCGACGCCATGCGATTTGAATCGTTTCTGACAGGTACATCTTCATCAGAAAGAAGCTCCACGTTCGGGTTATCCAGCATATACTGTAGTCTGGCAATCTCCCATTCCTCCCTTGTCAGCTTAGGAACCATAGGATAAGGCATCCTGGTTACATACACTCGTTCTGCAACGACCTTAGGCACCACAGTCGAAGTTTCAACTGTTTCCTCAGAAATCGCCCTGGTATCGACCGATACCAATGGGGTATCGATCGATACACGGGTTTTCGAATCCATTCGAGCAGATGTCTGGGCTGGTATCGATCGATACTGGGGAGTATCGATCGATGCTTGTGCGATTTCAGGATTATCATCGAGATTTTCTGCACTTGAGGAGATTGCATTGACGTGTGAATGAACCGTCTTTCCCTTAGAATTTGCTGCAGTCTGAGCTGCTTGCGTTTCCAGCATCCTGTGGCTCGTCTTTAGAGCTTCGATCCTTCCACTCAAATCGGTGTACAAATCATCCATCTTACCATTGAAGGTGACCGTCATCTTCTCCTGCCCTTGAACCAGGTGTTCAAGCATAGCCTCAATCTTACTCTCAGGAGTTTTGGGTGGTGGAGATTGGTACCCTCCTTGGTGACCATAGCTTCGATTGGTGTTGTACCCAAATCGCTGACCCTGGAAACCAGAACCACCTATGTAGTTAACATCTTCCACCTCATTCTCAGTAGCAAAGTGGACGGCCTTTGTTGTCCTTCCCAGCAGAAGACTGTGCATAGAATCCAGCTGAGCTTTCACTTCAGCGATCTGTGACCCATCCATGTTACCAGCCAGCTTCTTGCGCTCGAAGTCTGCGCTCTTGGTGCTACTACTAGATGCAAAGTTCTCAATCAACACAATAGCATCCTCAGGATATCTGGTGTTGAAATTACCATTGCTCGAAGAGTCCAGACCCAACTGATATCTCCAATCTACTCCTCTGAAGAAGATACCCAGCAGCTGCACATCAGAGTATCCATGATGTGGACAATCTCTCTGATACGATCTGAATCTTGTCCAAGCAGCCTTGAACGCCTCAGTAGGTCCTTGAGAAAAAGTGGATATCTTATTTCTCAGATCTTCAGATCGCCCGTCATCGTAGAAGTTAATCAGGAAGGCTCTCTTGGTGTCCTCCCAATTAGTTAGCGATCCAGGAGATAGCTGCCTCAGCCAGTAAGTAGCTTCTCCACCTAGAGAGTAGGGGAAGAGCTTGCAGAAGAGATAGTCGTAGGACACTCCATTGCTCTTAATGCTAGTGACCAAGTCCTCGAACCTCTCTACATGGTCCATTGGATGTTCATGAGGAAGACCATGAAAGAGATGCTGTCCCACTAGAGTGAAGTAAGCAGGCTTCAGCTCAAAGTCATTCCTCTCAAACGCAGGAGGACGAATTGCTGAACGATTGGCGAAAAACTGGTCAGGCCTGTTGCATTCACCAATCGTCCTTCCACGATTAACCACAGCATTCCCTGCGTTGGAGCGCCCAGCTGGCGCGACAATCTCAACAACCGCAGCAGGGACAACGATGTTACCAGCTTCATCAAGTCGCTGCCCTCTCTCATTACACACGTGACCCTCTTGGTCTCTCAGAATTCCAGCTTCATCAGCTCTTAAAACCACTGGGTTGTTCATCCCTGATGTTTGCTTGGTCTTTCTGTTTGTGCGTTCCACAAACGCTAGCTGTTCCAGTGACAGTTCAACTAGTTGTGTGCTCTTGTTGCTTCTGGTTTCACGAACAGGCATACACCTGCAAACAAAACACTAGGCAAAGCACGTAAGTAACCAGAAAAATACGTTGAGTATCGATCGATACCAAGTGGTGTCGACCGATACCAACAAAAGAAGACGACGCGTATCGACCGATACTACAGAGTATCGATCGATACCGACGAACTTAGTCGAAATTCTAAACTAAAATCTAATGGCGAATTTGAGTCCCCGGCAACGGCGCCAAAATTGATATGCTCAATTTAATACCCTAAGATACTAAAGCAGTTGTTGTAGTAAGTGTAGGGGTCGAACCACAAAGACTCACAGAGATCACACAATAAATTATGAAGTGTCGAATTACGCTAAGCCATATAGATGTAATTAAAAACAGTGCAGAAATTAAACGAGATGTAAATCAATTGGGAAATATAGGCTCAGGGTTTTTCTCAGAAAATCAGTGAATGCAGACTAACTAACTAACAGGATTCAGATTTAGCGCAGTTCTTGAACTCAAATCACTAAAATATAGCTAACCAACTCTCGTTGCGAAAACTATCTAAATCTAAATCCTAGGAATTCCAAATCTCTTTGCGAATCCTAAAGTCTAAATCAGCTTTAACAACAGGTTTGATATGTTCACAAATCAATTAAACCAAATCTCTTTGCGAATAATCAATTTGCTCACCTAGGTTCTATCAGGTAATTAATTGCACTCTCGTACCTAATCAATTATCCTAAGATTTATATTCTAGGTAGCTAATCTAGAACAAGCTATGAACACAACCTAAGCGAAGAACTATAATTCAGATGGTGAATCCTAAAAGATATTTAACCTAGCATTCAAAGAAAACCCTTATGAGAAAACCCTAAACCTAAGGTGGATCTACTCAGACATGGAGAATGAAACAATCAACATGTTTGAATAAATCATCAATAGAATAGAAAGAAGGGTTTAGAGATCTGATCTCGGACGAAGGGAGATTCAGACTTGTCTCTCTAAAACCAAAGTAAAATCAAACACAGAAAATAAAAGCCTAGCCTAAACAATGGCTGTAAAATCCTATTTATAACCTAAATCACGATTTGGGGCCTTCTTGTAATTATCAAAGTCTTCTGGGTGCTTTTGCAATTCTCCAAGACTTCATAATTTATCGCGGCCCATGAAATCTCGATGAGTGTCGATCGATACCAGGGGGTATCGATCGATGCTCGGTGCTCAGATCGGGCTCTTAGTCATCAGACTTCAGTCTCGCTCCAGAATGCTCCAGAAAAGCTCCAATAATTCCAATTAAGCTCCAGACGTGCTATAACCTGTGAAAGACTCTAAAAGACTCCAAAACACAAGAAAAGACTCTATAAAAGGACTTATATCATGGCCTAAATAGGGTAAAAACCATGATATATCATGGACTGATCTGCAAGATCGGATTGGGGACGATGCCTATGCCGCAATATGACCTGTACCCTGACTTATTTCGCCAGTTCCTTGCTTCTGTCCGCGTCTACTACACTGGTGCACCTCCAATGACTGCACAGCAGGGTGTTCTGACTTTTCTGATTCGCGGTGTGCGGTATAGGATATATTTTCAGGAGCTCTGCGACATATATGGGTTTCACTGGGATTTCTTGAGGTGCGAGTTTCCTCGCAAGTTATTGGATATTGAGGCATTCTGGTCTCACTTTGGGCATGAGGTCTATGACAGCAAGACCACTACACAGATGGATGTGCGCCATCCTGTCATGCGCTGCCTTGTGCGGATCCTGAGCAACACGTTGTTGTGTAAGATGGAGCCAAACAAGATGAGAGTTGCTGAGCTGATTGTTCTGTCTATTGGGATTGGAGACCTCATTTCTGATGAGAAATATGAGTGGCCTGAGTTGGATCTCGCGATTAACTTTGGTGATGTATTCGCACACCACTTGGAGTCGCTGAAGGTTAAGCCTTTTACAGGACGCAGCAAGACTTCTAGGACTGCAGGACGACCGAAGACCGAGACGGTGGGCAGTCTTCTCACTCCCATTTTCCTGCACCTAGGAATCAGTACCACTAGTTATTCGATCGTGACTTCCCGCGAGCTTATGGACGAGGAGCACTAGCTTGGAGCACCTGCGTTGGCTGAAGCCTCACAGGCGTTGGGTTTTCAGCACTTCTGTTGGGACTATCTGGTTTAGCTCCCCAACACTGATCTGACAGACATATGCGGTGACCCTGCTCAGTTGTTTTTCGCACCTGCTCCTACTAACATGGAGCCTGCACCGGTCACTCGACGTCGAGGCTCAGCAACTAGAGCACGACCTCCTTCACCTGGCCCTGCTGGGGGTCAACCGCGACACGAACCATCTCCCATTGCTGCTGCGCTTTCTCTTCCTCCACTACCTGAGATGGAGATGGATCCTTTTCAGCGATATGTAGTCGTGAGTCTGCAGACGATCTGAACCGCCATTTCCCATTGTAGCTGCATGGCGTCTCAGCGTCCTGTTTCACCTCGTTCACCGCACACGTCTACTGACGCTGGTCCATCTGGTACTGCTGGCGATGACTCTGGCGCCACTGAGGATGATTAGTCCTCTTTCTATCTGATTATCACGTTTGCTGATTCTTTTCCCTTTTCTTTTCATTTTCGTTTGAACTTTTGTGTCTTTTATGCTTTTGGACCAGTGGATTTATGCTTCTATGATATTTTGTTGCACCTAACTTGTGTTTGAGTGGTCTAACAGTGCTTACATTTAACACCTGGATCGTTTGACACATTTTTTGGAGTTACATATGACCTTAGACGTTGAAAACGAATTACCTGTGTCGACCAATACTTGGTATCGATTGATACCAAGTTGGGTGTCGGTCGACACTCGTACCTCATTTCGGTAATTTTTCGTTTTTCATAATTTCAATCTATTCTTTTGTTTTTTGTTTTTTTCCCCAACTCTAGACTAGATAATATTGGGGACAGTGTTGTTCAAGTCTGGGGGAGGTAGTCGCTGACATAGTTTTTGTTTTTCTTAGAGTCAGTCATTCGTTGTTTTATTGAGTCAAAATTTGTTGGAGACTGTGATCTTTTTCTTGAATCTATTGATCTGACCTTCTTCTAAGTGACCATTTTTACAGAATCAGTTACAGATCGACTAATGAAAAATTCAAAGGCTGGCCAGTTAACTAGAAGACACTCATGTTTCCAGCAAAGTTCTTTAAAGCCTGAGCCAAATTTGTGCACTTCATTGATGTGATTGATGTCCATAGAGCTTGATTCCTCAGTCGTATCTGACAAAAGAACCCACGTGTTTAAAGTAATGGTATTTCTCTCCCTGTTACAAGTTAAGAGGCATTAAAAGATGAAATGATTTTCTTCTGAGTAGAGAGTTAGGAAAATTTCCAGCGATCCCATTATTCTACTTTAGAGGGAATGATCACACAAAGGTAGAAGCGAGGTTAGGAAAATTTCCCGTGATACCATTATTCACCTACACCTTTATTACTTTTTATGGGAAGAACCGGAGATTTGGTGGCAAACACCATTAATACTCGCGTTTCAAACCTTAATAAGCATATGCGAGAACATAATAAGAAATAAGTCTGGAGGAGAGAAAATAATACCAGAAAGTGTGAAATTGGATGGTTCCTTGTCATGATATTGTATGGGAAAGAATCTAAAAGGTTCTTGGTATTAATCACAGCAATGAAACTGGCGAGAGGGCGCTGTGAAATGATGTGTGTAGTCAGGGAAGTTGCGAATGTCTACGGAGAAGTACATGGTGGTTAGATTTGAAACTAGTTATGTGATACGTGGAGCACTAAGGAAAATGGTCAATGCAATGTTTCAAGAACAGGTGAGTCTCTATGTTTTCAAACCTCTTTCTCTGGTTTAGTCTTCTATTTGCTTGAGAGCAAGCAAAGGCTAAGTCTGGGAGAGTTGATATATCATGGTTTTTACCCCTTTTAAGCCATGATATAAGTCCGTTTTATAGATTCTTTCTACTGTTTTGTAGTGGTTTAGAGTCTTTTACAGGTTTTAGCACGTTTGGAGCATAATTGGAGATATTGGAGCTTTCTGGAGCATTTTGGAGCGAAGCAGAAGTTCGTGTAGCTGAGTACCCGATTCGAAGCCTGAGTATCGATCGATACTGACTAGTATCGGTCGATACTCACTGCAGCAAGACACGATTCGTGACTTAAATGAAGAATTGAGGAATTGCAAAATTGCCCAGAAGACTTTATTATTTACAAGAAGCCCCAAAACGTGATTTAGGTTATTTAATAGGATTTTACAGCCACTTTGATGGCTATGCTTTATTTTACTTTGGTTTTGTGATAGAGCTTTGGAAGGGAGACAAGTCGGAAACTATGTTCATCCGAGAGAAGATTTCGAACCCTCTTGTTACTCTTTCTTATTTATTCAAGTATTTATTCAGTCATGTTTATTGCTTCAATTTCCATGTCTTATTAGATCTCCTGTTAGGTTTAGGGATTCTCATTAGGGATTTCTTTGAATGCTAGGTTGATTAGTTGTTTAGGGTTCATAATCCGAATTAGTTCTTCACCATAGGTTGTTCTTTTAGCTAATTCTGGATTGATCACCTAAAACTTAGATCTTAGGATAATTGATTAGGCACGAGAGTGCGATTAATTACCTGATAGAACATAGGGTGAGAAAAATAACTATTCGCAAAAATATTTGGTTTAGTTATTTTGTGAACAAATCAAACTTGAACTAAAAGCTGGTTTAGACTTTAGGATTCGCAAAGAGATTTGGAATTCTAGGATTTATACTTAGATAATTCTCGCAACGAGAGTTGGTTAATTATACTTTAGTGATTTGAGTTCAAGAACCGTGCATAACCTGAACCCTGATTAGTTAGTTTATCTGCATTCATTGATTTCCTGAAAAATTCTCTGAACCTATCTTTCTCCAATTGAATTTACAAAAGTTTAATTTACGTATTGCTTTCAATTACATTGATCATATAGCTTGATTTTCTTCTATACAATCTATTGTGTGTTTCCTTGAGTCTTTGTGGATTCGATCCCTAAGTATTACAATCGACAAAGCTTTTGTACTTTTAGGGTATTAATTTGAGCTTATGAAATAGTACCAAGAATGCAGACCTTGAGCAAAGGAAGCAGTCTGAAGGTATGGATGGATCTCAGATTGCTGAGGTGAATGCTAAGTTAGATTCAGTGCACAATCTGTTGATGGGAAGGACCCAAAAAGCAGTACACTTTGCTGCTGAAGATGAAGTGGAGGATGTTAACTATATTGGTGGAGCTGGTTTTGGGTTGAATCAGTTTGTCCAGAAACCATTCCAGAGCAGTGGCTACACCAGAAACTATGGGAGTTCATTTTATCAACCTCTGCCTGCTAAAACCCTAGAGAGCAAGATTGAGTCTATGTTTGAACAACTTGTTCAAGGACAGCAGAAGATGACAGTGGACTTCAATGGGAAGATGGATGCTATGTACACAGATCTGATTGGAAAGATCGAGGTTCTCAGTATTCATCAGAAGATGCTGGAAACTCAAATAGCTCAGACTGCAGTAACTGTCATGGGAAAGATGGTTCATCCACAAAATGAACACGTCAATGCAATCACTGTAAGAAGTGCTGAAGAGGTCATTCCAGTGGTGAAAAATGGTCTAAATGAGGAAAACTTCACAGAAATTGAAGATGATTTTGAGCCTGAGATGACTGTGTTCGTATCCTCCACTAGTATCGACCGACATTCACCCTGTATCGATCGATACCAGTCTGCAGAAGCGACACAAAAACCCAGTATCGACCGACACCAACCTAGTATCGATCGATACTCCTTGCAGACCGACCCAGAAATTGCGAAAACAACAAGGATGACTGAGGAACGTGTTTACAAGCCTAAGATACCATACCCTCGACCACCTAGACATCTCATGAACCCTATTACTGCGGAGAAGTTGCTAGCTTTTGAGAAAATGGTCAGAAGGATTCCCCACACTATATCTTTTGAAGAAGCTTTTGAAAACCGTCCTTTGGAGTGTTACTTCCAAAATTGCAGAGAAACTGAGGAAGAGATTAAGGCACTCTTCATCAAGGCCAGAAGTACACCACCTCCACTGAAGCAGCTGACTAAGAGGGAAGACCCAGGAATATTCTCAGTTCCATGTTCTATTTCTGGAGTTAAATTCAAAGAGTCTCTCGTTGACTCGGTGCTTGCATCAATGTCATGTCAAGGGCAATTGCAGAGAGATTGGGAGCTGATATTCGATCTCCCAGGACATCTATCACATTCGCGAACTGTTCCACCTCACTCCCATATGGTACAATCCCTGATTTGCTGGTTAATGTAGGAGACTGCCTGGTTTCAACTGATTTTGAGGTTGTGGAGATGAGTGCAAGATCTAGTACGTAGTTGATTCTTGGAAGACCGTTCATGGCTACGGTTGGTGCCATTATAGATACACCAAGCAAGAGAATCTCGTTCTCGTACATTGACAAGGAGGTGTACTACAAACCATTCCTACTAGAGGAACTCCCACACATATCTCTTGCATCACCATTGTTACAGGAGAGATGTTGGTAGTTGATCTTTTGGAAGAGCCTCCTGAAGAGCCAACTGTCATAGACCTTCTAGATTGTCCTTCTGTCATCACCAAGAAAGACGTCAAAACATCTAAGGCAAAGAAGAAGGTGAAGAGCAAAGGAGTGAATCCCTCAGAAGTGTGATGGGGATTCGATTGAATACAAGGTGAAGTGCAGAGGAACCTCAAAACCATTTTCTAAGGCTAGAGTCAATCTTACTTTGGAGCTGAAAGAGAAAGGAAATGAGGTTGTGGAGAGCATGTTGAGCAGAACTCTGAAGCTGGAAGTGTCTAGTTGTAGAACTTGCATGGGAGTAAGTTCGCAATCTTCTCTTGGCTGATCACCTGAGCCAGAGTCAAGCTACTGACTTAAAACAAGCGCTTGGTGGGAGGCAACCCACTGGTAAGTCTGTATATAAGTCTTTTGTTTTTGTTTTTGGTTTTGGTTTTATGTTTTGTGTCTTGTGTTTTGCGTGAATCAGTTACAGAGGATCGGTATCGACCGATACCACCTGGTATCGACCGATACCACCTGGTATCGATCGACACCACATGCATTAATGACGACGAGAAGAAGTTTCTGTGTCGACCTAAGCCTGGTATCGCTCGATACCAGGCTGTGTGTCAGTCGACATTCCCCGTTCCATCACGGTAGATTTTTCTTTTTCCATAATTCCAACTTCGTCCATTTGATTTCTTTTACTAACTCTAGGCTAGATAACACTGGGGACAGTGTTTTTCAAGTCTGGGGGAGGTAGTCACTGACATTGTTTTTGTTTTTCTTATAGTCAGTCGTTTTTGAGTCATTCGTTGTTTTATTAAGTCAAAAATTGGTTGGAAACTGTGATCTTTTTCTTGACAATAAATGATCTGACCTTGCTTCTAAGTGACCATTGCTACAGAATCAGTTTTAGATCGACTAATGAAAAATCCAAAGGCTGACCAGTTAACTAGAAGACACTCATGTTTCCAGCAAAGTTCTTTAAAGCCTGAGCCAAATTTTTGCACTTCATTGATGTGATTGATGTCCACAGAGCTTGATTCCTCATTCATATCTGACAAAGGAACCCACATGTTTAAAGTAATGGTATTTCTCTCCCTATTACAAGTTAATAAATAAAATGCATTAAAAGATGAAATGATTTTCTTCTGAGTAGAGGGTTAAGAAAATTTTCAGCGATCCCATTATTCTACTTTAGAGGGAATGATCACACAAAGGTGGAAGCGAGGTTAGAAAAATTTCCTGTGATACCATTATTCGCCTACACCTTTGATTACTTTTTAAGGGAAGAACCGGGGATTCGGTGGCAAACACCATCAATACTCGTGTCTCGAACCTTAATAAGCATATGCAAGAATATAATAAAGAAATAAGTCTGGGGAGAGAAAATAATACCAGAAAGTGTGAAATTGGATGGTTCCTTGTCATGATATTGTATGGGAAAGAATCTAGAAGGTTCTTGGTATTAATCACAGCAATGAAACTGGCGATGAAGGCTTTATTGAGTAATGCTGTGAGATAATGTGTGTAGTCTGGGAAGCTGCGAATGTCTACGGAGAAGTACATGGTGGTTAGATTTGAAACTGGTTATGTGATACGTAGAGCACTAAGGAAAAGGGTCATTGCAATGTTTCAAGAACATGTGAGTCTCTATGTTTTCAAACCTCTTTCTCTGGTTTAGTCTTCTATTTGCTTGAGGGCAAGCAACGGCTAAGTCTGGGGGAGTTGATATATCATGGTTTTTACCCCTTTTAAGCCATGATATAAGTCCGTTTTATAGAGTATTTCTACTATTTTGTAGTGGTTTAGAGTCCTTTACAGGTTTTAGCACGTTTGGAGCATAATTGGAGATATTGGAGCTTTCTGAAGCATTTTGGAGCAAAGCAGAAGTTCGTGTAGCTGAGTACCCGATTTAAAGCCTCAGTGTCGATCGATACTGACTAGTATCGGTCGATACTCACTGCAGCAAGACACGAGTCGCGACTTAAATGAAGAATTGAGGAATTGCAAAATTGCGCAGAAGACTTTATTATTTACAAGAAGCCCCAAAACGTGATTTAGGTTATTTAATAGGATTTTACAGCCACTTTGATGGATATGCTTTATTTTACTTTGGTTTTGTGATAGAGCTTTGGAAGGGAGACAAGTCTGAAACTCTGTTAGTCCGAGAGAAGATTTCGAACCCTCTTGTTACTCTTTCTTATTTATTCAAGTATTTATTCAGTCATGTTTATTGCTTCAATTTACATGTCTTATTAGATCTCCTGTTAGGTTTAGGGATTCTCATTAGGGATTTCTTTGAATGCTAGGTTGATTAGTTGTTTAGGGTTCATAATCCGAATTAGTTCTTCACCATAGGTTGTTCTCATAGCTAATTCTGGATTGATCACCTAGAACTTAGATCTTAGGATAATTGATTAGGCACGAGAGTGCGATTAATTACCTGATAGAACCTAGGGTGAGCAAAATAACTATTCGCAAAGAGATTTGGTTTAGTCATTTTGTGAACAAATCAAACTTGAACTAAAAGCTGGTTTAGACATTAGGATTCACAAAGAGATTTGGAATTCTAGGATTTAGACTTAGATAATTCTCGCAACGAGAGTTGGTTAATTATACTTTAGTGATTTGAGTTCTAAAACCGTGCATAACCTGAACCATGATTAGTTAGTTTATCTGCATTTATTGATTTCATGAGAAATTCTCTGAACCTATCTTTCTCCAATCGAATTTACAACAGTTTAATTTACGTATTGCTTTCAATTACATTGATCACTTAGCTTAATTTTCATCTATATAATCTATTGTGTGTTTCCTTGAGTCTCTGTGGATTCGATCCCTAAGTATTACAATCGACAAAGCTTTAGTACTTTTAGGGTATTAATTTGATCACATAATCAAATGTTGCTTGATCCCACTCCAGAAAACTCGTCTTCATTTGGTAAGTATTGAAGAACAATTCTTTCAACAAAAATCTCGCATAACCTGGCCAAAACACGGGGATCGAAACACAACATTTTATCATCGAATAGTGCAGACAAGAAGGGGAAAGAACGCGTTGCGAAAGCTGATAACTGTAGATGAAACCACTATTACTGACCCGAGTGCAATTATGGATGAAGCAGTAAACCATTTCAGGCGGTTTCTACACCCTTAACCGCAACAGCCAGATGTCCCCCTTCCAAATCTCACTGATCTAATATCTTATCGGTGCTCACCGCAACTCGCCGCGAGTCTGGTCAGACCGGTATCGTGAGAAGACATCCATAAAATTTTACACTCGATGCCGTCATATAAAACCCCTGGTCCATATGGCCTTACAAAGGAATTCTTTCTGGCTGCTTGGCCTTGGAGACGATGTCACTGTGGCAGTCCAATCCTTCTTCTTGAACGGGATCATGCCCCACGGGGTCAACGCGACTATCCTCACACTTGTTCCGAAGATCACAGATGCGCAATGTATGAAAGATTTTCGACCCATTGCTTGCTGCAATACTTTATACAAGATCATCTCAAAGCTCCTAGCTCAGCGGCTAAAGCAGCTCCTCTCCGAAGCCATCAATCCAAATCAGAGCGCATTTATTAATGGTCGGATTTTACTCGAAAATGTTCTGCTTGCGACAGAACTGGTAAAAGACTATCATAAAGACTCCATCTCTCCCCGAAGCGCTCTGAAAATCGACATCTCGAAAGCCTTTGACACTGTGTGATGGGATTTTTGATATGCTCAAATTAATACCCTAAAAGTACTAAGCAGTAGTTGCAGTAAAGTAGGGGTCGAACACAAGGACTCACAGAGACACACAATAGATTATAAAGATGAGAATTAAGCTAAGCGATCAATGATATAGAAAACATAACGTAAATTAAAAACGGTTGTAAATTCAATTGGAGAAAGATAGGTTCAGGGTATTTCTCAGGAAATCAATGAATGCAGATAAACTAACTAACAGAATTCAGATTTAGCGCGGTTTTTGAACTCAAATCACTAAGGTATAATTAATAAACTCTCGTTGCGAAAACTATCTAAGTCTAAATCCTAGAATTCCAAATCTCTTTGCGAATCCTAAAGTCTAAACCAGCTTTTAGTTCAAGTTTGATTTGTTCACAAAACAACTAAACCAAATCTCTTTGCGAATAGTTATTTTTCTCACCCTAGGTTCTGTCAGGTAATTAATCGCACTCTCGTGCCTAATCAATTATCCTAAGATCTAAGTTCTAGGTGATCAATCTAGAATTAGCTTTGGAAACAACCTATGGTGAAGAACTAATTCAGATAGTGAATCCTAATAACTAATCAGCCTAGCATTCAGAGAAAACCCTTATGAGAACCCTAAACCTAACAAGAGATCTACTCATACATGGAAATTGAAGCCATAAACATGTTTGAATAAATCATCAAATAAAATAGAAAGAGTAACAAGAGGGTTTGAAATCTTCTCTCGGACGAACAGAGTTTCAGACTTGTCTCCCTTCAAAAGCTCTCTCACAAAACCAGAATAAAATAAAGCGTAGCCATGAAAGTGGCTGTAAAATCCTATTAAATAACAAAAATCACGTTTTGGGGCTTCTTGTAAATAATAAAGACTTCTGGGCAATTTTACAATTCTTCAACTCTTCATTAAACTCGCGGGTCGTGTCTGCTTCGATGAGTGTCGACCGATACTAGGCAGTATTGATCGATACTGATGCTTCAAATCGGGTACTCAGCTACACGACATTCTGCTTTGATCCAAAATGCTCCAGAAAGCTCCAATATCTCCAATTATGCTCCAAACGTGCTAAAGCCTGTAAAAGACTCTAAAACACTACAAAATAGTAGAAAGGCTCTATAAAACGGACTTATATCATGGCTTAAAAGGGGTAAAAACCATAATATATCAATTTTATAATTGCAGCTCTGCTTGCCATGGAACTACCAGCTCTCTTTGTTTCCCGGATCCAAAGCTGTATCACTACATCACACTTCTCCGTCTGTGTCAATGGTGAGATTTATGGATTCTTCCCGAGCTCGAGAGGTCTTAGACAAGGATGCTCTCTTCGTCATTGCTATAAACGTACTGTCTCTGCGGCTGAACCAAGCAGCTATAAGTGGAAGAATTGGTTATCATCCGTCTTGCCAAGAGATCAATCTTAATCACCTAAGCTTTGCGGATGATATGTTGGTCTTTATGGATGGCTCGTAGAGATCTCTTACAGCAACAATCGACATTTTAAATGACTTCGCTATGGATTCGGGATTAGCCATAAACGCCTCCAAGTCTTCTCTATTCATGGCTGGGCGTATACACTCTTCTCTACAAATACAAGCCATGAACTTGGGACTCCCAATAGAACATTTCCCCATCCGGTATTTGGGACTCCCTCTCACCACTAAGAGTATGAAGCGCCTTGACTACGAGCCTCTCATTGACAAAATTCGGACTCGTATGGTCAGCTGGTCTAACAAATCATTATCATTTGCCGGTCGACTTCAACTTATCTAATCTGTCATTATGAGCATCACAAATTTTTGGAGTGCGGCTTTCCGGCTGCCTAAGAAATGTTACGACACCATTGAAAGTATGTGTTCAGCTTTCCTTTGGTCGGGGTCTCCACATACCTCGTCAAAAGTGAAAGTATCATGGGACGATCTCTGTACCCCAAAACAAGAAGGCGGTTTGGGTATTAGACGTTTCTCGGGTATTCTCGTTGAAATTAATCTGGCGGTTACTTACAAATTCGGGATCCCTTTGGGTTGCTTGGACGCGTCACTACCTATTGAGAGAAACTTTGTTTTGGGATGTAGGAGAAGGAAACCGAGGATCTTGGATATGGAAAAAGCTTCTCAGACTGAGACCTTTGGCGTATGAGTTCATAAAAACTGAGGTGAAGGATGGAAATTCGACCTTTTTCTGGTTTGATAATTGGGTAGAGATGGGTCGGCTAATCGATGTCATCGGAGATGTAGGGACTTGACTCCTAGGTACTTCTCGAACAGCACTGGTCTCTGAAGTTGGTAATGAATCTTCATGGATGTTTCGGCGATGTCGTGGCCCACAAGTGCAACAAATGCTTCAACGGATTCGAGCACTTCCACCTCCGGATCCTTCCGCCGGGCCTGATAACCATCTATGGAAGCAAGGGACTGATGAGTACAAACATCTCTTCTCAACACGGAGAACGTGGGACCAACTCCGTTTGCCGGCGGTATCTTGGTACAAAACAATCTGGTTTGCTGAAGCTATCCCTCGCCAATCTTTCATAACTTGGCTGGCGATTCGGAACAGACTAGTAACGGGCACTGGCACTAGAGCTTGGGGACTAATCCAATAATGCACGCTCTGCGGAGAGATAAATGAATCGTGTGATCATATGTTCTTCGCTTGCCCCTACTCATACACTGTATGGACTACGTTATGTGCGAGACTTCTCGGCAATCGTATCTCTCCCGACTGGAACAGGACCTTGCAATCTCTGAGCCGAAATTGACTCAACGCAATGGACTCACTGCTGATTAAAATGGTGTTTCAAGCTGTGATCTATGGAATTTGGAGATAACGCAATGGAAGGAGACACCAACGGCCGTCCATGACTCCGCTCATATTGGCTTGTCTGATTGATATTGAGATGAAAAATCGCTTGTCTGTGTATACTTCAATGGCCGACACCCAATCAAATCATCTCCTTCAACGATAGTTAGAGAGGGGACTACATTTTGGCAGGTGACTTTACATCTGAAAATTCTACCGGAACTCCTGCTTCTGTTCCATACTGCTCTAAATCCTTAGTTAAATTGGACTGTCCTCTTTGGCCTTATTCTGTATATATTTGTTTCTTTGTTGATTAATAAATTTCACATTTCAACAAAAAAAAAAAAAAAAAAATCACTCTTTCAACGGTGGTTCTTTGGGATTCTTAAGGTTGTCATTTCTTTTTTATTTTTTTTAAACAAATTTAACATTTCAACCCAAAAAAATAATAACAAAATTAATCGAGAGAAATTGTTTTAGTTGAATATTTGGGCTCGCAATAAACAGGCCCATCAATGATAAGGGTTTGAGTCTCATCCCTCAGTTGTCTGATGATGCTGAGAGATGCATCGATGAAATGTTAATTTAATTATCCAACAACAAAGCCCAAATCATCAAAAACCAAATTCTTGTGGACCAAGGCACATATGAACTTTTTTTTATTTGATTATGTTGTATTATTTTATATTTACTTAGGGTGTGATCCGCGCTATGCACGTGTTAAACAATTTTCTAAACTGTTTTTATTGTTTAATTTTATTTTATTTTTCTTGGTCTCATAGTTAATTTAATTCTTAAAGTTATAATCATCTATGTGTTTGTTTAGTGGATGATATACATTTTCTGTTTTTTTGTCGTGGTCAATTTTATGCAATTAGTTATTTTTTTAGGAAATTGGATATAGTATTTCATGTACGATTCTAATCATATTTATTGTGTCAAATAAGTTTGTGATTCTTAATTCTATTGTTTTTTAAAAAATATTTTGAAAACGACTTCCATATTTAACTGTAGAGAAATATGTTTGTGGACAGTGACGGAGCTAGATATAGGTTTTATGGGGTTCAAAAAGATTTGAACTCAAAACATAGAGGTCAAAAAGAGAGATTTTGATCAATATTCACCACAACAACAACACTTGAACTCTTGAAGTAAGCTTGCAAACTAAATTTTATACATTTTGTAAGGGTCACTTGACCCCATTCTCTCCATGGTGTCTCTGCCACTGTTTGTGGGAAGCAATGTTTGATAAAAGTTGGATTAGGGATACTTTTAAGCTTTTTAAATATAATTAAATTTGAAGATACGGTGGATACTTAAGAACATACGATTAAATATAAAATTTGGGCTAGAAGTATTTTTAAACTTTTAAATATAATTAAATTATATATAAATATTTTGTGTTAATTAATATATTGGATGTTTAGGTGGACGCTGAAATGGCAGAATGAGAAGTGAGGAAATATAACTTTATATATATATATATATATATGATAATATACATATATATATTTTAAATATACCATAATTACTATCATGAAATAATAAAGTATTCAAAAAAAAAAAAATTTATATCACTTGAAAATATATTAGGAGACTAAATTTGACATTTTTGCTTCCATGACATCTCGCAATTGATATATATTAAACTAAAACTATAATTGAATATATTTTTCAATTTTATTAACTACTAAATTATACTTGTTGTATCTGGAATTACAACGGTTAAAATTTGTAAATAAGAATAATAGAGGATTTTGGTTATCTTTAATAACATAAGAATTGAATGGCTTTTCAGCAATAAACAAAAAATATATTTCTCGGAGTGAGTTGAATAGATCAAGAAGCGATTTAGACACAAAATTGGGAGTAGAATGAACTTAGTATTTCGTCCTCGAGAGTGTTTTATACAAGAACAAGAACAAAAAATCGATAAGAACTAAGTGTGTAGTGCTAATTATGAATGGAAGAAGTTGGTGTGCTCCTTTTCCTTGCCCTTGTTTTTATACTCTGAGTCAACATTGTCATTTACTCCGCTTAATTCGCCATGAATAGTCTTTAATTGGGAGGATTCGGCCGTTACGTCCAGACGTTTTTAATCGCTAGTTTGAATGAGTCTTTGGCCGTTGCGGGGTTGACTGATTAACATTTATTCTCATTTGACTATTAGTGACTCAAGCATGCCTTTCAGCTCGGCTATTTACCATTGTTTATTGGGCATGATTTATCGGACCGAGATTTTCACCTCCACAAAACTATATATTATTTGATTATTATCTAAATAAACTACATTTTATAAGTATTTTTTCATATTAGATTGATTTTATATGGCATGATCTAAATTCATTTTGAATATTTCCATATACTTGTTTTGTCAAAATAAGACATGTAATGCATATTATTGACATTATACGTTAAGATCAGGGCCGGTCATGAGCCATACTAGATGAAACATTGGCCATAGTCTTTTTTTTTTGTTGGCCAAACTTTTTTTGTTTGGCCCCCAAATATATTTTTTTTAATTTTTTGGCCCTAAAAATACAAAACTTTAAAATTGGTCTTGAACCTCCAAAATTTCAGGACCGGTCCTGGTTAAGATTAATTTGTTTTGTAACACGTAAATCTGAACACAATATGAGTTAATTACAATCTTTGGCTAGAAATCAGGTGGCTGTGATCTAAATCTTTAGCTGGCCAGGTCGCTTTCTTTGTAAGTAAGCTTGTCTCCATAACTCGAACTGTCTTTGTCTAAGCACATACATGCTTTTTTTTCTACACGTCAAATATTTTGATTCGTGCACTTGTGGAATCCATTTTGATATTTTAGAGATAATTCAATCTACATCATATTTTTTTTTTGAAATTTAAAATTTAAAGATGGCTATTCAATTTTCTATTAAATTCAAAAAACAAATTTACCGGTTTAGATTTTTTTTGTTTTTCATCGAATTGAGACACACTTTTTTTATCAGGAATAAATTTCATGTCGTTATGGTTTGCGTTTAGCCCGATTTAGAAAAAAAAAATAACGATAAACATGAGCATTAGGAGTCAAAAACGATTTTACATTGTTAAGTCTCATCTCTTTTGCACCATGATCTATAAAACTAATGTTACTTTCTGGCATCTAAACCGAACCAAATTGAGTTTGAACCGGAATTTGTGAAACGAATCTGAATTGAAATTTGGTTATAGTTTGAAATATAAAGAAATTTCAATTCGTTTCATTTAATAATGTAAAGTTGTTTTTGAGTAAAGGCGTGCCACACGTGAATGAACTGAATGGTTCCATTAACGATGTCATAAACGTAAATAAACATCAAAACCTAAGAGCTATCTCAGTGAGCTAATAAAACGCACCGTTTCGTTAATCAAATGCATAATGATCCGACGCTTAGAAGTTAAACCATAAGGTTAGTGTAATAACCTAACGCCGTAATAATTTAACGCAGAGTAAAGGCTTTATAAAAGCTCTCTCCTTTCACTTCTTCAAAACTCCGAGAAAGTGAAGAGAAAACGCGACCAAAAAAAATGGACGAAGATGGTTTTTGGCAATGTCCCAAACATTTTTCGAAACGCGGTTTTGTTGGCGGCGAAGGCGTTTGCCCTTATTGTCTCCACGAACGACTCTCTTCCCTTTGCCCTGACTGTGCTCACGATCTTCCCTGCTCGTGTAGCTCACGCGCCGCCGTATCTTTCTCTCCGTCGTCTTCTTCGTCTTCCTCCTCGTTCTCCCTCTTCGCCGGAGATATTAATTTCAATTTCTCCGGGATCGGATCGGTAGGGCGAGTCGTGAGTTTGATCGAATGCGAACCGGCGTTTCGGAGGTCGAAATCGATGGCGGTTCCGATTAGACCGGATACGGTTATCGATTCCGGGTCGGGTCTAGAATCGGATCGTGGTAGGGGCAGAAAAACGTCGTCGTTTTGGAGGATGTTTATGAGAAACAGAGGAGGAGATACGAAGCCAGCGATCATGAGGAAGTCGAGATCTGTTGCGGTCGACGGAGAATCGACAATTTTTCCGGCTCCGGCGAGGGGAAAAGGGAAAGGATGGAATTTTCCGAGCCCGATTAAGGTTTTCCGGCAATCGAAGATGATATTTCAACAACGGTCTCCATTGTACAGAGGTTGACATTTTCTGTTAGTTTCTTTTGGGATTATCATTTTTTTAAATTACAGATTATTATTAGTTTGATCATTTTCATGTTTTTTTTAATATATATTTTCATGTTTCTTAAGCTCTTGTAATTTAGAAAGAGGGGAAATATTAATATCGTGAAATTCTTTTTAACTGTCAATGCTTTATTTTCATTTTTCATGTTTCTTAAGCTATGATTGATGGTGTTGTATTATTCTTTTCTTATTAAAATTACTTTCGGCAGATATTCAGGAATTAAGGAGCATGTTTGGGATTAAAAAAAAAAGTAATTCAATTAAAATATTAATTGAAGGATTATGGAAATATAATGGGTGATTGGAGGGAGATTTTGACAGATGATTGATGCATATACGTTGGTAGCTGGCCAATTTTAGTTGTTAAAAATTGGGTTAAAAGGAGATTTTCATTGAAGCAAAAAAGTGATTTGGCCAGCTAAAATATCTAATATATGATTGACTATTAATTAATGAAGTTAATTTACTTAACTCAGGATCTTTGCAAAGTGTTTTGACTTTTTCTTGCTTCAAATCCTACATGTTATGTGACATAGACTCGCTCAATATGTGCAATCACTCTATAACCAGAATATTATATATATATATATATATATATATATATATATATATGGTAACTTAAAAAAAAAGGGAAAAATCTATTTTATTCCATCATTTACTGGAAACACTATCAACCAGAATTCGGTAATGTATTTAAATATTTTTGAATTAATTATGGCATAATTTTAAAATTTCTTAATATATATGAAATATGTTAAAAATAGCACAAGAGTATGTGTTTAACACATTTTGATAAATAAATAATTTAATTATATTTAAATTTTAGGTATTTTGATACAAAGAAATAAATTATGGAATCTTATATTTGATAATAAAAGTAATATTAAACTTAAATTTTAGTGTTTATCTTTAGGAATAGTTACACTAATATAATTTAGTCTATAGGTTAGGACATAGTGATAATTTATTTATATTAGTGTAACGGTTTAGAATTCTAAAGCATATAAGTTAGGACAGAGTGATAATTTATTTATTATATTGACCCAAATAAATTAATTTCATATAGTGATATTTTTTGGTCAATATAATAAATAAATTTAAAAAAATTCAAAAGTCCAAACCGAAAATATAAAATTTACATAGCTAATATCATACAAATATAATTTATCACTCTGTCCTAACTTATATGCTTTAGAATTTAGAATTTCAAACTGCATAAAATATATGAGAAAAAGAGAAAAAAACATCATTAATCTTTACCAACTCATCCAATTGTTTCAAGAAAATATACTAAGCCGCCGATATAATCGTCATTTTCACCAATGCGGAACAGTATATTATAAGGCTATTATCGTCCGCTAATGTGTTATTCACGCAAGTAATAGTCCAAATTGTTGTGAATAAAAAAGAAAGAGAAAATTGTTGTATGTATTATTCCATGAATAAAAAGAGGTATATATAGGTTTATATAGATTTGGAGAGCAAGCTGAATAAGGAGAATAAGGAAAACGAGAATATTCTAAACCTCCTAGAATATGTGCCTTATAATGGGCATCCATATATTTAATTCATAACACTCCCCCTTGGATGGCCATTATACAAAAATGATCATAATGCGCATAAGATGTTACCTCATTAAAAACCTTACTAGTAATACCCAATGGGAAAAACCATAATTAAGGAAAAAAGAGTGCAACGCGCTATTACTCACCCTCATGAGTACATCACTTGAAAGTTTTGAGACGGCGCGATCCAATATGTTGAACTAGTTTCTTGAAAGTAGCCATTGGAGATGTCTTGATCGCCAAATCTTCACTTGAACGAATTTGTAGTATAAGTATATCGCCATTCTTTTGCAATCAATGGGTGTCGCGGATGACCCATTTTGAGCATTCTCTTTGCTTCCAATGATCTCATTAATCTTTGGAATGGTGATAGACTTTCATATTTACATTCCCCGTAGGTTTCTATCATTTGTGTGTTCTTTGCTGCCTCATTAAAACCTTGCCATGGAAAAACCCAGTGGGATCAAAACCATGATAAGGAAAAAGCGTACAACCACGCACATCATCATATTTCTCCCCCTAGAAGCATCTTCTTTAAGAGATGCAATCCAATTATATATATCATCTTTAGGGAATTGATATAAGTATAACCTTAGTTAATACACTCGTATGATTATCATAATTTCTCAGGTTATTGGATTTCTAGTCCATAACATCATTTTCACATAGAAGATATTTTCTTCGTCTATTTGGACTTCATGCCAAATTTTCTTTTACATACAATCTTCTAAACATTCATATTGTACATACTTGTACATACGAGCTATTCATTCTCCTTGTTGTAAAAGGTATTGTTTTGACTTTCCTTCTTGTTATATGAAAGTACATCTTTCAATCATGAAAGAGATCAATAAACTACTCAAATAGCATTTTAAATGTGGTACTTCAAGACCAATCACATTGTCACATGTGAGCATTCTTTATCTCAAATAATGTAAGGATCTTTTGAGATAACATCTCTTTCCTTAGATTTACAATTTGGAAAACATAAAGACAATGTTGTCTTTCTAAAGTCGTTTTCTTCCAAATTTTGACTTCCGATAACTCTTCAAGAGTTTCGATTATGTTCAAATCAAGGATCACATTGATCCCTAATCTTTTGATTATACACATGGGTATATCGGTTATCTTATAATATCAACTTTAAGAGTATACCCCATGAAACATATTCACCGGAATTTGCTGCTTCTAACAGTTTAAATTCTTTGAGACTAATCAAGTATTTCTCTCATTATAAGACTCATAAGGGATCTGAAAATAGTTGCATCCACCACAAGAGAGTATATCTCTTCATATATTTTCATTCATCTTTCGCATAAAGATCCACTTATGTCTTACTAGTTTTACACTTTCAAATGTACGGACTACTGGTCCAAATACTTCTCTACAAGAGATTTTAATTATGCCTCTACGGCTTTTTTTTCATGATTGGTCAATCATCACTTTATGTACATTTTTCAATAAACCTTCTATTACCGCGGTTTATGATCCTCAAATCTCATCAACTGCTTCACTGCATGCAAAAATATTATCGACGTCGATTTGCTCTTGGTTCCATTTTATTCCAGACATGACACAACTAGTTGAAATCTCTTATCATTACCAGGTACCTGGATTTCCTTCTTAGCCATGTCTAATGTCTCTTATGGAGATCCTCCATAATTCTTTGATTCCTCGATATTGCCATTTCATAATCTGCTCCATTTCTTTTCGAGGATTCTAATATTTGGAACCAATAGGTCTATCACGCTTCATGCGATCTCTAGACTCAATAGCAGTTGATATTGTCTCCCTGGGACATCAATATTAATTGGAGCGCAGCTGGTATATGTGACTTCGTCACTCAATCAGGGTCAGGAAATGCTTCTGGCATTAAATTTGCTAACTCTGCAAATGAATTATCTTTTGAACTTCTAGTGCACATTCTTTATGAGGATCAAGATAATTTCTTTCACTGATTTTCTTTTCTAGCTGTTTATTTTCTTCTCCCCCCTTAATTGTTGGAAAGAATGACTCACTAAAATTACAGTCTGTAAATAGAATCTGATCCCTTATTGATGGCTCAATACATTTACTCATCAAAGGAGATTCATATCCAACAATTTCTAACCTCCTTTGAGGTCCCAACTTAGATCAATGTGGTGGAGCAACATTACATCCAAAATCTTTTAGTTGGGAAATATCTGGTTCCTAACTAAAAACCATTCTTGGGAGAACTCAAAATTATTCGTTGGCATAATGCGAATCAATGCGGTTTCACTCTAATCAATTAACCAAATACTTTCGCAAAGATACATAGTTGATGATCAGTTCAAAATATCTCCTTGTATACGTACCAGAAAACTAATATATTCCAAGTATATTGGATAGTGAAAACCGTATTATCAACTTCTTTTATGGATAACACATAAGAATCTTCTGGTTCTTTTTTTGCATTATTATTGAACCAGAATGGCCTAACCGGTTATGCCAAAACAACGAGATTTTTAGTAAACGTCTTGTAAACTATCTCCATTATATTATTTCGTTGAGTACAATTTATGAAGAATGCAGGTAGTTTTTCCAAATATTTTTACTGCCTTGGGTAATACTCATGATGTGAAGATGTTCGACATTTCCTTCACTCATTGTCTCAACTTGATAAATCTTAAAATCTTATGGATTTTCTTTACACATGATTTATCGAACATGAGTGTGAACATGATCTTCTGGATGTTCCAGTTACTATGAATTGTGGGATTCTGCAGTTCTCCCCCTCGAGATGATGACACTTCAGGTCCATCCATCTTGAATTGAATCCCACTTTAGAATCAACAACATACCCAACACTTAGATCATTTTGACCTTTGAGACTTAGGAGAGTATAAATGATTTCAAATTGCATTCCTATAGGCAAATATATTTGCTCTTCCGGAGCTTTCAATAATCTTTATACTACCTCATCGTGTACTCACAATAGCTTATTTCATCGTCAAATGAGAGAAATATCTCTTGTATGTTACCATCTTTATTTTCTCATTTCTAGTGAGAATCTGAGTTCTTGAAAGAAACTCTTTGACCTCAATCTTGACTTTAACCATAACCATATTCATATCCACGTTCACATGTACGACCACTTCTATAGCCATTTTCTCGACCAATGTTATTGGTGTGGTCTAGTATATGATGTTACACATTCACTTTAAGGAATGGACCGGAGCTCAAGATTTTGTCATCTATAATTCATTGTTTTGCTCTGCAACCGATCACAGATTCCAAGTTTTGTAATCTTATATTAACCAATCATAACGAGTTTTAGACAATATCACATTATAGTGATCATATCTTTCTTTTAGATTTACTCTAAAGAAGTTGTGGATATTTTACGATCAAGTAGGTCATGACACACATATAATAGTTACATAAAATAATTCAATCATCTGTTCAATACAAAAATGAAAATTGTACCTTAAATCAAGAGGTGAAAGATGAAATTGGTGTATCACATTAGTGGTGTTCTCTTTCCTCGATCTTATATGTTCAACGATCATAATAGAGTCACTACAACAACACAATTATAATTAAAGTATATGAGAAGAAGAAATCTTCGTCCATAATCGTAAATCTTTTTACGTAGTCAAAATTTAATTAACCATGATAAAGTATGGAAACATAAAGCAATAAGACATTCGCTGAAGACATTCGCTGATCATAAAGAAAGCATGTGTCGATAATAATATATGAATCTCGGTTTACCAAAACCAAATTAAACCAACGAATTACTAAACCAATAAATACCAAAGTAATTATGCAATGTCGGTTTAAACAAAAGTCAACCTGCTATAAATCTACAGTTCACATGAATCGATAAAGTCTAAATGATTTCCAAATAATCAAACCAATGCTTTAATGTCAAATTCTAATTAACGATTTTCAAAACTATTAAGCTAAACCATGAACTGATCATCGATTTTTAATCTCTGTTTTTTCCTTCTTCTTTTTTCTTAAGAATCTAATAATTAATAATAAAAAGTGATTCAATTTTCATAGCAACTTTAATAACTCCACTTTGTCTTTATTTGATCATGTGACTACTAAGATTTAATTAATCATAATATTTGTATACTAATATTAAAAACATAAAATTTACATGTTATGTTATGCAATTTAAAAGATCCCCAAACATATCGTGAAATACATGATATTAACCATCAAACAATCATAATTTCACAATTATTATCTAAGTCTTATAGAAAAATAATTCTAAGCAATTAGATATATTAAGCAATAAAATTAATCTGTTGTTTAAGTCTATCAAAATAGCGAAGATGATAAATTATGATTCAAAGTTGTTTGAAGAAATTCAAAATCTAACTAAACCAAACAAGCATAGTTATAAGTAATTAAATTGATTGTAAAACATGAGTCGATACATGCATGACTACTAAATCATTCTCTTTTAAAGATCGACAATTATAAAGTAATAACTGTAAATATTAAAGGATGTGTCTGCATGCATATATATGATGTTAATTTCCAGCAGCAACAATTACTCATAAGTTATTCATTTACTGATAGACTAAAATCAGAGAGTATATTTACATGTTGCAGCAATAAATTTTGACTAAACAAACCAACCAACGATTTTCTTATAAATTTCTAATTAATTTCTCAACACATAAAAGAAAACATAGTATGGATCTCCATAGCAAAGTATGCAATTGCGATTAAAGTATGAGCCAATAAAATCATGATTCGATTCAAGCAATATTTATCTCGATTACGATGGCGACGTTGGATTTTAGATGAGAGATCGAAGAGATCAGTGTTGATCAGAGTTTTTGCGAAAGTTGCTCAGATGGCTAGGGTTTCGTGCTGATAACGTGTTGTGAATAAAAGAGAAAGAAGAAATTGTTGTATGTATTATTCCATGAATAAAGAAAGGTATATATAGGTTTACATAGACTTGAGGAACAAACTGAATAAGTAGAATAAGGAAAACAAGAATATTCTAAACCTCCTAGAATATGGACCTTATAATGGGCATCCATATATTTAATTCATAACACAAATAAGTGTTTTCACTTCAGAGTGTTGTTGATGAAATGCTTTGCATACATTCTTTGCCTCCATATGCCTGATCCATAATAGGTATTTTTATGTCGTCTTGAAAGCAAAATCAGTCTAAACTTGAAAATATTTTTGTTTCCTACAAAGAGTCATTGATATGACATTGATAACCAGTATAGTTGGGATTTTGTTTTGTTTCGAACTCTTTTCTTTAACCTAGAACTTCACTCTTTGTAATTGTAACGGGGTTTGCCCGAATTACTGTTTATACAAGTAAAATCATTATGAACTTTCTAAATGTACCAAATTATTGGTCAAAAATACATCACGTCAGATGGTTAGTGCTTTTAAATTTAAATCAAACTTCGAAATAAAAAAAACTATTTTAAAAATTATATTAGTTCAAAAAAATAGAAAATAAAAGTTCAAAAGGACTTCATGTCTTGTGAAACTAGAGATGGTTAGATTTGCTCTTTTTGGTATAACTTATGAACTCCTTTGTTAAATAGAACATCTTTCAAAGTTCAAAGATTATCTAACATTGTGGTTTCAAGACTCTTTATCTCGATAATTTGTTAACAGTTTTTGTCCTGTCTTGGTCATCCTTAATCTCCGTTATTAATATAAAACATCTTTATTTATTTCTCGTTAATGTAATCATCACGGTACAATTAATAAAAAACCTGAAATTATAACAAAAAATATATACACCGTTGGTCGTATACACCAAAGTTTAGATGTTTTTTTTTCTTTTTTGTTAAACAGTACAGTTTAAATTCAATCAACCAATATTTAATGTTTTAATTTGTTGATGTATCATTTTCATAACGATTTTAAAGAATTTTTCCTTTTGTTTTATTGGAAAGTAACCCTACAGGGTTAAATATTACGTTCAGACCTTTCATTTATAATAGCACATTTTTTGTTATAGTTTTTCCAAAACATATCAATGATTATAAAAAAAAAACTGAAATGTTTGAAAATGACGAATCTAAAACATTTTGACACACGATATTGGTTGATTGAATTTATTTCATAATATTCATAACAAATAATTCATACTTTTTCAAAAGTTTACCATATAAATTGTTTATTTTTCTGTTTATATATGCGTTTTTGTGATGATACCTCTACACTGTCAAGGATATGCTGTATCTCTAATCAATATCTCAATATTCACTTCCTATAATTAGCTTCTCTAGAGTATTCCCTTGTACCTTTATATAAGCGCAACTTATGTCAATACTCAATAATAAGAAAGCCCTTACATTTACATGGTAGCAGAGCAGGTTTCGATACCCTAATTCGTTTTTTTTTTTTTTTCACGGCGGCCTCCCTTATCTTCTAGATCTCGATCTTCTTCTCCTTTTCCTCTCTTCTTTTTCTCACCAGCCACCTTTCTTCGACATGTCTACCACTTCCGCTGAAACAATAGACACCACTCCGCAAGTGCTCCTCAATGTCAACATGTCAAATGTGACAAAGTTAACCGCAAGCAACTACCTGATGTGGAGCCTTCAGGTCAATGCACTCCTTGATGGCTATGAGTTGGCGGGTCATCTCGATGGATCCGCAACTCCACCACCCACCACTGTCATGGTCAATGATACGACAACACCAAATCCGGCTCACACCCTATGGAAACGACAAGACAAGCTTATTTACAGCGGGCTGATTGGTGTTATATCTGTCTCCGTTCAGCCGATTGTTTCGACATCCAAAACTGCATCAGACATATGGAAGACTCTTGCTGCAATGTATGCAACACCAAGAAGAGGCCATATGCAACATCTAAGACTTCAAATCAAACAATGGTCCAAAAGAATCAAAACCATCGATGAATACATTCAAGGTCTTACAACAAGGTTCGATCAATTGGCGCTGCTTGGGAAACCAATGGACCTTGAAGATCAACTTGAGTACATCATAGCTGGCTTACCTAAAGAATACAAGGCTGCTGCAGACCAACTTGAAGGACGTGATGTCACACCCTCCATTACGGAAGTCCACGAGAAATTGCTCAACAAAGAAGCCAAATTGTTAACAGCCATCTCTGCTCCCACCAGTATTCCTGTCACGGCCAATACTGCTTCCACTAGGTCTCACGGACGCCAACAACAACAGAACCAAAACCAACGGCCATCTCGATCCTGGAATCGAAATCAACAACAAAATCAACACAACAACTTCAGAGACAACCGCGTCTCGCGCAACTCTCAAGGTGGATATCAAGGAGGGTATCAAGGACGTTGTCAGCTATGTGGGGTGCACGGTCACAGTGCCAAGAGGTGTCCTCAACTGCAAAACTCAACATCGAGTACCAACTCCATGAGTTCCAACTACCCACCGTGGCAACCTCGTGCAAATCTGGCCTTGGGATCCCAGAATCCAAATGCTGCATGGCTCATGGACAGTGGCGCTACCCACCACATGACAAGTGACCTCAGCAACCTCGCACTTCATCACCCTTATCAAGGAAGTGATGCGGTGCTCATTGGAGATGGGTCTGGTCTTAACATAACCCATACTGGTTCCCTTTCTATGCCCTCTCCTTTCCGCAATTTCACACTAAATAATGTCCTTTGTGTTCCACACATTCACAAAAACCTGATCTCAGTTTATCGTCTTTGCAATTCTAACCAAGTTTCTGTTGAATTCTTCCCCGCTCACTTTCAGGTGAAGGATCTGAATTCGGGTGTCCCGTTGCTCCAAGGCAAAACTAGGGGAGATCTCTATGAGTGGCATGTTTCCCCAAATACTCTCACCTCATTCTTTGCTACTTCGACACCAAAAACATCTTTAGATGATTGGTACTTCCGCTTAGGCCATCCATCTGCTTCCATTCTTAAAACTATTGTTTCTCGTTATTCTCTTTCTCATTCAAAAATTACATCTCAAACTTCGTTGTGTTCGGATTTTTCCATCAATAAAAGTCATAAATTACCATTTGCTCAATCTTCGATTTCTTCCTCTCGACCTCTAAAGTACATATTTACAGATGTGTGGACTTCTCCTGTAACCTCAGTCGATGGCTACAAATATTATCTCGTTCTAGTTGATCATTTTACGCGGTACTCATGGATTTATCCTTTGAAAACTAAATCGCATGTACGCGATACGTTCATCCCATTCAAAGCTCTTGTGGAGAATCGGTTTAAGACGAGGATTGGTACCTTATACTCCGATAATGGTGGCGAGTTCATCGCACTCAAATCCTTCCTCGCTAATACTGGCATCACTCACTTCACCTCACCGCCACACACACCGAAGCACAATGGAATCTCTGAAAGGAAACACCGTCACATCGTCGAAACCGGTCTCACACTTCTCACTCACGCTGGAATGGCATCAGCATATTGGACATATGCGTTTGCGGCAGCGGTATATCTGATAAATCGTCTTCCAACGCCGGTGCTTCACATGGACTCGCCGTTTTAGAAGCTCTTTGGTGAGAATCCTAACTTCGACAAGCTATGGGTCTTTGGCTGCTTGTGCTTTCCGTGGCTCCGACCATATGCCAGTCACAAGCTCGACAACAGATCCACACCGTGTGTCTTCTTGGGTTATTCCCTCACTCAAAGCGCATATCTCTGCCTGCAACCAAGCTCTGGACGAATCTATACATCTCGTCATGTGCAATTTGAAGAGCAGACCTTTCCCTTCCGAAATTCAACGCAACATCAACAGCAATTGGAGTCATCAACAACAAATTCACAGCATTCACCTGTTGCGATTGTTCCTTTTCCGGCACAGGTCGCCGTACCCAACCTCGCTCCACCGGAAGTTCTGAGCTCCGATATGCCGCAGCCTGTATCGTTGTTACCTGCAACCATCAACGGCGACGGTGGCTCTATGGAAAATCAAGAGACGGTCCCCGCTACAAGAGAAATTCAGTTTAACCAAGCTAAAAATAATCCGTCCCCTCAAGCCCAAATACCTGAAAATTCCAATTCAAGCCCATCAACAACCAATACCCATCTCCAAGCCCAACTACTAAATCATGACCCAGCAAATCAACCAAATTCCCAATCCACAGACCCAAACACCACAACATAAAACCAATCAATTCCCGATCAAGTCAATCACCCAATTCCCGTGAATCAAAATCCAATTCCATCATCCTCCTCGCCTCCGCAGATCGTCGAGACTATCAATAATCTTCACCCCATGAGAACTCGTCTCAAAGCCAACATCAGAAAACCAAAAACCAAACTAAACCTTTTTGTTGCCCTATCCCCCATCCTCCCACCAGAACCTACAACGATAAACCAGGCGCTCAAAGACAAGCAGTGGAGATATGCCATATCTCATGAAATGACGGCGTTTGCTCAAAATCAGACCTTTGACTTGGTTCCTCAACCATTGAATCACAATATTGTCGGCTGCAGATGGTTGTTTAAACACAAGTTCTTACCCGATGGCTCACTTGGTAGATGCAAAGCACGCCTAGTCGCCAAAGGATATAATCAAGAATATGGACACGACTATACAGCCACGTTCAGCCCGGTAATCAAGTCCACTACGATTCGCCTGATTCTTGACTTCGCGGTATCACGGTCATGGCCAATTCGTCAATTAGATGTCAACAACGCCTTCCTACAAGGCACATTGCAGGAAGAAGTCTACATGGAACAGCCCCCTTGGTTCGTAGATAACGAAAATCCGATTCATGTATGTCGTCTTCGTAAAACAATCTATGGCTTGAAACAGGCACCGCGAGCATGGTACTTGGAGCTCAAAACATACATGCTCAGTCTTGGCTTCAAAAACTCTCTCGCAGACACCTCCATGTTTGTGCTCCGGAGAGGTAACGATTACATCTACCTCTTGGTATATGTAGATGACATTCTAATCACAGGAAGCAGCACAACAGTCATTCGACAGATTCTAGCATTACTAGCTGAGAGATTCTCGGTCTAGGATCCAGAAGATCTCAACTACTTTCTCGGTCTAGAAGCTCATCGAACACCAAAGGGACTCCATCTTTCTCAACGGAAATATGTGGTTGATCTTCTCCACAAATATAACATGGGCGATGCTAAACCAGTAACAACTCCAATGGCGTCCTCACCAAAGCTGTCTCTCACGTCAGGAGCCTCGCTCTCTGATGCAACTGAATATCGCAGACTAGTCGGCAGTCTCCAATACTTATCATTCACAAGACCTGACATTGCATTTGCGGTAAATCGACTGTCCCAATTTATGCATCGTCTGACAGAAGATCACTGGCAGGCAGCAAAACGCGTTCTTCGATACCTTGCGGGAACCACAACTCACGGCATTTACTTTGCAGCCAACACCACGCTCCAGCTTCACACCTTTTCCGACGCAGATTGGGCCGGAGACTCTGACGACTACATCTCCACAAATGCTCACATCATCTACCTCGGTAAAACGCATGTATCCTGGTCGTCCAAGAAGCAGGCCAGTGTCGCAAGATCCTCTACAGAAGCAGAGTACAGATCCGTTGCCAATACATCATCTGAAATTCGGTGGATCTGTAATCTACTCACTGAACATGGAATTACTCTCCCTACACAACCAGTTATTTACTGTGACAATCTGGGAGCCACATTTCTCTGTGCCAATCCAGTATTTCACTCCAGGATGAAACATGTTGCATTCGACTATCACTTCATTCGTGGGCAGATTCAACAAGGACTACTCCGAGTAGCACATGTCACCACCAAAGATCAACTGGCCGATGCTCTAACCAAGCAATTACCTCGGGCACGTTTCATTGAGCTACTTCACAAGATTGGAGTCTCTTCTGCCCCTCCATCTTGAGGGGGCATGTCAAGGATACGCTGTATCTCTAATCAATATCTCAATATTCACTTCCTATAATTAGCTTCTCTAGAGTATTCCCTTGTACCTGTATATAAGCGCAACTTATGTCGATACTCAATAATAAGAAAGCCCTTACATTTACATACACTACAAGAATACAGGCGATTTCCGACGGCTTTTCCAGTCGGAAATCCGTCGGAAAGGGCAGTTTCCGACGGGAAATATCTGTCGGTTCCAGCTCGTCGAAAATTAGTATCCGTCGGAAATCCTTCGGACTATTCCGACGGAAATTGGACGTCGGAAAAGGGTCGGAAATTTCCGACGGATTACCGACGGCGACGTTACCGACAGATATTCCGACGGATGTAAGGTCGGAACAAATCGTCGGAACACCGTCGGAAACCCATCAGATATGTTTCCGACGGGACATAATTTCGACGGCTTTTCCGACGGATGTTAGGTCGAAACAACACGTCGGAACGCCGTCGGAAAACCGTCGGAAATATTTCCGACAGTATTTAGACGGGTAATATTTCCGACGGATTATCGATGGATTAATTTCCGATAGATTTCCGACAGATTGTGTTACGACGTATTTTACGACGGATCACGTTCCGACGGATATTGGATTTGAGTTTTTTTTTTGAAATTATTTAATTAATTTTAATTTAATAATAAATAATAAATAATTGAAATGAAAATTAATTAATTAATAAAAATTCATTACCATAAAAAAAAAATAATTCATTACACAAACTAAGTTAATGTTAAAAAAAAACATGTATTTTAAACGGTTGGAGAGTTGTTGGGATCGTCGGGGTTGTTTGGACGAAAGAGATGAGGGAAGACGTTCTCCATGATCTTCTAAAGCTCAGAGTGTGCGAACTTTAGCTCGTCGACCTCGTCACGGTCTTTCACCGTTTCGGTGAGCCTCTCGATCTCGTCTCTGTACCCCGAAGGAGACCAAGGAAAGGAAGAATATGATTCCTGGGTCGGAAGTCCGCCTAAGCCAGCGAATTGCCCTTTGACTTTCTGAGTTTCCCAGGAAAATAAAACATCAAAATAATGTTAGTAATGAAATTTGGAAAGAAACGATAATTGAAAAGAATTAGAAACTTACATTGAGGACAATGTCGTTGATCTTTTCCCGGGGTAACTCGTTCGAGGACGACGATCCATCGAGAGTGAGCTGCGAGATTCCAACTTCTTGTTCCCGATCCACCTTCTTCTTCTTTCACTTCGCAGTGAGCTCACGCATGCCGAGATCCTGTATCACACCAGTTTTTTTGTTGGTGTGCCTCTGCTCGATCACTTTGAGGTAGTCGTGAGCTACGCCGTCTCTCTTCTCCTGTAAAATCTTGTTAAATACATAATAATAGAAACGAAAATTAAAATTAAAAATTGAAATTAGACTTACCATTTCCATTGCATCCCGTTCGACGGTCTTTGCGCCGCCGTTGTGAATGTACATCCCCTTCCCTCCTCGTTCGCTCTTTCGGTTCTTCGTGTTTGTTTCGGAGAGCTTCTTCGTCTTCGACTTGCTCCAATAATCGCAGAAGCCCTTCGATACGTCGTCGTCGAGGTCCTTCGGCTTGTCCTTGCCGTGCTTCCACTTCTGCTTCCACTCGTACATGTGGTTCGAGTACGAAAGCACAGCATACTTGTCGAATTGGGCAAGTACTTCCCTCGTAAGGGAATGGTGCCACGTGAATTCTTGCTACATTTTTAAAAAAAACCGTAAGTTAGTATTTGTAATTAAAATTGACAAAATGAACTAAAAAAGAATAGAAATCGTAAATTAACTTACCGCGAAAGTACGGTGCCACAAATCCTTCTCGTCTTTCGGCATTTCCGAGTACTTCTCGTGCGGTTTGTCCAACAAGTTGTGGAGCATCCGAAAGATGGACTTGGTTATCTCAGGCGACAACTTAAACCTGAAAACATTGTAAAAAGGAATTTAGTCCATTTAATTAAATTCAAAATTCTAAAAAATTGAAATAATAATCAAAATTTCACTTACCAAGTCCCTTCGTCGAATTTGGGGTCGAGGCGGATGCAATGGCTCCGGTTGGGCTGTTGCACTAGTTGCTCGATGCTAATATGGCTCCAAGCTTCGGATTGCTGTGACTCCGGGTCTTGAGTTCCCGAGCTCGATCCGTCACGAGCCGTAGCCCGAGAACCCCGGGAACAGAGGCTTTGGGAGGCGCCACCCAACTGTAGTGCGTCCTCGTTATTCCTGCGGGAAAAACATAAAATCGTTAGTACATTGAAATCTAAAAATTTTGAAAATTCATGAAATTTTTCGAAAATTTCAAAATTCCCGAAAAATTCAAAATTTCCCGAAAATTACGAAAATTTCCTAAAAATTCTAATTTTTCCGAAAAATTCAAAATTCCAGAAAATTTTCATAATTTCCCAAAAATCCCAAAAATTTCAAAAAATCAAAAAAAATTCAAAGATTCCCCAAAATTTAAAAATTCCCTAAAAATTCAAAAAATTCCTAAAATTTCATAAAATTTCAAAAATAAATTTAAAAAATGTTTTTATATAATTATTCAATTTTTTTTTTACAAAAACGTTTTTTATATAATTCTAATAATATTTATACCAAAACGTTTTTACAAACTTATAAATTACTAAATCTAAAATTTTAAATTACAAAAACGTTTTTTATTAGTAACAAATTCTCAAAAATTCAATTATAATTTTCTAAAACCATAATAATATACAAAAACGTTTTTTAAAATTCTAAAAATATATAAAAACGTTTGTAAACATTTTTCTAAAAATCAAAACTAAGAACCTAATATTTATATAAAAACGTTTTATATAATCCTAATATTACAAAACGTTTTATATAATCCTAAAATTATATATACTAATTTTTGAAAATTATAGAAAAATTCTAACAACCCTAACAAATTCTAAATACCGTTTCCTAATCTCATAAACCTTAATATTTCATTCAGAAAATCTAACAAATTCTAACAATTAATCTAACAATTCTAATTACTAATCTAACAATGAAAATGAGTGGTTTTTTGAAAATTAGAGGGACTTACATGTTGGGATCCATGAGGATTGAAGGATTGAGGCTTGAGAAGAGGATTGAGAGGAGAGATTGAGGATTTAGAAACGTTTTTTCGCAAGAACAGGAGAGAGAGAAGAGAGAAAATCGTTCAAAGAGAGAGAGAGAGAAGAGAAAAATGAAGAGAAACTAAACCGTTTCTCGGATATACTCGAATTTCCCACATAAATCAACTATACCTTATATGAACATTTTCATGTAATTTTCTAAATTCTATATAACACATTTATATAAAATGTCTGACAATTTCAAACAATTGTATATACATCATACAATTGTTTGTAACCAATTTCTAAACAAAAAAACCTATACCCTATACCATGAACCACATTTTTGAACAGCCGTCGGAAATCCATCGGAAATTTCCGACGGGTTTAGTTTTAGCCGAAGGTGCAGGCAATCAAAAAACCAGTTTTAGCCGAAGGAATCATACATCCGTCGGAAATTTCCGACGGATGTATACTTCCTTCGGCTTAAACTGGTTTCGAAAATTCTGGACTATCTGTTAAACTTATTCCGTCGGAAATTTCCGACGGATGTATGATTCCTTCGGCTAAAACGGGTTTCAGACTATCTGGACCATCGGCTAAAACTGAATCCGACGGATTTCTGACGGATTAGTACTTAGCAATTTTTTAAAATTTTAGAAATGGAATATTACAGTTAAGTTTATCAAATGTTTAAGTACAAGTACAATTCACATAACTAATACATTCCACATAACAAATATCTATTACAAATACAAGTACATATTTTACAATGCCAAGTTTAAAACTACTCTGAATCCGATGATGAGTAATCTGATTCTCCTGAATCGGAAGTTTCCCCAAATTCGTCTAATTCTTCCTCTGAATCCTCAAATACCCGATCGTCTGCATGTATGGTGAAATCAACTACAATGTCGACCTCTAGGGAATGCTCGATTGAACCCAAACATACGGAGCTTTATTGGAGGGGTTCATTATTAGACATCCCATGAACCCTACCTTTATCGATGTCACTGTAATCCACGGGTCTTGCTTGTTTGTCACCCGAGGATAGGGAATGTAGCATACCTACACCATGTACAAATTTAACCACAGGAATGCAAAAATGGTAAATTTAAAATTAACGTAAAAGAAAAAAATAAACATGGTCTGCTTGTGATGCAAGTACGAATGGCTCGTATTTCTGGAGTCGCCTTATGCTATGTAATGATGTAACACCAAATTGGTCGTGTCGCACACCGCTTCCTACTAATGGATCGTTCCAGTCGCATAAAAATGCAACGCATCTCAAACCGAGCATTCCAGGGTAATGAACATCGAAAATCTCACGTACGACACCATAGTATACAAGATCACCGGACTGAGTATATACACCGTAATCTGAAGTTGTCGAACTCCTATCATCCCGAAGAATCTTAAAAGCGTACCCCCGTGTGCTATACATCACATGTGACTGTACGTTTGCTAGTGGAAAGCGCACAATTTCTTCTAACAACGTGGGAAAACTTTGACCGTTAGCCTTCTTGGTCGTCACCTGCACGAATTAAAAATAAATGAGTTAAGGAAATCATTCATTATATATGAAAGTTAAAACAAGGCAATTAAACACTAACATAATCTCTTAACCAACGTCCAAACTCTTCCTGTTTGAGCTCGAGTAGCTCATCCTCTGTTTTGTTTGGATATTCATAACGTTGATAAGCCATATACAAGCTGTGACATTGAAACGATCATCACGTTAAAATTTATATATATAATCAATGACCTAATAAGTAATTAATAATTTGGTTCAATAGAATACCTCTCATATTCTTCAATTCCGTCGCAGTTTGTGAGAATATACATATGCATATGATCCCGCTAATGTGATGAAAGTCTCCGCTTCTTGCCTTTTCCACTAAGTCGTCTAATCTCAAGAGCGGGATCATTTGAATATATGAGGAACATCGACAGGATAGAAAGGTAGTACGCCTCCGTCATCATGTCGAGCTGCTATTTTTCCCTTCTCCAAGTTTTATCTCATTGGGTTTTCTTGGAAAGGTTTTTAACGAGGCAATTGTTTCACATCGTCACAAGCCCATTTAGCCGAGCTTCCTCAAGCCTTAGCAACTCACATTTTCGACAATAAGGAATTCAAGAGTCTCTCTTTTGAATTCAAAAACTTATGTTTAATTGCTTTCTTTTCTCTCTCTTTCATGCAGCCTGTTGCACTCTCTTTATATCCTTGTAAACTCTCATTGTCGAATGTTGCACTCTCTTTATATCCTTGTAAACTCTCATTGTCGAAAACCATCTAGTCTTTTTTTATCAAAATCTCTGAATTTCTATATCATCTTGTTGTGAATCATTTTACTTAAGTAGTCCGCAAATAGCTTCTTTGAGCTTTTGGCTTTAGCTCGGGTCATGGGACACAGTTAGAATGAGCAAAGGGTCCTCGGCAATGAATCCCTCGGCTAAATGTGCTTCGGCTAAATCCCCCTCGGTTCTCTCGGCTAACTTTCCCTCAAAAACATTCCTCTCGGCTAGCTTTCCCTCAGCAAGTCCCTCGGCTAACTTTCCTTTAGCATCAAATCCCTCGGCAATGATCTCCTCAGCTTCAAGCTCATTCTCCTTGGTGTTGCTTAGGATCATATCATCCCCCTCTTCTTGAAAAGGATTTGACCTCAAATCTGTTTCATCTGCAATAAAAGGAACTAAGTCAGAAACATTGAAGCTTGAACTAACTTTATACTTACCTTGGAAATCAATTTGGTGTGCATTGTCATTGATTTTCTTGATTTTCTTGAAAGGACCATCGATTCTAGGCATAAGCTTGGATTTCCTTTCAGCTGGAAACCTTTCTTTCCTCAAATGAACCCATATGAGATCTCCCATCTCAAAAATCATCTTGCGTCTGCCCTTATTGGCTTGCTTTGCATATTGCTTGGTTTTTTCCTCAATGTTCTTCCTCGCATTTGCATGAATTTGCTTGACAATCTCTGCCGTTTTATGTCCATCTATGCTAATTCTTTCAATCAAAGGCAAATGCATTAAATCCAGAGGAGATAATGGATTAAAACCGTAAACAAATTGAAATGGTGAATACTTAGAAGAAGAATGTATGGCATGATTATATGCAAATTCAGCATGTGACAAACATTCCTTCCAAGTTTTAAGATTCTTTTTGATTAAAACTCGTAGCAAGGTTGATAAAGTTCTATTAACTACTTCATTTTGTCTATCAGTTTGAGGGTGGCACGTAGTTGAGAATAACAATCTAGTTCCTAGCTTAGACCAAAGTGTCTTCCAAAAATGACTCAAGAACTTAGTATCTCTATCAGAAACAATAGTCCTAGGCATTCCATGCAAACGAACTATTTCTTTAAAGAACATATTAGCTATATGCAATGCATCATCAGTTTTGTGACATGCTATGAAATGTGCCATCTTAGAGAATCTATCCACTACAACAAAGATGGAGTCCTTACCTGTCCTAGTTCTAGGCAAACCAACCACAAAGTCCATAGATATATCAGTCCAAGGGTGAGTAGGGATGGGTAAAGGAGTATACAAACCGTGGGGTTGGACTTTAGACTTAGCTTTCTTGCAAGTAGCACATCTTGCACAGATCCTCTCAGCATCTCTTTTCATGGTTAGCCAATGAAAATGATCTTGCATCACTTTAACAGTCTTAGAGACCCCAAAGTATCCCATTAGTCCTCCTCCATGAGCTTCCCTAACTAATAAATCTTGAATAGAAAATTTAGGCACACACAAACGATTACCATAAAATAGATATCCTTCATGTCTATAGAACCGACCAGAAACAAACTTCTCACAAGCTTTATATATTTCTTTGAACTCAGAATCAGTTTCATATAACTCTTTAAGTTGTTCAAAGCCTAGTAATTTAGCATCAAGAGTATAGATTAAGGCATACCTCCTTGACAACGCATATGCCACAATATTTTCCTTACCTTGTTTATACTTGATAACGTAGGGAAAGGTCTCAATGAATTCAACCCACCTAGCATGACGTTTGTTGAGATTTTGTTGTCCCTTTAAGTGCTTAAGAGATTCGTGATCAGTGTGAATTACAAACTCTTTAGGCCAGAGATAATGCTGCCATGT
Organism: Eutrema japonicum; assembly: GCA_030161315.1. Lineage (NCBI taxonomy): Eukaryota > Viridiplantae > Streptophyta > Magnoliopsida > Brassicales > Brassicaceae > Eutrema > Eutrema japonicum. The sequence goes on from BSQW01000008.1 coordinate 21,199,587, forward strand.
TTGCAAAGCTCGAACTAAGGCAAGCTCCTTATCGTAGGTTGGATAATTCAATGTAGCTCCTCCTAGTTTCTCACTGAAATATGCATTAGGTTTTTTGTCCTGCATCAAAACAGCTCCTCTACCAATACCAGAAGCATCACATTCTATCTCAAAAGTTTTAAGAAAGTTAGGCAAAGATAGAAGTGGTGCATTAGTAAGTTTCTCTTTAAGGGCCTGAAATGAGCTTTCTTGAGCTTCTTCCCATTTGAATCCCACATCTTTCTTGATAACTTCGGTAAGAGGGGCAGCTAGAGTGCTGAAAACTTTGAAAAAGCGTCTATAAAACCCAGCAAGTCCATGGAAACTCCTCACGTCTCCTACTGTCTTTGGAATCGGCCACTCTTTGATTGCTTTGATCTTTTCGTCATCAACCTTAATTTCATCTGCACTTACCACAAAGCCTAGAAACACAAGGTTATCTGTACAAAAAGTGCATTTCCTAAGGTTGGCATAAAGATTTTCCTTTCTAAGAACACTTAAAACAGAATTCAAATGATTAGCATGTTCTTCTAAGCTTTTGATGTAGATTAAAATGTCATCAAAGTATACTACAACAAATCTGCCTATGAATGCTCTAAGAACATGATTCATTAATCTCATGAATGTACTAGGTGCATTTGTAAGCCCAAATGGCATAACTAACCATTCATATAGTCCCTGTTTGGTTTTAAATGCAGTTTTCCACTCATCCCCTTCTTTCATTCGTATTTGATGGTAACCACTATTAAGATCTATTTTAGAAAATATCCTGGAACCATATAGCTCATCTAACATGTCATCTAGCCTAGGAATTGGATGACGATACTTTACCGTAATGTTGTTGATTGCTCTACAATCAACACACATGCGCCAACTGCCATCATTCTTTGGCACAAGCAGAACAGGTACAGCACAAGGACTCATGCACTCCCTGATGTATCCCTTTTCCATAAGTTCTTCTACTTGGTTTTGAAGCTCCTTTGTTTCTACTGGATTAGTTCGATAGGCTGGCCTATTTGGGAGTGATGCACCAGGAACAAAGTCTATTTGATGTTCAATGCCACGAATTGGTGGTAGACCTTTAGGATTGTCTTCTGGAAAGACATTTTGAAATTCCTGCAAGATAGAAATCACTTCACTCGGTAATACCGGTGCAAGGTCAGTTAAGCTCACAAGAGCTTCCTTATAAACAAACAAAAGAACAGGTTGTTGTGAGAACAAAGCTTTCTTAACTCCACGAGTACGCACAAAGAAGCTTGAGTGCTTCTTGTTCTCACCGTCCTTAGATTTATTCTTTTGGAGATGCTTAGTACTTGTAGTCTCATCAGAAACATCAGTTTTCTTTCTTTGCTCAAGCACCAATTGATCTTGATATACTTCTTGTGGTGTCATAGGAGCTAAGGTGATTTTCTTTCCTTGATACTCAAATGAGTGCTGATTAGTGTAGCCATTGTGAATAAGTTTTCTATCAAACTGCCACGGCCTCCCAAGCAGAATATGACCAGCTTTCATAGACAACACATCACAAAGGATCTCATCCTCATACTTGCCGATTGCTATAGAAACTCTCACTTGGTTATTCACCTTCATTTCTCCACATTCATTAAGACACTGCAGCTTATAAGGTCTTGGATGCTTGTGTACTTCTAAACCGAGCTTGTTCACCATTGTTTCACTAGCAACATTAGTACAGCTGCCTCCATCGATGATTATGCTGCATAGCTTGCCTTGAACGTGACACCTTGAATGAAACAGGTTCTCTCTTTGCAATTGTTCTTTGGTCTTGATTTGAACACTTAGTGTTCCTCTTGTCACGAATAGCTTTCCTTTAGCAGGTTGTTCTATATGCTCTTCAAACGAATCAGATCCTGCTCTTCTTCTGATTCTATTTCCCCATTATCAAGCAGAAACATGACCTTCTTGTTGATGCATTCACTAGCATAATGCCCTCTGCCTTGGCATTTGAAACACCTTACATCTCGAGATCTAGTTGAAGTAGCTTATGTTTTACTTTTGTCTTGAACTGTAGTGAACGGCTTAGTCTCAGCTTTAGGGAATGGCATTTGCTTAGAATCCCTATGGTAGTTTGGCCTCTCATCACGTTGATAACTAGGCTTACTAGGAGCTGCTCCAAATCCTGATCGTGTACTACTCCTTCTCTTTAATTGTTGCTCAATCAGAATGGCCTTATGCAGCATTTCTTCCAACTCGTCATAATGTTGCATTTCTAATTTGTCTTGAACGTCTCTATTTAGGCCTTCCAAGAACCTAGACATGGTTGTTTCTTTATCTTCAGAGACACCAGCTCGAATAATGAGAGTCTCCATTTCTTGATAATAATCTTGTACGCTTTTACTTCCTTGAGTGAGTCTTCTGAGTTTTTAATGTAGCTCTCTATGGTGGTGGTTGGGAACAAAACGCTTTCTCATTAGAGTCTTCAGCTCAGTCCAAGATTCCACTGGAAACTCTTGGTTACGCCTTCTAGTAGTGACAATTTGATCCCACCAGCTGAGGGCATAATCATAGAACTATGTTGCTGCAATCCTCACTCTATTGATCTCAGTATAGTGTTGGCAATTAAAAACCAACTCTATCTTCTTTTCCCACTCCAAATACGCATCTGGATCGTTTTTACCATGAAACGGTGGGATTTTGAGTTTAAGACCTCCAAAATCAGTTTGCTGAGCTTTGCCTTCTCGTGCACGTCTATGCCTTCTTTGAGAATTGTGAGAAGAGCTCTTGCTGCTTTGGTAATAGTTATATGTGGCTTCTCTTTCTGAAGCTCTAGGGTTCACTCTGTTTCTTCGAGGAGATTTCTCTTGTTCTTTCCTTTGACGTGTTCCATTCTGCTCAGGTTGAATCTCTTGACGTAGAGCATCAATTTTAGAGTTCATTAGCTTTTCCATTTCAGCCCGAATGGCTTCTACTAGCAGCTTGTTGTTGCGGTTGTTACTGGTTTCTTCTTCGTCTTCAGCCATTTATCCTGAAACATATTTAACAACAACTCAGCAGTATCTAGTTCTCACAATCTTATTAATGCAACAAAAATATGAATCTGCTAGAACTGAACAAAACAACAACAACAACAACAACAGAATGATCTCTAACAAAACTACTAATAATTTGATTAGATGAATGCAAAGAGTCACTCTGCAAACTCGACCAGAATCTGAACAACAAATATATGAAGAGATCGACTAAAAACAGATTCAAAACCGATCAGGAAGTGAAAAGACACTTGGTGAATTTTCGACAGCAACTAGATCAACAAATCAGATGCAAATCGACACACTAAGAAGATGAACAGGTGCTAATGATGGTGATGATGCACAGATCGACACAAACAGAGTTTAATGGATCAAACAGAATATGAACAAGTGTGAATGATGATGATAAGCGATGATATGAAATGATAGGATATGAAGTACCCAACTTCTGAGCGTGCTCTGAATACCACTTGATAAGATTCCCCTTGGATCGTCACTTGTAGATGTGGGTAAGGAACATGATAGATCTTTGCAAGCAATCTAATTGCTTCAAAGGTGGTGGATCAAATGGTCACACAAAGGTTGCGGAAAGCCTTTGATATTCCTCTTTGAATTCTTACGGATATTACACACCTAAAGAACTCAAAGGATTTTGTTGCGAAAATGATTCACAACAAGATGATCTAGAAATTCAGAGATTTTGATAAAAAGACTAGATGGTTTTCGACAATGAGAATTTACAAGGATATAAAGAGAGTGCAACATGCTGCATGAAAGAGAGAGAAAAAAAACAATTAAACATAAGTTTTGAATTCAAAAGAGAGACTCTTGAATTCCCTATTGTCGAAAATGTGAGTTGCTTAGGCTTGAGGAAGATTCAATTCAAAGATCATAGTCTCAGATAAAGTTTTGACTCAATAAAACAACGAATGACTCAAAAACGGACTGACTCTAAGAAAAACAAAAACAAAGTCAGCTACTTCCTCCCCCAGACTTAAACAACACTATCCCCAGTGTTATCTAGCCTAGAGTAGGTAGAAGAAAACAAAAGAACAGAATAGAACGAAGAGAGACAAGAAGTTACCGTGCTGGAACAATGAGTATCGATCGACACACAGCTTGGTATCGAACGATACCAGGCTTAACCCGATACGTATCCTTACATTCGCGTAGGGTGTTGATCGATACTCAAGGGTATCGATCGACACTCAGGCGATTCCGAGTTTTGCTTCTTGTTTATCCTGACACAGACACCCAAACTGAAAAATAAAAACAAAAAGATTCAAAGACAGACTCACCAGTGGGTTGCCTCCCACCAAGCGCTTGTTTAACGTCATTAGCTTGACTGTATGGCCATTCAGGCTGTGGGTGCACAATCCAAAGGCATTATCTGCCCTGTTGGAATCTCGGCTTTCGCCCAATAGTCCTTCACCCTCTGTCCATTGACAGTAAATTCATCGCCTGTAGGACTAATCAGCACGGTGGCACCATGTGGTCTGACCTCCTTGATTGTGAAAGGACCTGACCAACGAGAACGCAGTTTACCAGGAAACAATTGCAAACGAGAGTTATACAGATGTACCTTGTCGTTCGGCTCGAAATGTCTGGAGATAATCTTCCTGTCATGATAGGCCTTAGTTCTCTCCTTGTACAGCTTCGAGTTCTCGTAGGCGTGGTCCCTAATCTCATCCAACTCGTTCAGCTGAATCAATCTCCTCTCAGCTGCAGGCTTGATGTCAAAGTTCAGCAACTTCGTTGCCCATGCTGCTTTGTGCTCGATCTCCACTGGAAGGTGACATGCTTTCCCATACAGAAAGTGAATTGGTGTAGTGCCCAGCGGTGTCTTGAAAGCAGTCCTATAAGCCCACAGCGCGTCATCCAGCTTTGTAGACCAATCCTTCCTAGAAGTACCCACTGTCTTCTCCAAAATTTCCTTGATCTGTCTGTTGGAGACCTCTACTTGCCCACTTGTTTGAGGGTGATATGGAGTAGCCACACGATGATTGACACCATGCTTCTTCAGCAACCTCTCAAAAACTTTGTTAATAAAGTGGCTGCCACCATCACTTATAACAATACGAGGGACTCCAAATCGTGGGGAAATGATGGTCTTAAACAGCTTAAGGACTACCGCAGAGTCGTTGTTTGGACTAGCAATCGCTTCCACCCATTTGGACACATAGTCCACAGCTACCAGGATGTATATGTTATTGTATGATGAGGGAAAGGGTCCCATAAAGTCAATGCTCCAGCAATCGAAAACTTCAACCTCAAGGATGAAATTTTGTGGCATCTCATGCCTCTTACTGATCTTCCCTCTCCTCTGACAGGCATCACAATGTGAGACAAAGGCATGAGCATCCTTGAACATAGTAGGCCACCAGAAGCCTGTTTGAAGAACTTTGGACACTGTCTTGAAAGTAGCAAAGTGTCCTGCATATTCAGACCCATGACAATGAAAAAGAATCGCAGGCACCTCAGATTCTGCAACGCATCTTCTGTATAAACCATATGAGCAGTTCTTGTATAGGTAAGGCTCATCCCAGAAGAACCTCCTCATCTCGCGCATAAACTTCTTCTTCGCGTACGTTGTGGGATGTTTTGGTTCAGCCTCTATAGCAAGGTAGTTAGCAATGTCAGCGTACCATGGTCGAGTAGGACTAGATACAGCAGCTAGATAGGAATCATAAGAGTTGAAGTGCTCTGCAGGCAAGACATGTCCAAAATGTGTCGGGTATCGACCGATACTAGGTGAGTATCGATCAATATTAGGTGAGTGTCGATCGACACCAGGTGAGTATCGATCGATACCGAAAGTCTGCACTCGTGAGAATTGCAGATTTTCGGGACAAACTTCTTGAAACTGAGCTTCAATGAAGTAAATACCCTCCTCTGGCAAGAAATCATCAATAGGTACGACTTCATCGACCTTTAATCGCGATAAGTGGTCAGCAACGCCATTCTCAACTCCTTTCTTGTCCTTGATCTCGATGTCGAACCTTTGGAGCAAAAGAACCCATCGGCATAGACGAGATTTGAGGTCCTTGTTTTTCAGCAGGTATTTGAGAGCAGCATGGTCTGTGTGAACAATAACCTTGCTCCCTATTAAGTAGGACCGAAATTTCTCAAAAGAGAAAACAACTGCAAGCAACTCTTTCTCAGTGGTGCTATAATTTCGCTGAGCATCATCCAACGTCCTGCTGGCATAATAAATAGCATGGAGTTTCTTGTCTTTCCTCTGGCCCAACACATCTCCAACAGCAAAATCACTTGCATCGCACATGACCTCAAAAGGTAAACTCCAATCAGGTGGTTGGACAATAGGAGCACTCACTAGTGCCTTCTTAATCTCCTCGAAGGCTGTAAGGCAATCAGATGTGAAATCAAATTTGACTTCCTTACATAGCAGGGCTGTGAGTGGGAGTGCAAGTTTAGAGAAATCCTTGATGAACCTCCTGTAAAACCCAGCTTGACCAAGGAAGCTTCGAATCTCGGATACAGATCGTGGAGGTTGCAGGCTCGTCATGACCTGAATCTTCGCTTTGTCAACTTCGATCCCTGCCTTAGAAACCTTGTGCCCAAGAACAATGCCATCTTGTACCATGAAGTGGCACTTCTCCCAGTTAAGAACCAAATGCTTCTCCTCGCATCGTTGAAGCACCTTGCACAAGTTATCCAGACAATCCTTGAATGATGATCCATACACAGAAAAGTCATCCATGAACACCTCCATAAACTCCTCAGTCATGTCTGTGAAAATCGACATCATGCATCGCTGGAAAGTCACTGGAGAGTTACATAATCCAAATGGCATTCTTCTGTACGCGAATGTGCCATAGGGACATGTAAAAGCCGTCTTTCCCTGGTCCTCTGGATGTATAGGAATCTGAAAAAAGCATGAGTACCCATCGAGAAAACAGTAGTATGGGTGACTCGCTAACCTCTCCAGCATCTGGTCAATGAATGACAATGGGAAATGATCCTTCCTTGTAGCCGCATTCAGTTTCCTGTAGTCAATACACATTCTGTGACCAGTGATTGTCCTTGTAGGGATCAGCTCATCCTTTTCGTTCTTCACCACAGTCAAAACATCTTTCTTAGGCACAACGTGAACAGGACTGACCCAAGAACTATCTGAGATGGCATAGATAATCCCTGCTTCCAACAGCTTCATCACTTCCTTCCTGACCACTTCCTTCAGTTTCGGATTCAGTCTCCTCTGACACTCAATCGAAGACTTTGACTCATCCTCCAGGTGAATCCGATGCGCACAAGTCTGGTGCTATACCTGAAATATCAGCAAGAGAATAGCCAAGAGCTTTGCGATACTTGCGCAGCTTGCTCAGCAGTAAGGCAATCTTTGTGTTGTTCAAGGAAGCATTAACGATTACAGGGTACGTGGAATTAGGATCAAGAAAACTATACCTCAGATTCGCTGGAAGTGGCTTTAATTCCACCTTAGGAGCATTTTCTGCACTCCAATCTCCAAGCCCAGCAGCTTGCTTATAACTGTCGACAAACTTTCCTTCTGGTCGCAGGGTATCGACCGATACTAGAGGGGTATCGATCGATACCGGTGATGCTGAATCGAGCATCTTCGAGTATCCAGCAGTATCATCACATGAATGGACCTTTGAAGTGGCCGAACAGACCAACGCTCTCTCCAGTGGGTCTTCAGGGTGAATCTCTAGGAAGTAGTCCTCAGCTATGTCACTGAAGGTGTCCACATAGAATGTCTGCCCATCGATGGTTGGCCTCTTCATCATCTTTTCCATGTTAAAGGGCATCACCAAGTCACCGATGTTGAGAGCTATCTGTCCATTACTGCAATCAATCAAGGCTCCAGCAGTTGCAAGGAATGGTCTGCCCAGGATAAGAGGATCCTTAGGCTCAGCATCGTACTTCAGGACGATGAAATCTGTTAGGATCAAGCAATTCCCAATCTTGATTGGGACATCCTCGAGTAGTTCCTCTGGGAGTCGCACTGAGCGATCAGCAAGTACCAGCGAAATCCTTGTAGACTGGAAATCCGCCATCCCCATTCGCTTGGCAACTGAGTGTGGCATAAGGTTCACACTTGACCTGATATCACAGAGAGCACGCTCGAATCTCTCTGTGAAGATAGTGCAATCTAAAACAAAGCTCCCTGGGTCTGGTAGCTTTTTAGGAATTCTGTTGAGTAGGATCGCACTGCACTCAGCTGTAATCATCATGACACCTTCCTCAAGGTTCACATTGCTAGACACCATCTTCTTCACATACCTCCGGAAAGTTGGAGAAGTCTTAATAGCATCAACAAAAGGAAGTTCCACAACCAACTTATCCAGCATAGCCTTGCATCTGGCGTCCTCCCATTCCTTCTTTGTCATTTTAGGGGGCATAAGATAAGGCATATTGGGTTTATACACCCTCTCCTTGACAATCTCAGGCTCCTTCTCGATCTGCGTCTCAGCATCGATCGATACTGGAGGAGTGTCGATCGACACACGGGATTTTGGGTCCTCTCGTGCAGGTGTCTGGACTGGTATCGATCGATACTGGCTGGTATCGATAGATGCTTGTGGATCTTCAACATCCCAATCGTCTTTTTCAGCAAGATCGACGAGATTCTCTGCAATTGGGCTGTTCTTCACTCATGTGATCACCTCTTTTCCACTTCTCAAGGTGATGGCGTTGATGTGAACCCTCAGATTCTCAGTTTTTCCTGGAAGGAAACCTTCCTGCCTCTGCACAGCTGCTGCAGTCTGAGCAACCTGAATTTCCAGCTTCCTCTGAGTCAGATTAATAGCTTCAATTTTCCCATTCAGATCAAGGTATAGAGAGTCAAACTTGCCATTGAAATCACCTTGCAATTTCTCTTGTCCCCGAAGAAGTTGTTCCATTAAGGATTCCATCTTATTCTCTGTGGATTTTGGAGAGATGGGTTGATACGAAGAGTTCTCATAATTGCGAGTGAAATCGCTGCTCTGTGGTGGTTTCTGAGCGACTTGTTTTGGTCCAAAACCAGATTGACTCCCCTCAAACTTGTACTCACCTTGCTGATTGTTGTTGTTGAAGTTTCGGTTGTTGTTGTACCCAAATCGCTGACCCTGAAAACCAGAACCACCGACGTAGTTAACATCCTCCACTTCATCCTTATCAATATTTTCGACTCCATCAGCAAATTGTACAGACTTCTTCAACTTTCCGATCAGAAAATCCAACTTGCCCTGAATTTCAGCAATCTGCGATCCATCAACTCCTCCAGCCTGCTTCTTCCGCTCGAAGTCTACATTTTTGGTGCTATTTCTAGACGCCAAATTCTCAATAAGCACAACCGCATCATCTGGATACCTGGTGTTGAAGTTCCCATTACTCGCAGCATCCAAACCCATCTGGTACGTCCAATCGATTCCTCTGTAGAAAGTACCCAGCAGCTGAACCTGAGTGAACCCATGGTGCGGACAATCTCTCTGATATGACTTGAAACGAATCCAAGCAGCCTTGAGTGCCTCTGTCGGACCTTGAGAAAATTGAGAGATCTTGTTCCTGAGCTCCTCGGATCTCGCATCATCATAGAAATTGTTTAGGAATGCATTCTTCGTCTCCTCCCATGTAGTCAGTGAACCATGAGCTAACTGCTTCATCCAATAAGCAGCATCCCCACTAAGAGAGTATGGGAAGAGTTTGCAGAAAAGGTACTCATTGGGTACTCCATTGTACTTCATACCAGTGACAAGATCCTCGAACCTCTCGATATGATCCATGGGATGTTCATGAGACAGGCCATGGAAAGGATTATGACTCACAAGAGCGTAATAGGCAGGTTTCAGCTCAAAATCATGCCTCTGGAAAGTTGGGATGCGAATCGTAGCTCGATTGGCGTAGAATTGATCAGGTCTATTATGCTCACCAAGCGTTCTACCTCGATCAACCTCAGCATTCCCAACGTTGGCACGCCCAGCTGGCGCGACAATCTCACCAATAACAACAGGAGGGACAATGATGTTTCCAGCTTCATCAAGTCGTTGCCCTCTCTCATTGCACACTTGACCCTCTTGGTCTCTCAAGACTCCAGTTTCGTCAGCTCTTAGTACCACTGGGTTATTCATCTCTGATGTTTGCTTTGTCTTTCTTTTTGTGCGTTCCAAACGTGCTAGCTGCTCCAATGACAGTTCAACTAGCTGAGTGCTTTTGCTATTTCTGGTTTGAGGGTTAGGCATACACCTGAAAACAAGAGTCAAGCACGTAAGTAACCAAAAATACGATGAGTATCGATCGATACTAGGTGGTGTCGATCGATATCAACAAAGGAAGACGACGAGTATCGACCGATACTAGGTAGTATCGATCGATACCGATGAGCTTAATCGAAATTCAACAGCTAAAATCTAATGGCGAAATTGAGTCCCCGGCAACGGCGCCAAATTTGATATGCTCAAATTAATACACTAAAAAGTACTAAAGCAGTTGCTGCAGTATAGTAAGGGTCGAACACAAGGACTCAGAGAAATCACACAATAGATTGTATAGTATCAAATCAAGCTAAGCAGTTCAGATGAAATTAAAAGCAATAAGCAGTAAACGAGTTGTGATTCGATAGGAGAAATATAGGTTCAGGGTTTTTCTCAGGAAATCAATGAATGCAGGTAAACTGACTAACAGGATTTAGATTTAGCGCGATTCTTGAACTCAAATCACTAAGCTATAATTAACCAACTGTCGTTGCGAGAATTATCTAAATCTAAATCCTAGGAATTCCAAATCTCTTTGCGAATCCTAAAGTCTAAATCAGCTTTTAGATCAGGTTTGATTTGTTCACAAAACAACTAAACCAAATCTCTTTGTGAATAGTTATTTTGCTCACCTAAGGTTCTATCAGGTAATTAATCTCACTGTCGTGCCTAATCAATTATCCTAAGATCTAAGTTCCAGATTCGTCAACCTAGAATTAGCTTTGAACACAACCTATGGTAAAGAACTAATTCAGATGGTGAATCCTAATAACTAATCAACCTGACATTCAGAGAAAACCCTTATGAGAAACCTGAACCTAACAAGAAATCTACTCAGACATGGAAATTAAAACAATCAACATAACTGAATAAATCATCAATAGAATAAATAAGAGTAGAGAATAAAACAGAGGTTCAAAATCTTCTCTCGGACGAACAGAGTTTCAGAGTTGTCTCCCTTCAAAAGCTCTCTCTCAATTCAAAGCAAAAATAAAACATAACCAACAAAGTGGCTGTAAAACCTAATTAAATAGTCTAAACACGAATTGGGGTCTTCTTGTAAATATTAAAGTCTTCTGGGCAAGTTCTGCAATTCTTCAAAATTCATTAAAAGTTGCGGGTCGTGTCTGCTGCTATGGGTATCGATCGATGCTTGACGTAAAATCAGGTACTCAGCAATACGAACTTCAGCTTCGCTCCAGAAAGCTCCAATATCTACAATTATGCTCCAAACATGCTATAACCTGTAAAGGACTCTAAAACACTACGAAATAATAGAAAGACTCTATAAAACGGACTTATATCATGGTCTAAAAGGGGTAAAAACCATGATATATCAAAACCCATGACAATAAACGTGTGACCATACTTCCTCTATCACGATTAATCTACGATTCCCACAATTCTTACAAGGGCATTAGATTTTACCGGTTTTTTTTGCTTTCTTATGATTACCCGCAAATGCCATGAATTCCTGCAGACCTTCTCTGAATTCTTCCGTAACTAGGCCCGTGTCTGGAATTTGATGAGGCTTGTCCATCCATGATCGAAAATAATTATAAGGATCTGAAGAAGACATTTGCGTAAAGAATTAGATAGGAGAACTTTTTTTTTGTTTGTAAATGAAAGGTTTGATGCTTTTTTTATAAGAAAATTGTGCGCGTTTTCTGATAGATTTCCGACGGATTTACAAAGATATTATCGATGTCGGCAACATCAGAATTTGTCAGAAATCCGTCGGACATTCCGACGGATGGCCGTCGTCGGAAATCCGTCGGTAATGATGTCGGCAACATTAGCATTTGTCGGAAATCCGTCGGAAATTGTCCGACGGATAACCATCGTCGGCAACATCATCATTTGTCGGAAATCCGTCGGAAATGTCCGATGGATTATTGTCGTCTGAAATCCGTCGGAATTTTTCGACGGATTTCCGACGGGTAATGTTTTCCGACGGATAATACGTTCATCCAAATCCCGTCAGAAATTCGTCGGAAATTTCCGACGGAATTATTACCGTCAGAAATTTCCGATGGAATTATTACCGTTGGAATTTCCGTCAAAAATTACCCTATTTTCTTGTAGTGCTAATATAATTTAAACAATCTCCCATCTTATACTATGAAAAAAATTATATGAATTATCTCTGATAAATTGGACTATTGGTTGACAACAAAGTACAATGCTATATATTGGAGTATAAAATATACTATTTTAAAAATTAACTTCATTGATTAACTAAATGCACCGATTGCCGATTGATTTGTTAGATTTGTTGAACCTCATTATTCATTGGCGGTAATTAAATAATATTCTCTCCGTTCTTAAAAAAGTGATGTTTTAAGAGTTTTTTTGTTTTCAAATAAGTGATGTTTTCAGTTTTCAATACAATACTAAATAAATTTTTTATTGTTTTTGACTATTTGTGTTTTGCATATTGTTTTTTTATTGGTTGAATTGTGTTTAAATGGATAATAAATAATGTTTTTATTATGAAAAAAATAAAAATTAAATGAATCCTTAATCTATGTATAAAAACCTTAAACATCATTTATATTAGAGCAGAGTGAGAGTAACATAGTATAAACGTTCCTTAATATATGAATCTACCCAGAGATTCTAAATATCTTGAGCACAATAATTTAACTGGAAATGCAAGAGTGATGGATATATTTTAAAATTGAATGTGGGGATTATTAATTATATAATGTAATTTTATTCGAATTTCTTGATCGAATCTTATGTGAGCAGTATGAGAGATATTGGTTCACATGGAAAATAAGACGACAGCCTGATTAAGCTCACATCCCACTTAAAAAAACAAAGAACATGTCACTTAACAATTATTATCAAACTATTCATAACAATTGATATTAGAGTGTATATCTACTAAGATTTTATGTTTTTCGAATAAAACTATTCATAACAATTGTCATCAGTGGCTGATAACTTGGCTCGTAGACATATATCAAAAGATCCAACATGCACAAAACGCCAACCAAATGCTGAATTTGTCAATCATCTGCTCTTTCGTTTACGAATTATATATGTTTCTTAAATCTTAAGTTATATTTAGTTGTGTCAATGTTGGCAAATTTCTATGTTAAAATTGACAAACATTGGAGTTTCAAATTTGGTTAATGGAAAGTTGTTGAGCCAAAGAAAAAAATATTCTTTTTTTTTCAATCGCAAAAAGTTCTTACCGGTGAGTGAATCCTAGACTGACACGTGCTACAGCCCGGACGATTTTAGAGTAAAGCAAAGGATCACGGAAACACATGCATTATCCAATTGCACATATAAATTATACAGAAATTATAATAGATATTTCTTTTTGATACAATGTGTAATTTACTAACAATTTAATATATATTCGAAAATCTCTAAGAAACAGACTAATTATTTCGAGCAAAAAGAATATGTTAGATTCGTGGTGATTGGAACAAACACATCTTTGTTCGAGGGACCATAAAGTTTTCCAACCAATAAACTCAATTATAAACTAAAAAAATAGCAAACAAAATAAGGAAACATTCTAAAAGTTTAATAAAATACTAAATATATAGAGAAACAGGTGTTCTAAAGAGGAAAAAAACGTTAGTTCATGAATCGTTAGTCGATTTTTTTAAAAAATTTAAAAACCAGAAAACTTATATTTAAAATAATAATTTAATCTGGTGCTTTTAGTAGTTTCCTTCGTTAATAGATAAAAAAAACTCAATAATTGAGAAAATAATCATGATATAAGAAAAAATAAACCGACAGAAAAAGAAAAACAAAATCGAGGGGAGGAGGCAATAGCATGTGCATAGAGAGCCCTACAGGCTACAGAACAAGTGATCGCCCTCGTCTTCCTCTTTGGTCTTCACTTTAAAAATGATCAACTTATCTTATTTGTCTTTTTTCTAAAGTTGAATCTTGATACTTTTATTTTATGAATCTTTATTTTGCAGATATGTTTTGTAACTTTTGTTACATTTTCTTAATCGTGGTCTGAATCGAAAAAGTAATATTGGCCCACCTCCGGTCCAACGAAAGTTGTGGCCTGAATCGAAAAAAATTATGTGGTCGTAGTAATTTTTTTTTTTTTTTTGTAGGTTTTAGATAGATAATTATGTGACACATACAATTTTTTTTTTTATTGGAAAAAAATATTTTAAAGAAATACATAAACTTTAAATTTTGTGACCTATAAACTATTAATTTAAAATAAAATACATGAAAAATTAAAAAAGTTGGTAGTCCTAAACCGTTGCCTAACTCGCCTTCTCTACGGACCGGACCTGTATCGGCCACAAAACTAAGTACTTTTAATTTGTTACATCGAGTTTTTACCCTCTGAACTTCTTTCGTATGTTCATTGTTCGTAAATGCAAACGTTCTGTGATTTAAAAATAATTAATACAAAGAGAGAAAATCTCAAGAGGTGAATGATATAAGAATATAAGATATTAGTAGCGTGCTTTCGTCCTGTGCTAGGGTTCTATATTATTGGTATGCTTTCGTAGTTATCAATTCATTTTGACGTAACGTTGAGGTTAGGGTTTAAGGCGTTGCGGATCGAGTTATGTTTCGTCTATGGGTTATGAGAAATATTTTTGTTGTTTTTTTTTTTGATGACTCATGGGTAAATCCTAGACCCATGGAGAGGTTCAGACTAATTCTCTGGGGGTGTACCACCAACAGATTAAGCGTACACCCGGGTTTGCAAATAGGGCCTAGACATTAGTCTCATATCCCATTTGGCCAAACTAGCAGAAACTTAGTTCCCAGCAGAAATCGAACTCAGGGAAGACCATTGTTCATGAATTCCCAAGTCGACTCCTACCACTAGACCACTACTAGTTTGATGTTACAACGTAAAAACTAGGTTTTAGTAGCATTTTTTATCTAATATGTGTGTATATTCTTTTTTATAACTGTTTCCTGAATATATTTAAGATCCAAATCCTAACATAAAATTATATAAGTTGCGAAGATGTGTCATGTGTGCTTCTCATTGCACCATAAAATACGAATAATTTGGATTTCAATTTTTTTTTAAAAAAATAGGAAAAGAAAAAGAGAGGCGACAAAGTGTGGCACACGAATGGCCTTTCTTTTTCCTTATCAACATTCTTGCTTCTTCTGTTTCCTCCAAAAGAAACCCATCACGATAGTTTTGTCATGTTTCAGTTGTACATCATCATCCATACAAGCTATTAACAATACGAGTTAAAAATTAACGAATAATAATACATAAAAAATGGCATGGACTAAAAGATAGAAAAAGTGCGGACAAATATATGTGAAAAAGCAAGAGTTATAGAAACAGATGATGTAACAGATACTATCACAGAATGATGCAGCGGATATTGGCACAGGAATTCCTCAAAATATATTCATTAGATTATCTTTTAATGGTAATTTACAAGTCTACCAAATCAGAGAACTTACAAGTATCTCCTAGAAAATCTAATATCTCTCAAGCTTCTCATGAAAGTGTTGTGTTGACTAAGTTGAGAAGCTGCCAGAACAGAACATGATACAACTGTAGGAACAAGACATGTTACAGAAACAGTTGCTGTATCAGTTGGAAATAGCACACGAAGTGATACAAGGAAGCAGTACGGAGCAACTGATGACGTGAAGTTAAATGGTGAACTATGGGAACATGAGATGTTATATATGCTAGACAAAATCGTCATACATGGTGTGACAGTTCAGACAGAGACACTGACACAGTTGCTGAGTCAGTACTTGATGCAGGTGCTAGTAGAGCAGATGCAAAAGCAGTGTTTTATGCGAGTGATACTCAATGATCGACACATGATGGAAATACAGTGTGGCGATTAAGAAGAATGCATTTAGACACATCAGAGGATGTATCAGACGATGAGTCAGAACGTGGTACATCAGAGGATGTATCAGACATTATATCATGAGGCAATGACTTGACGTGGCGCAGAAGCTGACGTGGCAAGTGGCTTGTTGAGCTGGACGAAATCGCTGGAACGTATATCCCGTGTTTAGGGTTTTGACCCTTAACTATATAAACCAAGAGACGGCCACATAATCAAGCGCGCGTCTAGGGTTTATCACGAGATGCACATATGTGTGTGTGGCGTCGCCCCATCATACAGGATTTGTAGATCCGTTGGTGATGGTTGATGGAGTACAAGCACATCTGTAAGATGGTGTTTGTATCGGTTGTAGCCGAGCGGTAGTCTTTGTAGAGATACCGTGTCCGTAGTTCGTCCGTCTAAAAAAGAATGATAGGCATCGTAGTGCTGTATATCATAGCAATTGTAATTGCAATCTTGTTCTAGTGGATTTGTTCTGGACTAGGTCCTGGGGATGTAGGGAAACCGAACCCCGTTAACAAAGTCTATGTGTTCTTTACTTTATGCGCTTATATATATATAGTCGATGATATGTTATTGTTTACAACACATAGATCTAGTCATATATGCATTTTCATTTTGTATCAGAGCGGGCACCTATGTGTAATACAAATAGGTGTGGTCCTGCGGAGAAGATGCAGAGCTGTGAGGTTTTTAGGAATTATTCAAAGGTGAAATCGGATTCAAAAGATTTAGAAGAGCTGAGCAACTTTGTTGCTTTTGTGGGAATTACCGAGTTTGAGGAAGGAGAAGAGCTGTCTGGATCTGAGTCAGAGGAAGAACAAGATGATGATCTTATTGAGAGTTATAAGGAAGTTCGAAAGACTCTGATCAAAATCGGAAAGGAGAACTCAGACTTGAAGAAGGAAAATTTACGGCTTGATACACTTGTTGGGTCACTACAGAAAGATCAGGAAGCAGCTCAGAAACTGGGTCAAGAGAGTGTGAAACTAATCAAGGAGAAGCTTATCCTGTCAAACAAAGCAGAGGAACTGAGTCAGCTGCTGAAGACAGAAAAAGACATCTCCATCAATCTCCAAGCAGAACTTAATCATCAACATAAGAAGATACACATGTTTGCTGGTACAAAGCAACTTGATAAGATTCTGAGCTATGGACGAACAGTGGATATGAAACGAGGCCTAGGATATACTGGAATGGAAAGGCCTGAGACTGCGAAAATCAACTTTGTGTCTGCAGGTTTTCAACAACAAGCAGAAACTAAGTATGTAAGTAGAACATCACAAAAGGGTGGATGTTACTTCTGTGGAAAGTATGGCCACATCAGGGCATACTGTTACAAGTTCTGGGATAGAGTGAAGAGGCTCAGGAATCAAGGCAAGTTAACATGGAATGGTTTTCGGAATCAGATATGGGTGAGAAAGTCTGATCTGCTACAGAAAACCAAGAAGTCTGATCTGCTACAGGAAACCAGGAAGTCTAATCTGCAACTAGACAAACACGGCGTATGACCTGCAACATGCAAACATGGAGTATGATATGCAACAGACAAACACGAAGTCTGACCTGCAACATGCAAACATGAAGTACGATCTGCAATAGACAAGAAGTACATAAAGTGGTACTACAGGACATGAATTTCAGACATCCACAAGAAAAACACCAAGGGGTACTTCAAGACTTGGTTTCGGGTGCAATATGGTCATTGTAGAAGATGAACATGATGACAGTAGCTGCTCACGACACATAATAGGTACACAAAGCAACCTGCAAAATATCAAGAAGCTCAAAAGAGGGTACAAGTGCTACAATGCAAAGGATGATATCAATATGTGGCACCATCGACTTGGTCACATGAATGTAAGGACTCTAACTACTCTTGTTGATGAAGAAATAGTACGAGGTGTGCCTCATATCAAGGAAGAAAACAAGATGGTGTGTGATTCGTGCTACAAAGGAAAGCAGGTAAAAGTTCAACATAAGAATGTGCCAAATGTGCAAACAAAAGCAGTGTTGGATCTGGTTCACATGGATTTGATGACAATGCAAGTTGACAGCCTAGCCGGCAAGAGGTATGTGCTCGTTCTGGTGGATGACTACTCCAGAGTCACCTGGGTCAGATTTATTCGTGAAAATTTTGAGATAGCCGATAGCTTCAGAATATGGGCACTTCATATGATCAATGGAAAAGGAAGTATCAAGAGGATTCGTAGCGGACGATGTGATGAATTTCAAAGTGAGTCTATGAAGATGTTTTATGAAAGTCATGGAATCGCACATCATCTTTCGGATTCAAGAACACCACAACATGATGGGGTTGTAGAGAGGAAGATTAGAACTCTTCTAGAGATGGCCAGAGCAATGATACATAGCAACAATGTACCTGTGAAGTTCTGGGCAGAAGCATTAAACACATCGTACTACATCATTAACAGGGTCTATGTCAGGAAAGGGACCACTAAGACTCCATATGAGTTGTGGAAAGGGAAGACGCCTAACCTGAGCTACTTTCATGTATTTGGATGCAAATACTACATCTTGAATGACAAGGATCATCAAGGAAAGTTCGATGGAAGGAGTGATGAAGGGATGTTTCTGGGCTACTCAGGAAGTAGTACAGCCTTCAGAGTGTACAACACTCAAACTGATGTGGTCATGGAGACGGTTCATGTGGTGTTCGATGAGTATTATCTTCCGAAGTGGAATGGATTTAGTACATAAAGCGACTCAGAAGATGAACCAAAGACGCGTACTATTTCAGAAGACCAATCTGATTCTGTCTCAGAACAGAGAGTAATACAGCAGACTTCAGAACAGTCTGATTCAGAACATGAGGTGATACAGCAAGTTCATCGAAATCACTCACTATCTGATGTGATCGGGGATGTGATCGAAAGGAGGAAAACCCGTGGAGTTCAAATTAACTTCAAAGAGATGCTTCAATTGAAGTCGAAATAGCCATGTCGAGCTAAGTATGCATACTGCTTCAAGTGCATGTGTTTTTAACCACTGCGTGAACCAGATCCATGTGAACAACAATTGTAACTCTCAATAAGATGGACTACTTACATACTTAGTCCATCATCTTTCGGATTGAAGATGCAACTTTTTAAGCAGTCGATGTACCAGTCGTTGTACCAGTTGAAGTAGCTCAGGAAATTATACAGGCGAGCAGATGTGTGACTAATGACGAGGAGCAGAAGTTATGGGCTTGGATTGAGCTTATGGATTAGACCAATAAGTGAATATATTGAAGATGCACTAGGCTGATGCATCTCTTGTACCAGTTGAGAAGTAGTACATGAAGTGATATAGGCGAGCAGCTCAAGGCATTGGACGACTTGGAACAAGGGAGATGACTTGGACCGAGCTTGTGAAGCCACGTGGATACACCAGGAAGTTGTAGCTGAGCTGGAAGAGAATCTTGGAGAGGATTCCTTAGTATATTGGAGATAAGGAATATTTCCTAAATCTTAGCCTAAAAAATAGGAATGTGACTTATTGCTAGAGATTGGTTGAGATCTTTAGTTGAGCGTGGTAGGCTTGTATTGGTCGTGATCTATTGTGTATAAATAGAGAGGCGTGACCTTTTTATGAGGTTAACACGTTAAAAGCAATATCTTAGCAAATGGTTTTTGGGGTTTCTTGTAAGAAAGCTAAAGCTAGGGCTAAGGGGCTTATCTATGGGGTTCTTGGATCATGTATAGATCCTTGAACGTGTGAGGCTAGTTAGACAAGTCAAGGTGTGTCTTGAGCTTGTCATAGATCGTTTTAGGTGAAACTTGTAAGTGCACTTAAAAGATTGGCTAGTAAAATATCCTTGTAAGGAAAACCCTGTGTCAGATTCTGTTACAGTTCCTATCTCAGCAGCTCTTGCACTTTCAATTGGTATCAGAGCGGGCACCTGTGTGTAATACAAACAGGTGTGGTCCTGTGGAGAAGATGCAGAGCTGTGAGGCTTTGGGGAATTATTCAAAGGTGATATCAGATTCAAAAGATTTAGAAGAGCTGAGCAACTTTGTTGCTTTTGTGGGAATTACAGAGTTTGAGGAAGGAGAAGAGCTTTCTGGATCTGAGTCAGAGGAAGAACAAGATGATGATCTTATTGAGAGTTACAAAGAAGCACGTGAGATGCTGATCAGAGTCGGAACAGAGAACTCAGAATTGAAGAAAGAAAAATTTCGTCTTGAAGCACTTGTTGAGTCACTGCAGGGTGAGCTCATTGCAGAAAAGAAGATCAGTCATGAGAGCTTATCACTAATGAAGGAAAAGCTGGTTCTTGCAAACAAGGCTGACAAACTGGATAAGGAGTTGCAAGCTGAAAAGAAGGTGTCTGCACAGCTTCAGTCAGAACTTGATATGCTACACAAAAATATTCATATGTTTGCTGGTACAAAGCAGCTTGATAAGATTCTGAGCTATGGACGAACAGTGGATGTGAAACGAGGCCTAGGATATACTGGAATGGAAAGGCCTGAGACTGCGAAAATCAACTTTGTGTCTGCAGGTTTTCAACAACAAGCAGAAACTAAGTATGTAAGTAGTACATCACAAAAGGGTGGATGTTACTTTTGTGGAAAGTATGGCCACATCAGGGCATACTGTTACAAGTTCTGGGATAGAGTGAAGAGGCTCGGGAATCAAGGCAGGTTAACTTGAAATGGTTTTCGGAATCAGATATGGGTGAGGAAGTCTGATCTGCTACAGAAAACCAAGAAGTCTGATATGCTACAGGAAACCAGGAAGTCTAATCTGCAACAGACAAACACGACGTATGACCTGCAACATGCAAACATGAAGTATGATATGCAATAGACAAACACGAAGTCTGACCATCAGGTTGTCAAAGTCAAAGTGGGCGTTACAAAGAATTAACACAAACTGATGATATAAGATTGAGGGAGAGTTTGAAGAGCATCAGGTTGTGTGTATATGGAAAAGCTTTCTACAACTCAATAAACAAGGGAGAGATTGTTAGTGTAGTGTTTGACTGAGCTTAGAAAGTGGTGGAACAGGTTGTGACACAACTATAAAGGAGCGAATGATTTGATACATCAAGAGATGTGGTATTGGTTGTGTGCTTGAGCTCCACAACTCGGTCATCAAGGGAGAGATTGAAAGTTTTGTGTTGACTAAGTTGAGAAGCTGCCAGAACAGAACATGATACATCTGTAGGAATAAGACATGTTACAGAAACAATTGCTGTATCAGTTGGAAATAGCACACGAAGTGATACAAGAAGCAGTACAGAGCAACTGATGACGTGAAGTTAAAGGGTGAGCTATGAGAATATGAGATGTTATATATGCTAGACAAAATCGTCATACATGGTGTGACAGTTCAGACAGAGACACTGGACAGAACTGACACAGTTGCTGAGTCAGTACTTGATGCAGGTGCTAGTAGAGCAGATGCAAAGGCACTGCTTTATGGGAGTGATACTCAGTGATCGACACATGATGGAAATATAGTGTGGCGATCATGAAGACTGCATTTGGATACATCAGAGGATGTATCAGACGATGCAGAACGTGGTACATCAGAGGATGTATCAGACGTTGTATCAGGAGGCAAGGACTTGACGTGGCGCATAAGCTGACGTGGCAAGTGGCTTGCTGAGATGGACAAAATTGCTGGAACGTATATCCGGTGTTTGAGGTCTTTATAAATACCAAGATGCGGTCTCATAAAGACTGCGCGCGTCTAGGGTTTATCAGGAGATGCACACATGGTGTGTGGCGTCGCCCCATCATACATGATTTGTAGATCCGTTGGTGATGGTTGATGGAGTACAAGCACATCTGTAAGATGGTGTTTGTATCGGTTGTAGCCGAGCGGTAGTCTTTGTAGAGATACCGTGTCTGTAGTTCGTCCATCTAGAAAAGAATGATAAGCATCGTAGTGCTGTATGTCATAGCAATTGTAATTGCAATCTTGTTCTAGTGGATTTGTTCTGGACTAGGTCCCGGGGATGTAGGGAAACCGAACCTCGTTAAAAAACTCTATGTGTTATTTACTTTATGCTCATACGTATATTAGAACACATAGGTCACAAATGCGCTTTCAATTGGTATCAGAGCGGGTTATCGACAGGGATCTATTCTCACTTCGGGTGTGATTCTGGTTATGTGGCTAGCGTATGAGAAAGAAGAGGGAGACGTGTTAATGATTTCGCTGAAAAGTACAGAAATTATCACAGTTGTTCTTCGGGAAGGAGGCTTCGTTTTGCTCGTGTCATAGGAAAGAAAGACGAAGCAAAAGCTAGGGTTTTCTAAATGGGCTTTTCAATTTTATTGGGCTTGGTCCTTCCAATTAGCCCAACATCTCAAGTTTTTCTAAGAGGTGGATGGTTCTCGATCATGGAAAAGGAAATAGAGAAGCTCCACCTTCAAAGGTGGTCGACGGCGTCTAAGCAAATCGCCGAAATCTCGTGTGAAAAAATTGGAAGGGAAGGATTTTTTTTGTTTGGAAGTGTTGTGGCAGCCCAGAGTCAGGACCTTGTCTTAGTTAGTGACTGATCATCAGAAAGGCAACAATTCACATCTGAAATTCATTGTGCAGAGAATTTGATTTCAAATCAGAGATGCTGTTAAAATAGAAGAAAGGTTCTGGTATTTTGGTGCAAGGTTTCAAGTGGAGTATATGATGTTAGAAACTTAGGATGAAACTTCGAAAGTCAGAGAAACTTGGGCCAGCTGTAAATGATTAACAGTGATATTGAGCAAAACTAACATAGAGCTGAGACTCAATAAAAGAGGAGGTGATTCCAACGAGAAGAGATGGTTCGTCGGTCATCTCTTGTCATCAGGGGAGGAGAAGTGTTGGTCTGCGGCAAGGAAGAAGAGACTGGATGTGAAATTTGTGGGCTCATTCTTTTGAAGAAGAAGTGTGACATTGATGTTGATCGATATTTTGTTATTGCAAGTTTCAAATCATTTTTGCTTCTCTGGTTTTCACAATCGAGAGACGAAGGAGAAGAAATGAAAATCAGAGAGAGAGGGGGGAGAGATCGGCATTCATATTCTCCGGTCCGGCGTTAGATGAGAGACGAATAGCATAACATGGAAAAGCATCGAGGTGGAGAAGAAGAGATGCACAGATGATGGCCAAAGGTGGTTGGATGTTGTTCCTAGTGCTATCGTAATGGGATTTCGTTGGAAGAAAGAAACTTGAAAAGTGGGCTTATTTGATTTTAAGAAACCATCACTATGGGCTTTCTCATCTTTATTGAAATGGGCCAAAGATCAATCCAAGCCCAAAGTAATAGTTGAGAGGTCTCGTGAAGCTCATGTCCAATCGAAGATTAAGGATGAAGACATGGAGCTTATGTAGTTATTAGATGGATGATGATTTAGAATATTTGGTTCTGATCTGGTCTCGATTCTATATCTTGGTCATGTATGTTGCTTGATTCCAACTGTCATGAGATGAGCTTAATGATGAAGAATGCCAAGCTCAACGACGAGGACATGAAAAGATGAGAATGGTGAAGAAAAATTCGTCTGAGAAAATCTCTAGCGGAATCAAGATTGGAAATTGAGAATTCTCATCTTCGATCGGTCTTTCGAATTGAGAAAACAAGAATTGGTGTTTGAAATTCATGTTGTGGTTGCAGAAGTCAACAAAACCAAAGGTAGCTAAGAGAATATGTAGGTTTTAAAGGGTAATTTGGTCTCAATTTGAAGTGAAGAATTACAAGAAGACTTAAGCTTGCTCATGAAAGTGTATAAGTAGAAAGAGACATATCTGTCAGGTCAACTTCAGAGTGGCGTTTGGAGGTTTGAAACTTTTCTGATCGAGCTGAAATTTTGTGTCAAGCTTCGTTCCACTGTTGTCTTGAAGATCAACGGTGGGATCGTAATTTCAACGGCTGGTTTGATATTTATTCATGCATTTCCTAGATAGATCTGTACAGAAAAGGTTACGACCAGTCTGACAAGAAAATGGGTTTGGATTATGAAACAATAGCGTCTTGAGCTGAATTTTTGCAGGAACATTCTGGACATATGGAACTATTTTCTGGCCAAAGGAGAGCT
Source organism: Eutrema japonicum (assembly GCA_030161315.1). NCBI lineage: Eukaryota > Viridiplantae > Streptophyta > Magnoliopsida > Brassicales > Brassicaceae > Eutrema > Eutrema japonicum. The sequence continues at coordinate 21,223,685 of BSQW01000008.1, forward strand.
CATTTGGAGTTTGGATGAAAGATGGACGTTTTATTGAAGATAGTTTTTGTGCATCAAAGGTATATTTCAGTCTGTTCTACAGTTTGTGTTCTACTATCTATGTGATTGCTCTAGAACTGCTACTACATCAGTAAGAGACTGTTCTGTGCGTACAACAAGTTTAGATCTTGTTTCTATTGGCGACAGCAGTAACTTATTGATGTTGGGACAACTGTTTCTAAGCTAAGTCACCTAATGGTCATCAGATTCGGATGTGGAGTGTCATGCTTATGACAAGAAGACTGTCCTATTTTTCGAGAAGGAATACAATTCTCTTGGGTGTCAAAGAAGATGTGGGTAAAGATCTCCAGGTGTTGTGATGAAGCTCTGTTGAGATATATGTGACTTTGGTTGGTTTTAACTTAGTTGTGCACTCAAGCATGGGGAGATGAAGTCGTGATGAGATACATGAGAGTAATTATACTTATAATGCACAGCTTGGTTTCAGGGAGAGTAAGGTTGTGTGAAATTGAATACATAGATTACTCTTGTGATGCATAAGTAGCTTGAGTATCAAACTAAGCTAAAAAGGGAGAGAAGATGGTAGATCTTATGAAATAAGTGTTGATACATCAGATGATTCATGAGAATGTGTGAGAAGAAGCATGACTAAGTGTTGACTGATCTCAGCAAGTCAAAGTGGGATTTACAAAGAATTAACACAAACTGATGATATAAGATTGATGGAGAGTTTGAAGAGCATCAGGTTGTGTGTATATGGAAAAGCTTTCTACAACTCAATAAACAAGGGAGAGATTGTTAGTGTAGTGTTTGACTGAGCTTAGAAAGTGGTGGAACAGGTTGTGACACAACTATAAAGGAGCGAACGATTTGATACATCAAGAGATGTGGTATTGGTGTTGTGCTTGAGCTCTACAACTCAGTCATCAAGGGAGAGATTGAAAGTTTTGTGTTGACTAAGTTGAGAAGCTGCCAGAACAGAACATGATACATCTGTAGGAACAAGACATGTTACAGAAGCAATTGCTGTATCAGTTGGAAATAGCACACGAAGTGATACAAGAAGCAGTACAGAGCAACTGATGACGTGAAGTTAAAGGGTGAGCTATGAGAATATGAGATGTTATATATGCTAGACAAAATCGTCATACATGGTGTGACAGTTCAGACAGAGACATTGGACAGAACTGACACAGTTGCTAAGTCAGTACTTGATGCAGGTGCTAGTAGAGCATATGCAAAGGCAGTGCTTTATGCGAGTAATACTCAGTGATCGACACATGATGGAAATACAGTGTGGCGATCAAGAAGACTGCATTTGGATACATCAGAGGATGTATCAGACGATGCAGAACGTGGTACATCAGAGGATGTATCAGACGTTGTATCAGGAGGCAAGGACTTGACGTGGCGCAGAAGCTGACGTGGCAAGTGGCTTGCTGAGCTGGACAAAATCGCTGGAACGTATATCCGGTGTTTAAGGTCTTTATAAATACCAAGATGCGGTCTCATAAAGACTGCGCGCGTCTTGGGTTTATCAGGAGATGCACACATGTGTGTGTGGCGTCGCCCCATCATACAGGATTTGTAGATCCGTTGGTGATGGTTGATGGAGTACAAGCACATCTATAAGATGGTGTTTGTATCGGTTGTAGCCGAGCGGTAGTCTTTGTAGAGATACCGTGTCCGTAGTTCGTCCATCTAGAAAAGAATGATAGGCATCGTAGTGCTGTATGTCATAGCAATTGTAATTGCAATCTTTTCTAGTGGATTTGTTCTGGACTAGGTCCCGGGGATGTAGGGAAACCGAACCTCGTTAAAAAACTCTATGTGTTATTTACTTTATGCTCATACGTATATTAGAACACATAGATCTAGTCACAAATGCGCTTTCAATTGGTATCAGAGAGGGTTCTCGACAGAACTCGGTTCTTAATTCGGGAATGATCGTGGATTTGTGGCTAGCGGAGCAATTTTGAAGAGGATGAGAAAGACGAGCTCCACACCGTGTAAGAATAGAATCATGTTGAAAGCATCACATGAGAAGGAGTTTCAGAGATGTATGATTTGTCGACAAATTGCCTGTCTCATAGATGGTTTGGTCTACAATAAAGATCTCGCTGAGGATAATGGTCTGAAACTGCTTCTGATTCAGATTGATTTTGTGCCGTCGTAAGCCATCGGAGAAGAAGAATCTGGTGTACGGGCCGAACAAGTTAGGTTGTTAGAAACATGGGCTTTAGTCATCTGTTTGAATTAGGCCCAAATAGAGATTATTCATGGATTTGTCAGAGGCCCGTGTGATTGGGATTAATCTAACTCTAGTTGCTAGTGACGTCTCTTTGGAAGAAAGACAAAAAGGGAAAACAATGAAGCTGAGTTTGAGGCTGCTCAATGCTAAATTGCAATGGTATTTTCAGTGTTTGGTTTGACGAAATCATGAGGTCAAAGGATTCTCTAAATTCTCAAATGTCGCGAGCTTCTGCAACAAACAGAAAGAGTCTTGCGAATCAATTGCAAGCTTTAAAACGGGAGGGCTTGCGAATCTATGGAGTTCACAAGAGAAAAAGAAAAACAAATCAGGCTTCAGTGTGTTCAATAGTGGGTGGTTTGTTTTCTCTTGCGTGTAAATGGGAAAAATCAGAGATGCAGGATTTACTGGAATTACAGAGAAGCAAGTTTTGGAATCAGCGACTCTAGCCCTGAATATCGCAAGTTTTCTTGGCTACCTGAAAGCACAGAGGCAGTGTCTGTAAAGTTCATCGAAGGTGCAGCATCGATCATCAAAATTCCTTCAGACTGTGGTGCTATCAGGAAAAGAATCTATTGGTAAAGAAAGTTTCTGGTCTGTTGCCAGGAACGAAAGTAACGCAGTAGGAGAAGGGCCCGTGTCATGGTAGTTACAAATTCGCCAATATCTCACGTCTCCTTGATCGAGAAACATATCAGAAAGAAGATTCTGGAAATCGCAGCTCAGTGGTGATCTTAGAGCTGCTCAATATCAGAAGAATTTTAATGGGCTTTATGAGTAATGGGCTTCAATGCTTCATGAATTCGATGATTACTGGTGATTTGTGGTGTATCTAGCTGGTATCGTTCATGTGAATACTCAATTGCACAGGTTTGGGGGCTAATTTGTCAAGCTTCTTCGTGAGTCCTCATGTGTGTGTTTGAAGTGGTAAAACTCAGAGTCTGAAGACTTCCGAGAGTACAATGACACAAGTTCTGATGTGAATAGACAATTGTTCGTGTGAGCTAATTTTTAATTGATGAAAGGAGATTCCACGGTGGGGAATCTGATTTTAATTGGCTATTTCTGATTCAAGAAGGGGGGAATAATCAAGTCTTGAAAAATTCTAGAAAAGGTTCTCTGGTTGTCAAGAGCGAGAGAGGAAAGCAAAAATCAGTTGTTTCAATGGCCGTGAGCTTTTGGTGATACATGAAAGAATGGCAATGGCGTCAGAGATATCACATAAGAGACATTGACAATGGACGGAATTGCTTATGAGTCATCAGAAAGCTTGTCGGAAATTCCAGATATTCCAATGAGATTGCATCAGTCTCCTGTGTGCTATTAGAAATAAAAGCGCTATGTTCGTCATGGAGAACAAGAAAATAGATTTTTTTCGGACTGGGCGTGTCTACTCCTTCTTCTTCTTCTTCAATACAAGGGTCTAGTGATTGATGGCTGTACAATTCCGGAGGTAATTTCAGAGATTAAAATGATGAGGTCCAATGTAAAAGAAGAAGAAAAACTTAACTTTAATGGCGAAGAAGGCAATCATAAACAAAAGAGACTGCACGGTAATCTCAGGATGATTGGACCTACGACAACACTCGATTCATCAGAATTTACAGAGCTTCTGCTATTGTTAGAGTGTCTCGGAGTCCCGTCTATAACTTCATCGGGAAAGCAAACTTGTTATCATCATCAAGAGGAAGAGAAGAATATGGTGATGGTGATTGATCGAAGTAGAGGACGAAGAACTCGATGAAGGATAAGTTATCGGAGTTAAATTCATGTCGTCTGTGTGTTGTCTGAAGATAGACGGAAGAAGAAACTTGAAGTGTGGTGAAATTGAGTTTTCAGTTGACAAGTAGTCTGGACCAAATTTCTGATGGAAAGCTTGCCTGAGTTCAGGAGCTGCTCGGAATCACTTGTATTTCTAGCTTATATCCGACTTTCGCTTTGAGAAACTAAAAGTGATTGGGGGAAGAAGTTCTGCGTCGAAGCAGCTCATGGTCTAGCTATTTCAGGGTTCGACAATTTTCAGAATTGAAGGTAAAATTGTCATATGATGCATGACAGTGACAGTGGTCGGAGATTACGTTAGTATCACCATCGATCAAGTTAACGATTAAAAGCAGAGAAGTTGTTAGATAAAGCATGGAGATAAGCTTTGAGGTTTTAGAAAGTCTCGGCCAGGCAGGAGATTTTCTAATGGTTCTAGTTTAGCTATGAAGATCAAATTGAGAATCGTGAGAAGGAAAGAAGTCATTGAGAACGAAGCAGCTTTTGGATTGGGCCAATTGTAGCACAAAGTGGAGTTAATAAGAAGATGGGCTGAGTAAATTTATTTTAGTTTGGGCCCAATACAAGCTTTTACTTTGACAAACAATTGATGCATTGAAAAAGTAGATGATTATGTTAGCTGGAAAGAGCAGAAGTCTGCATCTGTATCTCAGTTGTTGGAGCTTTGGCGTTCGTGAGCTCAACGGAAGAGATGGTTCAATAATCTCTTGTCCTCGGAGAGAAGATTCATCCGAAATTTGGGATTCTCAGTCAAAGTGCTTGGGTTTGATCTTCTTGTCAAAATCATGAGCTTTATACTCAGATTCCTTCTGAAACTAGAACAATTGTATTGAAGAAACACGCCGTTAAGAGGATAAATCAACGATTGACTATGAAGTCTCAGGGAAATGCAAAGATCTGAGATTTGCGAGGAAGATGGGTACCAAGGCTGGAATGAGCTCGACTTGGAGTTATGATTTCTGGAAATTGTAGAAGGAGTCAACAGCGACAGAGAATTTGATGGACAAATCCAGAAGGAGAGTTATGCTGATCTATGACGTAATTCTTTTTGATGGAACAAAAGGCGTTGGCAGAATCTGTGTTCCGAGGAAGATGATTGATATTCTTGGTCAAGACACTGCTCCTAAGAAGGAGGTGATTGCTATATGCTGCGAGCTCATAGTGATACAAAGTTAATGAGGATTGCGACAATAACAAACATGAATTTCCGACGGTGAAATCTTGTGTATCAGACGTGACAAGAGTGAAAGAAGAAAACTTAGTGCCTTGTATTGATCAGCACCTTATGGAATTGAAGAAGTCTCCCTGTTTTGTGATTATTTATGAAAGTTGACGTAGCTTTTGTTGGACAGGGTCTTGGTTTGAATTTGTGTATTTAAAATCTGCTGCAGATTATGAGTATTCATGTCAATTTCTTGTGCTATGGGCTGCTATAATCTCTGGTGGTTTGAGATTCTTGTTGCTTAGGAGTATATTCAAGAATAGTTAAAAGAATATGCAGGTCTTTAGCATATTCTCCTGGTGGAAGTGTACAAGTAGAAGAGGAAGACAGAACTGTCAAATCAACTTCAGAGTTACGTCTGCAGGGTCACAACTGTTCTGATCGGACTGAATTTTTGTGGCAAGCTTTTTGGCACTGTTGTCTTGAGGATCAACGGTGGGATCGTAATTTCAACGGCTGGTTTGATATTTATTCAAGAATTTATGAGACAGGCCTGCACAGAAAATATTGTGTCCAGTATAACGAGAAATTGTGTTTGAATTGTCAAACAAAATCGGTTTGAGCTGAATCTTTGCAGGAGTATTCTGGACATATGTAACTATTTTCTGGCCAAACGAGAACTCATTTGGAGTTTGGATGAAAGATGAGTGTTCTGTGCTACAACTTGTGTTCTAGTCTGTGTTCTAGTCTGAGATGGTATTCTATATGTGATTGTTCTTAGAACTGCTACCATATCATAAAGAGTCTGTTCTGTGCGTACGACAAGCTCATATCTTGTTTCTATTGGCGACAGCAGAAACCTTTTTGATGTTGGGCCAGCTGGTTCTGAGCTACTCTCAAGAGACCAGATGGAGCAAAGACTGTATCAATATCTATAACAGAGTCTGGACCATAGGTTAGAACAAGATCAAGCACGGTAGTTGGAGGAGAATGTGAAGACTCAAATGTGCAATTCTTAGTCCTAGCAATTTGGAAATAGGGATGCTTGGTAATATGCTTCGAGGATGTGTCTCTTGTTGGTTTTAACTTAGTTGTGCACTCAAGCAGAGGGAGATGAAGTCTTGATGAGATACATGAGAGTAAGCATACTTGTAATGCACATCTTGGTTTCAGGGAGAGTAAGGTTGTGTGAATTTGAATACCTGGATTACTCTTGTGATGCATAAGTAGCTTGAGTATCAAACTAAGCTAAAAAGGGAGAGATGATGTTAGATCTTATGAGCTAAGTGTTGATACATCAGGCGATTCATGAGAATAGGTGACAAGAAGCATGGCTAAGTGTTGACTGATCTCGACAAGTCAAAGTGGGCGTTACAAAGAATTAACACAGACTGATGATATAAAATTGAGGGAGAGTTTGAAGAGCATCAGGTTGTGTGTATATGGAAAAGCTTCTCAATAAACAAGGGAGAGATTGTTAGTGTAGTGTTTGACTGATGTTAGAAAGTGGTGGAACAGCTTGTGACACAACTATAAATGAGCGAACGATTTGATACATCAAGTGATGTGGTATTGGTTGTGTCCTTGAGCTCTACAACTCAGTAATCAAGGGAGAGATTGAAAGTGTTGTGTTGACTAAGTTGAGAAGCTGCCAGAACAGAACATGATACAGCTGTAGGAACAAGACATGTTACAGAAACAATTGATGTATCAGTTGGAAATAGCACATGAAGTGATACAAGGAAGCAGTACGGAGCAACTGATGACGTGAAGTTAAATGGTGAACTATGGGAACATGAGATGTTATATATGCTAGACAAAATCGTCATACATGGTGTTACAGTTCAGACAGAGACACTGACACAGTTGCTGAGTCAGTACTTGATGCAGGTGCTAGTGGAGCAGATGCAAAGGCAGTGTTTTATGCGAGTGATACTCAATGATCGACACATGATGGAAATACAGTGTGTCGATCAAGAAGACTGCATTTAGATACATCAGAGGATGTATCAGACGATGAGTCAGAACGTGATACATCAGAGGATGTATCAGACATTGTATCAGGAGGCAAGGACTTGACGTGGCGCAGAAGCTGACGTGGCAAGTGGCTTGTTGAGCTGGACGAAATCGCTGGAACGTATATCCCGTGTTTAGGGTTTTGACCCTTAACTATATAAACCAAGAGACGGCCACATAAACAAGCGCGCGTCTAGGGTTTATCACGAGATGCACATATGTGTGTGTGGCGTCGCCCCATCATACAGGACTTGTAGATACGTTGGTGATGGTTGATGGAGTACAAGCACATCTGTAAGATGGTGTTTGTATCGGTTGTAGCCGAGCGGTAGTCTTTGTAGAGATACCGTGTCCGTAGTTCGTCCGTCTAGAAAATAATGATAGGCATCGTAGTGCTGTATATCATAGCAATTGTAATTGCAATCTTGTTCTAGTGGATTTGTTCTGGACTAGGTCCCGGGGATATAGGGAAACCGAACCCCGTTAACAAAGTCTATGTGTTCTTTACTTTATGCGCTTACATATATATAGTCGATGATATGTTATTGTTTAGAACACATAGATATAGTCACAAACGCGTTTTCATCTCAAACCATACAAGTATTGAAAGCTTCTCTCTTGATTTCCATACAAGAAACCCTAAATCCCTTTTTCCCTTAGAAACTCTTAGCACTACAATGCATAAGTCTCTAAAGAGGTAAACAGACCTATATTTATAATGACAGGTCCAAACTCTTTTCCTAATTCTACCCAAACTAAGAAAAGACCAATTTTCTTTTCTTTTTATCTTTTTCCTTTTCTTCTTTGATGTCTTCCTTTTTTCCTTTGATATCCTTAGATCGTTGATTGTAGACTTCGACTTCATCTTGGAATAACATGTCCAGCTAAGCTTCAAGCCTCTACGCTTGCTTTCCTCTTCACAATAGCATTCTCTTAGTTTTTAGACTCATGTGACACGTTCTGTGACTTTGTGCTTATGACAAGAACTGTTGTTACATGAATCTATGCACCTTCTGTAACAGGAATCTCTGCAGCTTCTGTAATAGGAATCTTTGCATCTTCAATCTCCCCTTTTTTAGTTTAGTGTGTCTCCTCAAGCATCAGTATGAAAGCATACACATAAACACCAAGCAGTAGCAACCACCAAAGATGAGAATATCAATTGTCTACTCCCACAAAATTTATGAATCTCCTTAACGATTAACTTTCATATCTTCGTCTACTCTCTCTGAAACACACACCAATTCTCTCACTTAGTTGCTACTAGATCTCCCCCTACTTGCACACTCAAGTTAAAAACCACTTTGCAAATCAAATCTCAATTCTTCATCACTATCCTTAATTTTTGATTGAGTATAAACTAAAACAATTGGCCAGAACCACACGAGTCTTCTCCCTCAATGGCTTCTTTTCTTTATCAACACAATCAAAAACAACTTTCGATCACAAAATCAATGATGAGAACTCATGACATAATACTTCCATATGATCAAGCATCACCAATGACCTCCAAAACCGAGATTCTAAAATTGCAGTTGCCAATTATTTTCTCCATCATGAATTTCTTTATCTTTCATAAGATTTTATGTCGATGTCGACACTTTCTGCCATTGTGATTTCATCACCGCTAATATTCTGGAAATACACACGTAGGTTGCCCTTTTTCTCTTGTAATTGGGCTTTGAATTTAGCTTGGCCCACCTTAAAATTATTCAGCCCATGTTCAGATCCATATTCTTCCCAAGTTCCACATGGACCTTAACCTTCTTTTTTTCTTTGCCTTGATCGATTGTCGACAACAAAATCCCTGCTCCTTTTATCAAATCCTCGATTATACCATCGTCAACTCACCGAAATCTTTGCAATTTCCGGTGAGATCTTCATCTCTACACTTTTCAGTGTTTTTTGTTTCAACCATGGCTTCTTCTTCTTCGGCGGTAAGGATCGACCCTCTTCTCTTTTTTAGTTTTATTTATTTTGTTTTGTTTTGGTGGGTAGGGTTTGTGAGTAAATTTTTTTTTATACATCCCTATAAATTGAGTGAAAACCAAAATTGGTTTGATCAATCTCAACCCAAACCCGAAAATTTGAACCGACTTGGATAAAGAATATTCACGAGCCCAACATCTGCAATGATCATGTCCACGTTTTTTTTTTTTTTTTTTTTATCAACAACTTGAGTTCTCATCATAGCCAAAAGCTAATTGGAAGATTGTCTTCACTTTGAAAATCTAATTTGATAGCCCATCGCACCATCATCTTTTCTAACCAAAACCTTATTGAATGTTAAACCTTCATGGTTGAGTTCTTGACTGAATCTAAAACAACTATGTTTAATAGGTTGAAAAGTTTTCTGACGTTCACTCTGCAATTCTGGATCTTTTGTTGCATTGTCTGTAGAAGTTGCAGTATGAGTATCAGTTCTGGTTTCTGGTTCTGTATCAGATGTTGCTGCAATCTCAGTTTTTTCATCAGAAGCAAAATCTGAATCAGATTCCAAAGATTTCTCTTTAAATACACAACCACGACGATTCATATCAGTTTTTTCAATGTTTAGAGGATGATCCAACTGGTTTGTACCTTTATTAATCATCCTCAAGCTTTTTTGTGTTTTTCCAAGTTGAACTCTAGCTTGTGCTGCTTTTTTCTCTTCTGATTTATCTTTAAAACTGTTGCAGGTTCTGTTGACTATGGAGACTGTATTACATAGATGCATCTTTTTTGTCCTCGAGGATAAGCTCTACCATAAAGATCTTTTTTCTTCATCCCGACTTGATTCTTCCATCCATTCCAAGTAAATTTGTTTTGTCTCCAAAGACTGTCTATTCTGTTAAGAAACCTGTAGCAGTGAGCTTTGATATGTTCATACTTTCTACAATAGAAGCAGCCCGTTTTTTTTAAGATGTTGACATGTTTTAGTCTGAAGATTTCTTTTTCCATAAGATTTTACTTCATCCTGAAACTTTCCACCACTCACAAACACTGTCTTTTCTTGACTAGTTGATCGTTGATATCCTAAACCTCTGCAGGTTTTTTCTGTTCTTCCCATAATCAGAATCTTGTCAAGTTGTTTTGTACCAGAATTCAACATTCTGATCTGTTTGAGCTTTTCATCCAAATATAAATGTAATTCACTACAAGAATATTAGGTTTTAATAGCATTAGAAGATAGCGATTTATACAGTTCTGCTATGTATGACTTAACGTTTGCTTTTGTATAGCGTTTGTAAAATGGTAAACGCTATCGATTCATTGGTCGGTTGAAAAAAATGAAGGCGCTAACTTTTTTTGGGTATAAGGTATTATAGCATGCTATTTAATAGCACATACCACAATTAAAGCGCTATGTCATCTTGACCGCGTAAAATTTGTTAAAAACCCGCCTCGAAATAAAAAATTTGGTTCCAAAATTTCTCTAAGTCAAAACCTAATCTAGCTACCTCACTCTTCCTTCGCAGAAACACATCTCTCGTCTTTCTCAATCTCGAATTTCTTAATCTCACTCTCGAATTCTCCTCTTAATCGCAACTCTCATGGTCTAACAGCTGCTGAGGAACTGAACCAATATTCTCGTTTTCGTTGCTAGGAGTTCTCGTCAATTGCTCAAAAACGAAATTGACATTGTAAGGTTACATATTGTTTGGGTAATCGATACTCATATCGATTTAGTGTTTTGACATGTTTGGTATTGAATCCTTTCGATTAATTTGCTCTTTTGGAAGAAGATTTCGGTGTTTGATTCCGTTAAATGTATGGAAATTTTGTAGGGTTTAGTCTAAATTTGGGTTTTCGATTTAGGTTGAATTTTGTCTGAGTAAGCGATTAATAATTTTACCTGTATAAGCAAATTTATTTTCTAAGTATATAATCAATGATTCCAATTTTGCAAGGAGCTTTCGGATTTTGCAGGGAGCTTTCAGATCTAAAGCTTGAGTTCGGTAATACATACAAGTTTTTGGCTTCTGTAGTTCGCATTCAGCAAAGGAGTTCAAAAATTTGACTTGTAAGTTATTAGTTTTCAGAGCCTCCACTTCAGATTTTTTTCACTACAATGAATTTGATGTCAGGTTGATATGTTGTTGTCTGGGGTTATGCGTTTCAGTGTCTAATCTAGGGAGTTCATTTACTCCTTCCTGCTTGTTCTCTTATGTGTTTTTGATTGATGTGGTTTAATGTCCGTTATACATATTTCTCAGTCCGATCTATGAAAATTATTATCTTATATGTATGTCTACTTGGTTGTGGAGCTGTGGTGTTGTTGTAACATGGAGAAGTCTTGGGTTTGGCTTCCAAGGTATGGACTTGTTTGTTATTGTCATTGTTTTGCTAAGTAAAAATGTGTTTCACAGTTGGATTGAACTATAAAATGTTTTTAAACTTACAGGGCTAGCCTTGAGTATCAGCAAGGAGCAACTAATTTTGTGCATGCATCATCAACGAGTTTGGGTAATCCAAGCATCATGTTCTGTCCCTGCATAGATTGCTGCAATTTGTGCCATCAACCGATAGATACAGTATTGGATCATCTAGTTATTAGGGGTATGGAATCTGCATACATTCAAGAAATTTTACTAGACTGAATGGTTGGCATAATGGTACCTGCTACAGGCTGCTCTTAAGGCTGCTAACGAGAAAAAGATGGGAAAAAGGATGAAGTTGTTTCCCTCCGTTCAGAACTTCAGGCAAGGCATACTGTTACTCTGGTTTCATAATATGTGAACAATTATGATCTGCATGATGAAATCATCTCTTTTATGTTCGGATCCTGAAAGATGAGGCTGCAAGAACTGTGGACCGGCTTCAAGAAGCAAAGGCTCTTCGTACAACGACTCAAATAATGGTTTTAACTCAGGACGAAATGGTATGTTTGAAAAACCCAAGTCTCATTATCATTCACGTTTAAAGGTTTCTGATTCTATGTAAAAAAATGATCATCTAGGAGGAAGTAGCCTTGAAGAGATGCTGGGGATGATGAAGATCATGGAAAACGAGGAAGACGATGATGAAGATCACGGATAAAATGTATCACACCTGCTCTCTCTCAAGTCAAGCGCCAAACTTTTAAATGTTTGGGGACAACTTTTAACTTGCAGGGGATCATCAAAAGGATGTCAGAACTCGAGAAACTAGTGATCTCAATTGGTATCAGTTTCTGCATTTGTTAATCTGGTTATTGAAGAAACCTGATTCGAACCAGCTGGTTGTTTATGTTAAGGTTTTACATTAAATCAAGGCCAAAATTGTTATATTTCCCATCTCTCTGTTTTCATTTTGAGAAAAACATAATGAACGGATGTAAAACATAATGAACGGATGTTTTAGAAGATTCAATTTTGGTTAGTTGGTGATTCAATGTGTTAAAGCCAGAAGAGGTTGATCCTCTTAGAATGGATCTTGATTTTTCAATTAAAAAAAATATATAACAAATGATTGTTTTATACTAAGAAAATAAAATAAAATAGAAAAACTATTACAAAATACAAAATAAAAAAAATAAAAAAGTTAGTGAATCTTTGATTTAAAGTTTAGGACATAGGGTTTAGGGTTTGGGGTTTAGGGTATAAGAGTATATGTATAGGGTTTGAAATATATTTCTTTCTAGTTTTATAAACAATAGAAATATAATAATTTTTATTGATTAATGAGTGTTTGATTTAGGGTATAGGGATTCATACTTATAAGATATTGTTTTCTATATCTCAATTAAAAATAAATACAACAAATTATTGTTTCATGCTAAGAATTTAAAATATAATAGAAAAAATTATTACAAAATTAAAAATAAGAAGGAAAAGTTAGTGAATACAAATTTATTTTGTGAAATATAATTTCTTTGTAATTACCCAATTAACAATGGAATATACAATAAATTTGCCTCATAATCTGTAATTTTTTTTTAAATTATAATTAAAAGAAGAATTAAGTCATGAACATTTGATTTAGGGTTTAGGGCATTGGAGTATATGGTTTATGATTCACACTTAAGGTTTAAGATTTTAAAATTATAATTAAAAGAATAATTAAGTCTTGAATATTTGATTTAGGGTTTAGGGCATTGAAGTATATGGTTTAGGATTCACAAATGATAATGATTGCAAAAGAAAATTAAATGATTGCAAAACGATTATAAACATACAAACCCTATCATCATATATAGTAAAAGCGAAGTAAATTTTCGGAATAGAAATCTCTCATTCACCCTAAACCGTAAAACTCGGTTTTGATTTAAGTTTTTTTTATCGTACCGATTATAGATTTTGGGCTTTAGTTTAAAAAATTTCGGGGCCGTTTACCCGAAAACCCTACGTTATTTCGAGTTTGGTATATTGTGGCAGTTTTGTTTTTTTTTGGGTAGCGATTTTCGTTTCATCGAAACCCTAGATTTTTGACTTGATATATATCCCACGTTTATAATTTTTCTAAAACTCATTCATTGCCATCGTCTCTTTGATCCGTCTAAATTTCTTTGTTAGTTAAACGTGAAACACCTGTGACGAATATCATAATCTTTGTGCCGTCTAAATTTCGTTTTGCTCTCCTTTTGACTTGCTATATTTTTCTTTTGCTCTGTTTTGGTTTGCTATATTTGTCTTTGTTAGTTTTTTTTTTGCTTCAATCAAAACTGATCGATGGATTTTTTGTTTTTGTTTTTGTTTATTGAAGGGTGCATGGTGGATAATCATAATATTGTAGAATGAACTATCGATTTGTTTTCTTTATTTTTCTGTTCTTCTGTTTTGTTTATCCGATCGGAGATAAGTTTTTCTGTCTTTCTGTTTTGTTTTAACAACCGGACACATATATGTTCTTCTTCAGTTCATCTGGATCTGTTTTAGATTACATCTTTTGATCAGTTTGTTGTTCTTCAATGCTAACCGGTTGACTAATTTGTGTTTTTAATTGTGTAGTTGAATTGGTTCTAGATTTTTCAGGGGTACCGCAGAGAAGGAGATCCCAATAGAACTCAGTAATTTTCCTCCACTCATGGCATTCTGATTACAAATCGAATTTTTCAACTTTTTTCAAAAAATGTCAATTCCAATTTTTCAGGGTACGAGGCTTTTCCGACGGTGATGGACATCAATAAGATACGAGAGATTTTACCTCACAGGTACAAATTTCTTGTACATTGTTTTTTCTCTAGCAGAAGTTGTTATTGCTGTGATTCGATTTCTTCATCTTAATCTCATCCGGTTTTGGATTGCTGTGTAGATTCCCGTTTCTGTTAGTGGATAGAGTGATAGAGTACACAGCTGGTGTATCTGGCTATCTGCGGTAGCTATTAAAAACGTTACCATCAATGACAATTTCTTTTCTGGGACTCCGATTATGCCTGGAGTCCTCATGGTTGAGGTAATTTGCATTGTCCTCTTTCTCTCTTCTTACTCCAAAATTCAGTTTTTTATTTGATCTTTAGACATCTTGACATTTCTGATTTTGCATGCGGAAGTAGAATGCTTTTTCTTATTCATTAACCGAGTTAATTGATTAGTTGGCTTTGAATGGTGGTTCTGGTGAATAGAATGAGGGTGAAATTCGTGTTTCGGTCGAAGTTTTGAGGAAACTAAAGGTGAAGGCTTTAATTTTAAGTTTCAGTTTAAGGGTAAGATAAGCTGTTCTAAAAGATATCTTGGATCATAGCTTTGTATGAACAGGTGCTCTACTGCTATACAACCAGTAGTTTCTATCCCAAATGTATGTGGAGTTAATGATTATTATATTCAACCAGCAGTTAGTAAGAGCTACATATAGTTTCTTAATAGAGCGTCATCCATTACTTTTCGCTTTTCTTTTTTACACATCTTGTATATAATAACAACACTTTGAAACTGTAAAAGTCTGTTTTGTTTCCTTAGGCCATGGCTCAGGTGGGAGGTATAGTGATGCTACAACCAGAAGTAGGCGGATCTAAAAGCAACTTCTTCTTTGCTGGAATGGACAAAGTCAGATTCCGGAAGCCTGTGATTGCGGGTGATACTCTGGTGATGAGCATGACGCTTGTGAAGCTGCAGAGGCGGTTTGGGATAGCGAAAATTGAAGGGGAAGCATACGTAGGGAACACTGTGGTATGTGAAGGAAAGTTCTTGATGGCTATGGGAAAAGAACAGTGATCATGCTTTTGCTTCTTCTTACCTTTGTGTCAACGAATTATCACATCTTAAGTTTAAAAGCCTCATTTCTATCTCCAATTTCTGTTGTTTCTTCTCCTCAACGTTGACCATTTAAAAGAAAAGAATGAAGAGAAATACTGTATGCATTTTTATTCCTCAAATTTACATCATTTCGAAAATATTTATTTTTCTCAAAATTCAAACATATAACAACAATGTTAGATTTACGATCAATTCAACAAAAAAAGAAATAACAACCAATATTATTCAAAAAAATACGAAATAAAGCAATGGCAATCATAGAGCTCGAAAACATATTGAATAATGTTTCATTTACTCACACATTGTATGTAAAACAATTCTTTTTTTATCTCTCCATCGTTAGAACTCTCTCTCCATTTTTTCGTAAGTGTCTCTCCCTCTAATCGGTTATCATCTTTGATTTCTTCTTCTTTATCATCTTTGTCTTCTCCAACAATTCTTCTTCTTCTTTCTCTTTCTGTTTGTTTTCGTCTATCTCTTCCGGTTTTCCTTCTTTATCGTCTTCGTTCTCTAGCTTATTATTCTTTTGGTTTTTCATCGTCCCGTCTTCATCCTCAAATTCTTCTGCAGACTTTTTATCTCTCCATCGCATACTTTTTCTTTATCGAGTTGTATATTCGTGTGTATCACGTTTTTTTTTTGTTCTAGCTATTTTGCTCTCTATGCGATTGTAATGTTGCTTGGTATATATTCTTTTTTATTAATTTAGTTTGTTGTATGTTTGATGTTTAGGTGATGTTTTTTTTTTGGTTGGGTCTGGTTCGATGGTTCTTTTGTTCTAAGAGGATGTCGAAAGGTAAAGTTTTTGGTTCGTGCTTGGTATGTATGTTTTATTTTGGTTTGTTTTAAGGTTTGTTTTTAGGTCCTCGCGTTTATCTTTTCATCTTCCTGAGCAGCGGATTTCGTTTGCTGATGATGGGGATATAGATTACGGCCGTAGCGGGAGTCAATTTATGGCTTGGTTGGAGTGTAATCGTGTGTTTGCCGAGGCTATAGTTCTTCGTTATTCGGAGTTACCTTCTAGGTTTGTTTGGGATCGTGAGCATGGTCGATGGAGGCCTCGGCTTGTGGGTTTGCCATGAGTTTGTGTTATAGTCTTCTCACGTGCATGGTGGAGCTTTATTAATTGAGGCTTCTTTTGGATATTGTGATAGGCATGTGCTCCTATGAGGATATTAGGACCGTTTTTGGTTTATCCCACTTTTCGGGCTGCCTATTGTGCTTCTGGTTTGGTTCCTGATGATGATGGGGGTGATTGAGCGATGTTGAATTTTGTTTTGTTTTTTCCTTTGGGTGTACTAAAATCCCATTTTCTTCGATTTTTTAGGTTTGGGATATTGTTAGTCTCTTCATTCCGATTATTGTATTCGGTTTTGTACTGGTTTGTTTATGGACGTATTGGTAAGTACTTGAGTTTTGCTTTCTGTTTCTATTTGGTTTGATATTAATAAATTAAGGAATAACTTCTTCGGTTATTGTCGTCTGAGTATTACTATTAGATATGTGGTTTAATGTTATTTATGTTTGAGATTATAAAAATGTAGATTCTTTGTTGTTATTTTTTGTTTGTTTTTTCTATATTTAAGATATATGTTCAGCGCTGGTATCGTATGTGATAATTTTTTAAGTTTTAGATTTTTGTCCGTGTTGTGTTTATGGAGTTTAAAAAAAAAAAAACCAGATACCGATTATGGGGCTTGGTTTATTGTCTAAACGTTGGTTTTTTCTATTAATGGACTTTGGTTTCAATAACGATTTATAATGTTTTTATTGGAGTTATTGCTGGCTGTTATTGATGTCATGGATTTAGTGTTGTGGTTTCTGAGAAAGTTGCTGGTTCTGAATTGATGTGATAATGGTTATATTGGTCATTTTAAAGATGGTCATTTTTCTATTGCTGGCTTTTGATAACTTTCGTTTTCATCAAGGCGTGTTTTTAGTATTACGTTCGTCGTTATGTCTTATAATTTTTTAATTAAATTTTAAAGATGTGTTATTAATTTTTTTATAGCGGTTTGGTGATTATTGTGGTTTTGTATGATATGTTTTATTTAAATATTTATAGAGTTTCTACGTTTCAAAATTGGTCTGGTAATATTTCTTTTTAGGTTTTATAGTTACTAGATAAAGTGTTTTTTTTTACCTTTTATCGCTTTAAAAGGCGGATTACTTGAGGATTGAGAGATAAAAACTTAAAAAATATGTAGGAATTGAGAAACATCTTTGGGAAATTTTGTTCTTCTTCTCCTTCTCCGTATTATTCTGGTTAATCGATTTCAAAGCTTGAGTAATCCGGTTTTGAGAGTTTATGGGAATCCTCTGCACAAAAAATTCTGCTATTCCTTGTATTTGGCTATCATATTGTGGCAATGATATAATTGAAGCAGAAGCAATTGAGGTAAAAGTCTGGTGGAAATCGTGGGGGTGAGACCAAAAAACGTGTTTTTTTTTAAAAAAATTTCCTTTTCAGGTTGCTCTGAAACTTGAACACCGAAATAGTAGAGGCTGTATTTTTGGCCCACGTTTACGAGTGGCAAGTGTACGGGTAAGACTTGCATGTTTCCTACATCAAACAAGGTTTGTGCATGGAGATGTGAAACCAGAAACTTATTACTTGGTCAACCTGGAACAGCAGATGAGAAGAAACTTTACCTTATCGATCTAGGGTTGGGTGAGTTTTTGTAATATGTTTACAAACAACCTGACACGTTGTATTTTTCAGCTGTTTTTTCTCTGAAAGTTTTGTGAGATATTGGTAACGATTTTATTTTTTTATTGGTGTATGTTATCTTTCCTACTCTTTGTTTTGGGTGTATATATATATATTTCATATGCAGGGGAACGTTAAGGTATGCAAGTTGTCTTGCACATTTTGGCCGTACTGGAAGTCGGGGGATGATCTGGAATCATTGGCTTATACATTAATATTTCTGATGCGGGGATGGTTGCCATGGCAACGGTACCAGGTGAGTTTCCTGTCTCTCTATTCAAAACCTAATACCATTGTTGTGCAATGATGTGAAGGTTTTGAATGACTGTGTGGAAGCAGAAGCATGGCTGCGAGAGAAGCAGCAGAAGCATGGCTGCGAGAGAAGCAGCAGCAGCAAGAGGCGCTTCCCATGTACGCAACATCAGCTTTCTGTTATGTTATGAATCCATCATATTTTCCTCTATTCATATCTTGGTATTTTTGTTGTTATTTGTTTGTTTCTGTTTAGATTTTTTGTGGAGCTGACCGAGATTTTCAAGTGAGATTTATGTGCAATCTTGGGTTTCTTATCGATCGGATCTCGAATTGTTTAAGTTGCTCCGATCTCGATTTGGTTTATGGTTTGGTAGTGTCTGGTTTATCCCAAAAATTATGCATTTAGATATGCTATAATACATCTCATGAATACGTTTGCAGACCTGATGGCGAGAAAGTATGTTCCTATTTTGTTTGGATCTTCATGTTTTAGGTTTGTTCATCTCAATTCAATTTTGTGCTGATATCGATGCTTATTAATTTAATCTAGTCCTGAGATGTGAGAATACTTACACCTAGATCTTGATCACAACATGTCGTTTCCATTCCACTGTAAGACTTTTGTATACTATCATCCCATAAGTGATTTTAAATTTTTGTTGTGACACTTTTTTTATTCAAAGTAATGTTGATGGATTGCAGAGCGGACCTGCATATATGAGTTGCGCTCGGTGATACCAAACTCTCATTATCACGAAAAGGTGTTGTTATTAGTTTCAAAGACTCTATTTTCTTAAAAAGTCCGTCTCTTTTGAAACTGTAAAATCTATTTGATATGTTTATGTGGATTGTAAAATACGCAAAGAAGAAAGATTTGACACCTCTCATTGTTGTTCATAAAAGACGCAGGGATTATGTGTATTTTCTAGCTTGATTTTTTTATTTTTTAGTTTTTTTTTATCCAAACTCACGCTATGAGATTATCTTAAAGTCTTATCATTCAAGATCCGACACAAACTTTTATGTGGGCATTTAAGGATATATTCTCTTGTAATTTTCTTAAAGTCTTACATAATTTTTAAACAAATCCTCTTGACAAGTTTGATATATAGTGTCTAATGATAACTTTTTCGGGGGGACTTGATAATTAAATCTCATGGGAATGTTGAAGTGAAAATAGCGGGAAGAAAACTGTATGGGTGATGACAAGGAACATAAATTTGTTAAAGATGATGTAGACAAAGTAGAAGAATGTGAAAAAAAACTGAAGATATGAAGAAAGCGAAGTTAGAGAAGAAGAAGACAAGAGAGGAAGTTAGAGAAGAATAAGAAAACCGGAAGAAGAGGAATAAGAAGAAAACCAGAAGATATGAAGAAAGCGAATTAGAAGAAGAAGAAGAAAATCAAAAGATTATGTAGAAGAAGAAAACAGAAAGAAGAGGAATTAGAAGTCGGAAAAGTTAAAGAGTATTTGTGTATACTCTCAATGAACAAATGATCTCAATAAAAAGTAAGAACACTTATATCTTCACTCAATTTCAAAAGTTCAGCTAGATTTCTAATTAGCAAAAGGCAAATCCGATAAATAGGAGTTTGGGCTATGATCATCACGCCCATATGCAATTTTTTTTAGAACATAATCAAACTAATAAGCTATTGACTTCTTCGACCAAATTACATCAGGCAAAAAAATGCGAAGAAAAACACTTACCGCAGCACCAAAAAACGTTTTGTCGCCAATCTCTTTGACTGCCGCTTCCCAATCGAACTTCAAATAAAATCAAAACAAACCCTTCAGAAACTAAATCCTATCTACCCGCGCAAGAATATACACAAATACTCATTTACCAAAAAACAACATTTATATGTTTTCATCTAATTGTAACACATAGTTTTTTCATCAAAAACACATATGATGAGTTATGTTGATTGCAACTTTTGTTGAGCAAAGGTAAGAATAGAATCAAGGGGTCTTCTATCATTTGGTATACGAAACAAGACATGACATAGAACATAACTTATTATATTTATGTTACAATAATTTGTTTTGTTCGGTTTATTATCAATTCTTCAAGTCGATGAAAAAATTAAGGAAATGAAGAAGAACAAAAACCGAAAGATAAAGAAAATGAAGAAGATAAAGCAGAAGAAGTAAAAGACGACGAAAAACCTGAATAATAGGATGTCGAGAAGGCGAAGATGATGAAAAAGGATAAGAAAGAAGAAGATGAAGAAAAATTGAAAGAAAGAAAAAATAAAAAGAAGTCGGAGAAGATGGAGACGATGAAATTAAAACAAGTCGGAGAAGACGAAGACGATGAAAAAGAGAACAAATAATACTAAGATGTTGAAGACGAATAAGGAAAAGAGGAGGAAAAACCATATTTTAGGATTTTGTTTTTTTATAAATATTATTAATCGGAGGTAACACAGATAGGATAACATTTTATTTATATATGATATTATAATGTAGTTGATATGATAATTATATTTTTGCTGTAATTTTGTTTTCAAATTTAGATATACAATTTAAATAAGTGGTTTCATGCACGGAAAATACAAGGAAATACTGGCTGAAATGATGAAGCTGTTTTGACGGCGAACAAATGTGTGATTGATATGGAGAGAGAGAGAGAGAGAGAGAGAGAGAGAGAGAGAGAGAGAGAGAGAGAGAGAGAGAGAGAGAGAGAGAGCATGTAAGTTTAGCTTTTTTGGTAATGGTAGTTTTACTACTTTTGTATATATATTCTATTTTTTTTAATTCTAATGTAAGCCTCTTAATCAGCCATAATTGATAGACTCGATATTAACCATATCTATGTATGAACAAAGAAATTTTATAGATATTGAATTCGACAATACTGAACCGGTTCCAAACCATGTTTGAAATGCTTGAGGAAAATTATAGAACCTACACGGAAACAATGGTTGAAGCAATGAAGATGTTTTGGCGTCGAAGAAATGTGTGATTGTTATGAAGAAGGAGAAGGAAGAGATCGGGAAGATGTTTGAAGGTAAATTAAGAGAACAAAAGAGAGAAAGAGAAGTATAAGGAGACGTACAAGACTAAACCCATCTATTGTGGAATTTATCTTTCATGGTGAAAAAGAAGAGGAAGAAGAACATGCTTGAGATTATCGAGGAAGAACCAAGAGAGATCTAAGTTAGGAATCTAGAGGGATCGAGAGAGAGAGAGTAATGGAAACCGAAAATGGAAGATTTTGATTCAAAGTTGAATATGGCTAGGAAGAAGACGAAGATGAGACGAAGAAACACAGAAGGATAAGAAGTCGGAGAATATGAAGATGATGAAGAAGAGGGCGAAGAAAAGTCGGACAAAAAAAAGCCGGAACAAGAAGAGGACGAAGAAAAACTGGAAGAAGAAAATGAAGACAAACCTTAAGAAAAAAGAGGAAGAAGAAGCCATAGAAGTTAAAAACAATAAGGAAGAAGAAGAAGAAGACGATGAAGAAGAAAAACAGAAGAGAAAGAAGACGACGAAGAAGAAAAATGATGTAGAAGAGGGAGAACAAAATGACGAAAAATAAACCGGAAGAGTGAGAGAGTGAAAAAAATGGAATTCATAGAAGCCAAAGATGATGAAAAATAAGAGGAAGAAGACGAAGACGAAGACTAAGATGATGAAGAAAAAGTCGGAAAAGACGAGGAAGATGACAAAGACAAAGAAAAAAAACCATAAGTAGAATAAGAAGGCGAATGAGACCAAGACGTTGAAGAAGAAGACGGAGGAGAAAGTTAAGGATTTGGAGAAGAACAAGGGGTAGAAGAAGACGAAGGTGATGAAGAAGAAGCCAAAGACAATGAAAAAGAGAAAAGAAAAATACGAGGGAGAAGATAAACCAAAATATAAATAATAAGAAGAAGAAGGCGAAGCAGAAGAATTTGAGGATGAAGATGGGACGAAGAAAAATCAAAAGAATAAGAAACCAAATAACGAAGATGATGAAGAAGGAAAACTGGAAGAGATATATGAAAACAAACCGAAAGAGAAAGAAGAAAACGAATTGTTGGAGAAGACAAAGATGATAAAGAAAAAGAACTAGAAGTCAAAAACGATTAAGAAGAAGAAGAAAAATAAATCAAAAACGATAAAAAGAAGAAGAAAAAGACGAGGAATAACCGATTAGAGCGAGAGACACTTAAGACCAAATGGAGATAGAGTTCTAGCGATGGAGAGATAAAAAAAGAATTGTTTTACATACAATGTGTGAGTGAATGAAACATTATTCAATATGTTCTCGAGCTCTATGATAGTCATTGCTTTATTTCATATTTTTTTATGAATAATATTGGTTGTTATTTCTTTTTTTTCTTTTTTTTGTTGGATTGATCGTAAATCTAACGTTGTTGTTATATTTGTGTTTGGTTTTTTATTGGTAACAAAGTTAATAACTTAATAATGTAATTAGTTTATAAAACCTATCTGCCCGCGCAAGGCGCGGGCTACCTACCTAGTACAAACTAATAAAGATAAATTATTAAGTCTTTCATATATAGTTTAGTATCACACAAACTGTGCTATATAATTTTTCTTTTTAAATTTATTTTTGACATTATATATTATTAGAAAAATAAATAACTTATCATAAACTCATGTTTATAAATCATTTTTCATTACTAATGTAAATAAAACATTTTAAAAACGATTTTATTTAAGGCATGAGAAAAAAAAAGCCTTAAGAAGATAAGAACCAATAAGAAGAGATGTTATGGATCGATTACGTGGCACACTCTCACACCCTACGATCCTTCCTTCCTATGCTTTTTTGTCCCTCCGATCCTTCCTTCCTATGCATTTGATTATCTCAAAGAGAAGAGATCGATGACGTGGAATAATTCTCACTTCCTTTCTTTCCGAGGTCCCAGATTACGACTCGTCTTCAAACCTAGTTCAGTTGCTTCATCCATCTTTGGCGAAGGCGGCGTTCGGTATAGGAATGGCGGTGACGGCACTGACAGCGTCGCCGATAGATGGTGGCGAGAGAGCGGTGTTGTTCGATCATTTCAGGGGAGTGATGGATCAGACGGTCGGTGAAGGGACTCACTTCCTGATCCCTTTTCTCCAGAAGCCTCACATCTTCGACATCCGCACGAAGCCTCACACCTTCTCCTCCGTATCCGGTACCAAGGATCTCCAGATGGTTAATCTCACCCTTCGTGTGCTCTCTCGCCCTGAGGTATGTTCTTCGCTTGTCTACTGTTGTCGATTTAGCATTCGATTCTCGAGACCGTGATTGATTTCATCGATATCACTTACAGATAATTTAGTGTTCCTCTCGAAGGCGTTATTCAAAATTCGATAAACCAAATTCAAATGCTTCCATGACTATATGCGGGTAAGGGATTTGCTTTTGTTTGTTTGTTTTGTTAATTTCTCCGGTGGGAAATATAAGGAGATTTCTGGAAATTTGGTTCTCTGGGTTTTGAGAATCCTTAAATTTTTTATTTGGGTTGATGGTTGTGCTGTGGTGTGGTGTGCAGATATTGAATATCAATCGGTTTCAGAAGCAACCCCATGGAAATGATGAGGCAAGGTTTCATGGTCTTACCCCTCCTTATGTTAGCAATGATGTTAAATCTGAGCACAAGTCCCTATTTCTTTTATGCGTGATATTTAGTTTCATCGATGCAACAATTTAACTATGTGTTTAATTTTCTCATAGTGATGGCGGCAGCAAGAAGTGAAGAAAAAGAGAAGCCTGAGAAATTGATGATGATAGTGTTTATGTTAGTAATGATTGTGAAAGGTTATTAGTGGTAGATTGATAGAGTCTAACTAATGTTTGATAGATTGAGAGAGTCTAACTAATGTTTGATAGGTTGATGGTTTATGGTTTTGTAAACATGGATTAATTGTTTTTATGGTTTTTATATTATGAATTAATTGTTTTTATTATTATTATTACAATTATTCTAATAATATATTACAATTAAAAAAAAGAAAATTCTATTTATTAATTTCTGGGTAATTATAAAATAAATTAATAACATAAATAATTTGCTATCTATGTAAAACAAATTGTTATATGTACAACCCAATTATAATATAAATCCAATGCTATAGAAAAGAAAATACTAAACGCTATTATTAATGAGTTTTAATAACAATTATAACACGTTATTATAAATATTAAGAACTGCAGAGAAAGGAACGCTATCGTTCTTTAATTAACTATAGCGTACGTCAAGTCCGCTATCTAAAGTGTCCGGCATACAATGACGGGCGCTGTCAGAGCATTTTAGGAAACGCTATGGTAATTGAATCATAGCATTTAACAGCCGCTATTAATACCCACATTTCTTGTAGTGATTGCAGTGAATTACTCTTTAATTTGTTTAGCTCAGCCTCCAATCTTTCAACCGTGACCTTGAAACATGATTTTTCTTTGATTAAAGCCACATTTTCCTTTGTGATTCTAACCAATGTGTCACATATCTCTTTGTACTCAGGTTTTAACTCAGCATCATACTCGTCACCTGTTGACTCATAATCAGATTCTTCACTTTCTTCATTAGGATTAGGCTTAATTCCCTCATTTTTCTCTGATGACTCCTGATTGGAGAGACTAGCTTCTTCTTCAAACTCATCATCTTCACTAATGAAGGCCACAAAATTGCTCAAATCTTCTTCATCCTCAGATTCACTCTCCTCCAACCCTACTTGCCAGCATTCTTCTCTAGCCCTCTGATCCCTTGGACATTCCATCTGGGTATGACCAAAGCCTTTGCATTTATATCACTTGAACGCCTTTCTCTTAGCTGTTTGACATTCTGTCTTTAAATGTCCATATCCTTTGCAGTATCAGCACTGAAAACCAGATTTTCTGTTGCTCTTTTCTGATTCAGCTGATTTTGTGCTGGATATGAATTGCTTGCTTCCTTGATCTCTCCTGAATCCTTGAGTGAATTTTTTCACTAACAGCTTTACTGTTTCTTCTAAGTCATTCTTTTTTCTTTCTTCTGTAACAGCAAGAGCAATTCATGTGTTCTTCTCAGGTTTTTCAGCAGCTAATTCCATCTCATATGCTTCAATCATCCCAACTGCTTCTTCAAACTTAAGAGTATCCGTGTTCAGAGAGACTCTCATGGACGTCTTTTGTGCTGCAAAGTTTGGTGGTAAACACCTCAGAAGTTTCTTTACTAATTTCTTGTCTTTGATTTTTTCCCAAGTACTTCTGCTTCATTTGCAATTGCACACAGCTAAGCACTGAAATCTTCAACTGATTCGTGTTCATCCATCCTTAAGTTTTCAAACCTTGATGCAAGCATATCAAGACGACTTCTCTTGACATTGTATGTTCCTTCGTACGCACGCTGCAGAGTCTCCCATGCAGCCTTAGCATATTTACAACTCTGAATCAGCTCAAACTGTTTTACTTCCACAGATCTGAAAATTTCACTAAGAGCTGTGGAATTCCACTTAGCCAGAATCTTCTCGTCCTTAGTCCATTCTGCTTTAGGTTTTGAGACAACTTTCCCCTCTTTGTCTGTCTTAATTGGTGGTTCCCAACCATCTTCAACAGCAGTCCACGCGTCTTCATCAATACTCTTGATTATTGCAGTCATCTTTGATTTCCACCAGCCATAAGTAGTCTTGTTTAGAACAATAGGATTCATGATATATCATGGTTTTTACCCCGTTTAAGCCATGATATAAGTCTGTTTTATAGAGTCTTTCTACTATTTTGTAGTGTTTTAGAGTTTTTAACAGGTTTTACCACATTAGGAGCATAATTGGAGATATTGGAGCTTTCTGGAGCATTTTGGAGGGAAGCAGATGTTCGTGTAGCTGAGTACCCGATTTGAAGCCTCGGTATCGATCGATACCCCATTGGTATCGATCGATACTCACTGCAGCACACACGAGTCGCGACTTAAATGAAGAATTGAGGATTTGCAATATAGCCCAGAAGTCTTTAATTATTACAATAAGCCCCATAACGTGTTTTAGCATTATAATTAGGTTTTTCAGCCACTTTGATGGCTAGGCTTTCATTACTCTTGATTCTACTTTGGTTTTTGGAGAGACAACTCTGAACTCCTGTTTCTTATTGCTTTCTTTGATGATCTATTCAATCATGTTGTTTTCATTCTCCATGTCTGAGTAGATCCACTTTAGGTTCAGGGTTCTCATAAGGGTTTTCTCTGAATGCTAGATTGATTAGTTGATTAGGATTCACCATCTGAATTACTTCTTCACCTTAGGTTGTGTTCAAAGCTAATTCTAGGTTGACGAATCTGGAACTTAGATCTTAGGATAATTGATTAGGCGCGAGAGTGCGATTAATTACCTGATAGAACCTTAGGTGAGCAAAATAACTATTCGTAAAGAGATTTGGTTTAGTTGTTTTGTGAACAAATCAAACCTGATCTAAAAGCTGGTTTAGACTTTAGGATTCGCAAAGAGATTTGGAATTCTAGGATTTAGACTTAGATAGTTTTCGCAACGAGAGTTGGTTAATTATACTTTAGTGATTTGAGTTCAAGAACCGTGCTAAATCTGAATCGTGTTAGTTAGTTTATCTGCATTCATTGATTTCCTGAGAAATACCATGAACCTATCTTTCTCCCAATCGAATTACAACTTGTTTAATTTACGTACTGTTTTCAATTACATCTTTTGTTTTAGCTTAATTCGAATCTATTTAATTTATTGTGTGATTTCCGTGAGTCTTTGTGTTCGACCCCTACATATACTGCAACAACTGCTTTAGTACTTATAGGGTATTAATTTGAGCATATCAAATTTGGCGCCGTTGCCGGGGACTCAATTCCGCCATTAGATTTTAGCTTAGAATTTCGTCTAAATCGTTGAGTATCGATCGACACCATAGTGGTATCGGTCGATACCCGTCGTGAATTTCGGTTACTTACGTTCTTGACTTTTGTGTTTCCGGTGCATGCTTCTTCGTGAAACCAGAAGGAATAAGAACACTCCGCTAGTTGATCTGTCAAACGAGCAGCTAGCAACTTTGGAACGTGCAAACAGAAAAGCAAAGAAACCAGCAGAGATGAACAATCCAATGATTTTGATTCAGGATGCTGCTGGAGCTTTGAGAGACCAAGATGGTCAATTGTGCAATGAGAGAGGGCAGTGACTTAATGAAGCTGGAAATATCATTGTCCCTACAATTGCTGTGAATGCAGGGAACGCTGTGATTAATCGCGGTAGGACGATTGGTGAGTACAACAGGCCTGATCAGTTTTATGCCAATCGATCAGCGATTCGCCCTCCTGCTTTTCAGAGGAATGACTTTGAGCTGAAACATGCATACTTCACTCTTGTGGGTTAACATCCTTTTCATGGTCTTTCCAATAAACATCCCATGGACCATATTGAGAGGTTTGAGGATTTGGTCACTAGCATCAAGAGCAATGGAGTGTCCTATGATTACCTCTTCTGCAAGCTCTTCCCATACTCTCTTGGTGGAGATGCAACTTACTGGTTGAAGCAGTTACCTCCTGGATCACTGACTACTTGGGATGAGATGAAGAATGCGTTCCTAAACAACTTCTATGATGATGCACGATCCGAGGATCTCAGGAACAAGATTTCTCAGTTTTCTCAAGGACCGACTGAGGCACTCAAGGCTGCTTGGATTCGTTTCAGGTCATATCAGAGAGATTTCCCGCACCATGGTTTCACTCGGGTTCAGTTGCTGGGTACTTTCTACAGAGAGGAGTCGATTGAGGTATCATATGTCCTTAGATGCTGCAAGTAATGGGAATTTCAACACCATGTATCCCGACGATGCCTATGTGCTTATTGAGAACTTGGTTTCTAGCAATAGTACCAAGAATGCGGACATGGAGCGCAAGAAGCAAGCTGGTAACTTGGATTGCAGTCAGATTGCTGAGGTGAATGCTAAGTTAGATTCAATGCACAATTTGTTGATGGGCAAATAGCAGAAGGATGTTCATCTTGCTGAAAAGGATGAAGTGGAATATGTTAATCACATTGATGGAGTTGAATTTCAGGATCAAAGGTATCAATGTCCACCCACACCACCCAAAACTTCTGAGAGCAAGATTGAATCTATGTTTGAACAACTTCTTCAAGGACAACAGAAGCTAACTGTGGGATTCAATGGGAAGATTGATGTCTTGTACAACGATATGAGTGGTAGGATCGACGCTATTAATATTCAGCAGAAGACGCTGGAAACTCAGGTAGCTCAGACTGCAGCATCTGTCAAGGAACTGAAGGTTCATTCACAGAACGAATACGTCACTGCTATTCCCTCGAGGAGTGGAAGAGAGGTACACCCAGGAGTGCAGAAGAGCTCAATTGCAAAGATTTTGGTCAATCATGCCAAGGATGACGATGAGATTTTGGACACCATCCCTGTGTCGACCGATTCTCCCTTGTATCGATCGACACACGTCCAAAATCCTGCCAGGGACGATTCCATCGCGAAAGTATTGATCGACACCACCACTGTGTCAGTCGATACCAGTCCAGTTGCTGAAACGAAACCCGAGTTGAGTGTCGAAAGGGTTTACAAACCCACATCGCCATCCCCCATACCACCCAGACACCTCAGAGACCCCATTTCTCCACATCAGCTGCTTGGCTTTGAGAAGATGGTACGAAGGATTCCCCTCACATTGACTTTTGAAGAAGCTCTATAGCACCGCCCTCTGCTGAGCCACTTCCGAGAGTGCAGAAAAACTTTGGAAGAGATCGAAGTACTTTTTATCAAGGCAAGAGGCACGTCACTACCGCTGAGGCAGTTGACCAAGAGGGAAGACCCAGGAATATTCTCAGTTCCATGCTCCATCTCTGGAGTTGAATTCAAAGAGTCTCTCGTTGACTCGGGGGCTAGCGTCAATGTCATGTCAAGGGCAATTGCAGAGAAATTGGGAGCTGATATTCGATCTCCCAAGTCATCTATCACATTCGCGAACAGTTCCACATCACTCCCATATGGTACAATCCCTGATTTGATGGTTAAAGTAGGAGATTGTCTGGTTCCTACTGATTTTCAGTTTGTGGAGATGAGTGCACAATCTCGCACGCAGTTGATTCTTGGAAGACCATTCATGGCTACGGTTGGTGCCATTATGGACACATGCAGCAGGAGAATCTCGTTCTCATACATTGACAAGGAGGTGTACTACGAAGCCATTCCTACTAGAGGAACTCCCACACATATCTCTTGCATCACCATTGTTACAGGAGATACGTTGGTAATTGAAATTTTGGAAGAGCCTCCTGACGAGCCAACTTTCATAGACCTTCTAGACATTCCTTCTATCATCACCAGGACGGACGTCAAGACATCTAAGGCAAAGACGAAGGTGAAGACCAAAGGAGTGAAGGGTGCTACTTCTATGACTTTAATCCCTCAGAAGTGCGTTGGAGATCCACTTGAATATAAGGTGAAATGCAAGGGAATTTCGAAACCATTCTCTAAGGCTAGAGTTATCCTCACTTCGGAGCTGAAAGAGAAAGGACATGAGTTTGTGGAGCGCATGATGAGCAGAACTCTGAAGCTGGCGATGTCTAATTGTGGAGCTTGTTTCAGCGCAAGTTCTCATTCTTATCCTGACTGATCGTCCGTAAAGTCAAGCTCGTGACGTGAAACAAGCGCTTGGTGGGAGGCAACCCACTGGTGAGTCTGTACATAAGTCTTTTATTTTTTATTTTTTTTTGGATTTGTGTCTTGTGTCTTAACGTGAAGCAGATTTCGAGGAGGAGTATCGACCGACACCAGTCCGTGCCGATCGATACCACAGTCGCGGAGAGTGTCGACCGATACTATCCGGTGTCAATCGACACCATGCGGGTAGGTAAGTTTTCTTTCAAAACCCTCGGGTTTTTCTTTCTCTTCTTTCTTCTCCATCGATCGATACCACCTCCATCTCCCTCTCAAATCGCATCTCTCTCGTTTCTTCACCGATTTTGGTGATTCAAGTGCCTAGATTCATTGGATTTTTATCCTCTATCTCTTTCTAGCATTTTTTTCTTCAATCAGCAAAGGTATGTATTCGAAATTCCACATTTTCGGTCCGATTTTTAGGTTTGAGGTTTGTGAGATTCTACTCCTTAGCACTTTTTTATCTTGACAATGGTCATTTGCTGAGATGCTCTAGAGTAGTTTCGCACCTTGCCTTAGATTCAATTGCCTTTAGTTTCGACTCTTGGATAATTTGGATTTTGGGAACTCGATGAACTGGAATTGGCTAGGGTGTCGATCGATACCCTCTGGTATCGGTCGATACCATTCGTGTCTGCTGATCCGAATTTGCTGTGACTTGCTGAGAGGTGTTGGATTTATGTTGTGTCTTTCTGTCTGGTTTGCAGATGACATCTAGGCCAAAGAGAGCACGAACTACAGACACATCGAGCTCTAATC
The DNA here is from genome assembly GCA_030161315.1 of Eutrema japonicum. Taxonomy (NCBI): domain Eukaryota; kingdom Viridiplantae; phylum Streptophyta; class Magnoliopsida; order Brassicales; family Brassicaceae; genus Eutrema; species Eutrema japonicum. The sequence continues at coordinate 21,254,394 of BSQW01000008.1, forward strand.
CATCTGCTCCTGCTGTTCTTGTAGCCCCACGCAGAGGTCCTTGGCCTAATCTGAACGAGAAGGCTAGGATCCCTTGTCATCGAGATTGGAACGGGACGGAGAAGGAGATTGCGCTGAGTGATGACTGCACCTACAAACCCATCTTGGAGGCATGGGATGATTATGACACGCTGCACTATAATGCATGGTTGAGAGTGGTTATAGAACCTACTCGGTTTGTTGACGGGGTCTCCATGCGTCGCTTGGACCCTGACACAGAGCTGGCCCGTTTGCTTGCGAAGATTGGTCTTGGTCAGATGGCTACTCAATAGTATGATCTTTACCCGGATTTGGTTCGTCAGTTCATGGCGACAGTTCGCGTTTACTACCAAGACGAGGTTCTCCGGGATGTACAGGAGGGTACTTTGACTTTCATGGCTTGTGGAGTGAGGTACAGGTTACCACTCCCTGATCTCTGTGATATCTTCGGTTTTACGCGGGATTGCATGAGGGTTACTCTTCCCGTGCAGCATCCTAACATGCATACATTTTGGGAGCCCTTTCGGGAATGGTGCTTACTACTCTAAGGAGTCCACTCAGATGGATATACGACACCCGGTCCTGCGCTGTTTGGTTAGGATTTTGAGCACCAAGCTCTTGTGCAAGATGGAACCAAACAAGATGAGGGTGTCCGAGCTTCTACTTATGTGTCTGGCTATCAGAGACATTATTCCTGAGGAGGATTTCGCATGGCCTGATCTTACAGAGGTCAACCTTAGCGCTGTCTTTGCGCATCATTTGGTGTCTTTGAAGACCAAACCATTCACAGGCACGAGCACGAGGACAGAGACAGTCGGTAGTCTCCTCACTCCTATCTTCCAGCACCTCGGGATCAGTACTACGAGCTGCTCGATAGTCACTACGCGTCGGTTTATGGATGAGAGCCATCTGAAGAACCTTAAGTGGTTGAAGCCCGAGAGGCGTTGGTTCTTCACTACATCTGCTGGAGATTTTCTGGTGTCGCTCCCTAACGACGAGCTGACAGACATTCTCGAGGATCCTTCTCAACTTCGTTTCGAGCCTCCACCAAACCTGTTGATTCGCGCACCAGCGACTCGACGACGAGCCCCTGCGCCCTCACCTGCTACTGCTGACATTCCTTCTACTTCACGCCAGGGAGGACGAACATTGCGATCGCGAGCAGCGACCTTTTCTATCCCTGCACCATCATTTCCTTCTCCTTCGGAACTTCCGATGGAGCCAGCCGCCTTTCAGAAGGTGATGATAGAGAGTATGATGAGCATCTAGACTGCTATTTCTCGCTGCCGCTGCATGACTGACACGGACGCTGCTCCTCCATCTCAGCCTGGAACCTCGCAGACTCCGGTTGATCCTTCTCCCGCTGATGGTCCTGATGCTGATGGCGACTCTGAGGCGACAGAGGATTAGTCTTCTTCTGTTTTCACGTTTGTTTTTCTTTTCTTTTTCTTTTCTTCTTTTTATTTTTCGTTTGTGTTAAACTTATGTCAGCTTTATTTTTGCATTTGAACTCATGAATTTATGTTTGATTATCTTGTTGCTATTAACCTGTTTTGGAGTGTTCCTAATAGTGCTAACTTCTAACACTTTGGATCACTTTCCCTGGGTGTGTGTCGACATACGACTGGTGTCGATCGATACCAGTCTGTATCGATCGACACTCGTCACCTTCACAGGTAAGATGGGCGATTTTCACAATCCACTTGGTTCATTTGTTTTCTTCCACCAACCTTAGGCTAGATAACACTGGGGACAGTGTTGTTCAATCCTGGGGGAGGTAGTCGCTGACTTTGTTTTTGTTTTTCTTAGAGTCAGTCCTTTTTGAGTCATTCGTTGTTTTATTGAGTCAAAATCTGTTGGAGACTGTGATCTTTTCCTTGAATCCTTTGTTCTGACTCTACTTCTAAGTGACCATTGTTACAGAATCAGTTACAGATCGACTAATGAAAAATTTGAAGGCTGACCAGTTAACTAGAAGACACTCATGTTTCCAGCAAAGTTCTTTAAAGCCTGAGCCAAAATTTTGCACTTCATTGAGGTGATTGATGTCCATAGAGCTTGATTCATCATTCGTATCTGACAAAGAAATCCACGTGTTTAAAATAATGGTATTTCTCTCCCTGTTACAAGTTAATAAGATGCATTAAAAGATGATATGATTTTCTTCTGAGTAGAGGGTTAGAAAAATTTCCAGCGATCCCATTATTCTACTTCAGATGAGATGATCACACAAAGGTGGAAGCGAGGTTAGGAAAATTTCATGTGATACCATTATTCGCCTACACCTTTGGTTACTTTTGAGGGAAGAACCGGGGATTCGGTGGCAAACACCATCAATACTCGCGTCTCGAACCTTAAAATGTACATGCAAGATATATAATAAGAAATAAGTCTGGGGGAGAGAAATAATACCAGAAAGTGTGAAAAAGGGTGGTTCCTTGTCATGATATTGTATGGGAAAGAATCTAGAAGGTTCTTGGCATCAATCACAGCGATGAAACTGGCGATGATGGATTTAATTGAACGATGCTGTTAAATAATGTGTGTAGTCTGGGAAGCTGCGAATGTCTATGGAGAAGTAAATAGTGGTTAGATTAGGAACTGGTTAGGTGATGTGTGGAGCACTAAGGAAAATGGTCATTGCAACGTTTCAAGAACATGTGAGTCTCTATGTTTTCAAACCTCTTTCTCTGGTTTAGTCTTCTATTTGCTTGAGGGCAAGCAAAGGCTAAGTCTAGGAGAGTTGATATATCATGGTTTTTACCCCGTTTAAGCCATGATATAATTCCGTTTTATAGAGTCTTTCTACTATTTTGTAGTGTTTTATAGTCTTTTACAGGTTTTAGCACGTTTGGAGCATAATTAGAGATATTGGAGCTTTCTGGAGCATTTTGGAGCGAAGCAGATGTTCGTGTAGCTGAGTACCCGATTTGAAGCCTCGGTATTGATCGATACCCCATTGGTATCGGTCGATACTTACTGCAGCAGACACGAGTCGCGACTTAAATGAAGAATTGAGGATTTGCAAAATAGCCCAGAAGTCTTTAATTATTACAATAAGCCCCATAACGTATTTTAGCATTATAATTAGGTTTTTCAGCCACTTTGATGGCTAGGCTTTCATTACTCTTGATTCTACTTTGGTTTTTGGAGAGACAACTCTGAACTCCTGTTTCTTATTGCTTTCTTTGATGATCTATTCAATCATGTTGTTTTCATTCTCCATATCTGAGTAGATCCACTTTAGGTTCAGGGTTCTCATAAGGGTTTTCTCTGAATGCTAGATTGATTAGTTGATTAGGATTCACCATCTGAATTAGTTCTTCACCTTAGGTTGTGTTCAAAGCTAATTCTAGGTTGACGAATCTGGAACTTAGATCTTAGGATAATTGATTAGGCGCGAGAGTGCGATTAATTACCTGATAGAACCTTAGGTGAGCAAAATAACTATTCGCAAAGAGATTTGGTTTAGTTGTTTTGTGAACAAATCAAACCTGATCTAAAAGCTGGTTTAGACTTTAGGATTCGCAAAGAGATTTGGAATTTTAGGATTTAGACTTAGATAGTTTTCGCAACGAGAGTTGGTTAATTATACTTTAGTGATTTGAGTTCAAGAACCGCGCTAAATCTGAATCATGTTAGTTAGTTTATCTGCATTCATTGATTTCCTGAGAAATACCATGAACCTATCTTTCTCCCAATCGAATTACAAATTGTTTAATTTACGTACTGTTTTCAATTACATCTTTTGGTTTAGCTTCATTCGAATCTATTTAATTTATTGTGAGATTTCCGTGAGTCCTTGTGTTTGACCCCTACATATACTGCAACAACTGCTTTAGTACTTATAGGGTATTAATTTGAGCATATCAATTCACGACCATAAGTGTCCTATAGCTCGCCATCTTTTCTGCAGGATCACACCTGTGTTCGAGGAAAAATTCGCTCGACTAGGTGTCCCTCTCTGATTCCAATTGAAAAAGCAAGAGCTATAGAAACAGATGATGTAACAGATATTATCACAGAATGATGCAGCGGATATTGGCACAGGGATTCCTCAAAACATATTCATTAGATTATCTTTTAATGGTAACTTACAAGTCTACCAAACCAGAGAACTTACAAGTATCTCCTAGAAAATCTAATCTCTCTCAAGCTTCTCAAACCATACAAGTATTGAAAGTTTCTCTCTTGATTTCCATACAAGAAACCCTAAACCCCTTTTTCCCTTAGAAACTCTTAGTTCTACAATGCATAAGTCTCTAAAGAGGTAAACATACCTATATTTATAATGACAAGTCCAAACCTTTTTCCTAATTCTACCCAAACTAGGAAAAGACCAATTTCCTTTTCTTCTTTGATGTCTTCCTTTTTTCTTTTGATATCCTTAGATCGTTGATTGTAGACTTCGACTTCATCTTGGAATAACTTGTCCAGATAAGCTTCAAGTCTCCACGCTTGCTTTCTTCTTCACAATATCATTCTCTTAGGTTTTAGACTCCTGTGACACGTTCTATGATTTTGTGCTTATGACAGGAACAACAGGAATCTATGCACATTCTGTAACAGGAATCTCTGCAGCTTCTATAACAGGAATCTTTGCATCTTCAATATGCAATCGAAAATAGTATCAAGATTAACATGTAACCAATTATGGTGGTCAATAGTTGAAAGATTCACCACATTAGCTAAAGGATTAGAGTTTGACAAATTTTTATTGCCATTTTAATCATAACTGGTCACTAATTTTTACAGGTTTCAAGAATTAATGTAGCTTTTGATTTAAGATTTCCCGATTATTGAAAAACACACATGTTACGTAAAAACTGTTGAGATATACCCAAATACAATTGACTCAAGTGATAAATAAGACGCATTAAAATGTTTTTTCTTATATCCAAATTTGTATACGAATAAAAGTATTTAAGTATATAAGATCTTGTTTATTAAATATATCGCTAAGATCTCTAGTTTGGAGAGAGATTCATATACAAAAGACAGGGGTTATTGGTTTTTGCATTTTAATGGATTTGAAAATCTAAACCAAATCAAGTGTTATTGGTTCTATAATTTTGAAATCCATATTCAAATTTTGTGTTATTGGTTCTACGATTTTAAAATCCATGTTAAAATCAAGTGTTATTCAATAGTAAGGATTTTCATAAAGATTTGATTTTAATTTGGATTCGAATGGATTTACAAGTGTTTTTAAGAGTAAAATACAAAGGAGCAAATATCGAGCGAACCCTTGTTATTTGGTTGGATTTGGATTTATAAGTGTTTTTTTTTCAAGATGAAACTACTACGTAGGATTAAAAATAGAAAGACACCTATCATTTGAGACATACTATTGAGTTCGCCCTAATATTGTTCTCTCCCAGGCCCGGAGTTCGAGGTAGCCGTCGAGCAAATTTCATCATGAGTCTTATCCTTTGGCGACCATCCTCCTCCTCCTGATCGGTGTTGTATCAACCTTCTCGGGACAGCCATCTCCCGAAGACCCGTGTCTCAACCTCCGCCGGCTCGTTTCATCGTCGGCGAGATATATTTCCACCGAGGTTTGCCTTCCTGCATCTTCGCTTACTCTCTCCACCATGGTTTCCGGTGAGAACTTTTTCTGCTCTGTTCTTAACCTCCGCCGGCTCGCCTAGCCGCCAACGTCTCTGTCAAAGTCGCTAAGGCTGATCTATTGCCGAAGGATACTCTCGCTCCCGCAAAATGCGGGTCATCCACCCGAACCGCCGGATCCACCGGATCCGCTTTTTCAAACTCCGCCGCCACCGTCTACTACACCAATCCATCTGCCGGAGAATCTTTTACTCTCCTCTTCTGTGTCAAATCTTCGACGACCCTCACATCCAAGTCCGGCGTTCTCAGGGGAGCTTCCATCGGCGAGTTTCCCAAAGGTCAGATCTATCACCTCCGCCACTCACAGGACTCGCCTCACCGGCTGTGTAACCCGGATCTGCAATGCCATTCGCCTCTGTCGTCACCCGCTATGTTGAGGCGGTTACAACTTTCAACTTCCTCCCTTTGGGAGAGATTAATGTCACTATTTTCCTCCCTTTGGGAGAGATCATTTCCACCATTTTCCTCCATTATGGAGATAATTTTTCCATCAATTTCCCTCTCAATGAGAGGTGCCTCTTTCCCGGCCTTAAAACCGAGGAATCTTTCAAACTTGCTAACCGGTTTATCATCTTGTGTAGCGGTCTGTACGGGGCCTGAAGATGCAACGAGACTCATTTCAATGAGATTCGACGGTATGAACGATTTTTCAACGTCACAAGTTAAAGTGACTAATTTCAAGATTTTCGGCTGTGCCGGTAATGTGCTATCGACGCATCCATTCTCGGATTCGCTGTCACTCTATCATGGAGATTACTTTGGTTTAATCTTTGTTGCGTTCAATTTTTATTGTTTTAGCGTAAGAGTTTTGATAACTCATTTCGTGCGATGTAATCCAAAAGTTTAAGTAATAAAAAGAATGGTTGCACAAAAAAAAAGAAACACCTATCAATTTTTGAATGATTGGATCATCAACACTGTTAAGAGGATCAATTCTCCGTTTTTTTCTTAAAGGGAATTTTTCCAAACACTACAAGAAAACACAGTTTTTGCCACTCCCAAAAGAGTCCCAAAATAGTCGCAAATGACAGGTTTGCGACCATTTTGCGACTAAAAAAAGTAGTCGCAAATAATTGGTCACAAAATACTGTAGTCGCAAAATAGTCGTAAATATACGACTTCTTTGGGATGACTTATTGTCGTCGTATATAAGCAACTATGTTGACACTGAAATTAAAGGTCGTTTATTGGCGACTACTTACTGACATCTTTTTGAGTCGTATTATAGAGACTACTTTGGGACGGTTATGTAGTCGTGTTTTAGCGACCATTTGTAGACACCATGAGCTGTCGTATATTGGCGACTATTTGCTGACATTTTTTTAGTCGTATTATAAAGACTACTTTGGAACGGTTATGTAGTCGTGTTTTAGCGATCATTTGAGTTGTCGTATTATCAAGACTACTTTGGGACGGTTTTATTTGCGACTGTTTCGAGAGTCACATATTAGCAACTAATTTGCCACTATTTTATTCTTTTCCTCGTCACAAATCAATAATTTAGTCTCAAAAGAGTCACTTATTACCAACATATTTGCCACTATTTTGTTTTTGTCCTAGTCAAAAATCAGTAATTATATTTAAAATCAAATTACAAATTTAAGAAAAAACCTAAAATTAAAATAGAAATTTGAAATTCAAGTTTTTATAACAAAAAACTTTATACAAAACATAATATCCTAAACATTATATCCAAAAACATAATAGCCAAACTTTAAACATCGAAAATCAAAATCTCAAAGAACCTAATACTATTATTAAGATGGAGAGATTGTGGCCTGTACGGTGGCTGGTGCGTTGGCTTCTGCGTTGGCTGGTGCGGTGGCTGGTGCTGTGACTGCTTGAGAAGCCCCCACATACGATGCAAATCCAGGATCCTTATCTTTGAAGTACGAGAGGTAAGACTCCAAGCTTGAGATTCGAGTTTGAGAAATTTGTTGCTCTGCATCACGTCGAGCATCTTCCGCTTCTTGTGCTGCGATCTTTTGATGAGCAGCTTGAAGTTGTTCTTTCATCTCTGAAATTGATGTCGAAGAGCTTGCATAACTTGATTTGGTCCCATTGTTTGTGACGTGATTTGGTCCCATCACGTCGAGTATTTTGTGCTGCGATCTTTTGATGAGAGTGCTTTCCCTTCAAAAAGTTTATTTTATTCTTCCGTAACGAATGACTTATAGGAAGAAATCTTCTGTGACAGTCAAACCAGCATGTCTTCCTACCAGCCGGAAGATAAAAAGCATTTGTATCATCCATACAAATGGGACATGATAGTCTTCCATGTGTCGTCCTTCCCGACAACATACCATATGCTGAAAAATCGCTTATCGTCCACAAAAGAACAGCTTTCAGGTTGAAATTTTGATCTAATGACACATCATATGCCTCAACTCCGTTATACCATAACTCCTTTAAATCGTCAATCAGTGGTTGGAGGAAAACATCAAGACTGGCTCGTGGATGATTTGGTCCCGAATTCAAAATCGTAAGAAAAAAATACTCAGTGTTCATACACATATCTGGCGGTAAGTTGTATGGAGTCATGATAACATGCCACAACGAGTGATTTTTTGACATACCAAAAGGATTAAAACCTTCAGTGCATAACCCAAAATATACGTTTCGTGTTTCTTCTGCGAACATAGGATGCAAATGTTGGAAATTCTTCCACTCTGCCGCATCAGATGGATGACACATTACTCTGTCTTTTGAATCATGCTCAGCATGCCATCTCATCGATGCTGCAGTCTTCTCTGATTTGTACATTCTCTTCAATCTGTCAGTAATAGGTAAATACCACATACGACTGAACGGAATTTTAGTTCGTCCCTCACTAGCCTTATATCTTGGTTTTGCACAGAACTTGCAATGCTTCAACTTCTCATCTTCTTTCCAGAAGAGCATACATTTATCTATACATACATCAAATGTATGGTATGGCAATCCTAACTTTCGCATCAAAGTTTATGTCTCATAGTACGAACTAGGTGCTTGATTACCCTCTGGTAAATACTCCGTAAGCAATTCAGACCATGAGTCCATGCAGCTTTCAGCCATATTATGGTTTGCCTTAATGTTCATAAACCGAGCAGCGAAAGATAACTTCGATTGACCTTCACGAAATCCATCATAAAGCGAAGTATTTGCAGCATCTAACATGCCGTAAAACTGTTTTGCCTCTTGGGTACTAGGTTCTTCATGAACTTGTTCATATCCACTTTCATGTTCATAATGATACTCATGATGATTAAATGGCGTAGTGCCATGAAATGCATCATTCACCATCCCAACATATACATTCCCCCCATCATATGTTGTTGGTTGATGAGTACCACTAATATAATCTACATTAGCATAATGACTATTCGTTCCTCCCCCAACCACATCATAATCGTCACCATATTCAGACCATACATAATATCCTGGCATAAATCTTCTACTATGCAAATGCTTCGAAATTTTACTTCCGTGCAAAAATTTGAAATTTTGACATTTTAAACAAGGACAGTGAAACCTACCTCCACTGCTTTGCGCTAATGACTGGCTATTAGCAAAATTCATGAACTGATCCACCCCCGCCAAGAATTCACTGGAGATATGATTTGTGTGTGGATCGATCCTATTATACATCCAATCTCGTGATGAATTCCACATTTTTTTTTTGGACTCGTTTCCTTTTTTTCCGATAAATGATTTGTGTGTTAATGGGGGGGGGGGGGGGGGAGAGCGACGAGTCTTATATAGGCAAAACATTTGTGACTACTTTGGGACTCCTAAAAAGTAGTCGCAAATTTATCACTATTTTGCCACATTTTTCCGACTATTTTGGGACTATTGTAAGTAGTCGCAAATGGTAGGTGTACTAACTAACATCAACATTTTCCACGTTTTACCTACTTATTTACCGACTACTCTGCAAATCAGCTGCAAATTTGAGACTATAAATTTAAGTTGCAAATCAGTGGCAAATTAGCGACTACATTTCCGGACTAAACTAACAGTCGCAAATTTAAGACTATATTTGCGACTATGTTTCCCGACTAAAAAAACTGTCGCTAATTCGTCTCAATTTCAGACCATTTTTCGACTAAATTAATATTGTCGAATACTAGTCGGATATCAGTCGCTAATTTGCGACAGATTACCTACGATTAAGTATTGTGGTAAAAGTGCGACTATTATGCCTCTGCGACCTAAGTAGTCGCTTATTAGTCGCAAAAGGGTCATAAAAGGGTCATTAAAACTAAAAAAGTAGTCGCAAATGGTAGTCACAAAACTGTGTTTTCTTGTAGTGAAAGTATTATTTGAACCGCTACAAAAAAAAAGATCATTGTGTTTCATAATTTTTCTCGACATTAATGGAAAACTCTTCACCAGAATTTGTTTGCTCCTTTTCCGTTTCCATAAATCCACCTGTTCGAGCATCAGTAGTATCGCCCAATCCAATCGCACTCCTACCCGACGCTACATTCTTTTCAAATATCACTTTGAGATCATCAAACTCTTCAAAAGTTTTGTCACGCAATGTTTTATAGTTTGGATGTGCCTAAAATACGATAAAAAAACCAACATAATGAAAAATATATGCATATATCAAAGAAGCCGTAAATCGTTTTAAAAAAAAAAATTACATTTATGTAGTCAGCCCACACATCATCTACTCCACAAAATAAAAAAGAGTTGTTTAACCATTGACATGCCTCATTGAGAAACGTTGTTGAAAGAATCTTTGGAATCTTCAAATCTCGATTCCTAATTTTTAAGTCTGTTCATCCTTTTCCTTATAAGACACATACAAAAATCGTATTTGCATGTGCTGGTTTACATAACTTTCTTCGAAAGTATTGTCGAACATATAGTTTTCTTGAAGAAACAAATTCTGGTTAAGAAGAAGAAGAAGATATTGAAGAAGTTAATAACAATGATGAAGAAATTCTTGAAACCCAGGATCAAGAAAGAGAACATGCCAATCAATTGAAAGCAATAATTGCAACAAATATGTGGACATGTTCTATACTTTAGGAGAATCCTAGATGATTAGTGAAAGAAAAAGAACGAAATTTTATTTTGGTTTTTATTTTTTTATTTTTTTATTTTTTTATAATACTAAAACTCTTGTAAATCTATTTGGTTGATTTACAATAATCCATTTATTTGATTTTGAAATCCAATTATTTAACTTTGAAATCCACTTCTCTGATTTTAAAATCAATGGATTCATTAGGATTTCTAAATCTGAGAAATCCATTAAAATGCAAGAACCAATAACCCCCACTAAAAGATCTCGACACAAGAAAATTTCGAAATGTACTTCTATATATATAATATACATATTACATATACATACTTGCATTGTAATTAGTTTCTACATTTAGTTTTGAAATATTTGGTTTCAAAGAATAAAAATCAAAATAAACCCGAAACAAATAGATTTGTATAGTTTTAAATTAAGTTCCAATTAAATTTTAATCAAAACATCTTGGGAAAATGATACATTTTCCTCTGAGAAGTTTCATATAAGAACAAATCCCCACAGAGTTTGAGCCTAGTTCTACTTTTCCACCTAATCAAAGTTCAAAACTTATTTTCCCATCGAATCAAAGTTCAAAACTTATTTGCCCCCGAAATATTAAACCGAAATATTAAACCTAAATTCGATATCAAACCGAAATTAAACCTGATTACAACAAAACCCGACCCGACACTTCTTATTCTTCCCTATTGTTTTCTTCATCTTCTTCGCTATCAATTCATGGATTGAGTTCGACAAATTGATCCACATTCTTCCCATAATCAAAAGGAGAGCAAACCCAAATTCTTCTTCACCAATCATGCGAGCTCTAATTAATTACCTTGTTTTTATTTTTATTGAGTTCGCCAAAACCAAAGACCCAACACCAACACTTTACTGGAAACTAACAGAGCAATTTGGGGAATTACAAGCCTGATTAATTGTTACAGTTGAGATTACATAGATATGGAGAGACTCTTAATCCATAAACAAAGAAGGATAAGCTTCTCCAAATTCCAAAAAGATCGGAATTTTGGCCCATCATCGTCGTCGTCTCTAGTCCACACTCACTACAAGAAAACACCCTTTTTGCAACGAACGACATCGTTGTAAAATCGTTGCAAAAGAGGGTTTGAATCGAATTTGCGACGAAAAAGAGATCGTCGTTAACTGATCTTCGCAAACCACAAATCGTCGTAAATTCGTCGGGAAAGTACGAGGGACAAAAATTCGTCGCTAAATCGTCGGTAAATTTTCGTAGTAAAATCGTCGTAAATATTACATTGAAAATGATCTGCATGCCATCTCATCGATGCAGCTGTCCTCTCAGACTGATACATTCTTTTTAATCTATCAGTTATAGGAAGGTACCACATCCGCTGGAACGGTACCTTACTCCGATCAGTACCTTGCGGCTTATATCTTGGCTTATGGCAAAATCGACATTCCTGCAACTTATTATCATCTTTCCAAAAAAGCATGCAATTGTCAACACAGACATCTATCATCTCGGAAGGCAACCCAAGACTATAAACCAGCTTCTGTATCTCATAGTAGGTTTCAGCAGCTAAATTGTCCTCTGGCAAATACTCTTTAATCAAATCAGCCCAATCATTCATGCAAACCTCAGCTAAGTTATGATCAGTTTTAATAGTCATCATCCTAGCCGCCAACGACAATTTAGAATGTCCTTCTCTACATCCATCGTAGAGTGGCTGATTTGCAGCATCTAGCATATCATAAAAAAAATTGCATCTAGATTGGGTTCCTCATCATGATGATCATGTGCAAATGTACTTACGGTTTCATGAAATGCATCCGTAACCATGTCATGAATCCTATCATTATCTTCACCATGCTGCTCCGCATGATCATCAAATTGATTAAAATTATTTGACTCATCAAAATTCGATGCTTGATAATTGCTACTACTACTAGCTGCATTTTCCCCATGACCCTCTCCATGATAATACCATATATAGTAATGCGGCATAAACCCTATATTTAATATATGCGACCACACCTTCGAGATAATGATAAATTTCCTATTCAAGCATCTGGCACAAGGACAGTACATCTTACCACTGATAATCTATTATGTATACTTCCTGCCTGATGCATGAATCCCTCCACCCCATCACTGAACTCCTTTGTTAGCGATCCCTCTGAATTAAGACGATTATATACATCCATCTTCTAATTTCGTATATTGACATTTTTTGTTGGTCAGAAAGAAGTAAATGTTTTTGAATATGAAATTTTTATTATGAAGTTGGCCACTATATATAGATTTTTATTTTCATTACCATCGAATTACCTACGATTTTACATCGATTTCACATCGATTTTACAACGAATCTAAAAATGTTTACATCGACTTTACAACGACATTAAACATGTTTACCTAACCGAACACCGTGAACTTAAAACGTGCTCACCTAACTGATTAATCGTTAGGAAATCGATGTAAAGTTCAACTTATAATAATCATTGCTAATTCGTGGGTAATTTTACGACGATATTACAACGTTTTATATAAACCTCGGTAAATCGTCGCTAATTTACAATGATTTTACGACGATTTTGATAATCGTCGTAACGTCGTCGGTAATCGTTGTAAAATCGTCGCTCATTAGCGACGATTTTACAAGGAAAATTTTCGTCCCAATTTTGCGACGAGTTTACGACGTCTTTAAGAATCGTCGTAAAGTCGTCGTAAAAACGATTGCAATTTGCAACGAAATAAAATCGTCGCAAAAATTCGTTGCAAAATGCCTGTTTTCTTGTAGTGACTCCATTACCCAACTCAAAATCTCATTCACTCTAAAGCCAATTCCAATTAACAAGATTCATTTTCCCCATAAGTTTCGAGAATTCTCCATGGCCACCATGAATCTAAACTCATGTGTACATCAAATTCGAATTCGATTTTGACTGGAGGCGGCGGTGGCGACTTGAGCAGTCCACCTGCAGTGGTGGACTTGGGTGGTAATGCATGAGACGTGTTGTGTGGCGGAGGATCCGGAGGAGATTTGGCTGGTGCTGAAGGAGATTTGGTGGAGGAGATGGTGATTCAAATTCTTCCGGGGGATGTGGAGGGGAGTTGGTTGGCTCTGGAGGCGGCGAAGGAGGAGTCGCCGACGGCGGTGATGAATCAGGCGGTAGACGGTGCTGGTGGGGAAGAAGTCGGCGATTTTTCTTTCATCTACACCCGATTTCTTCTTTCTTCTTCACCGTCGGATCATCATCACCACCCGCTTTCTCAATGTTGTAATCATTTCGTTCTCTTCGATCTTCTCCGTCGGAATCCTCATCGTAAAATTCAGGGACCTCTTTCCTCTCCGCTAACTCCATTATCGAACAAGACCAAATCTGCAGCTAGGGTTATCGATTTCTTAGTTTTGGGGAATTTGATTTATGGGTTCAAATTTTTAGGGCTAGGGTTCTAAGAGAATTGGGGATTTTAGAGTAATTGGGTTTATAGTTTCGGGGATTTTGTTTCGGGTGGGGATTATAGAGTAATCGGGTTTCAAGTGAGTAATCGAATTTAATCAGATAAATTTTGGTTTTCTTTGGTATTAATTTGGTTAACAGTTAATTGGTATACAGTAAACCGACTTAAATCGTGGTCTGTGGGGAAATAGATTGTAAACTTTGCTTTCGGGGGAAAATAGGTTTTGAACTTTGATTCGGTGGGGAAATAGGTTTCGAACTTTGATTAGGTAGGGAAATAAAACTAGGCTCAAACTCTGTGGGGATCTGTTATTATATGAAATTTCTCATGGGGGAAATATATCGTTTTTAAACATCTTTGACTAACCAAAACATAGTGGAAGCCACTTTGATCTATTGGTTGACTAAGAATTTATTAATTCTTATAACATGTTGTAGGAGGAATCGTTCGTCGTGATCTCGTAGATTCAAGATATAATTGTCCATTTTAAGCATGGTGCATATAGAACCGTCTATCATGAATTTTTATGGTGCGGGTAGAACTGTTCGTTGTAGAATCGTTTGTAAAGGAAATATTCGTCGTATTTCTAAGTGTTGCAGGAAGTTACATTCACCCGTCTTGATTGATTTCATCATTTGTAATAAGATATTAAATTAAATTATCAAATAATATCATTTTAGACAACAAGAAGAAACCAAATCATATAGCTAAGTTGTATGTATTAGTGTCGTTGTTGTATCACCCACTACAAGAAAACGTAGGGGATTCCGACGATAACTTCCGACGACCGAGGTTCTCAGAAAATTTCAGACGTTAGAGCGAGGACATAGCGAGGAAATCAAGTTTTGTCGGAATTTTCTTGGAAAAAACTTTCCGAGAAACAAATTTTCTGGGGAACCTCTTGGAAACGTTGTCAGAATTTTCTCGGAAACTATCGACGGATGATCTTCTCGGTATTTGGTCGGAAACCTAACCGAAAAATAGTCGATAATACAATAGGGTACACGTGTCGCAGTGAGATCCTTTTTCGACAAGTTTCCGATGACAACCACCATCGGAAAGTTTCTGGGTTATCAAAAATTTCTCAGATACTAAAATTTATTTTCCCGCGTATAAATCCCAATTCGTTTGAATCTCCCAGTTAAAATTTAATACTTTAGTTTCCGAGGAAAAATCGAGAGAATCGTTCGTCGGAACCGCGTCCTATATAATCCTCCCACGATTTTAACCCTTCTCATATCAAATCTCAATTGTTTATCCATGAATCTCCTTCTTCTCTTTGTGATACAATTTGTTTATTCATGAATCTCCACTCAAAGAATTTCAGAATCACAACAATGTAATATTCCGTGGAAGGGATCCTAATTAATATATAAGGGACATGGACCAATCCACTCATTGCCAATTGGTTTTGAGTTGGACGCCCATGTACTTTAACATGGTATCATAGCCTGATTCATACTGTCCAACCCGATCCATTATCGACCCGACCCAAAGTTGGTCCATCGATCTATGCCCGAACATACCGAGATTGATAGGCAAAGAGCCATCATCTCGAGGGGGCGTATTAGGGAATATTATCCCACATCGGAAGTAGGAAGGGATCCTAAGTAATATATAAGGAATATGGACCAATCCACTCATTGCCAATTGGTTTTGAGTTGGAAGCCCATAAGCCCATACTTAACACAATGAAATGCTTAGACTTTGGAAAATGTATGGCTTGTCGGAGAAGATGAACACCAATGGAGCTTGTCGGAGAAGATAAACACCGGTGGAGCTTGCCGGAGAAGATGAGCCATTGAAAACAAGAGATTGGCGTGGTTTGTCGCCTGTCGGAGAAGATGAACACCGACAGAGCGGAAATAAAAGAGAAACTCCATCGACGGCATAAAATGCAGCGAGCCTAAATGAATGTTGGATTCAATTTATATATTTAAAAAAAAAAATTAAACTCCTCGAAAGTTTCTCGGAAACATTCCGATGGTAGGCGGTGTCGGAAAGTCTGCATCGGAAAGCCCCGTCGGAATTCATATCCAATTTTCGAGAAATCAATCCGACGAATTTCTGAGAATACAATCCCTCACTCATTTCCGATAACTTTCCGATGAAACCTGTTTTCTGAGATTCTAATTCCGATAAATGTGCAGTCGTCGAAAATTCGCCGGAATAACTCAATTCCAACAAATATCCAATGATGGTGGTCGTCGGAATATGACTTTATTTTTGTAGTGACCATTTATGTATGTTGTATGTTGATAAAAAAAAAAAATCTTTAATCTGTTTACTCCTAGTTTTGTATTATGTTCCAAGTTTCTAGACATAGTCACATAGAGAAGGTATAGTCATTATAATCGTATTAATATTTTTCCCGATCTTTAGATCAAGTTTTTACAATCCCCATATCGACCATAACGTTCATCTATATCTTCCTTGTACTCAATATTGAAATCCATAACCCACTAACCATTTGGGCGATGTCATGCTAAGATATTGGGCCTTAAGTAACTGAATTTGTAAATATAACTTTTTGAATGCATACATGGGTATATATCTCCAAATTGCGAGTCTTGAGACCATGTCAAATATAGTTGGATCGATCATATATATCTGATCCAAATATAGGATAAACTACTATATCGAACAGACTCTGTCACTCTTAGGAAATAGTAATACCCTACAATATTGAAACAAAATATTTTCTCTTTTCGGTTATTGTTTTCTTTGTTGTTGTTTCGTTTTGTCTGTAGTTTTTTTTTCCAGTTAATCTGTTTTCTTTGTTATATTCTTGTAACTCTGTAAAAAATTGAAAATTGTATAAATCTTAACATTTTACCAAAAAACAAATATTTCCTCTTTGATTTTGTTAATATGAAAGGAAGACTTAAAACAAAAACAATAACCGGCTCGAATTAAATCAATATATTTTCCAAATATTCCAAGCCAATAATTGACGAGGAATATGCTTTTTAAACCACAAAAGTTTAATGACTAAACCATCAAAGTAGGTAAATGAGCGATACTATAAATACGCAAACATTTTTAGTTTTGCATGCATTCAAATTGTACAACTTATACATATAAATTTTACACATTTCTAATAAAAATACATATAAAAATGGATAATCTAAGAAGAGTATCTTTATAGCATTTGTGTGTTTGTTATTAAGTATAGGGTTATGTTCTGCCACAAGGTCCCTCCTCTTCTCCGCTGGTAGAGGCGGTGAAGGTTCAGGGAAATCCCACGGAGAAGCTGGTAGCGTTGTAGGAGGAGGAGGCGGCGGCAATGCCGGAGGTGGTGGAAATGTAAATGGTGGGGCCCACAAAGGTGGATATTGATATTCCCATATTTTACCTTCTTTTTAGCATGCATTCTTGTTATTGTTTTGTGTCTCATGCATGTGGCTTGCATAGTTTTTATAGCATTTTGGTATTTATTAGAGTATTAGGTGTTTGCATTAGGTCCTAGTGAGTCTTTGCATGCATTTGGAGTGTTTTTAGGTGATTTGGAGACAATTGATGATATTTGGAGAAATGAGCTGAAATAGAATGCAAAGACCATCCGAGACGCCGGAAAGATGTGACTGAACGGAGGCACTGTGATCAGAATCAGCTTGCACAGCCATTATCGACGTTGTAGAGGAGTGAGTTAGCTGTCCATGAGAGTTTGAATCAGGTCATTTGGACATTTGGTTGAGGAGTTATCGCGGATTTACTGAAGACGTCTCTGCCTGGCCGAGGAGTTTTCTCTTGTCTCCCTAAAATCTACTTAGCATCGACCCAGCTCTTCCCACAGGTCGATGTTGATGCTGGATACAACATCAGGGCCTTAGCATCGACCCAGCTCCCCTTCACATCGACCAACAAATCGATGCTCAGCTTCAGGGTGTTTACATCGACCCAGTTCCTTCCCACCGGGCGATGTAGCCGAAGTGACTCAAATATCAGGCCAAATGAAGACGTTCCCATACCCAGTTTAATCTGAAGTCTTCATAGAGGTTGTAGCCAAGTGCGTTAGCTGACTAAAAGAGGTGATTTTGGGTCATATGGATACGTGGTTCGTTAGATATGGCCACTTTACTGAGAGTATATCCGTCTGAAAGAAGCCACCCGACATGCCTGAAAGATCTGGCTGGACGAATGGTTTCCAATCGGATTTAGCCTCGGTGGCCTTCATAAAAGTTGTAGCCATGTGTATTAGCTATCCACAGGAGGTGGTTGGAGGCCATTCGGACATGTATCCCAGGAGATATCACGGTTTTAGCAAAGGTTCTACACAATACCAGATTTGATCCATTTCGACCGGGTCGGTACCCGGTTTGTCCCGGATCGACCCGGTCCGCCCTCTTTCTCTATAAAACCCCTAAAAACCTAATTTTCATGTTAAGTTTCCTTTTTCTCTAGAGTTGGGTTTTCTCCCAAACTCTTCTTATGATGATTTTGGATGGATCTTCATCATTCATGCCACTCTAGTGAAGGATTCTTCAACCTATCTTTATATTATGTTTATTTAATCCTTGTTCTTTATCTTTATGTCTCTTTTTCTCTTGTGTTCTTCCTTGTTCTTCATGTTTAGGCTTTAGACCCTTTTTGTTGGATGGTTTGATGGTTGATTGTTGATGCTTAGGACTAGATAAACATTTGTTCTCATGTTAGGAAGGATCTTAATGATAGGATTGAATTGAAAACTCATTTCTAGAACTTAGACATTTCATACACACAAGGTGTTCGATGAAATGTCTAGAAAACTTCTAAGCATGCTTTTCATTCTAAGTGATTGGTGGATGCTGACTTTACGATGAATTGTTGACTTAAATGGACTTGTGGTAAATTATGGATTATCTAAGTGATCGGTGGATGCTAAATTTAGATGATTCGTACAATGATTAGTGTCATGGAAGTGAACTAATCTACTTGAAAGTGTTTCATGTCATAAGAATAAATGTGCATTGAATGTTTAGGCTTCATTTGTTAATTGTCTTGATGATTAGATGATGATGATTTAGGTTGCACCTTGTTAGATCTTTCACTTAGGTTAATCTTAAAGCTAGTTTTGGATTGAGAGATCAAAGCTAGAGCTTAAGCATTTCACGCCCGATAGGTGTTCGATGAAATGCTTGAATCAAACCTTTTGTGAGCTTTTCATGCCTAGCCAATGAGAGTTGATGTCTAGGGTGATTAGTGAACTAAGTGGGATTGGAGATTAATGCTTGTTAATAATCTTATCACAAACGATGGTTTGTTCTTGATTTGGTAATTAACAAAGTGATTAGTGCCACGACGGTGGATTAGTCATAATTGTGAATTCCATGTTCTAGGATAGTATGCTTCCAAATGATTCATTGTTTGATTGTTATCCATCTCATTGATAGCCTAGTTCATGATCCACATTTCTATCTTTGTTTTCTTTCTTGCATTTGTTTTATTTAGTTTAAAAACATAAAAACCCAAAACAATTTGCTCTAGCTTAGGAATATTCATGTATTCCTAGTACTTCAATCTTAACCTCCTTGGTTCGATATCTCAAATACTACAATGACATAAGTGGAATTTGAGTAATTGACTAGTAAAAATCCTACTATCAGATATGCCGGCGGGTATGGCAGAGGTGGTGGGAATGTACATGGAGGGGGCACGGCGGTCGACACGCTGGCGGATATGGCGGAGGAGGTGGGAATGTAAATGTGTTGGAGCATAATATCGAATACATAAATTACGAATAATAATGGGAAGAAATAACACATAAAAACGATTAAGAACAAGAACGTCGAAACGGAGACGAGATCATCTCTTTCTTTAATTCTAAATATCTCTCGCAGTGTGGCGGTTTTATGAGATAAAAAATCCCAGGATACAACCACTTGGAAACTACGATCGCATCACCCGATCATAGAATGTAAGAACTTATTGTTCTATGCTATACTCTCGGAATTACTCTTAAATTAGAAGAAAAAGACGAGAGGGATTGAGGGGCTTTGTGTTTCTTCTCTGTGAGAAGTGAGTTGTGAGTAAGTGAGTGAAATGAGAAGGGGAGGCTATCTTTTTATAGTCTTAGAAGACTTGGAGAGGATGCCAACGCATTAAAGGCTGCGTTTATGGCTCTTTGACCAATCGGATCTCGCAGAGTAATGGTGGGGGAGATTCTCGATTGACCGCGCGAATTAATAGGGCGAGATTTGCGGAGAAAATCTTTGACCCATTTAATTCGTTTTTGAGCCAAGATAAATTCGTTTTTGGGCCAAAAGGTTAACCAAAACGCGGCCCAAAAATAACATCTTTTTGTGGTCCTTGGGCCACATTCACCAAGACCCAAGATCCAAGACCCAAGACCCGAGACCCGAGCCCGGTCCGGGTCCAGCGGTGGTGCGCGCGTTGAGTCCTTGGTTCCCTCTAAGTTTTTTGAACTTAGACTAATGTTTTCTCTGATTTATATTAGAGGTTTTTCTCATTGCTTTCTGATGTGGGAATTTGCAATTTTTATTTATTTAGCCATGAGCTATTGATATATCATGGTTTTTACCGCTTTTAGGCCATGATATAAGTTCGTTTTATAGAATCTTTCTATTATTTCGTAGTATTTTAGAGTCTTTTACATGTTGTAGCACGTTTGGAGCATAATTGGAGATATTGCAGCTTTCTAGAGCATTCTGGAGCGAAGCTGAAGTTCGTGTTGCTGAGTACCCGATTTTACGTCAAGCATCGATCGATACCCCTTGGTATCGATAGGTACCCATCGCAGAAGACACGACCCGCGACTTTTAGTGAAGTTTGAAGAATTGCAGAACTTGCCCAGAAGATGATATTTACAAGAAGACCCCAATTCGTGTTTAGACTATTTAATTAGGTTTTACAGCCACTTTGTTGGCTATACTTTGTTCTAGGCTTTGTTCTATTCTTTATTCTACTCTGGATCTTACTTTGGTTTTTGGAGAGACAACTCTGAACTCCTGGTTTTTTTATTGATTTCTTTGATGATCTATTCAATCATGTTGTTTTCATCCTCCATGTCTGAGTAGATCCACTTTAGGTTCAGGGTTCTCATAAGGGTTTTCTCTGAATGCTAGGTTGATTAGTTTATTAGGATTCACCATCTGAATTAGTTCTTCGCTTTAGGTTGTGTTCAAAGCTTGTTCTAGATTAGCTACCTAGAACATAGATCTTAGGATAATTGATTAGGCACGACAGTGCGATTAATTACCTGATAGAACCTAGGTGAGTAAAATAACTATTCGCAAAGAGATTTGGTTTAGTTGTTTTGTGAAAAAATCAAACCTGATCTAAAAGCTGATTTAGTCTTTAGGATTCGCAAAGAGATTTGGAATTCCTAAGATTTAGATTTAGATAATTCTCGCAACGACAGTTGGTTAATTATACTTTAGTGATTTGAGTTCAAGAACCGTGCTAAATCTGAATCCTGACTATTTAGTTTATCTGCATTCATTGAATTCCTGAGAAATACCCTGAATCTATATTTCTCCCATCGAATTTACAACTCTTTACTGTTTATTGCTTTTACTTTCATCTGAACTGCTTAGCTTGATTCGATACTATACAATATATTGTGTGATTTCTCTGAGTCCTTGTGTTCGACCCTTACTTTACTGCAGCAACTGTTTTAGTACTTTTTAGGATATTAATTTGAGCATATCAAATTTGGCGCCGTTGTCGGGGACTCAATATCGCCATTAGATTTTAGCTGTTGAATTTCGACTAAGTTCGTCGGTATCGATCGATACTACCTAGTATCGGTCGATACTCGTCATCTTCTTTTGTTGATATCGATCGAAACCACCCAGTATCGATCGATACTCAACGTGTTTTTGGTTACTTACGTGCTTTGCTTAATGTGTTTCAGGTGTGAATTTGGAACGTGCAAACAGGAAAGCAAAGAAGCCAGCAGGGATGAACAACACGATGATCCTGATTCAGGATGCTGCTGGAACTTTGAGAGACCAAGAGGGTTAGTTGTGCAATGAGAGAGGACAACGTTTGGATGGAGAGGGGAACATCATTCCACCTGCTCCTGTTGTCGCTGGAAATATCATTGTCCCTGCAATTGCTGTGAATGAAGGGAATGCTGTGGCTGCTCGCGGTAGAACGATTGGTGAATACAACAGGCATGATCAGTTCTATGCCAATCGATCAGCGATTCGCCTTCCTGCTTTTCAGAGGGATGACTTTGAGCTGAAACCTGCATACTACGCTCTTGTGGGTCAGCATCTTTTTCATGGTTTCCCTCATGAACACCCTATGGATCATATTGAGAGGTTTGAGGATCTGGTTACAAGCATCAAGAGCAATGGAGTGTCCTATGATTACCTCTTCTACAAGCTCTTCCCATACTCTCTTGGTGGAGAAGCAACTTACTGGCTGAAGCAGTTGTCTCCTGGTTCGCTGACTACATGGGATGAGACGAAGAATGCGTTCCTGAACAACTTCTACGATGATGCGAGATCTGAGGATCTCAGGAAAAAGATCTCTCAGTTTTCTTAAGGACCGACTGAGGCACTCAAGGTGGCTTGGATTCGTTTCAAGTCATATCAGAGAGATTGTCCGCACCATGGTTTCACTCAGGTTCAGCTGTTGGGTAATTTCTACAGAGGAATCGATTGGAGGTATCAGATGGCTCTAGATGCTGCGAGCAATGGAAATTTATACACGAGATATCCTTACGATGCCTATGTGCTTATTGAGAACTTGGTTTCTAGCAATAGTACCAAGAATGCAGACATGGAGCGCAAGAAGCAAGTTGGTAACTTGGATTGCAGTCAGATTGCTGAGGTGAATGCTAAGTTAGATTTGTTGATGAACAAGCAGGAGAAGGCTGTTCGTCTTGCTAAAAAAGATGGAGTGGAATTTGTTAACCACATTGATGGAGATGGATTTCAAGATCAAAGGTATCAATGCCCACCCACACCACCCAGACCTTCTGAGAGTAAGATGGAATCCATGCTTGAACAACTTTTTCAGGGCCAGCAGAAGATGACACTACACCTCAATGGGAAGATGGATGCTATGTACACAGATATGAATGGGAAATTTGAGTCTCTCAGTATTCATCAGAAGATGCTGGAAACTCAAATAGCAGAAAATTTCGTGTTGACTGACAACCCCCGTGTATCGATCGATACTAGTCCAGACACCTGCACGAGAGGACCCAAAATCCCGTGTGTCGATCGATACCCCTCTAGTATCGATCGATGTTGAGACGCAGATCAAGAAGGAGCCCGAAATTGTCACGGAGAGGGTGTACAAATCCCAAATTACCTTATCCTATGCCTCCTAAGATGACAAAGAAGGACTGGGAGGATGCCAAATGCAAAGGTATGCTTCATAAGCCTATTGTGGAGCTTCCTTTTGTTGATGATATATCGAACGATGAGACTTCGAACACCACTCCAGCATCGATCGATACCCTTTGGTATCGATCGACACCCGTCCAAGAATCTGTCAAGGATGTCTCGAAAGAGCAAGCATCGATCGACACCCACTCTGTATCGATCGATACTCACCCAGATACTGCAAAGGAGCTGCGTATGAGTGTTGACAGACTTCGCAAGCCCAAGAAGCTGAATCATATTCCCCAACACCTCCGAGCCCCCATCACTCCAAAGCAGCTGTGTGGCTTTGCGAAGATGGTACGAAGAATACCCCACTCGTCCACTTTTGAAGAAGCTCTAGAGGGCTGGCCTCTGCTAAGTCACTTCAAAGGTTGCAGAGAAACACTGGAAGAGATCAAAGTACTCTTCATCAAGGCAAGAAGCAAGTCACTACCGCTGAGGCAGTTGACTAAGAGGGAAGACCCAGACATATTCTTCGTTCCATGCTCCATCTCTGGAGTTGCATTCAAAGAGTCTCTCGTTGACTCAGGGGCTAGCGTCAATGTCGTGTCAAGGGCAATTGCAGAGAGACTAGGAGCTGATATTCGACCGCCCATGTCATCTATCACATTCGTGAATTGTTCCACCTCACTTCCATATGGTGTAATCCCTGATTTGCTGGTTAAAGTAGGAGACTGTATGGTTCCTGCTGATTTTCATGTTGTGGAGATGAATGCACAATCTCGTACGCAGTTGATTCTTGGAAGACCGTTCATGGCTACGGTTGGTGTCATTATGGACACACCCAGCAAGCAAATCTCGTTCTCATACATTGACAAGGAGGTGTACTACAAAGCTATCCCTAGAGGAACTCCCACACGTGTCTTTTGCATCGATGTTGTTACAGATGAGACGCTGGTAATTGATCTTTTGGAAGAGCCTCCTGACGAACCAACTGTCACAGACCTTCTAGATAATCTTTCTATCATCACCAAGAAAGACGTCAAAACGTCTAACGGAAAGAAGAAGGTGAAGAGCAAAGGAGTAAAAGATGTTCCCTCTATGATTTTAATCCCTCAGAAGTGTGATGGGGATTCGATTGAATACAAAGTGAAGTGCAAAGGATCCTCGAAACCATTCTCTTAGGCTAGAGTTCTTCTTACTTCGGAACTGAAAGAGAAAGGAAGGGAGTTTGTGGAAGGCATGATGAGCAGAACTCTGAAGCTGGCGATGTCAAATTGTGGAGCTTGTTTTGGAGTCAACTCTCAAGTTTCTCCTGAGTGATCGTCCGCACATTCAAGCTCGTGACGTAAAACAAGCGCTTGGTGGGAGGCAACCACTGGTGCGTCTGTTTTTGAGTCTTTTTTTTTCGTTTTTGTGTGTTTGTGTCAGGATGAACAAGAGCAAAACTCGGAATCGCCTGAGTGTCGATCGATACCCTTTGGTATCGGTCGACACCCTACGCGTATGAAAGGATATGTATCGGTTTAAGCCTGGTATCGTTCGATACCAAGCTGTGTGTCGATCGATACTCAATGTTCCAGCACGGTAACTTCTTATTTCTCTTCGTTCTATTCTGTTCTTTTGTTTTCTTTTACCTACCCTAGGCTAAATAACACTGGGGACAGTGTTGTTTAAGTCTGAGGGAGGAAGTCGCTGACTTTGTTTTTTTTTCTTAGAGTCAGTCCGTTTTTGAGTCATTCGTTGCTTTATTGAGTCAAAATTTTGTCTGAGACTGTGATCTTTTTCTTGAATCTATTGAGCAGACCTTACTTCTAAGTGACCATTTTTACAGAATCAGCTCTAGATCGACTTATATCATGGCCTAAAAGGTGTAAAAAAATCCAAAGGCTGACCAGTTAAACAGAAGACACTCAAGTTTTATAGAGTCTTTCTAATATTTCGTAGTGTTTTAGAGTCCTTTACAGGTTGTAGCACGTTTGGAGCATAATTGGAGATATTGGAGCTTTCTGGAGCATTCTGGAGCGAAGCTGAAGTTCGTGTTGCTGAGTATCCGATTTTACGTCCAGCATCGATCGATACCCCTTGGTATCGATCGATACCCATCGCAGCAAACACGACCCGCGACTTTTAGTGAAGTTTGAAGAATTGCAGAACTTTCCCAGAAGACTTTGATATTTACAAGAAGACTCCAATTCGTGTTTAGACTATTTAATTAGATTTTACAGCCACTTTGTTGGCTATGCTTTGTTCTAGGCTTTGTTCTATTCTTTATTCTACTCTGGATCTTACTTTGGTTTTTGGAGAGACAACTCTGAACTCCTGGTTTTTTTATTGATTTCTTTGATGATCTATTCAATCATGTTGTTTTCATCCTCCATGTCTGAGTAGATCCACTTTAGGTTCAGGGTTCTCATAAGGGTTTTCTCTGAATGTTAGGTTGATTAGTTTATTAGGATTCACCATCTGAATTAGTTCTTCGCTTTTGGTTGTGTTCAAAGCTTGTTCTAGATTAGCTACCTAGAACATAGATCTTAGGATAATTGATTAGGCACGACAGTGCGATTAATTACCTGATAGAACCTAGGTGAGTAAAATAACTATTCGCAAAGAGATTTGGATTAGTTGTTTTGTGAACAAATCAAACCTGATTGTTAGAGGGGGATTTAGCACTCCCCCGGTTTAACCCGGTTTGAATAGAAATCAGCCCAACAATCAACTTCAAGGCCCATCGAAACCGATCTACGTAATTAAAGGGAAATTTCCTTTAATTAATAAAGAGAAGATTTCCTTTATTTGGATAAAGGCAAATCCCGGAAAGAAAGGAGATTATCCTTATCAGCTTCAAGGAAAAAGGATAATTGCCAATACAAAGTCAAGAAGGAAAAGGAAGAGCTAAGGACTTCAAGACTTATAAATAAGGAGGCCATCGCCTCATTCTTAATCATCTCAAAATCCCATCACATCCTTTGTAACAAGAACTACGTTTTGGCTTGATCCCTATTTGAAGGGTACGTAGGCAGCCTTCAACGGCACAGCTATAAATCTAATAAAAATAATTCTCCTAAACTCTAAACTGAATTCGCCAATCTACGATCTGTGCGAATTCTGGTTCCTTCAATTGGCGCTAGAAGGAGGGGGCAAGAAAAATCTGGTGTTTATGGAGAATTATTTTAAAACCCTAGAAATCCGACAAACAATGACGAACTCACGATCTGATTCTCGCCATGATGAACCCGCCGATCTCAAACTCACCATGAACGAGCTCGCCGAAGAAGAAGAACGAGCTCAACAAAGATGGTTCTGGCCGAGCACGACACGCCGAGCTCACTCCCACGAGCTTACAAACGCCGAGTTCGCACATGACGAGACGACCTTGCGGAACACGCCGACCTCGCCGCACATGCCGACCTCGGCAAACACACCGAACTCATCAGACCGCAGCCATTGAACACGCCGAGCTCGCGGAGGCAAACTTATCGTACCGCCGATCTCGAACTCAACGTGACGAACTCACTTGCCGAGCATGAAAACCACCATGACCAGAGAAGATGTAACTTGCATGCCGACCAGGAAGCACCCGATGCTGACCTCACTCACCATCACCGCCGACATGAAAGAAGATCAGATTTCTCTTTTTTGTTGGGCTTGCTCCAACATAGTCAAATTCGGTAAAAAAAAAAAAAAAAAAAAAAAAAAAAGGACATCCACTGATAGATCCAGCTCGTCACTTATCGATTATAGCTCGTCTACAGAGCTCCCTAAAATTCAGGTATTTTTTATCAAATTTTTTACTTGTTATTCGAAGATATTTTCTTTTCAGATTATATCATAGGATCCGTTCCTTCAAGCCGAACTTAAGCAGTTCGCCGAACTCGTACAGTTCGTATCATCAAGCCGAACTTAAGCAGTTCGCCGAACTCGTACAGTTCGTATCATCAGGCCGAACTTAAGCAGTTCGCCGAACTCGTACAGTTCGTATCATCAAGCCAAACTCAAGCAGTTCACCTACCTCCCAATCGAACATATCGCCTACTTCGCAATAAAGCAGCTCGTGGTCGTAGCTCGACGATCCGACAGTACGGTAGCTAAGGAAATCGTTAAATTGGCGTGGAGCAATAGGCGATATGTTCAAAAAGCTCGGTAAATTCCCTCGCCGAACTGAGGAGGTGCATCACGCCGACCAGTTCGGCGCATGCACCATGATGGTCCCCTCCTCAGTTCGGCGCATGCACCATGATGGTCCGTTACAACGTCCTGGCCAGACGATCTGATAAAGCCGAGCTTAGCTCGCACGCATCCTCATGGTGCAATGGATAATACACTTTCCACATTCAAAGCCGAGATCAGTCTCGCACCAAATTCTCAGATTATCCGAGCTAAATAAGCCAAGTCCGTCTCGCACACTCGGATTCAATGTGAGAAACCTAGAGCATATTAAGATGGGCTGTTCACGTACTCTTAAAACTAAACTCTAGGGTCAAGCCGAACGACCTTCCTCGCAAATCTAAGCCGACTTCTCAACAGTCGCAAAACTGGTAAGCCGATTTCTCAACAGTCGCAAAAACAAGTAAGCCGATTTCTCAACAATCGCAAAAGCAGTAAGCCGATCTACGATAGGGATTGCCGACCTCGAACAGGTTCAGTCGAATTTATCCTCTTCACCCGGCTAAGACCGTACAGTTTACGGCACCACTGTGTACGATAAATTCGAGAGGTTCGTATATAATGTACGACTTCAAAAGACTAGTCAAACTGCGAGAATTCCGATCTTCATTCTCGAAAGAAATTCACCGGACTCAGAATCTACCGCACTCGAGACGGATTTTGATTGAACCAACCTCAATTCTAACCGAGCTAAAGAATACTCCTCAAAATTCGCCGAACTCATAAACTCACCCGCCGAACTGAGGAGGGGACCAATTGTTAGAGGGGGGATTAGCACCCCCTGGTTTAACTCGGTTCGAACCGAGATCGGTTCAATCAAGACCGGTTTACGATGGTTCGGATCGAGGATAAGTCGGCCCGAAAACATTGGGCCGAGCTCGGAATCTCGCTGAAAGCCCATCTCGGCTACCGATCTAGGCCCATCACAAGCCCAGTCCGTTACAACAGATGAAACCGGGATATTTCCCTTTTCGTACCGACCTCGGAAAAGGAAATATTCTCTTCGGTCGACTCTTCGAGATATCAGGAACTTATCCTTATCTCAGAGAGAAAACCGGAAGATTTCCTCTTCCTAATCGAACTCGGAAAAGGAAATCTTCCTTTCAACCGCCTCAAAGACACTATAAATAAAGGAGGAGTCTCATTCTTCAGCATGATCCACAACTTCCGCAAAGACAGAGAATAGAAGAGAGCTCGTTACCGATCTCGAATCCTTTTGTCTTTACCTTCTTACTTAAACTCTGTTGTAACGCCGACCTTGATCAATAAACGAGATTCCGACTAAAAAGTACTGTTTTACCCCTTTTGTGTGATTTACGGATCAACAATTGGCGCCGACTGTGGGGAATATTTAGAACAGTACTTTTGGATATCGTTAAATTGAGTTCGGCGATGGCTCTTCCAGTCAACAATGCCCTTAACACCGAACGTGAATGAGGGGAGAAGCCGCGAGCAGCACCACCTCCGTCCGTGACCTCCTACGCCGACCACAGTCAGCAATCTGGGACCACGTCGAGCTTCCCGGAGCTCCGCCATGGCCGCCGCCATTAACGCCGCACCTGCAACGAACCAACACCGACCTACGACGTGAAGACGAAAACCAGATCTTCTTCCTTTTGGGCTTGAGCAGATTCTCGGCCCACCTGATATCAGTCTATCTTAGATTAAGCCATCCCCTGGCCCAAAGTATTGAGAATATCGAAAGCCCAACCCCGACCAGATTCGTTAAAGAAAAAAAAAAAAAAAAAAAAGAGGAACGAGCTCATCAGCTCATCAACCGAACTCACGCGAGAACGAGCTCACTCATGAGTCATGACCATGAAAGAGAGGCCGAACATAATAACGAGCTCACTTACCGAGCATAAAGACCATCGTGACTTGAGAAGAAGATGTGACGTGCATGGCAAGCAACAAGTATTACGTGAGACATAAACGACGACGTCACTTACTCTCCTCACGAGCCATGCACGTCGCCACCGAACACAAACATGCCGACCATGACGTCATCACATCTCTCTGAATACGCCGAACATGCCGATCACGAGGCCACGACGAACTCACCAACTTGTCGAACTCGCCAATACACCGAGGATGACCGAGCATGATGAGCTCACGACGAGAAACCAATTCACCGGACATGAATTCACTAAACACACGACGAGAAGTAACATGCATGATGAATAGCTTGCATGCAAAGCGACGTGCATAACGACGACCAACGAACACGATCACAACACGCTGAGCTCATGATCACGAGCCCGTTCAAGGTCATGCCGAACATGGGACCACGCCGAACTTGCTGGCAGTCAGGCATCACGCCGACCTTGCTCGCAGTCAGGCAACGCGCCGAACTTGCTCGCAGTCAGGCATGCGCCGAACTTGTTCGCAGTCAGGCATCACGCCGACCTTGCTCGCAGTCAGGCATCACGCCGACCTTGCTCGCAGTCAGGCATCACGCCGACCTTGCTCGCAGTCAGGCAACGCGCCGAACTTGCTCGCAGTCAGGCATGCGCCGACCTTGTTCGCAGTCAGGCATCACGCCGACCTTGCTCGCAGCCAGGCAATGCGCCGAACTTGTTCGCAGTCAGGCATGCGCCGAACTTGCTGGCAGTCAGGCATCACGCCGACCTTGCTCGCAGTCAGGCATCACGCCGACCTTACTCACGGTAAAAAATCGCGCCGACCTTGTTCGCAGTCAGGCATCGCGTCGACCTTGCTCGCAGTCAGGCAACGCGCCGAACTTGCTCGCAGTCAGGCATGCGCCGAACTTGCTGGCAGTCAGGCATCACGCCGACCTTGCTCGCAGTCAGGCATCACGCCGACCTTGCTCGCAGTCAGGCAACGCGCCGAACTTGCTCGCAGTCAGGCATGCGCCGAACTTGTTCGCAGTCAGGCATCACGCCGACCTTGCTCGCAGCCAGGCAATGCGCCGAACTTGTTCGCAGTCAGGCATGCGCCGAACTTGCTGGCAGTCAGGCATCACGCCGACCTTGCTCGCAGTCAGGCATCACGCCGACCTTGCTCGCAGTCAGGCAACGCGCCGAACTTGCTCGCAGTCAGGCATGCGCCGAACTTGTTCGCAGTCAGGCATCACGCCGACCTTGCTCGCAGTCAGGCAATGCGCCGAACTTGTTCGCAGTCAGGCATCGCGCCGACCTTGTTCGCAGTCAGGCATCGCGCCGACCTTGTTCGCAGTCAGGCATCGCGCCGACCTTGCTCGCAGTCAGGCAACGCGCCGAACTTGCTCGCAGTCAGGCACGCGCCGAACTTGCTCGCAGTCAGGCATGCGCCGAACTTGTTCGCAGTCAGGCATCACGCCGACCTTGCTCGCAGTCAGGCAATGCGCCGAACTTGTTCGCAGTCAGGCATCGCGCCGACCTTGTTCGCAGTCAGGCATCGCGCCGACCTTGCTCGCAGTCAGGCATGCGCCGAACTTGCTGGCAGTCAGGCATCACGCCGACCTTGCTCGCAGTCAGGCAATGCGCCGACCTTGCTCGCAGTCAGGCATCACGCCGACCTTGCTCGCAGTCAGGCATCGCGCCGACCTTGCTCGCAGTCAGGCATCGCGCCGACCTTGTTCGCAGTCAGGCATCGCGCCGACTTTGCTCGCAGTCAGGCATCGCGCCGACCTTGCTCGCAGTCAGGCATCGCGCCCACCCCGCTCGCAGTCAGGCATCGCGCCGACCTTGTTCGCAGTCAGGCATCGCGCCCACCTTGCTCGCAGTCAGGCATCGCGCCGACCTTGTTCGCAGTCAGGCATCGCGCCGACCTTGTTCCTCGAACTCAAAAGCCGAACTCCAACAGTTCGCCGACCTTGTTCGTCGAACTCAAAAAGCCGAACGCGCACAGTTCGCAAAAAAAAAAAAAAAAAAAAAAAAAAAAAAAAAAAAAAAGACGCTCTTCTACCTAGCTACGCTCTCGCTATCAAGCTTTCTCCTCTATCAAGTGACAATACACTCTCCAACAGAGCTACATCTTCTACCGAGCTACAACACGCTCATTATGACATGATTTGTCCAATTAACGGTTTATCAGTTTCAGTTCAGAATGGTTTATCAGTTTCAACTCGTCTCGGTTCAGATTGGTTTTCACAGCTTCAGTTCTTCAGATTCAGAACTTCACAGCTTCAGTTCTTCAGATTTAGAACTTCACAGTTTCAGTTCTTCATTCAGAACTTCAGAATTGAAACAGTAGTTTCAGTTCAGATGAGTTTTTCGTACATAATTCAAGCTCATCAGATTCAGAATTTCAGCTCGTCAACCTCATATTGAAGCCGTACTCTAGAGTCTGCACTACAGTCTAAAACGACTCCCAAATCATCCGAGCCAAGTAAGCCGGGTCCGTCTCGCACACTCGGATTCGATTTGCAAAATAGTAAGCCGAATTCTCAACATTCGCAAATTATAAGCCGGATGACGCAATTCCCAGATTGTCTGAGCCAAATAAGCCGAGTCTGTCTCGCACACTCAGATCCAATATGGGAACTAAGCCGATCAATCGACGATCGCCGACCTAGAAGCAGGTCGTAAGATCGAGTTCATTCTCTACACCCCGGCTAAGACCGTATTATGTACGGCACCAATTGTGTGCACAATGAACTCGAGAGGATGTGTAACACGACCTCGGAATTAACAGTCAAGAAACGACTAAGTAAGATGAAGCTTCCACAGCTCGCAAAGCCATCTTATTATGAACTACGAATGGCTTGATCCTTCTTTCGAAGGTACGTAGGCAGCCCTCACAAGGCGCAGCTATAACATTAATAAAATTTTACCAAGGCATTCTACCGAACTCCAATAGTTCGTACCTTCAAAGCCAAACTTTATGTTTGCCGAACTCCAACAGTTCGTATTTTCTAAGCCAAACTTTATGTTTGCCGAACTCCAACAGTTCGTATTTTCTAAGTCAAACTTTTTGTTTGCCGAACTCCAACAGTTCGTATTTTCTAAAGTCGAACTTTTTGTTTGCCGAACTCCAACAGTTCGTATTTTCTAAGTCAAACTTTTAGTTTGCCGAACTCCAACAGTTCGTATTTTCTAAGTCAAACTTTTAGTTTGCCGAACTCCAACAGTTCGTATCCTCTAAGTCAAACTTTTAGTTTGCCGAACTCCAACAGTTCGTATTTTCTAAGTCAAACTTTTAGTTTGCCGAACTCCAACAGTTCGTATCTTCTAAGTCAAACTTTTAGTTTGCCGAACTCCAACAGTTCGTATCCTCTAAGTCAAACTTTTAGTTTGCCGAACTCCAACAGTTCGTATCCTCTAAGTCAAACTTTTTGTTTGCCGAACTCCAACAGTTCGTATTTTCTAAAGTCGAACTTTTTGTTTGCCGAACTCCAACAGTTCGTATTTTCTAAGTCAAACTTTTAGTTTGCCGAACTCCAACAGTTCGTATTTTCTAAGTCAAACTTTTAGTTTGCCGAACTCCAACAGTTCGTATCCTCTAAGTCAAACTTTTAGTTTGCCGAACTCCAACAGTTCGTATTTTCTAAGTCAAACTTTTAGTTTGCCGAACTCCAACAGTTCGTATCTTCTAAGTCAAACTTTTAGTTTGCCGAACTCCAACAGTTCGTATCCTCTAAGTCAAACTTTTAGTTTGCCGAACTCCAACAGTTCGTATCCTCTAAGTCAAACTTTTTGTTTGCCGAACTCCAACAGTTCGTATTTTCTAAGTCAAACTTTTCGTTTGCCGAACTCCAACAGTTCGTATTTTCTAAGTCAAACTTTTTCGTTTGCCGAACTCCAACAGTTCGTATCTTCTAAGCCAAACTTTTAGTTTGCCGAACTCCAACAGTTCGTATTTTCTAAGTCAAACTTTTCGTTTGCCGAACTCCAACTGTTCGTATTCTCTAAGTCAAACTTTACGTTTGCCGAACTTCAACAGTTCGCATTTTCAACCACCAACGGTTACACATCAACGTCCTGGCCAGACGATCTGATAAAGCCGAGCTTAGCTCGCACGCATCCTCATGGTGCAATGGATAATACACTTTCCACATTCAAAGCCGAGATCAGTCTCGCACCAAATTCTCAGATTATCCGAGCTAAATAAGCCAAGTCCGTCTCGCACACTCGGATTCA
The DNA here is from genome assembly GCA_030161315.1 of Eutrema japonicum. Classification (NCBI taxonomy): domain Eukaryota; kingdom Viridiplantae; phylum Streptophyta; class Magnoliopsida; order Brassicales; family Brassicaceae; genus Eutrema; species Eutrema japonicum. The sequence goes on from BSQW01000008.1 coordinate 21,288,030, forward strand.
ATGTGAGAAACCTAGAGCATATTAAGATGGGCTGTTCACGTACTCTTAAAACTAAACTCTAGGGTCAAGCCGAACGACCTTCCTCGCAAATCTAAGCCGACTTCTCAACAGTCGCAAAACTGGTAAGCCGATTTCTCAACAGTCGCAAAAACAAGTAAGCCGATTTCTCAACAATCGCAAAAGCAGTAAGCCGATCTACGATAGGGATTGCCGACCTCGAACAGGTTCAGTCGAATTTATCCTCTTCACCCGGCTAAGACCGTACAGTTTACGGCACCACTGTGTACGATAAATTCGAGAGGTTCGTATATAATGTACGACTTCAAAAGACTAGTCAAACTGCGAGAATTCCGATCTTCATTCTCGAAAGAAATTCACCGGACTCAGAATCTACCGCACTCGAGACGGATTTTGATTGAACCAACCTCAATTCTAACCGAGCTAAAGAATACTCCTCAAAATTCGCCGAACTCATAAACTCACCCGCCGAACTGAGGAGGGGACCAATTGTTAGAGGGGGGATTAGCACCCCCCTGGTTTAACTCGGTTCAATCAAGACCGGTTTACGATGGTTCGGATCGAGGATAAGTCGGCCCGAAAACATTGGGCCGAGCTCGGAATCTCGCTGAAAGCCCATCTCGGCTACCGATCTAGGCCCATCACAAGCCCAGTCCGTTACAACAGATGAAACCGGGATATTTCCCTTTTCGTACCGACCTCGGAAAAGGAAATATTCTCTTCGGTCGACTCTTCGAGATATCAGGAACTTATCCTTATCTCAGAGAGAAAACCGGAAGATTTCCTCTTCCTAATCGAACTCGGAAAAGGAAATCTTCCTTTCAACCGCCTCAAAGACACTATAAATAAAGGAGGAGTCTCATTCTTCAGCATGATCCACAACTTCCGCAAAGACAGAGAATAGAAGAGAGCTCGTTACCGATCTCGAATCCTTTTGTCTTTACCTTCTTACTTAAACTCTGTTGTAACGCCGACCTTGATCAATAAACGAGATTCCGACTAAAAAGTACTGTTTTACCCCTTTTGTGTGATTTACGGATCAACAATTGGCGCCGACTGTGGGGAATATTTAGAACAGTACTTTCGGATATCGTTAAATTGAGTTCGGCTATGGCTCTTCCAGTCAACAATGCCCTTAACACCGAACGTGAATGAGGGGAGAAGCCGCGAGCAGCACCAACTCCGTCCGTGACCTCCTACGCCGACCACAGTCAGCAATCTGGGACCACGTCGAGCTTCCCGGAGCTCCGCCATGGCCGCCGCCATTAACGCCGCACCTGCAACGAACCAACACCGACCTACGACGTGAAGACGAAAACCAGATCTTCTTCCTTTTGGGCTTGAGCAGATTCTCGGCCCACCTGATATCAGTCTATCTTAGATTAAGCCATCCCCTGGCCCAAAGTATTGAGAATATCGAAAGCCCAACCCCGACCAGATTCGTTAAAGAAAAAAAAAAAAAAAAAAAAAAAAGAGGAACGAGCTCATCAGCTCATCAACCGAACTCACGCGAGAACGAGCTCACTCATGAGTCATGACCATGAAAGAGAGGCCGAACATAATAATGAGCTCACTTACCGAGCATAAAGACCATCGTGACTTGAGAAGAAGATGTGACGTGCATGGCAAGCAACAAGTATTACGTGAGACATAAACGACGACGTCACTTACTCTCCTCACGAGCCATGCACGTCGCCACCGAACACAAACATGCCGACCATGACGTCATCACATCTCTCTGAATACGCCGAACATGCCGATCACGAGGCCACGACGAACTCACCAACTTGTCGAACTCGCCAATACACCGAGGATGACCGAGCATGATGAGCTCACGACGAGAAACCAATTCACCGGACATGAACTCACTAAACACACGACGAGAAGTAACATGCATGATGAATAGCTTGCATGCAAAGCGACGTGCATAACGACGACCAACGAACACGATCACAACACGCCGAGCTCATGATCACGAGCCCGTTCAAGGTCATGCCGAACATGGGACCACGCCGAACTTGCTGGCAGTCAGGCATCACGCCGACCTTGCTCGCAGTCAGGCATCACGCCGACCTTGCTCGCAGTCAGGCAACGCGCCGAACTTGCTCGCAGTCAGGCATGCGCCGAACTTGTTCGCAGTCAGGCATCACGCCGACCTTGCTCGCAGTCAGGCATCACGCCGACCTTGCTCGCAGTCAGGCATCACGCCGACCTTGCTCGCAGTCAGGCAACGCGCCGAACTTGCTCGCAGTCAGGCATGCGCCGACCTTGTTCGCAGTCAGGCATCACGCCGACCTTGCTCGCAGCCAGGCAATGCGCCGAACTTGTTCGCAGTCAGGCATGCGCCGAACTTGCTGGCAGTCAGGCATCACGCCGACCTTGCTCGCAGTCAGGCATCACGCCGACCTTACTCACGGTAAAAAATCGCGCCGACCTTGTTCGCAGTCAGGCATCGCGTCGACCTTGCTCGCAGTCAGGCAACGCGCCGAACTTGCTCGCAGTCAGGCATGCGCCGAACTTGCTGGCAGTCAGGCATCACGCCGACCTTGCTCGCAGTCAGGCATCACGCCGACCTTGCTCGCAGTCAGGCAACGCGCCGAACTTGCTCGCGGTCAGGCATGCGCCGAACTTGTTCGCAGTCAGGCATCACGCCGACCTTGCTCGCAGCCAGGCAATGCGCCGAACTTGTTCGCAGTCAGGCATGCTTAGAACTTGCTGGCAGTCAGGCATCACGCCGACCTTGCTCGCAGTCAGGCATCACGCCGACCTTGCTCGCAGTCAGGCAACGCGCCGAACTTGCTCGCAGTCAGGCATGCGCCGAACTTGTTCGCAGTCAGGCATCACGCCGACCTTGCTCGCAGTCAGGCAATGCGCCGAACTTGTTCGCAGTCAGGCATCGCGCCGACCTTGTTCGCAGTCAGGCATCGCGCCGACCTTGTTCGCAGTCAGGCATCGCGTCGACCTTGCTCGCAGTCAGGCAACGCGCCGAACTTGCTCGCAGTCAGGCACGCGCCGAACTTGCTCGCAGTCAGGCATGCGCCGAACTTGTTCGCAGTCAGGCATCACGCCGACCTTGCTCGCAGTCAGGCAATGCGCCGAACTTGTTCGCAGTCAGGCATCGCGCCGACCTTGTTCGCAGTCAGGCATCGCGCCGACCTTGCTCGCAGTCAGGCATGCGCCGAACTTGCTGGCAGTCAGGCATCACGCCGACCTTGCTCGCAGTCAGGCAATGCGCCGACCTTGCTCGCAGTCAGGCATCGCGCCGACCTTGCTCGCAGTCAGGCATCGCGCCGACCTTGCTCGCAGTCAGGCATCGCGCCGACCTTGTTCGCAGTCAGGCATCGCGCCGACTTTGCTCGCAGTCAGGCATCGCGCCGACCTTGCTCGCAGTCAGGCATCGCGCCCACCCCGCTCGCAGTCAGGCATCGCGCCGACCTTGTTCGCAGTCAGGCATCGCGCCCACCTTGCTCGCAGTCAGGCATCGCGCCGACCTTGTTCGCAGTCAGGCATCGCGCCGACCTTGTTCCTCGAACTCAAAAGCCGAACTCCAACAGTTCGCCGACCTTGTTCGTCGAACTCAAAAAGCCGAACGCGCACAGTTCGCAAAAAAAAAAAAAAAAAAAAAAAAAAAAAAAAAAAAAAAAATACGCTCTTCTACCTAGCTACGCTCTCGCTATCAAGCTTTCTCCTCTATCAAGTGACAATACACTCTCCAACAGAGCTACATCTTCTACCGAGCTACAACACGCTCATTATGACATGATTTGTCCAATTAACGGTTTATCAGTTTCAGTTCAGAATGGTTTATCAGTTTCAACTCGTCTCGGTTCAGATTGGTTTTCACAGCTTCAGTTCTTCAGATTCAGAACTTCACAGCTTCAGTTCTTCAGATTTAGAACTTCACAGTTTCAGTTCTTCATTCAGAACTTCAGAATTGAAACAGTAGTTTCAGTTCAGATGAGTTTTTCGTACATAATTTAAGCTCATCAGATTCAGAATTTCAGCTCGTCAACCTCATATTGAAGCCGTACTCTAGAGTCTGCACTACAGTCTAAAACGACTCCCAAATCATCCGAGCCAAGTAAGCCGGGTCCGTCTCGCACACTCGGATTCGATTTGCAAAATAGTAAGCCGAATTCTCAACATTCGCAAATTATAAGCCGGATGACGCAATTCCCAGATTGTCTGAGCCAAATAAGCCGAGTCTGTCTCGCACACTCAGATCCAATATGGGAACTAAGCCGATCAATCGACGATCGCCGACCTAGAAGCAGGTCGTAAGATCGAGTTCATTCTCTACACCCCGGCTAAGACCGTATTATGTACGGCACCAATTGTGTGCACAATGAACTCGAGAGGATGTGTAACACGACCTCGGAATTAACAGTCAAGAAACGACTAAGTAAGATGAAGCTTCCACAGCTCGCAAAGCCATCTTATTATGAACTACGAATGGCTTGATCCTTCTTTCGAAGGTACGTAGGCAGCCCTCACAAGGCGCAGCTATAACATTAATAAAATTTTACCAAGGCATTCTACCGAACTCCAATAGTTCGTACCTTCAAAGCCAAACTTTATGTTTGCCGAACTCCAACAGTTCGTATTTTCTAAGCCAAACTTTATGTTTGCCGAACTCCAACAGTTCGTATTTTCTAAGTCAAACTTTTTGTTTGCCGAACTCCAACAGTTCGTATTTTCTAAAGTCGAACTTTTTGTTTGCCGAACTCCAACAGTTCGTATTTTCTAAGTCAAACTTTTAGTTTGCCGAACTCCAACAGTTCGTATTTTCTAAGTCAAACTTTTAGTTTGCCGAACTCCAACAGTTCGTATCCTCTAAGTCAAACTTTTAGTTTGCCGAACTCCAACAGTTCGTATTTTCTAAGTCAAACTTTTAGTTTGCCGAACTCCAACAGTTCGTATCTTCTAAGTCAAACTTTTAGTTTGCCGAACTCCAACAGTTCGTATCCTCTAAGTCAAACTTTTAGTTTGCCGAACTCCAACAGTTCGTATCCTCTAAGTCAAACTTTTTGTTTGCCGAACTCCAACAGTTCGTATTTTCTAAAGTCGAACTTTTTGTTTGCCGAACTCCAACAGTTCGTATTTTCTAAGTCAAACTTTTAGTTTGCCGAACTCCAACAGTTCGTATTTTCTAAGTCAAACTTTTAGTTTGCCGAACTCCAACAGTTCGTATCCTCTAAGTCAAACTTTTAGTTTGCCGAACTCCAACAGTTCGTATTTTCTAAGTCAAACTTTTAGTTTGCCGAACTCCAACAGTTCGTATCTTCTAAGTCAAACTTTTAGTTTGCCGAACTCCAACAGTTCGTATCCTCTAAGTCAAACTTTTAGTTTGCCGAACTCCAACAGTTCGTATCCTCTAAGTCAAACTTTTTGTTTGCCGAACTCCAACAGTTCGTATTTTCTAAGTCAAACTTTTCGTTTGCCGAACTCCAACAGTTCGTATTTTCTAAGTCAAACTTTTTCGTTTGCCGAACTCCAACAGTTCGTATCTTCTAAGCCAAACTTTTAGTTTGCCGAACTCCAACAGTTCGTATTTTCTAAGTCAAACTTTTCGTTTGCCGAACTCCAACTGTTCGTATTCTCTAAGTCAAACTTTACGTTTGCCGAACTTCAACAGTTCGCATTTTCAACCACCAACGGTTACACATCAACGTCCTGGCCAGACGATCTGATAAAGCCGAGCTTAGCTCGCACGCATCCTCATGGTGCAATGGATAATACACTTTCCACATTCAAAGCCGAGATCAGTCTCGCACCAAATTCTCAGATTATCCGAGCTAAATAAGCCAAGTCCGTCTCGCACACTCGGATTCAATGTGAGAAACCTAGAGCATATTAAGATGGGCTGTTCACGTACTCTTAAAACTAAACTCTAGGGTCAAGCCGAACGACCTTCCTCGCAAATCTAAGCCGACTTCTCAACAGTCGCAAAACTGGTAAGCCGATTTCTCAACAGTCGCAAAAACAAGTAAGCCGATTTCTCAACAATCGCAAAAGCAGTAAGCCGATCTACGATAGGGATTGCCGACCTCGAACAGGTTCAGTCGAATTTATCCTCTTCACCCGGCTAAGACCGTACAGTTTACGGCACCACTGTGTACGATAAATTCGAGAGGTTCGTATATAATGTACGACTTCAAAAGACTAGTCAAACTGCGAGAATTCCGATCTTCATTCTCGAAAGAAATTCACCGGACTCAGAATCTACCGCACTCGAGACGGATTTTGATTGAACCAACCTCAATTCTAACCGAGCTAAAGAATACTCCTCAAAATTCGCCGAACTCATAAACTCACCCGCCGAACTGAGGAGGGGACCAATTGTTAGAGGGGGGATTAGCACCCCCTGGTTTAACTCGGTTCAATCAAGACCGGTTTACGATGGTTCGGATCGAGGATAAGTCGGCCCGAAAACATTGGGCCGAGCTCGGAATCTCGCTGAAAGCCCATCTCGGCTACCGATCTAGGCCCATCACAAGCCCAGTCCGTTACAACAGATGAAACCGGGATATTTCCCTTTTCGTACCGACCTCGGAAAAGGAAATATTCTCTTCGGTCGACTCTTCGAGATATCAGGAACTTATCCTTATCTCAGAGAGAAAACCGGAAGATTTCCTCTTCCTAATCGAACTCGGAAAAGGAAATCTTCCTTTCAACCGCCTCAAAGACACTATAAATAAAGGAGGAGTCTCATTCTTCAGCATGATCCACAACTTCCGCAAAGACAGAGAATAGAAGAGAGCTCGTTACCGATCTCGAATCCTTTTGTCTTTACCTTCTTACTTAAACTCTGTTGTAACGCCGACCTTGATCAATAAACGAGATTCCGACTAAAAAGTACTGTTTTACCCCTTTTGTGTGATTTACGGATCAACAATTGGCGCCGACTGTGGGGAATATTTAGAACAGTACTTTCGGATATCGTTAAATTGAGTTCGGCTATGGCTCTTCCAGTCAACAATGCCCTTAACACCGAACGTGAATGAGGGGAGAAGCCGCGAGCAGCACCAACTCCGTCCGTGACCTCCTACGCCGACCACAGTCAGCAATCTGGGACCACGTCGAGCTTCCCGGAGCTCCGCCATGGCCGCCGCCATTAACGCCGCACCTGCAACGAACCAACACCGACCTACGACGTGAAGACGAAAACCAGATCTTCTTCCTTTTGGGCTTGAGCAGATTCTCGGCCCACCTGATATCAGTCTATCTTAGATTAAGCCATCCCCTGGCCCAAAGTATTGAGAATATCGAAAGCCCAACCCCGACCAGATTCGTTAAAGAAAAAAAAAAAAAAAAAAAAAAAAGAGGAACGAGCTCATCAGCTCATCAACCGAACTCACGCGAGAACGAGCTCACTCATGAGTCATGACCATGAAAGAGAGGCCGAACATAATAACGAGCTCACTTACCGAGCATAAAGACCATCGTGACTTGAGAAGAAGATGTGACGTGCATGGCAAGCAACAAGTATTACGTGAGACATAAACGACGACGTCACTTACTCTCCTCACGAGCCATGCACGTCGCCACCGAACACAAACATGCCGACCATGACGTCATCACATCTCTCTGAATACGCCGAACATGCCGATCACGAGGCCACGACGAACTCACCAACTTGTCGAACTCGCCAATACACCGAGGATGACCGAGCATGATGAGCTCACGACGAGAAACCAATTCACCGGACATGAACTCACTAAACACACGACGAGAAGTAACATGCATGATGAATAGCTTGCATGCAAAGCGACGTGCATAACGACGACCAACGAACACGATCACAACACGCCGAGCTCATGATCACGAGCCCGTTCAAGGTCATGCCGAACATGGGACCACGCCGAACTTGCTGGCAGTCAGGCATCACGCCGACCTTGCTCGCAGTCAGGCATCACGCCGACCTTGCTCGCAGTCAGGCAACGCGCCGAACTTGCTCGCAGTCAGGCATGCGCCGAACTTGTTCGCAGTCAGGCATCACGCCGACCTTGCTCGCAGTCAGGCATCACGCCGACCTTGCTCGCAGTCAGGCATCACGCCGACCTTGCTCGCAGTCAGGCAACGCGCCGAACTTGCTCGCAGTCAGGCATGCGCCGACCTTGTTCGCAGTCAGGCATCACGCCGACCTTGCTCGCAGCCAGGCAATGCGCCGAACTTGTTCGCAGTCAGGCATGCGCCGAACTTGCTGGCAGTCAGGCATCACGCCGACCTTGCTCGCAGTCAGGCATCACGCCGACCTTACTCACGGTAAAAAATCGCGCCGACCTTGTTCGCAGTCAGGCATCGCGCCGACCTTGCTCGCAGTCAGGCAACGCGCCGAACTTGCTCGCAGTCAGGCATGCGCCGAACTTGCTGGCAGTCAGGCATCACGCCGACCTTGCTCGCAGTCAGGCATCACGCCGACCTTGCTCGCAGTCAGGCAACGCGCCGAACTTGCTCGCGGTCAGGCATGCGCCGAACTTGTTCGCAGTCAGGCATCACGCCGACCTTGCTCGCAGCCAGGCAATGCGCCGAACTTGTTCGCAGTCAGGCATGCGCCGAACTTGCTGGCAGTCAGGCATCACGCCGACCTTGCTCGCAGTCAGGCATCACGCCGACCTTGCTCGCAGTCAGGCAACGCGCCGAACTTGCTCGCAGTCAGGCATGCGCCGAACTTGTTCGCAGTCAGGCATCACGCCGACCTTGCTCGCAGTCAGGCAATGCGCCGAACTTGTTCGCAGTCAGGCATCGCGCCGACCTTGTTCGCAGTCAGGCATCGCGCCGACCTTGTTCGCAGTCAGGCATCGCGTCGACCTTGCTCGCAGTCAGGCAACGCGCCGAACTTGCTCGCAGTCAGGCACGCGCCGAACTTGCTCGCAGTCAGGCATGCGCCGAACTTGTTCGCAGTCAGGCATCACGCCGACCTTGCTCGCAGTCAGGCAATGCGCCGAACTTGTTCGCAGTCAGGCATCGCGCCGACCTTGTTCGCAGTCAGGCATCGCGCCGACCTTGCTCGCAGTCAGGCATGCGCCGAACTTGCTGGCAGTCAGGCATCACGCCGACCTTGCTCGCAGTCAGGCAATGCGCCGACCTTGCTCGCAGTCAGGCATCACGCCGACCTTGCTCGCAGTCAGGCATCGCGCCGACCTTGCTCGCAGTCAGGCATCGCGCCGACCTTGTTCGCAGTCAGGCATCGCGCCGACTTTGCTCGCAGTCAGGCATCGCGCCGACCTTGCTCGCAGTCAGGCATCGCGCCCACCCCGCTCGCTGTCAGGCATCGCGCCGACCTTGTTCGCAGTCAGGCATCGCGCCCACCTTGCTCGCAGTCAGGCATCGCGCCGACCTTGTTCGCAGTCAGGCATCGCGCCGACCTTGTTCCTCGAACTCAAAAGCCGAACTCCAACAGTTCGCCGACCTTGTTCGTCGAACTCAAAAAGCCGAACGCGCACAGTTCGCAAAAAAAAAAAAAAAAAAAAAAAAAAAAAAAAAAAAAAAAGACGCTCTTCTACCTAGCTACGCTCTCGCTATCAAGCTTTCTCCTCTATCAAGTGACAATACACTCTCCAACAGAGCTACATCTTCTACCGAGCTACAACACGCTCATTATGACATGATTTGTCCAATTAACGGTTTATCAGTTTCAGTTCAGAATGGTTTATCAGTTTCAACTCGTCTCGGTTCAGATTGGTTTTCACAGCTTCAGTTCTTCAGATTCAGAACTTCACAGCTTCAGTTCTTCAGATTTAGAACTTCACAGTTTCAGTTCTTCATTCAGAACTTCAGAATTGAAACAGTAGTTTCAGTTCAGATGAGTTTTTCGTACATAATTCAAGCTCATCAGATTCAGAATTTCAGCTCGTCAACCTCATATTGAAGCCGTACTCTAGAGTCTGCACTACAGTCTAAAACGACTCCCAAATCATCCGAGCCAAGTAAGCCGGGTCCGTCTCGCACACTCGGATTCGATTTGCAAAATAGTAAGCCGAATTCTCAACATTCGCAAATTATAAGCCGGATGACGCAATTCCCAGATTGTCTGAGCCAAATAAGCCGAGTCTGTCTCGCACACTCAGATCCAATATGGGAACTAAGCCGATCAATCGACGATCGCCGACCTAGAAGCAGGTCGTAAGATCGAGTTCATTCTCTACACCCCGGCTAAGACCGTATTATGTACGGCACCAATTGTGTGCACAATGAACTCGAGAGGATGTGTAACACGACCTCGGAATTAACAGTCAAGAAACGACTAAGTAAGATGAAGCTTCCACAGCTCGCAAAGCCATCTTATTATGAACTACGAATGGCTTGATCCTTCTTTCGAAGGTACGTAGGCAGCCCTCACAAGGCGCAGCTATAACATTAATAAAATTTTACCAAGGCATTCTACCGAACTCCAATAGTTCGTACCTTCAAAGCCAAACTTTATGTTTGCCGAACTCCAACAGTTCGTATTTTCTAAGCCAAACTTTATGTTTGCCGAACTCCAACAGTTCGTATTTTCTAAGTCAAACTTTTTGTTTGCCGAACTCCAACAGTTCGTATTTTCTAAAGTCGAACTTTTTGTTTGCCGAACTCCAACAGTTCGTATTTTCTAAGTCAAACTTTTAGTTTGCCGAACTCCAACAGTTCGTATTTTCTAAGTCAAACTTTTAGTTTGCCGAACTCCAACAGTTCGTATCCTCTAAGTCAAACTTTTAGTTTGCCGAACTCCAACAGTTCGTATTTTCTAAGTCAAACTTTTAGTTTGCCGAACTCCAACAGTTCGTATCTTCTAAGTCAAACTTTTAGTTTGCCGAACTCCAACAGTTCGTATCCTCTAAGTCAAACTTTTAGTTTGCCGAACTCCAACAGTTCGTATCCTCTAAGTCAAACTTTTTGTTTGCCGAACTCCAACAGTTCGTATTTTCTAAAGTCGAACTTTTTGTTTGCCGAACTCCAACAGTTCGTATTTTCTAAGTCAAACTTTTAGTTTGCCGAACTCCAACAGTTCGTATTTTCTAAGTCAAACTTTTAGTTTGCCGAACTCCAACAGTTCGTATCCTCTAAGTCAAACTTTTAGTTTGCCGAACTCCAACAGTTCGTATTTTCTAAGTCAAACTTTTAGTTTGCCGAACTCCAACAGTTCGTATCTTCTAAGTCAAACTTTTAGTTTGCCGAACTCCAACAGTTCGTATCCTCTAAGTCAAACTTTTAGTTTGCCGAACTCCAACAGTTCGTATCCTCTAAGTCAAACTTTTTGTTTGCCGAACTCCAACAGTTCGTATTTTCTAAGTCAAACTTTTCGTTTGCCGAACTCCAACAGTTCGTATTTTCTAAGTCAAACTTTTTCGTTTGCCGAACTCCAACAGTTCGTATCTTCTAAGCCAAACTTTTAGTTTGCCGAACTCCAACAGTTCGTATTTTCTAAGTCAAACTTTTCGTTTGCCGAACTCCAACTGTTCGTATTCTCTAAGTCAAACTTTACGTTTGCCGAACTTCAACAGTTCGCATTTTCAACCACCAACGGTTACACATCAACGTCCTGGCCAGACGATCTGATAAAGCCGAGCTTAGCTCGCACGCATCCTCATGGTGCAATGGATAATACACTTTCCACATTCAAAGCCGAGATCAGTCTCGCACCAAATTCTCAGATTATCCGAGCTAAATAAGCCAAGTCCGTCTCGCACACTCGGATTCAATGTGAGAAACCTAGAGCATATTAAGATGGGCTGTTCACGTACTCTTAAAACTAAACTCTAGGGTCAAGCCGAACGACCTTCCTCGCAAATCTAAGCCGACTTCTCAACAGTCGCAAAACTGGTAAGCCGATTTCTCAACAGTCGCAAAAACAAGTAAGCCGATTTCTCAACAATCGCAAAAGCAGTAAGCCGATCTACGATAGGGATTGCCGACCTCGAACAGGTTCAGTCGAATTTATCCTCTTCACCCGGCTAAGACCGTACAGTTTACGGCACCACTGTGTACGATAAATTCGAGAGGTTCGTATATAATGTACGACTTCAAAAGACTAGTCAAACTGCGAGAATTCCGATCTTCATTCTCGAAAGAAATTCACCGGACTCAGAATCTACCGCACTCGAGACGGATTTTGATTGAACCAACCTCAATTCTAACCGAGCTAAAGAATACTCCTCAAAATTCGCCGAACTCATAAACTCACCCGCCGAACTGAGGAGGGGACCAATTGTTAGAGGGGGGATTAGCACCCCCTGGTTTAACTCGGTTCGAACCGAGATCGGTTCAATCAAGACCGGTTTACGATGGTTCGGATCGAGGATAAGTCGGCCCGAAAACATTGGGCCGAGCTCGGAATCTCGCTGAAAGCCCATCTCGGCTACCGATCTAGGCCCATCACAAGCCCAGTCCGTTACAACAGATGAAACCGGGATATTTCCCTTTTCGTACCGACCTCGGAAAAGGAAATATTCTCTTCGGTCGACTCTTCGAGATATCAGGAACTTATCCTTATCTCAGAGAGAAAACCGGAAGATTTCCTCTTCCTAATCGAACTCGGAAAAGGAAATCTTCCTTTCAACCGCCTCAAAGACACTATAAATAAAGGAGGAGTCTCATTCTTCAGCATGATCCACAACTTCCGCAAAGACAGAGAATAGAAGAGAGCTCGTTACCGATCTCGAATCCTTTTGTCTTTACCTTCTTACTTAAACTCTGTTGTAACGCCGACCTTGATCAATAAACGAGATTCCGACTAAAAAGTACTGTTTTACCCCTTTTGTGTGATTTACGGATCAACACTGATCTAAAAGCTGATTTAGACTTTAGGATTCGCAAAGAGATTTGGAATTCCTAGGATTTAGATTTAGATAATTCTCGCAACGACAGTTGGTTAATTATACTTTAGTGATTTGAGTTCAAGAACCGTGCTAAATCTGAATCCTGACTAGTTAGTTTATCTGCATTCATTGAATTTCTGAGAAATACCTTGAATCTATATTTCTCCCATCGAATTTACAACTCTTTAATGTTTATTGTTTTTACTTTCATCTGAACTGCTTAGCTTGATTCGATATTATACAATCTATTGTGTGATTTCTCTGAGTCCTTGTGTTCGACCCCTACTTTACTGCAGCAACTGCTTTAGTACTTTTTAGGGTATTAATTTGAGCATATCAGTCTCGTCGGCCAAGAAAGATTCGTCCTCGAATCTTCAATCGCGATCTTAGCACCAAATAGATCTTTTTGTATCTATCTTGAAATTGATATTTCTTCAAATGGTTTTTGATTATCACCAGATTTGTTCGAACCAGATTCTCAAAGGTGTCTTCTTCGAATATGAAATCGACATGATCGATAACTAGGACATCATCTCCATAGATGGGATCACCATAGATCTCTCTGTAGATCTCGCTGTCTTCATAGATGTCGTAGATAGGATCACCATAGATCTATCTATAGATCTCATGGTCTTCTCTCCCGATAAAAGGACTTTCGTCCACGTAAGGATAGATATTGCAACTGTCAATCAACATGACATCCAGAATCGGTTTTCTATTAAACTTTCATATCTTATCTATATTTAAAGATCAAATAAAGCATGTTATCCAAATATCTAAATTACTGAATGTTTCATTTTTATTATTTAAAATTATGTATTTATTTATTTTTTAAACGATTTTCTTATATATAATTTATTTAAAAAAGTTACTATAATATGCATTATTAAACGATAATAAGTTTACTTTTTATTTATTATATATTCTATTTTTTATTAAAAAAAATCTCTATATATTTGTGATATGTTAAATTAATATTGTATATATTGTATACTATTAGTTTGGATCAAATAATATACATTCACTAAACATCTTTTCGATATAAAATTTTAACCTTGTAACTATAATAAAGTGTGTAATATATTAGTAAAACTAAAAATTTAAATCTATTATTCATTCAATAAATTTTGTTGATATTTTTAAGTTTTCATGATATGAATATGAAAATGACCTGTCAAATTCTTTGCATAATTTAATAAAATATATAGTTAATATGTATATCAAAGTTTTAACTAATTAAATTCTAAAAATTAAATATCAAAATGATGTGGCATACATGTGGATGATATATGTTACATTAATATTGTATATATTGTCTACTATTAGTTTAGATCAAATAATATTTATTCACTAAACATCTTTTCCATATAAAATTTTAACTTTGTAATTATAATAAAGTGTGTAATATATTAGTAAACCTAAAAAAAATTAAATCTATTATTCCTTCAATAAATTTTGTTGATTTTTATAAGTTTTCATGATATAAATATGAAAATAATTTTTTAAATTTCTTGCATAATTTAATAAAATGTATAGTTAATATGTATATCAAAATTTTAACTAATTAAATATCAAAATGATGTGTCATACATATGGATGATGATGTGGTTTCACCACCAGAGAGAAAATTTAGCTTTTTATATATAGAAGATAACCAGAAATTAGTGGACCAATCGATAAGAGACGTAGAAAACATTAAACATGTAATATTCTAATTAGGTATTTTGTCGTCTATTTCCGGCAAGCGACTTAAAAATAAAATAAAATCCTTATTATAGAGTTATAAGTATTAGAAACCAATCAACCATAGACGATTGACTTAAACCAGACCCTCAAATAATTGGAATTAGAGAACATAAAATAAACAATGGAGCTAGTCTACGCTATTATTCAAAGGATTGGTTGAAAACATCGCCAACCCAATCAATATTTTTTCTGTTGCTTCATCCAAGACTCATCCCGAATTTTTTTTGTTTTTTTAATTATAATTAGATTATAAATCCATACATTGCGGAATGATTTTTTATAATATATAAAATATAAAATGAGGAATAAGAACTAATTTAAGTGTTATTGATTTAAATATGTTTAATTTATAATTTTTAAGTTTATAATAGATTTAATAAATATTTGGCAACATGTTTAAATTATTTTATAAAAAATTAAAAATGTTTATAAATAGATTCTAAAACTGCTCATGTTTTGATAGTATAGATTAGTAATTTGCATGATGATAAAAAAATTGTGTGATTCAATATTTGTATTATTCGTAATTTCGTTGTTGTGGTTGTTGTAATTTTAACAATTATTTCATGGCCTAATCATAATATTAGGTTGACCAAAGTAATATATATATATATATATATATATATATATATATATATATATAATGTATATATATATTTAGTCGTGCCCAAAGTTTATTTCAGATTAATGACTAGTTTTCTTATGCACACAAAATACTATGATTCATATATATATTATAGTAATTTCAAATTATTTAAATAGAAAAATATTGTAGCTAATTTTAAGTAACAAGCTGTGTGAAATGAAAATTTATAATTTATGTATTAGGATATATTCCATATATCTAAGTATATATATTGTGTATATATTCCTTTTTCTCGATTTAAGTTTTCTTTTGTACATATAAATATTGGTCTAACGACCTAAGTAATACAAGAGAAAGTTTTCCCATTCTAATTTGTCATGGTATCAGAGCCAAAGATTTAAAGATCTAATTTTTCTTCTTTTGCGGCTAAGCTAGTCTCTCGACTAGCTTCGTCTCTCTCTTTCTCTCTTTGGTTTATTACTTCGATTCACGGTTCTCGGCTGTGTTCTTTCCTACCCTACGATGATTCTAGTTTCTACCGATGCTACATACAAGACGATATCACCCTACGATCTTACGTCGGGAGACAATCCTGGTGCAGTAGTTTCACAGCCACTTCTCAATGATGTGAATTACGATGAATGGGCCCGGAATTTGCGGATGGCTTTAAGTTCAAGGAAAAAGTTTGGTTTTCTGGATGACTGTATTCCAAAACCAATGGATGGAGATGCGAATCTTGAGGATTGGATAGCCAACAATCATCTTCTTGTTGGTTGGATTAAGCTCACGATTGAGCCGAAGCTTCGCTCATCCATCTCCACCCGTGAAATCGCTAAGGATTTATGGGATATCATCAAGAAACGGTTTTCTGTGAACAGTGGTGCTCACTTGCAACAATTACGGAACTCGTTAGCTACATGTAAGCAGAACGGCTCTTCGTTAGATGATTATTTTGGTCGTCTAACCAAAATTTGGGATGCGATTGGGGAGTGTATGACCTCCAAACGATGTACGTGTGGGAAGTGTGAGTGCGATCTCAACGCGGCTCACGATAAGGAGACAGAAACTCTCCGTGTTCATGATTTTCTCTCGGGTCTTGATGAGTCGACTCATGGAGTTATTCGCTCTCAATTGTGTGCCATCACTCCTCTTCCGGATCTCGATAGTGTATATCAAACTATCTTACAAAATGAAACGGTTCGTTTCAATGCAACTACAGAAGCTGCAGTGATGGGTTTTGCCTCTCAAGCTTCACCTGTTTCTCGTCAACCTTCTCCGGTGTGGACCAGAGAAATTTCCAGAACTGATTCAGGTTTAGAGGGTCTCCGAGGTGGTTCTAGCAATCGCGATCCGGCTCGGGTATGCACATCGTGTGGCAAGATGGGACATGAAGCAACCTCGTGCTTCAAAGTAATTGGATTTCCAGAGTGGTGGCCTGATAAACCGAGAAACAGAGTTGGGGGCAGGGGATCTTCAGCAGGACATGGACGCGGTTTCCCTCCTAGGGTAAACTTGACACAAATCCTAGCCGCTAATTCCGCTGCTGTGAGCTCCAATGCGATGATCACGGACAGCGATAGACTCGGTTTGGCTGGGCTTTCGGATGAACAATGGAGTGTCGTTCAACGCATGATTAACACTGGCAAAACTGTTGCGAATTCTGGTGGTAAGAAAAATCAATCTTTGTGGATATTAGATACTGGAGCCACACATCACATGACAGGATGTATTGACGTGTTAGATGATCTCCGAGACATTTATCCTCTCCCGATTATATTACCTGCTGGTTCGGATGTGTGTGCATCAAAACAGGGGACGGTCCATTTAACATCCAACTTATCATTGAAGAATGTTTTCTTTATTAAAGGATTTCATACAAACCTGATTTCGTTTGGTTAACTTGTTACGGATAATTTTCTGTTTGGTCAGGCTACTGATAAGCTGATGATTTTGCAGGACCGCACTACGAGGATGCTGATTGGAGCGGGTGAACGAGAGGGAGAGGGAGTATACCGGTTTCGTGGCATAGAGACAATGGCTGCGTTTTAGACTAGTGTGAGTACGGATATGATTCTTTGGCATCACCGTCTAGGCCATCCTTCGTCTCATATTACTGGAATTGTCCCCGGAGTTAGTAGTTCTTCTAGTAGTACTGAGCTTTTACTTAAACAGTGTGATATGTGCCTTCGAGCTAAACAAACTCGACAATATTTTCCAGACAGCTCGAATAATGCAAACGCAATTTTTGATTTAATACATGTTGACTTGTGGGGACCATATCGTTCAACGGCGTTTTGTGGTTCAAGATATTTTTTGACGATTGTGGATGATTGTTCTAGGGCCGTTTGGCTTTATCTTCTCGCTGATAAGACAATGGTTTCACAACAGATTCGCAATTTTCTGGCTATGATTGAACGCCAATTTGATAAGAAGATTAAAACCATACGGAGTGATAACGGGACTGGATTTTTATGTCTGACACAGTTTTTTCGAGAACAAGGTATCCTCCATGAAACGTCTTGCGTTCATATCCCACAGCAGAACGGGCGTGTCGAACGTAAGCATAGACACATCTTAAATGTTGCTCGGGCTCTCAGGTTTCACGCAAATCTTCCGATTGAGTATTGGGGAGAATGTATTCTCACGGCTGGATATCTCATTAACCGAACTCCATCCGTTTTACTTCAGAATAAAACCCCATTCGAAAGGTTGTATGGTCATGCTCCCGGTTACAAACACCTGCGGGTTTTCGGGTGCCTCACCTATGCTCATAATCTTGACCATCAAAGAGATAAATTTGCCTCTCGAAGTCGTCGATGTGTGTTCTTAGGTTATCCCTACGGCAAGAAAGGATGGAGATTGTATTACTTGGAGCGTCACCTCATTTTTACGTCTCGCGATGTTTTTTTTCACGAGAATGTGTTTCCGTTTGCTCACTCTGAATCTCCTATGATTGTGAATGATCATCTACTGCCTTCTCCATTATTGAATAGTGTCGAAGACGAATCAGTTGTCATTCCCACTCTTGATCATTCTACTTCTGTGTCTCCTCCATTTTCCATCGACAATGATGACGACTCTGTTTCCGTTGACTCTGATTCTGCTCCTCAAACAGAATTGGTCATGCCTTCACCAGTCCGTGTTGATGATAACATTGTGGAGATCCCTGACGTTGAGCCTCTCGGTAGAGGTCACCGAAATAAAACTCTGAGTGTCAAGCTTCGAGACTTTGTTATCGATATGATTTCCGGTCATACTCCCTCACTCTCTCTCGACTCAAATTCATCCTCTCATCAGCTATCCTCAGGTTCGGTTCATCCCCTTTCTAATTATGTCTCGGTTGACCGCTTTTCTCCTAACCATTGTAATTTTTTGATGGCCTTAACGACGAATATTGAACCACGTTCGTTTCAAGAAGCAAAGAAACATAAGCATTAGGGTCAAGCTGTGAATTCCGAGTATCATTCTCTCGAAGAATTACAAACTTGGATATTCGAAGATCTACCTCCAAATAAGAAAGCTCTTGGATGTAAATGGGTATTTACCACTAAATACCGATCCGATGGTTCGATTGAACGGTATAAAGCTCGTCTCGTTGTTCTCGGTAATCATCAAAAGGAAGGATTTGACTATGATGAGACATTTGCCCCGGTGGCTATGATGAAAACAGTTCGCATATTTTTGGATTTTGCAGCTAAGAAAAATCATGAGATTCACCAAATGGACGTACATAATGCGTTTCTTCACGGTGATTTACATGATGAAGTTTACATGAAACTTCCTCTTGATTTTTGTCCTGAAGGTGAAACACGAGTATGTCGCCTACAAAAATCTTTATATGGTTTAAAACAGGCCCCTCGGTGCTGGTTTGCCAAACTTGCTGATGCTCTCCTTTCTTATGGTTTTACTCAAGCTCGTTCCGATTACTCTCTGTTTGTGTACTCGAAAAATGATATCTCGCTGCGAATCTTGGTTTATGTTGACGATTTGATTATCTCTGGCAACTCTCCTACGGCGATTCAAGCATTTAAAGATTACTTGTCTCTTTGCTTCCGCATGAAGGATCTTGGCGCCGTTAAATATTTTCTTGGCTTAGAGGTGGCTCGTAGTCCGTCGGAAATTTACCTCTGTCAGAGAAAATATGCTACTGATATTGTTGAAGAGATGGGACTTCTTGGGTGTAAACCGGCTGGGTCACCTATCGATCAAAATCAAAAATTGAGTCTGGCCGAAGGACCATTGCTTGCTGATCCGGAGAGTTATCGACGACTGGTGGGACGTCTCATTTACCTTGCTGCAACTAGCCCTGATCTCGCTTATGCTATTCATGTTCTCTCTCAATTTATTCATATTCCTAAGGATGCACATTGGCTTGCCGCTTTGAAGGTGGTACGCTACCTTAAGGGAACACTCGGGCAAGGTATTCTTCTTAGAGCTGAAGACAATTTTCATGTTAGCGGATGGTGTGACTCGGACTGGGCAGCGTGTCCTTTAACTAGACGTTCTCTAACAGGTTATATTGTCCAATTTGGTTCATCTCCCATCACGTGGAAGTGCCAGAAATAAGACACGGTGTCTCGCTCCTTGGCAGAGGCCGAATATCGCGCTATGACAGAGATTACCGCCGAGCTTCGGTGGATAAAAGCATTGCTTGGAGAAATGGGAATGGACCATATGGAACCTATGTCACTTTTCTATGATAGTAAGCTTGCTTTGCATATTAGTGCCAATCCTGTGTTTCATGAGCGTACAAAACACGTCGAATTAGATTGTCATTTTGTTCGAGATGATATTATTCGAAGACTAATCAAGCCAGTTCATGTGTCTACAAACAACTAGCTTGCAGACATTCTTACCAAAGCGTTGGAAAAAAAGGAATTTGATGGTTTTTTACTCAAGTTCGGCATCGCAAACTTGTATGCTCCAATTTGAAAGGAGATATTAGGATATATTCCATATATCTAAATATATATTAGAATAAAAAGGTACACTAACTAATATTTATTAGAATAAAACGAAGGATATGTTTTGTCACTATTAAATAAAGGAGGTTGATGTAAAAATAAAAATTGAACACTTAAAAAGTATAGTCTTAGGACAAAAACAAAAAAATAAGCAAACAAGAAAGAGGTTAAGGATTAGGACATAGCATAAATAAGAGTATCCATTGATTAGGGCTGTCAATATCTTTCTTTTCTCATTGTACATTCACATCCACTAAATTAAAGAAAGTTATTTTGCATATAATAGTAACATAAATGGCATCATCACATTACATAACATTAGTGCCAACTATTGATAATTATTAATTAGTGACATTTATACACATACAGCATGTTTAATTTTAAATTCAATTTATTTATTTTAAATAGATTTTTGTACATAGATATCTATTAGTAAGATATTTGTTGGTAGTGATTTGCACCAGTCAATAATAGTCCGATATGTGGAAAGAGAAATGTCCAATCACTTGTTAGAGCCAATTAGAACTTGTTCAAAAATCTGATTTGTTTTATAATGTAATCTTTCTATAAACCGATAACTAATATTTCGGTGAAGAAAAACTAAAACCAGTTCGTCCGAAATTCAGTTTCTTGAAGTAAGATTTCGATTTTAACAAATCATGAGAAGAAAATTTAATTATGATATAGTACTATATTATCCATTTGGTTTGCAAATATTGAAAAACATTCATCTGATGTTTATTGATGATGGCTAATGCATTGTTCCAGACTAGTGATGTGAGATTTGAAGACTGAAATTAGAGAGTGACAAATCTAAGAGTACACGATAAAAAAAGGATAATGAGACGAATACAAAATTTAATATTGTTGTTTAAGAATCAAAGGATCGGACCATTTTTTGGAAGACATTCCTGAGTTCGGCAAGAATGAGCTCAAAACAACATAACAAAGAGGATTTTTTTTTGCGGTTGTAGGCTTGTAGCTCGACATGGAAAAAAAAGGTTCCAAAAAGTCTGAAAAACTGTCACTGGTGGAAAAAAATAAGCCGTACATTAAAAACATAAAGAATTCATCGATGAGTCGCCCAAAAATACTTGGGAGGAAGCCGAAAGAAATAGAAAATCAGAGTCGAAGATTGTTTCAGATTCGTTCTGATTTATGTGATTATTTATACTTTTGTGTCAACATCTATACGATTATATTTTGAATTAATTTTTTAATTATTTATGAAATTATAAAATATGTGTATGCTTATAATAAACTTGTTTGTTTGACTAAATATGCACACTTTTATGGAATATATAACCCTTTCTTTTCTTTGGAAAACATTTTCTCCACCTCTTACATCAAAGAAAGCTAAACGAGTAACTAATATATCTTTATAGTCTTGCCACGGGATATCGAACTGTATTATTACCTTCCATTTCTTCGAACAAACACAATTGGTGATTAAGGCAAAATGAACCTAATTTTTGAAATGTCCAAATAAAAATGATCATAATCTAAAATGTGGTTATTCTTAAAATATACTTTATGATATTCTAATCAATTATATTTGGTGATGAAAAAAACGAAAATAAGAGAATAGTAAGTAAATGTGAATATATGATAAAAAAAAAAAAAGAATGGCGGAAGCATGCGGCGTAGCACGGATGCACACCTTGTTTTATTCAATAATCAATAGTTATATAAAAAAAATGTTTTCCCCGATTCGCCTTTAATAACACTAAAATTGGTACACTTACGGTAGAATCAAATCTATAAAGAGAACTCAAATGTATTACTCTATCCATTTCAAATAAAATGTTGTTTAACATTTTTTTTTTTTTTAAATGTCTATTTAGATTTTTAATGTAACAAGAACATAATATTAAGAGTCAATTTGTTTTTGAAGAGGTATAATAGATTTTTAACATGTGAAAAAATATTTAAACGAATCATATTATGAAAAAGGGACTGGAAATTGAAACATAGACAGTGTAAAACGTGTTAAATTAATAATCACACTAACAATAACTACGTTAGTACTGTTCATTAATGGCGATCTAAAACAGTTATTTTCTTTCTTGATTTGTCTCGATATATTTTGATTATTCCCCATCACATTAAAATGTAATGAACAAGAATTTTTATATTTATTTGGAAATAGTTTAACAATAATAATAAATGTGAGAAGAAGAACCAAGAAGGAAAGTGGGAGGGTGGGTTCGGTTCATTGAACCCTACCATAGCAAAAGCAATATCTCAGCTTCGGGTTTCAGGTTCGGTTTTAGGTTCGGGAGTAGTCGACTTTTGTGCGGATAAGAACGCCTCTCTTTGTTCTTGTTTTTTACACGCGCATCTCTCTCCTCTGCTCTGCTCTGCCACTCTCTCTCCTCTCTTTCTCTCACTAAAAACCGGCGATCGAAGAGAATCAACAAGCTACTGTCAGAGAAATCAAACCCACGAACAGAAGAATTATCATGGTAATCATAATAATTATCCACGAATAGAAGAGAGAGATATGTGAAATTTTGTTTATTTCTTCAAATGGGTTCTCTTCAATTTGGTGGTTATAATTGCTCTGTTTTTTTTTATTTTTGTACTTCAGAGATTGATTCAGATTCCAACTTAAACTCTTTCCTCTTAGCTTTGATCAGTCTTCTCTTACGAAATCATTACTTTCCCCCAAATGGGTTCTCTCAAAATTCGAATCTTTTTTTTCCTCAAGTTGACTCTGTTCCAATAAGAACAGTTATCAAAACGTATTCCAATTTTTGTTTCTGGTTTGTTTGATTCTAATCCTATTGAGGTTGTTCTGGTTACAGGGAGCTGAAGTTGAAAACAATAAGAGGTTTCCTCCATGGCTAAAACCTCTACTTCGAGAGAAATTCTTCGTACAATGCAAATCTCACGCAGATTCACACAAGAGTGAGTGTAACATGTACTGTTTAGACTGTACCAATGGTCCTCTCTGTTCTCTCTGCCTCTCCTTCCACAAGGATCATCACACCATTCAGGTTCGTTTTTTTTTTTAATTTCACTTTTCTTTGCAAAACCTCTGATTCTTTCCAATTTCAGATTTACTTAAAACCATAAAGTTTATATCTTTTTTACTGAGAGAGAAAGAGCTTATGGTTAAATCCAGATTTTGTTAGTTTGGTTAGTTAATCTACCTTTTTTTCATTGGTGTGATTCTGATTAAAATTACAGATAAGGAGATCATCGTATCACGATGTGATAAGGGTATCGGAGATTCAGAAATTTCTGGACATAACAGGAGTTCAGACATATGTGATTAACAGTGCTAAAGTTGTGTTCTTGAACGAGAGACCTCAGCCTCGACCAGGCAAAGGTGTTGTCAATACATGCGAAGTCTGTTATCGAAGCCTCGTCGATTCCTTCAGATTCTGCTCTCTTGGTTGCAAGGTAACAACAACAAAAAAAAAACGTTAAATATGTCTGGTGAAAAAATTACAGTGAAAATGAGTGAAAAAAAAACACAGTCAACGAGTTAATGTCTTTGATCTTTAATGCCTTAGGAGTTATTGGTGTGTTGTTGTTAGGTTAATGGAATTGAGAAAGTGTAAGAGATTCTGTGTTTGGTTAAGAAAATGCGGTAAATAGCATAAGTGTCAAATTTTGGGTCTGTAAATATACTGAACAAAAGGGTATATTATAATAAGTATAAACTTTAGTTGAATAGGTAAGCTAACTACTATTCAATAATTTCCTTATTAATATTGATTTTGTATTTAGGCCGTCATTTATTCTGTAATCCTTGTTTGATGGGAATTGAGAAAGGGACTTAAAAAAGGGGGTTTTCTTGTGGGTGGGCGAGAAAATGTGGGGCAATGATAGCAACTTCAAGAAATTGTGGAGTTTGAAAAAATAATAATAGCATTTTGGGTTGACGAGAAAGTAGAGGAGAAAATTCCAAGTCAACTAATAATAGCTTCGTTCTTAAGCAATTTTACCCATTTTTAAAGGTCTTTTCATTTTCATACTTTTCTCATGGCTTTCAACATCTTCATCTTTTGTTGTTTATAGGAGACAATTACTAAGATAACCCTAGCAACAACATAATACTTACATTGTGAATCTTTTGACCTTGTATTGTTTTTGATTAGATCTCTGGAATTTCGAAGAATTTCGACAAAAAAAGAAAGGATTGGACAAACAATCTTTCAGATTCTGATGATTCGTATAGCAGTACTAGTATCGGGAGGCTCAAGAAGAACGATGACATGATTAATAATAGTTTCACGCCCTCAACACCGCCTCTATCGGCTGTGAATTGCCGAATTGCAAAACGAAGAAAGGGAATTCCGCACCGTGCTCCCTTTGGAGGACTAATCATAGAATACTAAGAAAATGGTAATATATAGTCTTATGCTAATAACAATTACTAGTACTTTGTGGGGATGTATATATCTCTATAATGGTCTAAAGCAATGTAAAAAGGAAAAGCTTAACATCATAGTGTCAAGTAGATACGAAGGAGTACAAAAAGTGGGAAAGATAATAGAATGAAGCATGAAAAGAATACTTGTGCCTGTATATTTTGGGCTCAAAGGGTAAATATGTAAATGTAGAATAGTGTTGTGGAAAAAGACAATAGTAATAAGTATGTAATGTAATGTAATGTAATGTAATGCAAATGTGAATGAAATAAAGGCAGTTTACTTCGATGTACTTGTTTCTTGTTTTTTTGTTCATAGTATCTCATTTATTAGTTAATTAAAATATGATATCAACTTGTATATTGTATATGCATAATGATTCATTGCAAGAAACCCGAGAATAGGAAGAAAAAGGAGAGTTATTTCACTTGATCCTCTATTTGTTTTTTACTATAGAGTCGTCTTCCTAATTTTCAAAAGGTGTCATTATTAAAATATCTGATTATTTGACATTTGGAAGAAAAAAAATACAGTACATGAGGCAAAACAAAACCAATACATGCCATCTAGAAATTTTATGTTACACATTGACTTTAGTTTTTTTTTTTATTTAAATTTAAGTAAAATAAATAAATATATCTTTATATATTAACTACTGAAACTTGCTTAGGTTAAGTGATTTCTTTGTTGAAGTGCTAATCCTTTTTTTTAGTTTAGTTTTTTTTTTTTAATCTTGAAGTTGGAGTGCTGATTCCAATAAATTTTTATGACGTGTGTTTATTTTCCCCTGAAATTTGTTTTGCAAGTAAAACATGACTTTTTCCATAAAAATAGAAGAAGAAGAAACGGCAAAGCCTAAACCAATCACATAGATCTCTTTAGTCTTGAGTCAAGACTATAAATTATTATAATTTTTAAATTTTTATAAAAAATAATTTATTAAATTTAAATATTTCATGTAAATAGAAATCTATAAATTATAAATTTATAAGATGAAATTTCTTATAAATTTTTTTTTCCATGAGAATGAAAATTTACAAATGTCAAAATAATAATTTAAAATTATTTAGTTGTAAATATTGTTTAGATCATGAATTAAAATTAATATGGTTAAGATTAAGAATAAAATATGATTAGATTAAAGCATGAGTATTGAATTAAAAATATAATCAAAACATATATATCATTTACAACAAAAGTATTTAGAAATATATAATGAAAAACGCACATAAAATTATAAATAGGTTTAAATGGGTCTAAATAGATTTAAATGGATTTAAATATCTAAACATGTAATCTTATTAGACCTCAAAAACTAAATGAGTTTAAACTGTTATAGATCTAAACGAGTATAGATATAAATGTGATGAGTATAAATGGGATGGATTTACCCATATTAACATCTCTAATCCTGACAAACGTTCATAATTTTCAACCATAGTTAAAAGTTAAAACCAATCTCGAATGTGTCAAGATATCATTTATCATATGATTGTGTGTATATATATGTATATCTTTTGTTAAATAAATATCTTTTAATACAAATTCAGCAGTCTAAATTACATTAAAAATATATTTCATAGTCTCGTGATTTGCAGTAGTGTGATCGTTGTATTACTAAAATCGATAAGAATGTGTATGTGAAAGACAAAAAAACAAAAAAGAATCTAGAGACCAAATGAATGATTGTTTAGATGTCTAAGCGGCCTAATTTAAGAACACTTGTTACCATGCATATGGTCTGTTCGTTTGCCTGCTGCTGTGGTTAAAAATTAATCGTTTACCAGACACAGCGTCTGATCGCAGCGACTTGCGATCAGATTTTCTGAACGCTGGATCGCTGGAGAAATCCAGCGTTGCGTTGCGATTAGACCTGCGACTAAAATAGTAAAAGACAAAAATACCCTTGTTTTTACTGTAAATTACAAAAATACCATTTACCCTAAAAATCAATTTTAAGTGTCGGTCTTCTTCTCTTCTCTACGCCGAAACTCATCTTCTCCCTTGATCATCTCTGCGCTGACGCTCTGTGTGTTGCAGGAATTGCTTCAAACCAATCGAATCGTCCTCTTTATTTTCCCAGGTCTCTCTTTGTTCTTCTTAATCGATAGTTTTTTTTTTTGTTTTTCCTTTTCAGTCATTTTTGTGATTTTTGTGAGGAAATGGATTGATTACAAAGTAAAAACTTTTTGTAAATCAATACAAAAGAGTCATTGGTAGAAAAAACAATCTAGTTCGTAAGGTTTTGGTTTCTGGGTTTGTAATTGGTTTCTGGGTTTCAGACTTTTAATTACTACAATGATGGGTTTCTGTGTAAATGAAGTTTCCAAGGTAAAATTGAATACCGAAGGAGATTTCAGACAGTTATACATATGTTGTGTAGACAGTATCGATTCCTATTTCTCTGTAAGGTTATTGTGGTTTTATTGGAGTAGAGAAAAAGGAACCTTCTTGTATCTGTTAAGATCACTTCAGCGTTGTGTAAATGAACAGTTTCAATCTTGTTGATGCAGTTTCAGTGCTTTTTTCAGGGTTTAATGTAAATGAACAGTTTCAGTTTTTGACTACTTTGCTTTCAATTTTCTTCTTTTGGTTGATTCCTCTGCTCCAATTTAGAATGAAGCTGATCAATTAATCATAAAATCTGATATATGCGGTTGCTTAATGACCTTATTATATGACAATAAGTGTCATCTTAGTTCCAGTTTTAGAAATCAGTTCTTGATAAGAAAGTATATGTTCAACTGATTGTTTAGCAGGAGCCTGATAGATTATGGTAGCCTGTTAGACATTTGGTGGACCTTGCCTCCTATCACCCTTAGCTCTTGCCTACTTTTACATTCTTCCTTTTTTTGTTACTCGTCATGGACGTGTAAAATATAGAAGTTATAAACCCATAGTATAAACTAAGTCATGGCCTTTAAAATATAGAAGTAAAGAAACTGGCTTGGACGTGCAAGTCATTGTTCTTTTGAATGAAGGCTTAAGCAGAGAAAACGTGAATCTGATACAAACTAAGTTAAAGGATTACTACACTATGGCTTATGAATCAGTAGTTTTCATGATCACTGTAGATAATTATAGCAGATTTTGCATTTCTAATCACTTAAAACATTTCCACGATATACGTACACAGACGTGAATGCAATTGATGTAATTGAGTTATTTTTATTTTTTCTTTATTAATGCAATTGAGTTGTTTCTTTTGTCTTTTGCAGGTTGTTTTTAGGATTGCTCCACAAAATTTTGAGCAAGGATCATAGATAAACAAGATTTTGAGCAAGGTCTCCATTTCACTGAGCATCGGTTGATCATCTTGTTGAAGACAAGATTAGCTATTTGGAGCATATGACCGGAACAAAACTCTATAATTGATTTTTATTTATGCTTTTTTGTTTTTGGTCTAGTACTTTTGTTAATAACTACTAATTTGATTTTTTTAGTATTTTGGATAATGATTTCAGCTTTATTATTATATATAAAATTTTGGTTTATAACTTCGTTTGTCTTTTGGTTTACAATTATGCTTTTAGTCTTATATATAAGTTTTTGAATTTTTCAATATGGTTTTGCAGACGGTTAGAAATAGTCATGGGCATAATAACCGAACTGAATGAAACCGAAACTATGCAGTTATTAATTATGTTATCCATATACCGAACCGAATCGAATGGTAAACAAACCGAAACCGAACCAAAAATCATTCGGCTCTTATATAGATAGTAAAAGACATAATCGAACGTATCTGAAAACCGAAATAACCGAACCAAAAAAACTATCACTAGCATATTTTACAAAAAAACAACAGACACTAGCATATTTATATAAAAAAAAAAACTATCGTTAGCGGCAGGCAAACGAACAGACCTGCGACCAGTCGCAACGTCCAACTGTGCGGCAGGCAAACGAACAGACCTGCGATCAGTCGCAGAGACCAGCTGCACGGCTGCCAAACGAACAATAACAGCCGCGTCTGGTTGCAGTGTTTGGTTGCAAGCCACAGCCGCAACTGCCCGCAATAAGCAAACGAACAGAACCATAATCAAAAAATAGGTACGTAATCAGTCAAAACAAAATATATAAGAGAACTTTCCGATAAACGGTAAATAGAGACTGTAAATAATAAAAGAAAAAAAGAAGGTAAAATAGAGGCTGTAAATAAAAATCATGGTTTTCAGGATTTTATCACGAGTGTTGAGTTTTGCACGTGCGGTGACATACAGGCCACGTGTTGTGGTGTTATTGGGAGATGAGAATGGCGGAACCATGATGCGTTTTTGGAAATAAAGAAAGAGAAAAGGCAGAGTCCAACGGCATAGAGAGTGGGCCTTTTAAGCTTTAAATGGCCGAAGTGGGGCCCATTATCGTCATCTTCTATTTGCCCATCCGATCGCTCAAACGGCATATATTATATTGCCGATGATGTAATCTCAGCCGTTGGATTCTAAAGAACTTGTTAGAAACGTGACACAAACATTTAAAAATCAAACCCTATTTATATTATCTTATTTCTTTTCTTCATGTCATTTCATTATTGTTAATTCTATAATAGTACTATAAAATAAAAAAGGAACTATTCTGGAACAAGCATGTGTCACGAATCATGATGTTGCCAAACCCACTCACACCACGTAGATTGTTTCGTCCGATTGTCCAACAATAATTAAATGTAATAAAAAAATCCTATACTAGCAGATTTCTTTTCCATGTCCACATGAGCAAATCCACAAATTTTAACATTAACATATATATATTTAAAATATTTATTTAATGTATATCTATTTATATTTATTATTATTTTTATTTAATACAAATTATAAAAATACAAACAAACTTAATTTAAATAAATAGAAAAACATAACCACAAGCGTGGTGGTGCAGTGGTAATGGACTCCTGTAAATGAGTTGAAAGCTCTCTCCCTAGATTCGAAGTTCCATGGAAACAAACTCTTTTATTTGTGGCCAAATGAGATATATGACTAATATCTAGGCCATTCTCTTCATGGATCTGAAATTTACCCTTGAGTCATCAAAAAAAAAAAAAAAATAAAAAGAAAAACATGACAATTGGTTGAGAATTAAAGAAAATTATGATACTAATTCGATTAAAAAAATATATTTTATTGAAAACGATATATTGTCAGATTTTCAACCAAAAACTTGAATTGAAAATTTATCCTATTTAATATGTTAGAATGTCTTTATGAAATTAAGAATGTAAAATTATTTCATATAGTGAAAAAATAATTTATTCAATTTTGGTCCAAGAATATATAATTTTGTATAATGTCATGTTTGGTGATGATTGTCATATCTATTTGTTTATATATATATATATATATATATATATAAGTATATGTATATAAATGTAAACGAATATGAAATAAAATAAATGTTGGGATAATTGTTGTGTGAAATACAAGATGATATGTGATATAATATATATATGAGTGTATAGTGTGCTAAGTACACGTATAGCGGATAAGCCGCGATAGGGACTGCGGGTATAAGGACGAAAGATCTTTGCCTAGCGGTTGATGTGTGTTTGGTCTAGTAGTGCTTGGAGCATCATGACCATGACGGGCTGACGAGCCAATGGGGCGGCCATAAGAACCGTGAGATGTAGCGTGTGTCAGCGCATAAAGCATCTGAGATGGGGGGTCATTAGAACCGTGAGATGGGGCGGCCATTAGAACTGTGAGATGGAGTGACCATTGGAACCGTGAAATGGGGCGGCCATTAGAACTGTGTGAGTGTTGCGCAAGCTTGCGTGATTAAGGCATCATGGAGTCTAGAACTCTCTTGTATGTTAGGCTGTGTGTCAATAGGACACGTGTTTGATTCTTGTCTCCGTCTTAGACTTGGTGATAGTCGTAGCGATAGTCGTGTGTGGTGAATTCGTGAGTCTTTGGACTTGTCCTCACTGAGTAATTTCCTTTACTCATCCCTCTCCTTCTTCTTTCAGGTGAGTTTGAGGAAATGCAAGAGTAGTCGTTCCGGTGTGGTGCATGGCTTTTGAGAGTTTTTCATTTACTTATTCGTTGTCTTTTATTTAAAACGCTATCAATGAACTTTGGTTTTAAAGATGTTAATTGTGTTTTAAGTTGTTTTTTTGTAAGACGTTGGATTCGATCCTTGGGAATAAGATTGCATTAGACTTTAAGTGTTACTTGTGTGTTAAGTCAATGCAGTGACAATACCGTCTCGGTTAAGTAAGAGCGGGTTGTCTCAACAAGGCTTTATAATCATTGTCGATGGGATCATACCCTAAATATAATTGGGGTGTAGTCTCTGAAATGAGCTTTGACAAGGTAATGGATCGTCTAGTGCACGGGTTATATATCCCGAGTGTATTATGAGATCCATAGCAAATCAAACCGTGAACAGAATGAGAAAAATACTTGGTCGGGCAAGTCACAAGGTAAGTGGCACTCGGAGATGTCGTCGGCGCAAATGGACCCACGCGACAAGATGAGATCACGTGAAGCAAAGTCGCTAGAGGCGAGCAAGCGCCAAGACCAGCCCACGCTTCCGGCACGGTGTCTCCGCCACCGCAGAACGGGAAACATTTCGAGCTGAGCGAGGAGAAGACGGTGGAGGAGAGACTGATTCGATGTAAAAGAAGTGAATTACATATACATTGGTGGTGATCCAAGTCCAAGGAAGTTGTGTGGGCTTGTGATCCATTATTGCACTCTTTTTACCTATCCTTCTTTTTGTCCCAATAGGTTTTGCAAGGATAGATTTTTAATGAGCCAAGATTGGGTCGCTTGCATTCTAAAGCCCACACTAAATGGAAGCTTACTTCTGTTTTCATCATCAAATTCGACTAGGCCTTACAGAGTGAAGTATATGTGAATTATAAGCCCAAAATAAAGAGTCAAGTCTCAGCCCACCAAGGAATTTTGACCTAGTTGTGTTTTTCTTTTGTTGTTTTTCTTTATAAACCCTAGCAGCTTTTGTCGTAGCTCACATTTTCATCTTTTTATCAAAGAACTTTGTTTCTTCTTCTTTTGGTCGATAGAGAGTGATTCTCTTCTTCTTTGCTTGTTGGTGAGTAATATCCAACAAGTGTGTTGTCTCTACTTTGGTGTGTCATATCCAGAGCAGATCGACTTGGTGAATCAAAGGACCTTCCGCCTCCTTTGTGTGACCACTCCTTCCACAACTCTTGAAGCACCATTTCTTACAAGGCCTATCCCGTTACTGCCCAACCCTAGAGTGTTGATCT
Organism: Eutrema japonicum; assembly: GCA_030161315.1. NCBI lineage: Eukaryota > Viridiplantae > Streptophyta > Magnoliopsida > Brassicales > Brassicaceae > Eutrema > Eutrema japonicum. The sequence continues at coordinate 21,319,754 of BSQW01000008.1, forward strand.
TAGGAAGATCATATTAAGTGGTATCAGAGTTTCGCTCTACAACAATCTGGGTAATCTCTTTCCTTGTAGCATATGTGCTTATTTTTCCTTTGTGTTCGAGTCTGTTCATCTCCTGTTTATGTTGTCACATCAGTTCATCCTTTGTTTTTGTAATTTTTGTTTTTGTTCATCTTACTTGTGTGTGTTGAGTCTGTCCTTCATTTGTTTTTGTGATTTTTCGCATCTAGTAAGCTATTTAGGTTGATGTCGCGTTGTTCTACCAAAAAAAAAATTTAGGGTTCTAAATCGAGTTGATCTAGTTACTGTCGATCTGTTTCTTAAACTTCACTCTTTAGTTTCATAGGTTTGTTGTCATCAATGATTAGATTGTTTATATTAGCTCTAAATGAACCTGTGTGAATCAATATTTTGTTTTTGTGAAAACTAGTTATTGGTTTTGTGTGTTGTTTGTTTCAGGTCAAGATGGCTGATGGTGATGATGAAACTAACAACAAACTGTTAATGGCAACAATGATGGCTCGGATGGAACATATGATGAAAACTACTCTAGATGCTAAACTAGAAGCTTTCTATCAAGAGGTGTAGCAGAATGGAGAACAAGTGCATAGTGACAACCAACAAAGAAGAGCTCGTAATAGAGCACCAAGAAGAGAAGCAGACCAACAAAGACAACAAAGAGAAAAAACAGCATATGATTACTATGGACGTGATGGTGAATCATCTCAGGGCAGCCAAAGAAGGTCTAGGTGTGTGAGGGAAGCATAGAAGAACCTAGATACAAATTTGGATTGCTCAATAGGAGAGAACCAATGAGTGACAAGCCGAGACAACAAAGGGAATACGTTTTCACACTATTCTCTCATCTAAATCAGAAGAGTGACCACTACAAGAAAACAACCTTATTCCAACGAAATTTTACGACAGAAATAATTCGATGTAAAGTCGTCATAAATAGTTGTCGTCGTAAAATCGTCGTAATATAAGGACGCTTTTACGACGACATTACGACGATGTCAAAATTTGATGTAAATTTGATGTAAAATTATATCGGAATTACATCGAATATCATTTTTGTGTAGTTCGTTGTAAATTCGATGTAAATTTTATATCGAATTTACATCGAATCCATAATCCATACTAATTTAGGGTATATGATTTAAGGTTTACGATGATTATAGGGTTGATTATAAGTTCTATAAGATTGGTTTTTCATCATTTATATTGTTTTAACTAAGTTCTACTCATTGTATAAAAAAATTTGAGTTTTCAAAAAAATCAATAACATTATATACTTCATGCATGTTATGGATATACTTATAAGAACAAAACTTATACATTATTATGCAAGATAAGTAAGTTTCCCAGAAATTAGATTCAATCGTTGTTATTGAATTTGTTGTTTACTAAGAGAAGTCTTGGAAGAACAAATAGACTTCGTTGATACATTTAAATATTGTGTATTGTAATTTAGGGTATAGGGTATAAAATTATTTGATTACGACGATATTACGATTACATCAAATTTACAACGAAATACAAAAAAATATGAAATTTCCCACACGCGGCAAATTTAATTTTTGATTACGAAGATTTTACGACCGATTCGATGTAAATTCGATGTAAAATTACATCGGAATTACATCGAATATTTTTTTTTAGTATTTTGATGTAAATTCGATGTAAATAATTCTATACCATATACCCTAAGTTACAATACACAATATTTAAATATATCAACGAAGTATATTTGTGTATCCAAGACTTCTCTTAGTAAACAACAAATTCAATAACGACGATTGAATCTAATTTCAGAAAAACTTCCTTATCTTGCATAATAATGTATAAGTTTTGTTCTTATAAGTATATCCATAACAAGCATGAAATATATAATGCTATTGATTTTTGTGAAAACTCAAATTTTTGTACACAATGAGTAGAACTTAGTTAACACAATATAAACGATGAAAACCCAATCTTATAGAAATTATAATCAACCCTATAATCATCGTAAACCTTCGAATTCGTCCCAGATTTTACGACAAATTTACAATGATTCTCGAGTTATGACGATCAGTTTACGACGATTTGGGAATCGTCGCTAATCCGTCCCAAAGCTTGTTTTACATCGATTTTACATCGATTCTGTCTGTTGTAATAGACGTGTTTTCTTGTAGTGGACATTCCAAAAGCTCTGGAAAGTAAGAACGTTCTCAGCCAAGACATATTGTGCAAACCAAATACAAAACCAGAACAAGCAATTGTTCAAACAAAGGCTAAGATAAGTTCTTTTTTGAACAAACATGTCTCTAATTTTCCCATCACTAGTATGATGCATTGGTCTTTGTCAAAAGGTGTTGAATCAGGTCTTACTAAGGAGCCTCCATCCAAAGAAGCAAAATCGCCAGCAATGAAACTTGCAAAGGAACATGAGAAAACTCAAGACACTATGCAGTTCATGTTGCTTAAGGACCTGCAACCGGAACAACACATCAACTCTGATATGAGTAAAGCTGTGCAAAGTAAGTGTCTAAACTCAGTTTCAATTAGTAAGACTAATGTGCTTGTTCATCATGCATGATAAACAAATTTGAGCTCTAAATATTCTGAAAGTGAGCAGCATAATATGTGCGATAAGTTAACAGATTTCAACCAAGAGCCTTACGGTTCAGAATGACAACTTGCATAACAAAGAGATTGCAACTATACAATCTGATTATGCCGTGAAGACTGGTGAGATCAAGATAAATTTGTTTTCTAAACCATCGTTGCCTAAGTTTGCATATAAGGAAGCTCTTTCGAGCTTAACTAACCCTTAACCGGTGCTGCCGAGTAAAGTCATGTCTATTTTGCAGGAATTTGAAGACAACAACCCCGAGGGATTGCCACAAGTCTATGGACTTGAACATCCGTTTGTCGTTTAAACATGGGCACCCACTGAGACCGTTCTCTATATTCTTCAAAACGAGCAAGGTAAGCAGCACATTGTGACGCAAAGGTATGCATTACTTCCTATGCATGAACCTAATTCGATGGATTTTGAACATATTAAAGAACTCCATAACTCTTGTTCTGATTTTAAAAATTGTGTTTTCAACTTGTGAGAAGTATGCATGTGAGAAACCTAAAAAATTTCTGTTTGATGCACTAAAATCGTTTGAATTTAATTGTTTTTTGAGAAATTATGTTGTTGTTGATAGACTCCCTGAAATGATGCCTTGCATTTCATATCATAGAACTCATGAAACTTCCCATGTTTTGAACTCAATCATTAAAGTTTTTGGCAATGTTTACATTATGGTCTATAACGACAACTTTGATGATCAACTGAATAATTGAGATTTAAAGGGAAATCGTTTGTTGAATCAAAGAAGAATACATATTGCACTAATAATCGATTGTTTCGAATCTTTGTTACAAGTGCACAGAGTATGCAAGCTGAAGATGTGAAGGATCATGGACCAAGAACGTAGTGGAGTCACTTTTGGTTTACGATAATTGCTGCTCAAGTTGTTTATGAACCATGGGAGTGTTATTGGACTGAGCAGTACATTAAGGAAGCAAACCAGAGGCGATGCAACGTGATCTATGAGCCTGGAGATTGGTTTCGAATTCAAAAGAAGAGTGGACGTTTTCTAGTCCAAACAAATATCAAACTGAAGCCGAGAAGCAAATGACCATTTCCAGTTCCAAAATCGAGCAAAGAGAATGCTTATCATCCTGATATTCAAGGTAAGCTTAATACAAGCTCAAGCTACATTGATTTTGAATCATTTTTCTTTGCTACAGATTTGAGGACAAATCCTTTTCAAAAAAAGGGGGATGATGTGATATTAGATGGCACTAAGGCAGTGGAGCTTGAAGTAGAGCTTGTAGCTGAGCTTGCACCCGCAGATGAGCATGAAGACGAGGAGATATTTCTTGTTCCAATTGACCTTAATTATGACCGGTGCTAGAGCTAAGAAGCTCAAGGAAACAAATGGCTGCCTACTTAGCCAAATATGTGCTCAGCCAAACTACTTGGACCGAGAGGGAAAAGAAGTGAATTACATATACATTGGTGGTGATCCAAGTCCAAGGAAGCTGTGTGGGCTTGTGATCCATTATTGCATTCTTTTTCCCTATCTTTGTTTTTGTCCCAATGGATTTTACAATGATAGATTTTTAATGAGCCAAGATATGGCCACTTGCATTCTGAAGCCCACACGAAATTGAAGCCCACTTCTGTTTTCATCATCAAATTCGACCATGCTTTACAAAGTGAAGTAGAAGTGAATTATAAGCCCAAAATAAAGAGTCAAGTCTCAGCCCAACAAGGAATTCCGACCTAGTTGTGTTTTTCTTTTGTTGTTTCTCTTTATAAACACTAGCAGCCTTTGTCGTAAGTCACATTTTCATCTTTTTTTTTTATCAAAAAACTTTGTTTCTTCTTCTTTTGGTCGATAGAGAGTGATTCTCTTCTTCCTTACTTGCTGGTGAGATCCAAAAATGTGTCGTCTCTACTTTGGTGTGTCATATCCAAAGCATATCAACTTGGTGAAACAAAGGACAATCCGCCTCTTTTGTGTGACCACTCTTTGCACAACCCTTGAAGCACTTGTGATTGCAAGGCCTATCCCGTTACTGCCCAACCCTAGAGTGTCGATCTTAGGAAGTTCATATTATCAAATATTTAATGTCGAAAAGAATTATAATTTATAACTCTGATTAAAAATCTAATTTTTGCTGTGTGAAATTGATAATTTTTTTCTTATCATATGAAAGGTTGAAAAATGAGACAGAGAAAGTCTGAGACATTATTATCATCAATTTGAAGATTAGATTATTACATAAAGAGTATCTGATATATATAACCATGGATGTTTAGTTTGGTCGTTGTGTGGACTGTCGACATTACTAAAACTAGGTCTGGGCTAGGGGTGGCCAATTCAAGCAACTCAACCCAATCCAATCCAAAAAACTTTAAATAGTTTGGATATGTGTTTCTATAAATACCTATTTGGATCTAATAATTTTTACTAATTTGGGTTTGAGTTATTTTGATTGGCCTTTAGATAACAAAAAAACCCAAATAAAATCCAATCTTGTTTTTACATACATTATTTATATAGTATATACATTAATAAACATACATGAATTTTTTTCTAACGATTCTAGAGTTTTAGTTTATTATTGGCTTTTTTGTTGGACTTAACTTAAGTCTTTTACAATATCAAGGATAATGGATTTGTTTTATTTCTAAATTTATAAATTATTTTATTTATTACAATTGGCGTTAAAAATTTATTTGAGATGTTATTGTAATTTTTTAATTTTTATAAACATTCAATAACCAAACCTAATACAAGATATAAACAACCCACACAAAATTAGATATAAGTTTATTTTGGTCAAATTATTTACGATCCAACCAACTTAAACCTGATCTAAAACCTAAAAAACTTGGACCAAATTTTATATAAATCAAATTTTGGTCAGATAATTCTCAAACCAAATAACCCAAACCCAACCTAAAACCTAAAAAATCCAAGCCAAATTTTATGTAGATCGAATTTGGTCAAATAATTCTCAAATCAAATAACCCAAAACTTATAAAATCCAACCCAAAACTTGGATTGGCCACCCCTAGCCCGGGCGTTCGGGTACCCGTTTGGGTTCGGGTATGGTATTACGGGTTTTTGGATTTAGGTTTAGAGGACCCGTTCGAGTATTTTAAACCATCGGGTCGGGTTCGGTTCAGTACTAATCGGGGTCGGTTATAACTGAAGTAACTATGGTTTCAGGTAAGTTCGGATATGTTCGAGTATTTTTACCCATACTATGATCAAAATTATGAAACTATGATCCACAAATTTTCCGTTCGGATATTTTTCTAGTTCGAATCGGGTTTTTCGGGTCGGGTTCGGGATCGAGTTTTACGGGCTGGATTTGGGTTCGAGTTCGGGTACGGTTAAAACGTCCAGCTCTAGACTTTACAGGGGATTTGTTCGGGTATAACCCAATGTTCAAAATTGTGGTAGGCGTTAGCCGAGTGGTCGGGTCTAACAAAAAAATCGGGGATTAATTTTGAGATTTTTTTAAAAATATTTTATTTAATTAATATTAAATTATCATATTTGGTTGTTATAAAAATATATCAGCGAAAATATTACAAAGATGTTGACAGCTCATATGGTTAAGTGTGTCTGCCTGAGTCTTGTTGTCACTGGTTCGACTCTTTGAAACTTGATTTTATACCATTTTCTCGTTTTGTTTAAAGGGGGGGCAATATGGTAAATTAATATGTCATCTTCTTCATACGATTTCAGATTCAATGAAACCCTAATTTACAGCCGCCTAACATTTTTTTAACTCGTTTTAATGATTTTTATCTCGTTTTCAGCTGGATTTAACAGAAAATGATAGATCTCACAGTAAAACATGCTATTTCGAACCAAAAACCATAAGAATACAAAGTTTTCTTCAATTTTTTCCGATTTTATAACAATTTGGGTCTAATTCCGGCGGATTTCCACCGTCTAGCTACTTTCCGGCGATTAATCGGTTTCTACACCCGCGTTTTCGAAGAGGGCTAAAACCAAAATGATATAAATCAAATAAATAAACCAAAGATTACGTAAAAGTTTTTTCTTTTAACACCAGAAATATGCATTGAGGCAAAGAAAAATATCAATAAAAAGCAAACATACTTATCGAATCCTTCGCTTTAGATTTCGATCACAAGAAACTCACATTTTTTGTGTACATACACTCTGCCAATTTAATTCTACGTTGAAGTTATAATCTACATCCATCCTTTGGTATCAGAGCTTTTTATCTTAGTGTCAAGATAAAAGCTTTGATACCAAATATTAGGTCTAGATCAAAGCTTCAAGGTAGAAGTCAATTGGTAGAATGATTTACAGTTTTTGTTAATCAGTTTTAACATCCTTATATACACAACACAATTGCAACTAGATCCACAAAAAGATCCTTCAAAAAGGGAATTCAAAGATATTTGGCCTATCTAGTCGTGCGTGCTTGTTAATGACCAATTCTTACTCCTTGTTAAAACAGGAAGATAATAAAACTTGGATGACTCAGCCGATTCTCTTTGATTTTGGTTTTGGTTCAATCAACATGTCTAGGAATTTTGTTTATTCGATCGAACCAGCCAATTCTCGTTCTGTAGCGGCAGCTCGCAGCTTGGCAACAAGGGCAAAATTAAAGTGCTGTTGGTCAAATTATTAAAAAGATTAAGGTTGCGTGTGATTAGTGTGAGAGCAGAATCTCACAACCTCGACTCTTAACTTTTCATGTTGTATGTTTTTGAATATCGCTTAGAAGATTAGAGAGAAAAAGTTGTCTATATCATTTTTAGCCAAGAATCCGGTCCTTTACAATGAGGCTGGTGATTCAAACTTATACCAGCTGAAAAATATAACCGCCTAATTATTATACGCATTAACTACTGAATTGAATTTGTAATCTTTTGTCTTAAGAGCATCTCCAATGTATTCTCCCATTTTTATCTCCAAAATGGAGTTGGATTTCTCTCCAATGTATTCCTCCATTTTTTACTCCAAAAAGAATATTCTTAATATATTCTTCATTTTCTATTTTATTATTAATTGCTAAAAATACATTTTATCTATAAAATTTACAAAATAACTCATTATTTTTTTTCTTTCAAAACTTTCACAAATTGTGATATTATTTGAATTTAACCATTACAATATCATAAAAATAACAAAAAAAGCACATTTTAATTTAAACATCACCATTTGAATATTTTTCCCATACATGATCAATTAACGCATTTCAAATATTTTTCAAATTTTCATTTATTTATATTTTGTTTAAATAATATTTTTTTTAATGATATGCAGCTCAATCAAGCCAAAACAATGTTAGCAGAAGATCCAAATTTAAAAAAAGGTTGAAAATTCGATCATGTTTGGAATATTATAAAGAACTTTGTAAAGTTTCAAGATGGTGTCACGTCTACTAAACACGTATCAAACCCGTGTGGTTTCGGATACACATCTTCAGAGACAGAAAATTCTAACCATGATTCTGCTACACAAGCATCTCCAGGTTTGTCTTCATTTTCTCCAAATATAGGTGATGATGAGATCATTGGCAGATCACCTTCTCAACGACCAAGTGGAATAAAAAATCCAAAATGAAAAAAAAAATTGATGATGGAACATCAGCTGTTATCAACTCTTTAGAAGAAGGAAACACGCAACTTTTGGAGCAATTAAAGAAGACAAGTGCCCAAAGACAACAACATTTGGATATTCAAAGTAAGAACTACGCCTTAAAAGAATTTAAGGAAGAAAAAAAAATTTTGTTTCAAGACTTGAATTCGATACAAGATCCGGATCTTCGTGCATATGTTCAGAGTGAACAAACATGGAAATTACAAAAAGGGCAGAGCAACAACAAAATCCACCTCAAACTGGTTCATTTGGACAATATTTTAATGATCTTGGTGGATCTGGAAGCGGTTTACCAGATTATTATTAGTCGTTTCCGCATTAAGTTTACTTTATGTTATTTCTAATTTCAGTATTTTTATGTATTTTTAAATTTAATATTAGTTTATGCTATTATAATAAAATCCCATCATTATATCTATAAATTTTAAACGAGTCCAAATATATTTTAATTATTTAATTATATTAGATAAGAAATGAAATTATTACAAGAATATTTGACGAGTCATATTTTGTTTTGTAGTTGTGCATATGTGACAAGTACATTACTTAAAACTTTTTGGAAAATAATGAAACCATAAAATCATTGTCTCGTAATATTTGTTAAAATGAAATGTACAGTTTTTAAAAAAATGATAAAATATGAAGGACTAAATTATAAATAAAAAAGTTCAACTCCATTTTGGAGTTGAAAATAGAGTTACTCCATATTTGGAGGAAAAAATGGCATTTCCCCATTTTGCAGTTAAAAATGGAGTATGGTTGGAGATGATTTTACTGCAAAATGGCATTTGGAGTAAAAAATGGGGTAGGGTTGGAGATGCCCTAAATATAAAATAAACATGTTTGACCAGGTTCGAACTTGGTCAAATGCTTGCTCATGACTTCCTGCGAGCTCGCTTTCCTTCTTCGTGCTCGGTTCCTCCAGATTGTTGACTTGCTCTATCTCACGACCTTGCTTACTTCAGCTTGTGCATAGTCTCATGAGACCTCGTCGTGGGCCGAGCCTTCCTTGTTGAGCCTGCTTACTCGGACTGGGCTTTGAGTGCTGAATTTGGGCCCAACAGTTGCCCCCAGCATCCTTGTTGACTTGTCATCGAGGATGTGATGCTGCAATCTCGGGTCCTGATTGGTCTCTACTAAGGAGCCCAATCACTCTGCTGAGCATCAATCTCGCCTTAAGCGATCTCGTGGCGATGGGTTTGAGGGTGAGGAGGTGGCAAAGAGGCAGGTGGCATCTCGCTCGCAAAGTGGTGGAAGCCATTCTCCGAATGCTTTTAGGTTTGACTTTGACGGTCCTGAGGCGATTGTCGAGACCAGTTCTCAGCTTGCAAATCGTCTCAGGCGCTTTAGAACCTCTTCCTGCTTCTTGCCATCTCTTAGGAATATGAGGAAGCCTGAAGGCTATACCAAGTTTGCGAGTGCGATGGGCCAGGTAGTTTTAGTTTCCTCTTCTTTCTTTTGTTTTGTTTTTGACTTCCTTGCTGATTTTTTTGAATTTCTTTTCAGGCGATTTCTGCTGCGAACGAGCTGGTTAACTCATTTGAGCAGGATCTCCGCTCCACTACTAAGCCTGAGGAAGTCGAGAGGGCAGCTAAGACCATTGCCGACCTGGTCGCCGAACGGGACGAGTTGGTGGCAAGGCTTACGCGGGGTGAGGAGGAGATGACTAACATCGTCCTCCTGGAGAACCAAGTTAAAGAGCAGACTGTTTTGGCCAAGAAATGGGAAGACTCCACTCGGGAAGCTCAGGCTTGCGCTGACACCCTTCAAGGTCGGATCTCTGAGCTGGAGAAATCCAGCGAAGACTTGAGGGTAGATCTCCGAGGTTCTGAGGGTCGAGCTAGGACTGCTGATGATGGCCTGCGTCTGCCAGCGAGAGTATAGTCGGCTTAAAGGTCCAGGTTAAGAAAGTCAAGGAGGACTCGAAGAAGCTCGCCAAAAAGCAAAAGGAGATGGTGAAGAGGGCTGAAAAGACTGCGAGGAGGGAGATGTCCAAGAAATATTGCGCCATTCTTCTGTGGATAAAGAATAAATTAGAGAAGAAGAGAATCTAGGTCGACACCGAGACTCAGATTATGGAGTGTAAGTCCAACATCCTTCTTTTCGATGATATTATTAATCAAACCATCAACGACTTTAAGGCTGAGAAGAAGGATATTGAGGCTGAGAAGCTGATATTGGATGCAGAGCTCGTCATCGTCCATGTATCCAATCTTTCCTTGGGTAAACTTGACTTTCCGCAGGTATCCGATGATTCGGTTACGCTGCCTGCTGGGTCGAGCGCGCAACCTTTAAGTGATCAACTGGACCTTGGTTCTCAGGAGCTTAGGAAGGACTTCCCATTGCCCTTGGACCAGCTTGTCTCGGCGGATAAACCAGCTGAGCGTGCCAGCTATAGACCCTTCTATTCTCTTCATCCTTTTCTGTTTTTTGAACTTGGTGTCTGGGGAGGCCTTTAAATCCGTTTGTTGTTGAACTTTTAATGCCCGAGGGGGTCCTTTTTCTTTTCATGTTTAAACTTATGCTCCTTTTATGGAGTATTTAATTTTACCTTTTTAAGGATCTTTTGATTTTAGAATTACTTACTATTTCTGCCATTTAGAGGCTGATACTTTTTAATGAACCAAAGGTAGTTTTTCAACCAAAGATCCGGGTCGTTCAGAGACCTTTCTCCTAGGTCGTTTAGAGACCTCAAGAGCTGACCAGGCGATTTTAAGACGCACTGGTCGAAGCCGTTTAGAGGTAGGCATGCGACCTAAACAATTTAGACGTAAAGGTCGTTATCATTTAGATACTAGAAAGGTTGTGACCTTGCAATTTAGACGCAAAGTTGAGTCATGCTAGTTGGTAGCATGCTCTAGCTCATAAGGCTGTTCGTTTATGGAGTAAAGCTTTAGCTTGTAGATAGAAGTTGAGAAACTTCAGGCTGTTTTTAGCAGGCTTAAGAGGAGGTTTTTTTTTTTCAATAGATGTACCCTTGTGAGGTTTCCTACGTACCCTGAGGAGGGATCAAGCCTTTCGTAGTTCAATTTTACAAGTATCTTCCGCTTTAATGGTAGTATTTCTTCAGGTTCATGGCATTCCATGAGTTCCTTTCCGGTGTGTTATCGTGCACCCTGGCGAGCTTGTATACGCCGTTCTTTACTACTTCGGAGATCCGGTATGGACCTTCCCAGTTGGTGCCCAATTTTCCAGCATTCCTTTCCTTAGTATTTTCGTATACTTTTCGTAGGACGAGCTCGCCTACCCAAATCATCGTTGTTTGACCTTTGAGTTAAAATAGCGTACTGCTGCGTGTTGGTAATTTTGAAGATTTACGAGTGCTTGATCTCGACACTCGTCGATCACATCGAGCTGGTCGAGAAGCATTTCGTTATTTAGTTCCTCATTTATGGGGAATATATCTACCCTCAAGCTGGGACCATGGCCTCAATCCCATAAGCCAAGGAGAATGGTGTCTCCGAGGTTGCTTTACGAGGTGAGATCCGACAGGCCCATAGCACTCCTAGGAGTTCGTCAGACCATTTTTCATTTTTAGCGTCCAATCGTTTCTTGAGATTACTCAATATTAATTTGTTTCCTGCCTCGGCTTGCCCATTGCCCTGAGGGTAACGTGGAGTTGAGGTTGTCAGCCTGATTATGTGGTTTTCACAGAATTTGAAGAACCGATTTGAAATGAACTGTGAACCGTTATCGGTTACGATTTCATATGGAACTCCATGCCGGCAAACTATGTTTTGCCATACGAATTCTTCCATGTGGTTTGCCTTAATTTGTTGGAAAGCCCCTGTTCTATCCATTTAGTGAAGTAATCGGTAAGGACGAGCAGGAAGCGACACCTCTTTCTTTCCGAGGTTACCAGAAGTCCTACTATGTCCATTGACCATCTCATAAAGGGATAAAGAGATGAGATGGAAGATAGATTTTCAGTAGGCTGATGTAAAGTGGGAGTATGCCGTTGGCATTTGTCGCATGCTTTAGAGTGCTCTTCGCAATCATCTATCAAGTTGGGCCAAAAATACCATTGTCTTTTGATTCTGATGGCTAACGCCTTTCCTCTTGAATGGCTACCACACGAGCCCCCGTGTACTTTCAGCAAAATTGTGAAAGCTTCTAGTCCGTGGACGCACACCAGGTAGGGGCCGCTTATGCTTCGTTTGTAGAGGTGAGAATTGATTATGCAATATCTTGAAGCTATGGTTTTGAGTTTATGGGCTTCCCACTTGCTGGGGGGGGGGGCCTTACCCCCCTCAATATATTGTATAATCGTTGTTCGCCAATCAGTTCTCACAACCATTTTTTCGCGGAGGGAATCATGCCTGGCGTCGAGTGGAGCTTGGTCCGTGTCCTCAGCTTCCCCTATTCTAGGGGGAGTGTCATCCTCTATTTGGGCTAGCACTACATCCAGCTCCAAATTGTCGAAATCGACTTCCATTAAATCCTCAACATCTTTTTCGATATTAATGTTAGGATTTTCGATTCCTTCCACTGGAATCACTCTTTTCACAAGAGGATTCGAAGTCGAGGCGAGAGCTGCCAATGCGTATGCGATAGTGTTCTCACCTTGCGGGATCCGCGTCAGGCTGAAGACTTCAAATCGCTTGACTAGCTCGTGGACTATAGCTAGATAAGATTTCATTCTGCTATCCCTGACTTCATATTCTCCACGGAATTGGCTTGTAATTAGCTGAGAATCGCTATATGCACTTAAGTTGCGTATTCCTATTCCAACTGCGAGTCGGAGACCCGCTATTAAAGCCTCATACTCGGCTTCGTTATTTGATGCTGGGAATCCGAGCCTGAAAGATTGTTCCACAACCTCGTTGGTTGGGGATACGAGGTGGATTCCGACGTATGCCCCTGTTTCGAGGAAGCTCCGTCCACGTAAAGTATCCAGGTTCCAGAGCTTGACATAGTCGTCTCGCTGCTTGCTGCAAGATCGATGACGAGGTCAGCTAATACTTGCACCTTGGTGCTAGTTCGAGGTTGATACTCAATATCGTACTCACTCAGCTCAATAACCCAATTGGCTAGCCTACCGGACTAGATGGGGCTATGTAACACTGTCCGCAACGGCTGTGTTGTCATCACTATGATAGAGTGTGACTTGAAATATGGCATGAGCTTGCGAGCTGATACTACTACTATCAATGCCAGTTTTTCCATTCGTGGGTACCTGGTTTCGGCGTCCACAAGGGACTTGCTTACGTAATAGATCGGTCTTTGCTCAGCTCACTCCTCTCTTACGAGGACGCCACTTACCACGGCCTCGGAGATTGCTACATATAGGTAGAGGGGTTCTCCCTCACTTGGTTTTGAAAGGATGGGGGGCTCAGAGAGGTATGCTTTTAGTTGCTTAAAGGCTTCCCCACACTTATCATCCCAGACGAATTTTTTGTTCGCTTTTAACAATTGATAAAAGGGGAGACATTTATCAGTCGATATGGAAATAAACCGGTTTAGAGCAGCAATGCGGCCTGTCAATCTTTGCACCTCTTTTGCCGAGCTCGGAGGTTGCATTTCCAAGAACGTGCTGATTTGTTTGGGGTTCGCCTCTATTCCTCTTTGGGTTACTATGTAACCTATGAATTCACCCGAAGCAACTCCATATGTACATTTTGAGGGGTTCAGTTTCATCCCATACTTATTCAGTAAGTCGAAACTTTCCCTTAGTTGACTTATGTGGTCTTCTTCTTTCAAAGATTTAACCAACATATCATCTATGTAGACCTCCATTGACTTGCCCAGGAGGCTGGCAAACATCATGTTCATAAGTCTTTAGTAGGTCGCTCCCGCATTTTTGAGGCCGAATGGCATCATTTTATAACAGGACGTTCCTCGTTCTGTGATGAAGGATGTCTTATCTTGGTCTTCAGGGTTCATTTGTATTTGATTATATACCGAGAACGCATCCATGAAGCTGAGGAGCTGGTGTCCTGCGGTAGCTTCCACTAATCGGTCAATGTGAGGTAGTGGGAAACTATCCTTAGGGCATGCTTTATCCAGATCCGTAAAATCCACACGCACTCGCCAGGTGCCATTTTTCTTTTTCACCACGACTGGGTTTGCTAGCCAGTCGGGATATTTGACCTCCTTGATGTATCCAACACTTAGCAACCTGGTGACCTCGCTATTAACAGCCTCAGTCTTGTCAGGTACGAAGTTTTGGCGCTTTTGGCGCACTGGCTTATGATTTGGATCGACATTGAGATCATGTGAGATGATGCTTAGATCGATTCCAGGCATATTGGTTGTTGTCCATGCAAATGAACCGATATTTTCTATAAGGAAGGCTATTAATTGGTCATTTTGACTCTTGGAGAGGTCGGATCCAATTCCTACCTTGTGGTTAGGATGAGACTCGTTCACCACGACTTTTTCGACAAAGTCCTTTCAAGGTCCGATGGAGCATGGGCCACTCTACTTTCTGGCCATGCGATCTGCGAGCTCATCCTCACGCTGTAATTGCTATAATGTGCGTTCCTTTGCTATTTGGAAACCTCCCATATAACACGCTCTGGATGCCTTTTGACTTCCGTTCACTGTTGCGATTCCATGCTGGGTAGGGAATTTTATACATTGATGATAAGTTGAGGATACACCCCTCATCGAATGTATCCACGTTCTGTCCAGGATGGCGTTGAATGGGGCTGACCTATATATTACAGTGTATTCTACCATCCTCCTTACTCCAGCTGCTATAAAAAGGAGTCTTATTATTCCGAAGGACAACGTGGTTTCCCCAGAAAAGCCGGTTAACACCATCTTATCCCCTTCGATTTTGTGATCTGGTATATCTATTTCCTTAAGAACACTTAGGAGGATGAGTTCTACGAAGCTCCCTGTGTTTACGAGCATCTTAGTGAGCTCGTATTCACCCACTTCCAGCATGATTAGGAGAGCATCATCATGTGGAGAATCTAGTTCAATGACCTCGCTTTCCCAGAACGAGATTTGTGTGTCAGGTTCCTTGAATGGGGTTTTGTCACGTATATCAGTGTTTACCCTCCGTTGATGTTTCTTAATCGAATTTACGGAGTTGCGTCACAACTTCCGTGAATAAAGTTAATTTTTCCCTTTGTGCAGGGGGGGGGGTAGATCTGTCTCCTTATCTTTGGGGGAATCTCGCCTCGTTTCATCCTCGGCTGAGCGTTCTCGCTTACGATCATCCTCAGATGGGCGATCTTGCCTTTCATCATCTCGAGCTGGGTAGTAGTTCTTCCTCAGAGGAGGTTTCTCCAGTTTGATATTTCCCAGCTCTCCAGCTGCGAATTTCGCAGCGAGCTGCTTCTTCACCTCGTAGCACTCCTCAGTCGAATAACCCTTGATTTTATGAAAATCACACCATTTGCTGATCATAAGGCTTGAATATGTTGTGAGGTGGGCTTCCTATTGAGTATGAATGCAACCCCTGATTTTGTCTTTGGTTTTGGGACTCTTTCCTCCCGAGTTTTTTGGTTCCCTGGGAGTTTGTCGTCTGAGCTTGCTTAGTCGAGGATCGGGTGCATGCTGCTTTGACTGAGCTGCACTCGCCTACTCGAGAATAATCCAACGCGAAACTTGGTGTAGCGCATCATATAGCGACACCGGCACCCGGACTGTGAGCTCCTCAAAGAATTTTGAGGTTTTTAGCAGTCCGTTTTGAAGGGCTTTCAGGGCCATTGGGTTATGTAGATTGACAATTTTTGCCTTGACGGCTTTAAAATTGTCAATGTACTTCCGCAATGAGTCACATGGCTTTTGAGTAAGTACCCACAGATCGACCTCCGAGGTCTCGATCTGAATAAATACCGAATATTGCTTCAAGAATGTAACTTGAAGTTGGGTGAAGTTGTCAATCAAGTTCGGTTTCAGGGAGGTGAACCATTCCAGGGCCGAATCTGTTAGATTTTCGGCAAAGAAACGGCAGCGCACTGACTCGAGGTCGCCCCGAGTAGTTGCACCATTGAAAAGGCGAATTTGAAACTTCTCATAAAGGCCTTGGGGTCGGTTTCTCCGTTATATCGGAGAAATCAGATGTTCCCGACATCGCCGAGCTGGGGGTTTGCAATCCGCGAGGTGAATGTAGTCTGATTGACTTCAACAATCACCCTATCTATTTCGGGTGCTGAGCTTAGAGCGGCATGGACCTGAGATCTCATTCGCTGAAGTTCGGCACTAGTTTCTTCGTAATATTTCTTAATCGATTCAAATCCATGTGAGGTGTCGGGTCCCATATCGTTTTCGTTATTGCCCGGAAACCGGAGCAGGGATTCCCCAGCGGACTGTACATGGATGCTGACACCATTTTCAGGTGGCCCTTCGACCTCGGGATTGTCCTGAGTTTCAACTTCATTAGCGCTCCCAGGACGGTCCTGACCGACTAATCGGTCTGAGGTCGGTCCAACTCCCGGGAAGGTTGTAATTGATGGGGTTTCTCCTTTCGCGGTCTAGATCGTGAAAGGAGTGAATATAGGGTCTGATGTCATCGACCTGAACCGCGAGGTGGTGGCTGAGTCGACCATTCTGCTGGTCGCGGCATCGATACCGGAAAAGTTTAGCCTCGTTACCGGCGGAGGTGTAAATATTAACCCTCCTTGTCCAGGTGAAAACGGGGCTTATGTCCCAGGTGGGAAAGCAAATCGCCCGATCGCGTTTGTCCGAGCCGATCTTTCGAGATCGTCTTGACGAGCTGCCATTAGGCGATTCTGTTCTATGAGAACCGATATCAAGTTCCGGATCTCAGCTATTTGATCCGGAGCCGGCCGGTTTAAGGCTGCAGGTCCCGAAAGATCAGCATTTTCGTTAGTCCCAGTCTTGACACTCGCTCCCGAGGTGGCAATGAGAACGTTTGCTGTTCCATCCAAGCTTGCCGGAGCGATCGTGTCAGGCTGGAGCGGTGGAATAGAGGTATTTATAGCTCCGGATGAAGCAATGACTGATGCGCTTGTTGCGCCTGACATTATCCTCTTTTCGAATGATTAGTTTCGTAGGTTTACAAGAAGTAAATTGTTTTGCTCCTTCCCCACAGACGGCGCCAAATTGTGAGAGCATAATCTCACAACCCCGACTCTTAGCTTTTCAGGTTGTATGTTCTTTAATATCGCTTAGAAGATATTAGAGAGAAAGAGTTGTATATATCATTTTTAGCCAAGAATCCGGTCTTTTACAATGAGGATGGTGTTTCAAACTTATACCAGCTGAAAAATGTAACCGCCTAATTATTATACGCATTAACTACTGAACTGAATTTGTAATCTTTTGTCTTAAATATAAAATAAACATGTTTGACAAGGTTTGAACTTGGTCAAATGCTTGCTCCTGACTTCCTGCGAGCTCGCTTTCCTTCCTCGTGCTCGGTTCCTCCAGATTGTTGACTTGCTCTATCTCACGACCTTGCTTACTTCAGCTTGTGCACAATTTCATGAAACTTCGTCGTGGGCCGAGCCTTCCTTATTGAACCTCCTTACTCGGGCTGGGCTTTGAGTGTTGAATTTGGACCCAATAATTAGTATTTTAAAATATTTTGATTTTAAATAAATACATATGTGTCTTGAAAATAAGGGAAGAGATTCGAATGATTGTAACAATTTGAGAGATTATGTACGTTCGATGTGCCCCGATAAATTGGTGAGCAAATATTTAATGTTGAATTAGAATTATAATTTATAACTCTGATTAAAAATCTAATTGTTGTTGTGTCAAATTGATCTTTTTTTTCTTATCACATACAAGGTTGAAAAATGGGAGGAACAGAGAAAGTCTGGGATATTATCATCATCAGTTTGAAGATTAGATTATTACATAAAGAGTCTATGATATATATAACCAGATATGTTTAGTTTGGTCGTTGTGTGGACTGTTATATTACTAAAATCCAATGTTCAAAATTGCGATAAATGCTAGTCGGCCTAGCGCATAGACAAAAAATTGGGCATTAATTTTGAGCTTAAAAAATATATTTTATTTAATTAATATTAAATTATTATATTTTGTGTCTATAAAAGATGTCGACACCTCAAATGGTTAAGTATGCCTGCACAGTTTTTGTGGTCACGGGTTCAACTTTTTACAACCTGATTTTGTACCATTTTCTCGTTTTGTTTAACGATGGGTAATATGGTAAATTAATATGTCATTTTCTTCACACGATTTTAGATTCTACGAAACCCTAATTTACAACAGCCTGACATTTTTTTACTCATTTTTATGATTTTTATCTCGTATTCAACTGAATTTAACAGAAAATGATAGATCTCACAACAAAACATGCTATTTCGAACCAAAAATCATAAGAATTCAAACTTTTCTTCAATTTTTCCGATTTTATCCCTATTTGGGTCTAATTCCGGCGGATCTCCAATGTCTAGCGACTTTCCGGCAATTAATCGGCTTCCACGCCCGCATTTTCTAACATGACTAAAACCAAAATGATATAAATCAAATAATTAATTAAATAAATAAACCAAAGATTACGTAACAGTTTCTTCTTTCAACACCAGAAATATGCATTGAGGCAAATAAAATATATCAATAAAAAGCAAACAGACTTCTCGAACCCTTCGCTTTAGATTTCAATCACAAAAAACTCACATCTTTTTGGGTATTTCAACATTTTCTTCTCGAGATCCAAGATGTTAAAATCTAAGTGCATATTTATTTGTTTTCTGCCAATTTACTTCTACGTTGAAACTATAATCTAATCACATCATTTGGTATAAGAGTTTTTTTATCTTGACATCAAAATAAAAAGCTTTGATACCAAATGTTATGTCTAGATCAAAGCTTCAAGGTAGATGTAAATTGGCAAAATGATTTACTGTTTTTGTTAATCAGTTTTAACATCCTTATATACACAACACAATTGCAACTAGATCCACAAAAAGATCCTACAAAAATGGGAATTCAAAGATATTTGGCATATCTAGTCATGCGTGCTTGTTAATGACCGATTCTTACTCCTTGTTAAAACAGGAAAATTATCTCAAAGAGAACCCAAAAAGATCCTACAAAAAAGGGAATTCAAAGATATTTGACCTATCTAGTCCTGCATGTTTGTTAATAATGACCGATTCTTACTCGTTAAAACAGGAAAATAATCTCGGCCGATTCTCTTTGATTTTGGTTTTGGTTCAATCAACATGTCTAGAATTTTGGTTTCTTCGATCGAACCAGCCGGTTCTCGCTATGTACCGGCAGCTCGCAACAAGGGCAATATTAAAGTGATGTTGGTCAAATTATAAAAAAAGAAAGAAGAGCATTCCAAAGAGTGTAGTCTAAATGGAGTCTCTCATCTATGTCAACACAAAAGGTGTGTTTTGTTGTCTAGCAATACACACTTTTTGTGTAGTCATGGTGATAAGGACAATCAAATCCAAGGATCAATAATACTAAGATGATTAAACCAAATCGTTTGTAAGCTTTTATTCAATCATTTTAACTAGTTGTAAGACAATATTCTAAACGTAAACGAGAATCCACAATCGATATTTGGTGTTTGCTTTTACAATCAACAAACATTTGTTTGTTAGTCTAAAATGGTCATGGTTATAAATTTAAAACGAACCAAATATTAGTTTTGTTCAAATAATTTTATTTCCTTAATATCTCGAAAGTGCACTTTGAGGGGTTCAACTTCATCCCATACTTGTTTAGTAAGGTGAAACATTCCTTAAGCTGACTTATGTGGTTTTTCTCTTTCAAAGATTTAACTAGCATGTCGTCAATGTAGAACTCCATTGACTTACCCAGGAGGTTGGAAAACATCCTGTTCATAAGTCTTTGGTAGGTTGCTCCGGCGTTTTTAAGGCCAAATCGCATCACTTTATAATAGTACGTTCCCCGTTCTGTTATGAAGGATGTCTTATCTTGGTCCTCAGGGTTCATTTGTATTTGATTATACTCTGAGAACACATCCATAAAGCTGAGGAGCTGGTGCCCTGCGGTAGCTTCCACTAGCTGGTCGATGTGAGGCAGTGAGAAACTATCTTTAGGACATGCTTTGTTCAGATCTGTGAAATTCACACACACTCGCACGGTGCCATTTTTCTTCTTCACTACGACTGGATTCGCTAGCCAGTCGGGATATTTCACCTCCTTGATGAATCCAACGCTTAGCAACCCGGTGACCTCACTATTAACAGCTTCGGTCTTATTAGATCCGAATTTCCTACGTTTTATCGTACTGGTTTGTGATTCGGATCCACATTGAGCTCGTGCGAGATGATGCTTAAATCGATTCCGGGCATATCAGCTGTTGTCCATGCGAAGGAGCCGGAATTTTCTTTGAGGAATGTTATTAGTTGATCCTTTTGAGCCTTGGAGAGCTCGGACCCAATTCCTACCTTCTGGTCAGGATGAGACCCATTGACCACAACTTTCTCGATAAAGTCTTTGCGAGGTCCGATGAAGCCTGGACCACTCTTCTTTTTGGTCAGGTGATATGCGAGCTCGACCTTACGTTGTAGTTGATATATGGCGCTTTCCTCTGCTATCTGGAACCCTGCCATGTAACACATTCTGGATTCCTTTTGACTCCCCTTAACTGTTGCGATTCCATTCTGGGTAGGGAATTTTATGCATTGATGGTAGGTTGAGTATACAACCCTCATTGAATGTATCCAGGTTCTTCCTAGGATGTCATTGAACGGGGCTGGCCTATCTATTACCGTGAATTCGACCATCCTTCTTACTCCGGCTGCTATTACAGGGAGTTTTATCATTCCAAGAGATAATGTGGTTTCCCCGGAGAAACCGGTTAACACCATCTTATTCTCCTCGATTTCGTGATCTGGTATATCCATTTCCATAAGAACACTTAGGAGGATGAGTTCTACAGAACTCCCTGTGTCCACGAGCATTTTGGTGAGCTCGTATTCACCCACTTCTAGCATGATTAGGAGGGCATCATCATGTGGGGAATCTAGCTCGACGGCCTCACCTTCCCAGAACGAGACCTGTGTGTCAGGTCCTTTGAATGGGGTCTTGTCACGTACGTCGATATTTACCCTCCGCTGATGTTTCTTAATTGAATTTACGGAGTTGCGACACAACTGGGATCCTCAGTGAATAACGTTAATTATTTTCTTCGTGCTGGGGAGAGGTAGGTCTGTCTCCCTGTCTTTGGGGGGATCTCGCTTCGTCGCATCCTCGGCTGAATGTTCTCGCATAAGATCGTCCGCAGATGGGCGATCTCACCTTTCATCGTCTCGAGCCGGATAATAGTTCTTCCTCGGAGGAGGTTTCTCCAGTTCGATTTTACCCAGCTTTCCTGCTGCGAATTTGGCGGCGAGCTGCTTCTTCACCTCATGGCACTCCTCGGTCGAATGACCTTTGATTTTATGAAAATCACACCACTTGCTGGGATCGTAAGGCTTGAATCTGTTATGAGGTGGGCTTCCTACTGAGTACGAATGTATCCCCTGATTTTGTCTCTGATCTTGGGACTCTTTTTTCCCGAAATTTTTAGGTCATTGGGAGTTAGTCATCTGAGCTTGCTTAGTCGAGGTTGCGGGTGCATGCGGCTTTGGTTGAGCTGCACTCACCTCTTCGAGAATAATTTAGCGCGAAGCACGGTGTAGTGCATCATCTAGTGACACGGGCTCCCGGACTGTGAGCTCCTCAAAGAATTTTGAGGTTTTTTGCAATCCGTTTTGGGGGGGGGCTTTCAGGGCCGTTGGGTTATGTAGATCGGCGATTTTTGCCTTGATGGCTTTAAAACTGTCAATGTACGAGTCACCTGGCTTTTGAGCAAGTACCCACAGATCGCCTCCGGGGTCTCGATCTGGATGAATACCGAATATTGCTTCAAGAATACAGCTTGAAGTTGAGTAAAGTTGTCAATCGAGTTTGGTTTCAGGGAGGTGAACCATTCCAAGGCCGAATCTGTTAGATTTTCGGCGAAAAAACGACAGCGTGCTGACTCGAGGTCGCCCCCGAGTAGTCACACCTTTGAAAAGGCAAACTTGAAACTTCTCGTAAATGCCTTAGGGTCGGTTTCTCCGTTATATCGGAGAAATTGGATGTTCCCGACATCGCCTAGCTGGGGGCTCACGATCCGTGAGGTGAATTTTGATTGACTTCATCAATTACCTTAACTATCTCGGGTGCTAAGCTTAGAGCAGCGTGGACCTGCGATCTGATCCGCTGAAGTTCGGCACTCGTTTCTTCGTAGTATTTCTTGATCAATTCAAACCCATGTGAGCTGCTGGATCCCAGGTTGTTTTCATTATTGCTCGAGAAGCGGAGCAGAGATTCTCCGGCAGGCTGGGAATGGTTGTTGCCGCCATTCTCAGGTCGTTCTTCGACCTTAGGATTATCCCGAGGCTCGACTTCATTGGCGTTCCCAGAGCGATCCTGACCGATTAGTCGGTTTGAGGTCGGATCTACTCCCAGTAGGGTCGCAATTGGCGTAGTTCCTCTTTCCGCGATCTGGGTCGTGGAAGAAGTGAATATGGGGTCCGATATCATCGAGCTGAACCGTGAGGCAGTGGCTGAGCCAACCATTCTGCTGGTTGAAGCATTGATATTGGAAAAATTTAGCCTCGTTATTGGTGGAGGTGGGAATAGCAATCCTTCCTGATCAGGGGCAAAAAGGGAATGTGTCCAGGTGGGAGGGCAAACCGTCCGATGGCGCCTGCCCGAGCCGTTCTTTCGAGGTCATCGTGGCGAGCTGCCATTAGGTGATTCTGTTTTATGAGGAACGATATTAAGTTCTGGATCTCAGCTATTTGATCCGGAACCAGCTGGTTTAAAGCTACAGGTCCCGAAGGATCAGCAGTATCGTCGATCCCAGTGGTGACACTCGCTCCCGAGGTGGTAGTGAGAACGTTTGTTGTTCCATCTAGGTTTACCGGAGCAATGTCGTCAGACTGGGTTAGCGGGATGGAGGTATTTATAACTCTAGATGAAGTAGTAGTGACTACTGCATTTGTTGTGTCTGCCATTAAATTTTTTCGAGTGATCAATTTCGTAGGTTACAAGGAGGAAGTTGTTTTGCTCATCCCCACAGACGGCGCCAAATTGTGAGAGCAGAATCTCACAACCTCAATTCTTAGCTTGCAGGTTGTATATTCTTGAGAATTACTTAGAAGATTTAGAGAGAAAATAGTGTATATTATTATTATGCCAAGAATTCGGTCTTTACATTGTAGTTGATATTCGAAACTTATACATGCCCAAAAAATGTAACCGCTTAGTTCTAATTATACGTATTAAATATAGACTTAATTTCGCAATCTAAGACTTTTTTGCTGAGCTTGATCCTGGGGTTTTGAGTTAATATGTTTGACTGTTGAGATGCGGCCTCCTGCTCCCGGCGATCTCGTCCTTTCCTACATGCTCGGTTTCCTCTAGCTTGTAGACCTGTTCTGCCAGATCTTACTGTGAGCTGGGCCTTCTTGGTTAGGTCTGTTTATTCAAGCTGGGCCTAGAGCGTGAGATTTGGGCCCAACACCTAGAGCGTGAGAACTCTATTGTATACATATAGCACATAATAAGGATGTGTGTGTGTGATAGTTGGTAGAATACGAGTGAATTATATACACTGAGCAAGTTACTAATATTAAATCTTTTGAACAACATGAAGTTAGTTATTGATAGATACTACGAACCATAATCAGAGACACAAACCATAACCATAGACACAAAAGACTACACACATCATCACCAACCATAACCATAGATACAAAACACTACATACATCATCGCCAACCATCAACAGAGACAAAAAAAACTACATACATTCAGACATGAATTTAGACAGGAATGGAAACACTTACCATGTGGTGTTTGGCAGCTGAGGACGCGTCGGAGACAGCACTGTTGTATACTCATGCCGGTTAGGCACCCTTAGAAGCGCCTCAAGCACCCTAAGTTGCTCATCCTGGAGGTCGGCTTGAAATTGTGCATTGTCATCAATCTGATCAACTTCGAAGTGGTTGACTGAGTGATTGCTATGACCATCGGAATTCTGCAGAGGAACACTCGAATTGGTAGATCTTGGAATCGTATGCGCTTGAGGTTCAGATGATTGTCGATGGATTGTCTGACCTTGACATGGAGAGCATTGGGGTTGTTGCTCTGAGGTGCTCTGGAAAAGCTGGGTCGGCGGTGGAAAGTCCCGGACATTGACGGTTGCTTATGGCGTGGGGAGGACAAGAGATTTTGTTTTTATCTGAATAAATGCAGATCTAGTTAACAATTATTATGTGTGACATATACTATGACTTTTTATAAAACGAAATGCTTGGAACTAAGGGATTGAATAGAATGCAAACAAAATAGAAAAAAACACCATCTATAAAACAAAAAATTGAATAAAATAGAAATTAATTAATGGGGTTAGTGAGAGAGAAAGGTCATGGGCAATGTTGGAGAAACCACGAACACTGGTACGATTGTAGGGTCGTTCTCCTTACATTTAGATGCAACGTTCCAAATTTCATAACATGCATAAGATTCACATCTCACATATCTATCATTTTCACTTTAATGTCTCATCTCATGGATAGCAAGTCCATGCGTGTGTATACAAACTACAAGAAACCAATTGTACTGTTGGTGGCCAAATCATATAGTGTATAGAATATTGTGTTTAGATTTTACAATTTTCATTTTCATGTATCAAGAGTTATATATTTAAGATATAATTGCACAAACAATCATTTTTTCAAATTTTCTAAGATTTTAACACTTTTGTTTTGAAAAAAAATAGTTACCACTTGAAAAGTCGATAAATTACACCGAAATTCATTTTTTGGTTCTGCATCTCCGACATCGTAATCCAGATTTATTTGGTCTCCTTGTACGAAATTGTCGAGTACGAGATCTTCAATGGTAGTCATCAATACATCATCATCATTTTCTGTTTGCAAAAGAGTCGGTTCTTTTTTTTCATATTCCCCTGAAACGTTTCCCCTCGGATTCACTTTTTGTACATTTCCACAACTGCTTCGGTTTCTTTATGTACGGGTACAAAATATAACAAACTTGATCCGCTTGTGAGGCTTTTTGCAATATAAAAATATATATATAAGTAATAAATCAGTATATATATATATATGTATATATATATGATATCGACATTAATAAGTACGTACCTAGAATAAATGGTTCGTATTTGTTATATTTTCTCGATGAAAGAACGTCTACAACACCACCATTGCTCCCCCGAGTGCCTCTACCGATAACAGGGTCATACCAATTATACTTAAAAAGTTTGATTCTCAAATTGACCATCCCCTCGTACTCGAGTTCTATGATATCATTTAAGGTCCTGTAGAAATCCTCTTCATCAGATGCATCAGTGTAATTTTGACCTTTAACACAGACCCCATAGTTACATGTCTTTCGTCCAGCGCCGTGATTCTGCATATGAAACAAATAGCCTCTGGTAAAATACATTGGCTAGGTTTTGACCTTATTCAAAGGCCCATGCACTATCTCTTGAACCCAAGTAGGAAATGGATTCGTGGCGTTCCAGTAAGTAACCTGCATATATATAAAAAATAGCGTAAATATATATAAGTATAAATATATGCATAGTTATGAATATTTTTTAGACATACATATTCTTTCACCCATAAATGATATTCGTCAGCTCTTTTCGCAGAGAGTTCTTTTTCAGAAAGTCCTGGATATTTTGCAGAAATAAATTCCTCGAACATTTTACACAAGACCAACATAAATATGAGAAATTAAACAAAGATTATATATATTAAAACGCAATCTGGGAGAGATGCCAACTGATATACCTCTCAATTGGCTAAAAATAGTCATAATTTCGTAAAACATATGCATGTGCGTATTGATAGTCTCTCTCTGAGAGCCATATTTCATTCATTTCTCCACTTGGATGACCTACGTGAGTAAATATAGAAGATACTCCAGGGACATGATATACGGGGATTTCACCTTCATCGAATCTTGTTAACCTGACCAAATCAGTGAAAAAGTAATTCACATTAAAATACATAGCATGTGTATACAAATTAAATGGCAAAGTGGACATGATGTGATTGATTTTAGCAGTTACCTTGATTTCGTTTGTATATTCGCAGAAAAGTAGTGCTCTGAGAAATAAGCAATCTCGTCATTGATATATGATTCAACAATCGATCCTGCCGCATATCTTTTGTTCTTTGCTTTCCCTTTCAACTTTTTGAAAACCCGTTCAAAATGATACATCCACATATACTGGACAGGGCCTCCTAATTCAACTTCGTAGGGGAGATGTATAGGTAGGTGCTCCATCACATCGAAAAATTAAGGTGGAAAGATCTTTTCCAAATTGCATAGGATTAAAACTATGTTCTTTTTTAGAATTTGAAAGCGACTTTTATGCAAAGTTCTTGAACATAAGTCCCGAAAAAATGCTCCAACCCCTACAATATAAATTCAAACTGCATGAGGTTACTATATAAATTACTATAATCATATATATTTAAAGAAATAGTCGTAATTAATTAGTACCTGATAACGTAAGGTGGACATTCCGGTGTAGGAGTTCTGCAAAGATAAATAGAAGTAACCGCTCCATAAAAATATGGCAGTCATGACTCTTCATGCCTGAAAACTTTTGGTTGTTCATATCAACACAAGTAGCTATGTCTGAAGAATAACCATCTGGGAATTTAACTGCATGTTTCACACATTCCAATAAACTTTTTCTGGCTTCTTCTGTCAAAGTGAAGGCTGGGAAAAGAGCTTTACCATCACTAGCAATATGTAAGTGTGGCCGAGAACAAAATTGTTCTATATCCAATCTTGACATGATGATGTCTTTCGATTTACCCTTCACACTCATAAGAGTATACATGATGTTGTCAAAAAAGTTCTTCTCTATATGCATCACATCAAGACAATGACGGAGATTGAGGTCCCTCCAGTACGGGAGCTCTCAGAATATGCTTTCCTTGTGCCAGTTATGTTGCTTCCCATAACCCGGCTTCTTCTTTTCGTGACCGTTTCCACCGACGTCCTTTGTTTTCGATGGATTTACACCAGCCAACCGCTCGTAATAAACTTGCTCACCGGTCAAAGATGGAGGTGGATACTCTCTCGAAGCGTCTTTTCCCTTTAGGAAATCTTTTTTATTCCTCCTCAGTGGATGATCATGAGGAAAAAATATTCGGTGACAATCAAACCAACACGCTTTCCTTCCCTTAGGTAGATAAAAAGACTTTGTATCTTCCATGCAAACTAGACAAGACAATTTACCATGGGTTGTCCATCCGGATAACATGTTATACGCCGGAAAGTCACTTATCGTCCACATCAGCACTGTTTTTAGATTGAAATTTTGATTCAAAGACACATCGTATGCATCGACGCCATTAGACCACAACTCTTTTAACTCCTCAATAAGAGGTCGGAGGAAGATATCGAGAATAGCTCGCGGATGATTTGGCCCATAATTCAGAATAGTAAGAAATAAATAATATGTATTCATGCACATACCAGGGGATAAATTATATGGAGTCAAGATCACAGGCCACATCGAATGATTACGAGACATGCCAAATGGATTGAACCCATCCGTACATAATCCAAGATAAACATTACAGGATTCTTCGGCAAACCGGGGATTTTGCTCTTGAAAATATCTCCACTCCGCCGCATCAGAAGGATGATCCATTTCTCTCTCCTTTGCTTGGTGTTCGGCATGCCATCTCATTACCGCTGCAGTCTTCTCGCTTTGATACATTCTCTTTAATCTGTCAGCAATAGGTAGATACCACATACGACTGTATAGTACTTTGGTTCTACGCCGGTCGTTCTTAGGCTTCCATCTTTATGCACCACAAAACAGACCTTTATCTTCCTTCTCGTCATCTTTCCAGAAGATCATACAATTGTTAATACAAACATCAATTGTATGATATGGGAGACCTAAATTGCACATCAATTTTTCTGTCTCTTAATGTGAACCGGTTGACTTGTTTCCTTATGGTAAATAGTCTGTCAAGATTCCGCAAACCGAATCTACTAACTTTTCACTCATATTATATTCTGCCTTATTTTGCATGACTCGAGCAGCTAAGGATAACTGCGAGTGACCTTCACGACAACCATCATATAATGGAGTATTCGCTCCTTCTAACAAGTCGTAGAATTTATTTGAATGGTTACGTACCGGTTCTTCTACATTTTGATAACTACCATCCTGATGATAGTTATCAAAACTCACGTTATCACGAAATGCATAATTCACCATATCCACATATCTATCTTCTACTACATTACCCATGTCTTCACCCCCACTTAAATGCGTCGGATCAACATAACTCGTTCCTAAATCTATAGTGATTTCTTCTCCATGCTTATACCAAAAATAATAATCTGGCATAAATCCTCTACTATATAGATGATTCCAAATTCTAGTCCCCGTGAGAAATTTGTCGTTCTTGCAAACACTACAAGGGCAGTAAAACTTACCCCCATTGCTCTGCGCTAGAGGCTGGTTATTTGCAAATGCCATGAATTGTTCCACCCCGTGCTGAACTCTACCAAAAAATTTCCCGTCTCTTCATCGATCCGCTTATACATTCACTCCCAAAAACTACTATAATTGTAATTTCCCGACATTATATAAAAAAAACTGTTTCTCTTCTAAATTTCGTGTTTTTGTTTTGTTTAAGAGAATGAGGAGATTGTGAGAATGAGGAGAACGATGGTCTGAAGTTTTCATTTATAGACAATTTTCCAACTGATTTGCGACTACATAGCGACTGCTGTGCGAATACGATTTGTAGTCGCAAAAAGTAGGTACAAGTAGGTGCAACAAGAATTAAACGTGTTAAATGCTGTTATTTTACGACCAACAAACGACTGTTTTGCGACCCGCCGAATAAGTCGCAAATTAGTCGCAAAAGTAGTGACTACTTTGCGACTAACGTTTTCCGACTCAACGGTAGTCGTAGATTGGTCGTAAATTCGCGACTAATTTGCGACTAATACTTTTGGTCCTGAATTACCGACTATGATGCGAATCTTTTCATATAGTCGTTACCTAGTCGCACAATAATAGCTAATTAGTTGTAATACTTTACGACTGCGTGTGTAGTCGCAAATTGTAATCACGAAAGCCCTGTTTTCTTGTAGTGTTTAGAGATGGCTCGCGCACTTGCTGCTCGTGTCCGTTGGGAAGCATTGGTCATCGATATTGAAGACGGTAGTGACCAACGGCTCCTCGTTTGTCAAAAACCTTTCCTGAAAATATAACT
The DNA here is from genome assembly GCA_030161315.1 of Eutrema japonicum. Lineage (NCBI taxonomy): Eukaryota > Viridiplantae > Streptophyta > Magnoliopsida > Brassicales > Brassicaceae > Eutrema > Eutrema japonicum. Next base: position 21,349,158 of record BSQW01000008.1, read on the forward strand.
CATCCAAAAGAAAAACAGTCAAAATCTTGCTTTGTTACGCCGAGGAAGAAAGGAAAGAACTTGTATTAATTACACTAGGTGAGTACCTGCGCATCGCGCGAGTTTTTATCCGGAAACTTTCTTTTAGTTTTTTTTTGTTGACAAAAATTACTTTTAGTTTTTTTTCCAGTTTTCCTTCTTCTATTCGTATTTGATCATAATTAAACTTCTTAATTGATACACAAGAGAAATAATTATCTCGTGAATCAGTGTCTTACCCAATGTTTGTCATATAAATAAAAATCAAAGGATAATTCTTTAAATCTAACTTTGATTTGGATATTTGAGAAGAAAATTTAAATCAATGCAATTTTAAATGCTCATGTCTTAGTTAATCATTGAAATATATAATAAGGTCTAATTATTTTCCCAAAAGTATGACGTTCCTACTTGTTATTGTACTGTAAGTGGCAAATAACTATTTTCTATATATCTATGTATAAAATGATAAGCAATTAAGATAGAGAGAAAGAGAAACTTTAAAAAAGAGTGAGTGATATTTCGGTAAAGAAAGGTAATTTTTTTTTGGTGCCACGTGTCAACCTTTCCAGTGCTGACGTGGCAAGCAGCTGGAGAGAGTTGGCCATCTTTTATATATTAGACTAGGTTTTACACCTACGCTACGCGTGGGTATTATTTTTAATACTATTTTGATAAAAATCATATGCGAACAATTATATTTATTGAGATATTATTTTGTGTATAATGGTGATTATAATAATATATATTAAAAATATTGCAGTTTTAATCTTAGTAATTATATATAGTTTGTGAGGTTTCAATGGTCTTGTTTTGAATCTATATATGTCCCGTTTGAAAAACGTATTATATGGTCAAACATTTATGAGTTAATATATCAAAGCTAACTAAAAGTGTAACAAAGTAATCAAATGCTATTTAATAACCATTGTATTGACACGAAGATAAAATATTATACATCACTTCTTTAAATAAAAAAAATAAGTTTTTTTTAATCATTTCCAGTTTCATCTCTGTTATATATGTTTTCAATGCAAACAACAAAAAAAATTTAAATTTATTCTCTTTCTTTAGCTAATTTAACCAATACAAATTTTTAATTTAATCTACTAAATTGAAAAAAGCTAGTAAACACAACTCTTGCTTTCACATTCATGATAACTTTAATTTTGAAAGTAAGACAATAGATAAATAATATAAAATAAATTTTGAAACTAATTTAAAATCACAAAAGATCGACAATTGTTTTTCAGTTTTATCTTGAAGATGTAAATACTGGACTTTCATCTCGTAGCATATTGGTGTAGGTAACTTTTAAATGATTTTTCAATAATTGTACCTTCTTCCAATCAGAGTGAATAATGTTTTTCTCATATTCATTTTCATTATCGTTATATATGTTTTTTATAAAAAAACAACAAAAAAAGCAAAAAAGTCAAAAAAAAAATTATTTCATTCCTTAACTATTTTAATCAATACAAAATTTTAATTTAATCTACAAATAAAAAAACAATGTAATAAACACAACTCTTGCTCTCATATCTATGAAAAAACCAATTTTGAAACAAAAAAAAATGAATATGATATGAACTTTGAAACAAATTTATAATAACAAAAATGTTGACAAAGTAAATATACTTTTTGTAAATTTTCCATTGGAGAGATTGAAGCAGGAATTATGTATGGTGACATATTTAGTGTGGTAACTTTTCAATGGTTATTCGATGAGATCATAAACTTAAGCGATGAAGATTTAATTCTCATACTTAGGGGTCATTACAAATAATATTGAAGTAACAAACATTATTTTATATCTGAGAAGATTGGTTTACACATAGTTTTTTTCCCTTCATTATAGTCGTCTTTCTCAATCCATGGATGAATTCTTTCTCATGCCATTTTTTTAATTCCATCAGAGCATAGTTTTAATCAAGAAGACAATTAAGTAGGCAAAATCAATACACTTAGAGGCCTATAGCATCAAATTTTATTAGTAATAGCTTTTATTTTGACATATAATTTTTTTTTTTTGTTAAGTTTTTTATGTTGATTTTCCATAGAATTAGCATAAATATCAGGTTAATTTCCTTTTAAATGATTTTTTCTTTTGTCAACTTAGCTTATTTATTTTTGATTTTTGATTTTTTTTCTTTTATTAATTTAGCTCTTTTGACATTTATTTCCATTTTAAGAGACACGAAGTTTTGACATATAATTTCCTTTTTCTTATTTTCTTTGTTAAATTTTTTGTGGTTATTTTCTATAGAGTTATCATAGATATCAAATTAATTTTCTTTTAAATGATTTTTTCTTTTCTTAATTTAGATTTTTTGATATTTATTTCCATTTTAAGAGACACGATTTTTTGGAATTCTTGACATTATTTAATATTTAATTAGAAGTACTAATTTAGCATATTTTAATTAATCATTTAAAATTCTATGTGTACATCCTTAGATGCATATATCATTAAATTCTATTAGTATAACTAGGTTTTTCATCCACGCTACGCGTGGGTATTGTTTTTAATACTATTTTGAGAAAAAAACATGCGCGAGCAATTATATTTATTGAGATATTATTTTATGTATAATGGTGATTGTAATAATATATATTAAAAATATTATAATTTTAATCTCAGTAATTATATAGTTTGTGAGGTTTCAACGGGCTTGTTTTGAATCTATATATGTCCCGTTTGAAAAACGTATTATATGGTCGAACATTTATAAATTTCTATATCAAAATCAACTAAAAGTGTAACAAAATAATCAAATGCTATTTTAATAACCATAGTATTGACACGAAGATAAAATATTTTATATCACTTCTTTAAATCAAGAAAATAAGCTTTTTAATCATTTTCAGTTTCATCTTCGTTATATATGTTTTATTTGCAAACAAAAAAAAGTTATAAAGTAATTCTCTTTTCTTAGCTAATTTAATCAATACAAATTTCTGATTTAATCTACTAAATTGAAAAAACTAATAAACACAACTCTTGCTTTTACATTAATGACAACTTTAATTTTGAAACTAAGACAATAGATGAATATCAAATGAATTTTGAAACTAATTTAAAATCAAACAAGATCGACAATTTTTTGTCACTTTCATCTTGAAGATGTAAAGACCGGATTTTTGTCTGGTAGCGTATTGGTTGTGGTAACTTTTAAATAATTTTTTTAATGATTGTACCTTACTTCTTACAATCAGAATGAATACGTTTTTTCATCATATTCATTTTCATTCTCGTTATATCTGTTTTCTATAAAAACAATAAAAAGAAAAAAGTTAAAAATTATTTTCCTTCCTTGACTATTTTAATCAATACAAAATTTTAGTTTAATCTATAAATCGAAAATTAATGTAATAAACACAATTTTTGCTCTCATATCTATGAAAAAATCAATTTTGAAACCAAAACAATATATGAATATGATATGAACTTTGAAACAAAGTTATAATAACAAAAAAACCGACAAAGTAAATATACTTTTTTAAAATTTTACATTAGAAAGATAGAAACATGAATTTGGCCTGGTGGCATATTGGTTGTGGTAACTTTTCAATGGTTATTCGATGAGATCATAAACCTAAGCGATGCGGATTTAATTCTCATAGTTAGGGATCATTGGAAATAATATTAAAGTAACAAACATTATTTTATATCTGAGAAGATTGGTTTATACATAGTCATTTTTCCTTCATTATATTCGTCTTTCTCAATCCATGGGTGAATTATTTCTCATGCCGTGCTTTTTTTTTTATTCCATCAGAGCATAACTTTGATCAAGAAGAAAATTAAGTAGGCAAAATCAATACCCTTAGAGGCATATAACATCAACTTTTATTAGTAATAGATTTTATTTTGACATAAAATTTCCTTTTTCTTTTTTGTTTGTTAAGCTTTTATGTTGATTTTACAAGAGTTAGCATAAATATCAAGTTAATTTCCTTTTAAATAATTTTTTCTTTTGTCAATTTACCTCTTTTGATATTTATTTTTATTTTTGATTTTTTTTTCTTTTGTTAATTTAGATCTTTTGATATTTATTTCCATTTTAAGAGATACAATTTTTTGGCATATAATTTTATTTTTATTTTTTTTGTTTGTTAAGCTTTTTATGTTGATTTTTCATAGAGTTATCACATATATCAAATTAAATTTTTTTAAAATAAATTTTTCTTTTGTTAATTTAGATTTTTTATATTTATTTCCATTTTAAGAGATGATTTTTTTGAATTTTTTACATTATTTAAGATTTAATTAAAATGCTAATTTGACATATTTTAATTGGTCATTTAATATTTTAATTGGTCATTTAAAATTCTATGTGGACATCCTAAGATGCATATAGCATTAATTTTTATTAGTATTATAAGATTTTATTTTGACATATAATTTCCTTTTTTATGTTAAGATTTTTATGTTGATTTTCCATAGAGTTAGCATATATATCAAGTTAAGTTCCTTTTAAATAATTTGTTTTTGTTCATTTAGCTCTTTTGATATTTATTTCCATTTTTGATTTTTTTTTTTTTGTTAATTTAGTTCTTTTGATATTTATTTCTATTTAAATAGACACGATTTTTTGGAAATCATGACATTATTTAAAATTTAATTAAAATGCTGATTTGACATATTTTAACTAGTCGTTTAAAATCCTATGTGGACGCCTTTAAAAGCCTATAGCATCAACTTTTATTAGTAATAGATTACATAACACTTAACAATGTGTATGTAAATTATAACACCATATTCAAAATCACATTATAAACTGATGTAGTACGTATAACAGTATAATGAAACTATTAACATAATAACTTTATATATTTGACCAAAATTACTAATACCGCCATGAAAACAGGCAAAAGCTCATCTGCAGTTTCATGTATCACTGTGGATGAAGCTCTTGAGTTGGTGGAAATCTGTCCAAGAAAGCCGATGCTCTCTCTCCAAAACAAGCATGCCTATCCAGAGGCAAAGATGGTTTCAAAAAGATCACCTTGTAGGAGGAGAAAACTCTTTCAAGATTCTGACGATGATGAGAAAAAAAGGAAACACGATTCCAAAGTACAAAACAAGTATAAGAGCAAGGAGCAAAGGGATCATAATCTAACTTTCTACACCACTCTCAACTACAACTTAGCTATAGATTCAAACACTTATTTATTTTATTTTTTTGTTCTTGTAAATCGCTCGAAAATCGAAATACTAAACCAGTTACTCTGCAAAAACTTTGTCCAAATTGTTCTCATATCAATAATGTTTGTTCTCATCGAGCAATAAACTTTATATTTATTGCTTGATAGTCTTTCGGTTCTTTTTTTTTTTAAAGATAAGCCAAAATCTTTTGATTATTCATATTTACAAATTTTGACCGTTGAGATGCGAATGATTGTAACAACTTGAGAGATTATGTACGTTCGATGTGCTCCAAAAAATTGTTGAGCAAATCTTTAATGTCGAATCAGAATTATAATTTATAACTCTGATTAAAAATCTAATTTTTGTTGTGTGAAATTGATTTTTTTTTCTTCTTCTTATCACATGAAAGGTTGAAAAATGGGATAAACATAGAAAGACATTACTATCATCAATTTGAAGATTAGATTATTACATAAAGAGTCTCTGATATATATAACCAGAGATGTTTAGTTTGGTCGTTGTGTGGACTGTCGATATTATTAAAACCCAATGTTCAAAATTGTACTATGTGCTAGTCGGACGGTCGGGTCTAACAAAAAAATAGAGAATTAATTTTGAGTTTTTATAAAAATATTTTATTTAATTAATATTAAAGTATTATTTATGGTTTTTATTAAATATATCAGCGAAAATATTACAAAGATGTTGACAACTCAGATGGTGGTTAAGTGTGTGTTTCCAAGTCTTGTCTCCACGGGTTTGACTCTAACCTTGTAATATTTTGTTTTAATGGAAATATAATTTATAAAACTCAGATTGGTTTGTTTAACATTGCCTTTCTTCTTTAAGGGCTTTCTTAATTTTAAATGTTAGCCATTATCTTATATATGTTGCTTTATTGATAATTACAATATATAGAAACTCATCTATTTGTATTGACAGAAAATATTACTATTTGAGGAGTAATTTTCGGAAATATACATTTTCACGTTTTATTATTCTTTTGATTTGTATCGACGGAAAAATACTACTATTTTGATTTTTGCGTTTTTTACTGTTTTACGAATTTTATTCAGTTAATTTTTTTTTATTGTTGGATCATTCGACTCTTTCATTAGTTTACTATTTATCCGAATAACCAATCAAAGCCTTTTTCCACTTATGAAGATTTTTATGATATTATTTTGATAAAAAAAAAATCTTTAGAGTGATTTCTCTAACTAAGTATGTGGTTCACAAAGAATTTTAATATTTTAGAAATTTAAAATTTGACTACACACTTGATATGTATGTGGTTTAAAAAGAATTTTGAAGTACACATTTATAAAATTTTATAGCGGATGTGTAAGAAATTGATTCACATTTTAATTTTTGAGAAAATGACAGTTATTTTTAACCCTGAAATTATTCCACTTCCTTTGAAAAATATATGTGGTAATACTTTTCTGTTTAAAATTGCTATTCCAAAAATATTATTCTCTATCACGAATAGCGAAGCATATAACTCTTCTGAGGTAAAATATGTGATTGAAATTCTATATTGAAGATAAACCCGAGTATAAGCAAGAAACGGATTATAATACTTGAGTTGAGATATTTTGATGCATCTAAACGGATGACAAATTATATTTAAACACAAAAATAAATATGTGTCTCGTATTAGAAAAATTAAATCTATAAAAACAAATAATATCTAAACATAAAAATAAATACAAATTATATTACAAAATTTGATTTAAAAAAAAAAATTCCAACCTTATTTTTATGTTTAGATATAAATATGGTTAGTTATTGTAGATATAAATATGTTTAGATATAAATATGTTTAATCTACAAAACAAATAATATCTAAACATAAAAATAAAAATAAATTACATTAAAAACATTTATAGAAGAAAAACAATTGATATCTAAACACAAAAATCACCATAAACCTATAAACATATTACAATAATTAAACATATTACGAAAAATAAATCTATAAAAACACATTATGTCTAACTACAAAATAAATATGTGTGTTCTATTACGAAAACTAAATTTACAAAAACAAATTATGTCTAACCACAAAATAAATATGGGTCTCATATTACGAAAATTAAATTTACAAAACAAATTATATATAAATACAAAATAAATATGTGTCTCATATTATTAAAATTAAATCTACAAAAACAAATTATATATAAACAAAAAAATAAATTTGTGTCTCATATTACGAAAATTAAATCTACAAAAAATTATATCTAAACACAAAATAAATATGTGTCTCATTACAAAAAATTATATATACAAAAACATTTGTTTTGAAACACAAATTATATTACAAAGTTTCATAAACAAAAAAAACAAAAATCCTCCTGCGGGCGCACGGGTTAAAAATCCTAAATCATCACGCTCTCTTCATATATTTAAGATCATGTCATTCCATCAAACGAGACATCCATTTTTTCCTTCCAGCTTTTATATGTATATTTTGGGTTTTCTTTAACATTTTTGTTTACCTCATACATATGTCGTTTATAATTTGATGTGGTTTTTGTTTGTGTTTGTAAGGATATGATGACTCAGCGGAGACGAAATCGATACAGAAACCGAGAGCGAAGATGACAGTGAGTATAATTATTCCCAATATTATCCTCTTTTTATTCATCTTAGATTCCGTCAAATTTCGTATATAGTTTTATCTTTATAATCTGATATTCTGGGTCCCTTTACAGTTTGTTCGGTCAAAGACGTCGCTAATGCTTGCTGCGTAACTGCTGAAGATTGCCATGGCGGTCGTCGAGGAAGCGAAACTGATCATGGCAACAAAATTTCAGGCAAAAATTCTGATTTGTTTTATAAAAAATTATATAGAGTAATTAAAATCAGAAATTTATTATTATTTTATTTTATTTTTAAAATCAGAAAGTGGCGTGAGAGTTTACCATATGAAACACAGGCGAGGCAAATCGGAGATGTAATAGTCCAATACATAACCACAAAGGATATCAAGTAAGAATATTTATGGAATTTCATCTATATTTTCCCTAACGGTGTAGTATCTCTCTGATACATTTTTGGTTTCGACGAAATTGATTATAGAGTGACGTTGGCTACATGGAATGTCGCGGGAAAGTCCCTCCGATGATCTCGAGATTGGCTTTCTACTTATAACCCTTCAAATATTTACATCATCATGTAAGTAAAAAAAATCGCATAAAAAATTCTACTATTTTTCCCCAAAAAATTACCTTTTTAATAGAAACATTTCCACTGTTTTTTCTCAGTTTGATGAATCTAATTTTTTTTTTGTTGATTTAAAATTTTGTTACACATTTCAAGAAGTGGTTCCACTAAATGCTGGAAACGTTTTCGAAGAAGAAAATAAGGGTCCAATTCCGAAATGAGAATCGATAATCCATAGAACGCTGAACAAATCAAAGAAAGAATCAATCTATGATCGATCTCCCAACAACAACAACGTTCTTCATAGGTGTCACAGCACGTCATCCTCTCCCGTCTAAGCACAGTAAATAAACTCCATTATTGTTGATCTCATGGTCGAGAATCTCGCTGCGGACCACTAGCTACAGACGAGTTCGTCGATGCTGTAACCAGTTTACCGAGTCTCGAACCAGTAGGGAATCCGGACATGGACTGGCCTGAACGAGCGTTAGACGAGAATCCTCAGATTGTTGGATCCGAAGGAAAGCTAATGAGACTGTTGAGCAGCAACACCATGCTAAGGTTTAAGTTGTTGGAGAATCCAACGGGATTGAGTAGGTTTGCTTCGGACGTAAGAAACTTGAATCAGTCACGGAACTTTGAAACACTAAAGATGAGTTGGAATGATAACAAACAAGAGAATGATAATAACTCAATGTTCGGTTCAAATTCAATATACGGATATTCTAAGATGTAAACAAATGTTAATATATTTTTTGTCAAAACAAGTGTTATATTGTTATTATCAAATTTAATTACATGTTATTTGTTTTAATTTAACAATTCTACTCAAGAGAATAGGATAGTTTGTTTCGTACGATCTTAATTAGTAATTTAATTTTTATTATACAAAACTACCAATGTAGGAAATATTCATATTAATAGTATCGGTTTGTTTCCATCACTATCATTAAAAAATGATATCTTAACACAAAAACCACACTAAACCTATTTACATATTACAATAATTAAACATATTTACAGAATGATTGAAATCTACAAAAATAAATTATGTATAACCACAAAATAAATAAGCGTCTCATATTACGAAAATGTAACCTATAAATACAAACTTTATCTAAATAAAAAATAAATATGTGTCTCATATTACTAAAATTAAATCTACAAAAATAAATTATATCTAAACACAAAATAAATTTGTGAATATATATTACGAAAATTAAATCTACAAAAACAAATTATATCTAAACAAAAAGAATAAACATAAATTATATTACAAAGTTTCATAAACAAAAATAAAATATTTCTGTGCGGGCGCACATGTTATAATCTAGTATTAAATTATTATTTATGGTTTTTATTAAATATATCAGCGAAAATATTACAAAGATGTTGACAACTCATATGGTAGTTAAGTGTGTGTCTCCACGGGTTTGACTCTTTAAAACCTGATTTTGTACCATTTTTGTCTTTTTGTTTAATGAGGGACAATATGGTAAATTAATATGTCATCTTCTTCACACAATTTCAGATTCTATGAAACCCTAATTTACATCCGCCATACAATTTTTACTCATTTTTACAATTTTTATCTTGTTTTCAACTAGATTTAACAGAAAATGATAGATATCACAACAAAACATGCTATTTCGAACCAATAAGAATTCAAAGTTTTCTTCAGTTTTTCCGATTTTTGTCCCGATTTGGGTCTAATCTGGGCGGATCTCCACCGCCTAGCGACTTTCCGGAGATTAATCGGCTTCCACTCCCGCGTTTTTGAACAGTGCTAAGACCAAAATGATATAAATCAAATAAATAAACCAAAAATTACGTAAAAGTTTATTCTTTTAACACCAGAAATATGTATTGAGGCAAAGAAAAGATATCAATAAAAAGCAAACATACTTCTCGAATCCTTCTCTTTAGATTTCGATCACAAGAAACTGACATTTTTTGTGTACATACACTCCAACATTCTCTTCTCGAGATCCAAAATGTTAAAATCTAAATGCATTTTTATTTGTTTTCTACCAATTTACTTCTACGTTGAAATTATAATCTAAATCCATCATTTGGTATCAGAGCTTTTTTTTTGGTGTCAATATAAAAGCTTTGATACCAAATGTTAGGTCTAGATCAAAGCTTCAAGGTAGAAGTCAATTGGCAGAATGATTTACTGTTTTTGTTAATCAGTTTTAACATCCTTATATACACAACACAATTGCAACTAGATCCTACAGAAAAGGAATTCAAAGATATTTGGCCTATCAAGTCATGCGTGCTTGTTAATGACCGATTCTTACTCGTTAAAACAGGAAAATAATCTCAAAGAAAAGCCAAAAAAATCATACAAAAAAGGGAATTAAAAGATATTTAGCCTATCGAGTTGATCCAAATGATCACTAATGATATTAAAGTGTTATGATATAGTGTAGAAAGGAGGTAAGATTTTCGTAAATACAAAGGAGACAACTTTTATGAAGAACAGATCGGGAGTTATAAGGGATAGGTCGGCTATATGCGATGAACAGGTCGGAGACCGCGTCCTTTGTATTTATGGTTGAAACAAGACATATTATTTAGATTTTCGAACTAGTTCCGAAGGGAATACAGTTCGGGGTTCTAAATAATGTTGTTACAACAGTGTGGAGAGAGAGAGAGAGAGAGTAATATGTGAGAGAGAACAATAAATGTGGATCCCCTTCATAAATGCATGCTAAGGGGTATTTATAGCAAGGGGATGCTGCCTACTCCCCGTGATTCCGGGGTGACGTGGCCGGGGCGACGTGGCGCTTCAAGTGCTTTTCGCGGGTAAGGTATCTTGAGACGTGCGCTCTAGTTTCTACGGTGGATAGGTTATGATGAGCTCATCGCCGAACTGCTACGTAGGTAGGGTACTATTCAGCGAGCTGCCCTCCACGTGTCATCTTCTCCCTTGGTTCCTCCAAGCAGAGTTGGTGAGTTATCAGCGCGAACTCAGTGCGCATTGTTCAGCGAGCTATCCTCGACGTGTCACCTTCTCCTTTGGTCCCTTTGCACCGAGTTGGTGGGATGTCAGCGCGAGCCCGGTGGATCCCTGTGTTGACTTTTGGCTGGGCTTGGATTTGATGGACTTTATTTGCTGAGATGGACCTAGCTAATTGGGGGTGCTAAGCCCACCTCCAACAATTACCCCTCCCCCCAGTTCGGTGTCAGGAGGCGTGGTAAATGCATCGAATTTTGATTTGTTGTTAACTCGGAACATCTCAGGTCAATCCTCAAGATTTTAAGGTTTACTGTGGAGACCGGTTGGGCGAGAACAATTGATCACACGTGTTGGTTCCTCTGCTGAAACTGGGGATTGATTGCGCGTGTCGGCCACGCGGGGGAGTGTAAAAGACGTTTCATGTTCTCCGAGGCGACCCTCCACATTCTGCGCACGGATACCGAAGCGACGTCATCATTAGGGTTTTGGTAATCCCGCCTTTTCGCCACGTGTCGGTCCGTCGTTTCGCTTTCTCCTCCTCCTATTTAAACCTTATTCCTCATTCTTCCTCCTTTCTTTCCTATTCTTCTGCGCATATACTCAAGGTAACCTCTCCTTCTCTTCTGTGAAATTTTTGTCTAGGACTCGATTTCTTTGTTTCTTCGCCGTCGGGTTGAGTTTATCGGAAGCTTTCTTCTCTATTTCATGTGATGGCGTCGATGCTGCGAAGGCCTAGGGTTGAATCTAGTGGCAAATCGGCATCTCTCAGCAACCGCGATGATTCTCCGACGAAAAGCTCTTCGCGGGACGACGGCTCGGAGCATACTTTCTCTCCGTGTCGCGGCGATGAAGCCGAGACACAGTCTTCTCCCTCGACTTTGGGGCTCACCGAGAGGGGCCGGTGGGTGGAAGATCTTCCTCCGGTGGTCGCGGCGTTGATCTGGGTGGACGAGGAGGTGGACGGACTGGAAGGGTTCAGAAGCCCAGGGTTCCGAAGCCTCCCTAGGCTTCTTACGACCTGGGGGTTCACTGACCTGGAGCACCCAGGAGTCTCTTGCGAACTTGGCGTCGAAGTGCGGATTTCCCAGATCTACAGAGCTCCGACTTCCCAGGTCGGGAGAACGTCAATGGAATCCTCCAGAGGGTTTCGTCTGCCTGTATGAGAGCTTCTTCACGAAGTGCGGGCTGCGTTTCCCTCTTCCCGACCTGTTCGTCTCGTACTGCAAGAGACGGGGGTTGGCCTTCTCCCAGATCTGCCCGTCAACGATTCAGGGCATGGTTGTGATGCTGACTCTCGGGTAGGAGTGCGATATGGTGGTGACTCCCCGTATGTTCGAGGATCTCACCTATCAGAAGGGGAACTCGGCGTACCCGGGAACGTATTATGCGTCTTTCAAGCCCAAGGTGGATACGATCGAAGATAAGCTGAGCAAGGTGGACCATTGGTCTCGTAGTTACTTCTTCGTTCGTGCTACCAAGGTGGTTGGTCTTGACCCAACGGGAAGATGCACTCGGGATTAGAATTTTTCTCCGGGTAGGGGCTTGCATATCGTGTCACATGTCATCTTACAATTCTAACTGACGATGTGGTTTTACTTTCAGGTCTGCATACTGCCGGTATCAAGCTATCTGATTACGGTGGTGTTCTAGCTGTGCTTAGGTCGGTGCGTCCGAGAGATTGGAAGTCCTTTACCCCGGAGAGAATTGAAGCAGCGATGTCTGGAAGGTCGTCGCACCTTCTTTTTTTTTTTTTTTTTTTTTAAACCGAACCGACGGTATGTCGTGAATATGTCGTTCGAGAATTTGCCATCCCGTCCTACTCGGAATCTTTCGTTGCTCATCCTTCTCCGTCTTTGGAGGACCCAGCTCGGCAAGACCCGCAACGGGCTAGTGGGTCCCCGCGCGTTCCCAGGAAGATGGCGGGCGAGGGTAAGGGCAAGATAATTGCCAAGAAGAGGAGGACCGATGTTATGGAATCGTCGTCCTTAGGTCGGGAGGATGGTCAGACCGACGTACCTAGAGGTCACCAGACCGCTGGGGTGGAGTCCTCCTTTCTAGGCCAGGAGGACGTGACGATGGCTCAAGGTACCGAGCTGCACGAAGATCATGTGGTCGAGGTATTTGAAGGGCCCGAGGTGGCAGGGATTTCGGAGACCGAGGTGTCTGTTGGCCGGGGCGGCGAAGCATCTGAGAGTCCTGGGGGCGTTGCGGTCGTAGAGCGGGTGGCCATTGAGCCCGAAGTCGTCTATGTCAGCGACGAGGCCAAGGAGTCTGAGGCCAAGTATGAGCCCGAGGTACCAGGTGGTGATGGCACCAGCACTGCGGAGGGTGGTGATGAGGAGCCCGTGGATCATAGCTTCGACTTCAGCTATGAGCGCGGCAACGCGCCCTTATTTTCGGACAAGGCCGCATGTGCCGATCTGGTCTGTGCAGCTGCCCTTGGGAGGAGGCCCCTTCTCTGCCCTGTCTCAGAAATGGCAGAGTCTGACGTCTTTCAGAACACGTTCCGCTCTCTAGTTCGGGGGAGTTGTAATTGAGATCGATATTCAAATTGCTTTTCCCTTCTTTTTAAAAAAAAAAAAAAAAAAAAAAAAAAATTGTGCCTGTTTTTGCAGACGATAGTCAACTTGGCCACCCTTGGTGAGCGGTATGACAGGCAGGTGCTCGAGCAGGAGCGGGAGAACGAGCATTTGAAGATGCATACTAGAGGGGGCGAGGAGGCGCTGTCGGCTGTTATCCGCGAGACCCGGCAGGCACTGAAGAATGAGAAGGCCCGATCCGCCGCCTTGGAGTCTTCTATGGGGCAGGTGCATGCACGGGTGATGGAGGCATATCAAGCTCTCGCCGAGCTGGAGGCGGAGAAGGCGCGATCAGCCGCTCTTGAAGAGGAGCTCGCCATCGCGAGAGGGGAGGTGGTGAAATCCTGTGGGGAGCGGGAAGCGGCCCGATCTAGGGTCGGGTGGCTAGAGGGTGCCATTGAGCGGGCAAAGGGGGCCGTTGCCAAGGAAAATGACCGGGTTAAGAGGAGATAGGCGGCTCGGAACCAGAAATAGGCTGCTAAAATAGAGAAGATTCGTGCCCATCTAGCTGGTCGGGACCGGGCTTGCCTACGCACCTCTTGCTTAGTCAGGTGGTTGGTACACGGCAGTGTCTGGAGAGAATGGAGGCTGAGGATAACTTGGTGGTGCCATCTTATCGGATGGCGAAGCTGAAGGCGGACGAGTTGAAGTTCGATGCCGAGTTGGATCAGGTTGTTTTCCCGGAGCTGAGTCCGGAGGACTTGGAGGTTCCTTCCGATCCTATCCCTGAAGTCCAGCTTCGGCAACCTCCGTCTAGCCAAACCCGGACGGCCTCGTCTCCCTCCCGAGGAGCTTTGTATCCAGCCCCAGATGCCACTGCGCCGCTTGCTCACGCTGACATTGCTGCGTTGCCCGTTCAGACCGGGATCCTGGAAGAGCCGCTGGAGTCGAACCAGCCGTTCTGGGGTGAGCACGTCACAAATGTGCGGATGGTTAGCCCGGACGATATAGATAGTACCCGTGTTGACGGGGTGTAGTTTTTTTTTTGTAGGCCAAAGTGCCATTTTGTAGATCTCTACTTTTCCCTCTCTCTTTTTTTGTAGGCCGTAGAGGCATTTGTAAATTTCTTTCTCTTTTTTTTTGTAGGCTGTAGTGCCGTTTATGTAATCTGGCGTATAGCCCTCCTCTTTTTTGTTTATAAATGAAATGAATTTTGCGAAGTGGTGTGCTTGATTTATCCCGCAAGGGTTTGGTACGAGGTGTAGCTCGGTTTAAGACACTTAAAGCTTGTGTGCCTTTCTTTTGGTGCGAGTAGCGAGCTCGGCTTAAGACACTTAGGGCTTTTGTGTCTTTCTTTTTGTGCGAGTAGCGAGCTCGGCTTTAGCACTTAATAGCTTGTGTGCTTTAGGGGTGCAAGCTTTGAGCTCGGCTTTAGCACTTAATAGTTTGTGTGCTTTAGGGGTGCGAGCTTTGAGCTCGGCTTTAGCACTTAATAGTTTGTGTGCTTTAGGGGTGCGAGCTTTGAGCTCGGCTTTAGCACTTAATAGTTTGTGTGTTTTAGGGGTGCGAGCTTTGAGCTCTTTTTTTTTTTTTTTTTTTTTTTTTGGAATCCGGAGGATAAGGTTTTATTAGATTTATAGCTGCACCCTGGTTAGGGGTTGCCTACGTACCTTTTAGTAGAAGGGATCAAACCATTCGTAGTTTGGGTAGTTACAATGATAAAGAAAAAGTGGAGCCCGGGGGGCCTAATAGTAGTACCGCTTTAGGTTTAGTGAGTTCCATGAGCGTGGGATTGCGTCGCCGTTCATTGTGGTAGTTCATAGACTCCGGGTTTGACGACCTTGGATACGAGGTAGGGACCTTCCCAATTAGCACCGAGCTTGCCTGCGTTAAGCTCAGCCGTATTTTCAAAGACCTTGCGTAGAACCAGGTCGCCTTCAATGAAGAACCTGCCTTTGACCTTTTTGTTGTAGTATTTGGAGGCTAGCTGCTGGTAGTTCTGGATGCGGAGTAGGTACTGGTCACGTTGCTCCTCGAGGAAGTCGAGCTCGATATAGAGAATGGTGTCGTTGAGGTCGGCGTGCTGTGAGAGCATAGAGCGGCGCAGGGTGGGCATTCCGACTTCGGAGGGAGCCATTGCTTCCATGCCGTGGGATAGGCTGAAAGGTGTACAATTTATCGCCGTCCTGGGTGTTGTACGGTAAGACCAGAGGACGCCGTCTAGCTCATTGGCCCAAAGGCCTTTCTTATCGTCCAGGAGTTTTTTGAGGCCGTCGTGGACTTGCTTAACCTGATCTTCCATTTCGCGCAAAAGTCTTCGAATAAGACCGATGTGAAATGGGCGCCATTGTCCGTTATGATGTCGTATGGCAGGCCGTGGCGGCAGATGATGAACTTCCAAATGAATTTGCGGATGCCCTCCGCCGTGATCTTCGCGTAGGCCTCAGCCTCGACCCACTTTGTGAAGTAGTCGGTCATTACTAGGAGGAAGCGCTTTTGGCGAGATCGGGGTAGGGGTCCTACTATGTCCATGGCCCACCGCATGAATGGGTAGGGTGCCGATGTTGTGGTTAGGAGCTCGGTGGGAGAGTGGATAAGCGAGCCGTGACGCTGACATTTCTCACACCGGGTTGCGAACTTATCGCAGTCTTGAAGCATTGTTCGCCAGTAGTGACCCTGGTTCCGGATTCGCAAGCGAGAGCACGACCGCTGGAATGGTTTCCGCCCGTTCTTTCGTGCATTTTCTTCATCACGTCGATGGTCTCTTTTCCGTGGAGGCAGGTTAGTAGGGTTCCTGTGGCGCTCCAACGGAACAGTTTGCCGTTGGTGATAGGTACTTTGCGCATCTCTTCTTCAGTCGGCGGGCTGCCCAGCGGCCCGTAGGGACGGTGCCATCCGCAATTTACAGCAGGATCTCGTGGTGCCAGTCCGGTAGCTCGGGCTCGTGGGGAGGAGGTGGCAGGTCTTCTGAGCCTGCAGAACTGTCAGGGTCTTCACTGAGGCCGTCGTTGGTGACGTCTATTTGGCAGATTCCTTTAGACAGCTCGATGCTGGGGAAGTCGATGCTTTCGACGGGGATCACGCGCCTTTGGGTTGGATCAGACGTGGAGGCTAACGCGGCGAGGGCGTCTGCTGAAGTGTTGTCACCTCGGGGAATTTTGGTGAGGGTGAACTCAGAGAATTCGGTTGCTAGACCTTGGACTACCTCGAGGTATGCGTCCATGCGGTCGAGATTGGCTTCGTACTCTCCACTGAACTGGTTGGCGACGAGTTGGGAGTCGTACTCTCCATCCGTTCTGCCCGCGTATGGTGGGAGCTTGAGTTTGCCCAAATGTCTGAATGGGATGGACGCTATTCAACGAGTGAACGGCGTATTCTGCGTTTCTTTTAAGACGCGGTCTATTTCTGGGGCCGAGCTGGTGGCCTGGTGGATTTTGGAGGTCATCGTGTGAATCGTTTCTTTCATAGCTTCGA
The DNA here is from genome assembly GCA_030161315.1 of Eutrema japonicum. NCBI lineage: Eukaryota > Viridiplantae > Streptophyta > Magnoliopsida > Brassicales > Brassicaceae > Eutrema > Eutrema japonicum. Next base: position 21,366,457 of record BSQW01000008.1, read on the forward strand.
GTTCGGTATCTCTGGTGCACTCCGAGCTGATACGTTGGGGGCGTGTTTCGTTGCCCGGGGGGGGCCTTCCGCCATGGGGGTGAATTGTCTGGTTATTCCTTCTGACTCTGATGGCGACTCTCCGAATAGATTCCTTTGGATATGCAGCATTTCCGCCCTGGAAGTTGGTTCTCGGGTTTGAGCAGCGGGGGATCCGAGATTAACCGGTCGATCACTCCGGGCTGCGAGTTCGGCGAATCGATGGTTGGTAGCGCGCGTTAACTCGTCTATCTTGGTGAGCAAGATGTGCATCGCGGAGGTCAGAGTGAGCTGGTCTCATGGTGTCTGGGGCGTGTTATGGGCACTGGAGCTATTGAGCGGGGTGAAATCTTGTGCCGTGGGCGGAGCTGGCTGCTGGCGGGGAGTCACGAGGGGCTGAATTTGAGTAGCTTCTTGGTGAATCAAGGCTTGAGCCAGGGTAGCTTGTCCCGATGGCGATTGATCGACCGTCGGAGGTGGTACTAGTGCTTTTGAAGTTGGTGGGCCCGTCATTGTCGCTGCTGTTGAGTCTGTTCTTTGCGTATAGAAAATCTCTTACGATCCCCCTCCTTCTAGTGCCAACTGTTGATCCAAATGATCACCGAGTAGATTAAAGTGTTATGATATAGTGTAGAAAGGAGGTGAGATTTTCGTAAGTAGAAAGGAGACAACTTTTATGAAGAACATATCGGGAGTTATAAGGGATAGGTCGGGTGTATGCGATGAACAGGTCGGAGACCGAGTTCTTTGTATTTATGGTTGAAACAAGACAGATTATTTAGATTTTCGAACTAGTTCCGAATGGAATCCAGTTCGGGGTTCTAAATAATGTTGTTACAACAGTGTGGAGAGAGAGAGAGTAATATGTGAGAGAGAGCAATAAATTCGGATCCCCTTCATAAATGTATGCTAAGGGGTATTTATAGCAGGGGGATGCTGCCTGCTCCCCGTGATTCCGGGGTGACGTGGCCGGGGCGACGTGGCCGGGGTGACGTGGCGCTTTGAGCGCTTTTCGCAGGTAAGGTATCTTGAAACATGCACTCCAGTTTCTATGGTGGATAGGTTATGATGAGCTCGTCGCCGAACTACTACGTAGGTAGGGTATTATTCAGCGAGCTGCCCTCCACGTGTCATATTCTCCTTTGGTTCCTCCGCGCAGAGTTGGTGAGATGTCAGCGCGAGCTCGGTGTGCACTGTTCAGCGAGCTACCTTCGACGTGTCACCTTCTCCTTTGGTCCATTCGCACATAGTTGGTGGGATGTCAGCGCGAGCCCGGTGAATCCTGTGTTGATATTTGACTGAACTTGGATTTGATGAATTTTATTTGCTGAGATGGGCTTAGCTAATTGGAGGTGCTAAACCGATCTCCAACACTAGTCATGCGTGCTTGTTAATAATGACCGATTCTTACTCGTTAAAACAGGAAAATAATCTCAGCCGATTCTCTTTGATTTTGGTTTTGGTTCAATCAACATGTCTAGGATTTTGGTTTCTTCGATCGAACCAGCCGGTTCGTTCTGTACCGGCAGCTCGCAACAAGGGCAATATTAAAGTGTTGTTGGTCAAATTATATATATATATATAAAAGAGTATTCCAAAGAGTGTAGTATAAATGGAGTCTCTCATCTATGACAACACAAAAGGTGTGTGTTTGTTGTCTAGCATGTTGATCCCGTGGATCACTAAGTGTGTTTAAAGAATGATTAGGAGATGGGAGGTGAGATTTTCGTTAATAGAGCAATTTAACCACATTTAAGACAGGTCGGGAGAAATATGAGTAGGCCGGGGGCCGTGTTTCGTTTTATTGATGAGAGAGAAGTAAACGCTTTAGAATTACGAACTGGTTCCGAAGGACGTCCAGTTCGGCGTTCTAAAGTGTTGTCTTGTTACAAAGAGAGAGAGGTCGGGTAACTTGTGGTAGGTGAGAGAGTAAAAATCCCAGTCCCCCTCATTAACGACATGAGGGGTATATATAGTCGGGGTCGGCTTCCTGCTCCCCGGGATCTCGGGCCACGTGTCGTCTGCGGCCTCTTTCGCGGGTAAGGTGGCCTAGGAGGCGTGTCCCGGCTTTCGAGGAGAGAGGTCATGATGATCTCGGTGTGGCGTGTTGCAGAGCAGTGCACTGTTTTACCAACTCTGCTCCACCTGCTCCTTCCTGCCCTTGTCAGCTCTGTAGGGTTGGTGGGACGTCGGGTCGAAGGCACATCCCTACGCGGGTAGGGTACTGCCTTACCAACTCCCACTCGCCTATTCTTCTGACACTCCCTGCTCTGGCGGGGCATCAGCGCGGGCCCGGGGGTACGTTGCTTTCAGGTCGGCTACCGAGCTGAAGAGCGGTCTTGCAGGTCGGTGACATTAAGTCCGGTGACCGTACCGAAGAACGGCCTTTCCTAAGATGGGCCTAACTAATTGGGGGTGCTAGGCCCACCTCCAACAATAGGCCCTCCCCCAGTTCGGTATCGCGAGGCGAAGTGAGCGTGCCGAAGTTGATCTAATGTTAGTTCGGCGCATCTTAGGACGGTCTTTCCGGGCTCAACTGTGTTTGCCTTTTCCGAAAAACCCGTAGGAGGTTGGCGCGTGCTCACCACGTGGGACGACAAAGGACGCTTCGTTTTTCGCGTGGACTGCCCACGCGCGGCGTGTAAAAGACGCTTTGCGTTTATCGAGGCGTCCTTTGCTTTTTGGCGTGGGGAAACGAAGAGACGTCATCATTAGGTTTTTTGGGCAGCCGTGCTTCTTTTGACACGTGTCCAGGCGTCGCTTCACTGTCCCCCTTCCTCTATTTAAACCTTCTTCCTCCTACTGTTAAAACCTTCTACGCATACTCTTAAGGTAACCTCCTTTCTCCGATTTCCTCCTTCTCTTCCTACTTTCTTCCTGTCTTTTCGATTTCCTCCTCTCCGTGCAATGGCTCCGATGTTAGACGGTATCAGAGTTGAGTCGAGCGAAGAGTCGGCGTCCCGTGGTGGCGGTAACGATTCTCCGAGTTCCTCCTCCGGTGATTCCGAACATGCCCCTTCTCCGCGACGAGGGGCAGACAGTGGGGAACAGTTGGCCCCCTCGACTTCGGGGGCCGCCCCGTTGCTCCCGGGGACCCATCTCCGGCCGAAGACGGTGGTTAGATCCTCTGGCGGCCGCGGTGTTGGCCAAGCTGAGGGTGGAACCGGGCGTCTGGGCGACCGTGGTGGCAGTCAGGGCGGCCGTGGAGGCGGAGCTCGAGTGGCCAGGGTGAGGTCCCCCCTGGTCCTCTACGAGCAGGGAGGGTCACCGACCTGGAGCACAGCGGAGTCGGTGACCCTCCTGGGGAATCTGTGTGGTTTTTCCGCCGGCGTTGAGCTCAGGGTACCCAGGGCGGAGGAGCGCCCGTGGACTCCTCGGCCGGGCTTCGTCTGCTTGTACGAGTCGTTCTTCCAGAAGTGCGGCTTGCGCCTTCCTCTCCCCGAGCTGTTCGTCCAGTATTGCCGGGCGCGGGGCTTGGCCTTCTCGCAGGTCTGCCCGTCCACGGTCCAGGGGATGATCGTGCTGCTGACCCTAGGGCACGAATGCGACGTGGAGGTGACGTTGCCTATGTTCGAGGCGTTCACCCAGCAGAAGGCAAACCCCGGGATTCCTGGGACCTTCTATGCCGCTTTCAAGCCCGCGGCGAACGTTCTGGAGGCACCCAGCTCGGGGTCTAGGGCGAGCAAGCTGTCGAAGGTCGAGGACTGGTCTCGCAGCTACTTCTACGTCCGGGCTACCGCCGTGGCTGGGCTCGATCCGTTGGCGAGATACACCCGGGATTGGAATTTTTCCCCGGGTAGGGATTTGCAGGTCGAGCTGACTTCTCCTCTTTGGTTGTCTGACTGATGATTTTTTTTTTTTTTGTCTTGCTCTTCAGGCCCTCACTCCTCCAGATTCAAGCTACCGGACTACGCAGGTCTACTTGCCGTGCTCAGGACAGTGCGTCGGAGAGAGTGGAAGTCCTTCACCGCTGCGAGAATCGAAGCTGCAATGACCGGAGGTGGTTTTTTTTTTTTTTTTTTTTTTTTTTTTTTTTTTTTTTTTGCCGAATTAACGGTTCTTCCTTCGCAGGTATAGCGAGGTTTGCCAATCCGCAGTACGCGGATTCGTTTGTTGCACCGCCGCCGCCGATACCCGAGGTGCCGGTCAGGCGAGACCCGGCACCACGGGTTGCGGGGGATTCCTCCGCGGCGACTCCCTCGAAGAGGAGGGAAGACCGGGCTGCCGGTGGGGAGACCGGCAGAAAGAAGAGGAGGGCGGGAGAGTCCTCTTCCGGGGGTCGGGAGGTCATCCGGCCTACACTGCCCGGGCCGGAGCCCGAGGTGCCTTTGGCCGTCGTGCCGGCAGGGGGGGTCGATGAGACCCGGGCTCAAGGGGGCGATGGGGTCGGCGAGACGACCGTCGTCGCGGAGGATCCTGCTGCTGTGCAGGAGGCCGAGGGTCGCAGCGCCGAAGTGGGCGGCGCCTCGGGAGGTTCCGACGATGGGCCTCGGGACTACAGCTTCTCCTTTACCCACGAGGATGGAAGCAACCAGGTAATCGTCGATCCGGACGAGTGCGCCGAGCTGGCGCAGGCCATGATGTTCGGGCGGAGGTACCCGCACTTCGTCCCGCTGGAGATGGCGGAGTCCGACACCTTCCGTCAGGTGGCGCGATCCGCAGCTCGGGTAAGCTTCTGCTCTGGTCTAACTGCTTTTAGCTAGACTTGTTGCGCGTCTTTGTTAACAATTTGTTTAATGCAGACGATGGCCCTTAGTGCCTTTCTGGCGGAGGCCTACGAGAAGAGGCTCGCCGAGCAGGCCGCCTCGATTAACTTCCTCCGGGAGTGCCGGGAGTCCAGCTCGCAGATCCAGTCTACCCGTCTCCACGGGCTCGAGAAGGAGCTGAGAGATGAGAAGGCCCGATCTGCGGCGCTGGAAGAGGAGGCGGTGCGGTTAAGAGCCCGGGCGGTCGAGGTGGCCAGTCTGCAGTCTGCACTAGAGGCCGAGAGGGACCGTGCTGCAGCTGGGTGGGATCGGGCGTCGGGGCTCGTGAAGGAGAACGGGCTCCTGAAGGGGGAGCGGGAGACACTCCGCTCCAGGGTGAAGGGGCTGGAATCCGCCATAGGCCGGGCCAAAGTGGCCGTGGCTGCGGAGAGCGATCGGGTGTCAGCCCGGTGGGAAGCGCGGAACCGGAAGTGGTCCGCGAAGATGGAGAAGATCCGCGCCCACCTGGACGGGCGCCGCCGGGCCTTAGAGCCTCACCTTCTGTACAGCCAGGTGACCGGCGTAAAGGCCTGCCTCAAGAGGATGGAAGCGGAGGACGGGGTGTCGGTACCGTTCTACCGGTATCAGAAGCTGGACGAGGACGAGGCGGCATTCGGTGCCGTACTGGACGGGATGGACTTTCCGGATTTGACCCCGGAGGATCTGGAAATCCCTCTGGACCGTGCTCACGGCGTTCTGTTTGAGCACATTATACCTGTCGCTCCCTCTAGCACCCCCGTAGTGGATCTGACCTTGGAGGCTCCGCTGGCTGCTGAGGACGTTCTTGCGGTCGCTGAGACCGTCCAAGCAGATCCCTCGATCCCGTCTGCTGACGAGGGAGTCCCCGAAGCTGCTGGGATTGTGCAAGCAGATCCCTTGGTCCTGTTTGCCGCTGAGGCCGATACGGACGCGCCGTCCGGTGAGACCGGAACCGACGTGCCACCCGGTGGAGTCGTGGTTGGGGAAGAGGGGTCTGGGCAGCCCTTCCTTGGTGAGTACGGGACCAACGCGAGGATGGTGGCCCCGGCTGATTTAGATGGCACCCGTGCTGACGGGAGGGAAGACCGACCGGCCGATGCGGCCTTGTAAAAACTTTTTTCCTTTTTGTTTTCTTCTTTTTGTAGACTGGGCCGTAGGCCGTTTCTTTTTGTAAGGACTGGGCCGTAGGCCGTTTATGCGAAGAGCGGGCCGTTGGCCCCTCTCTCTTTTTTGTAAGTGCCGTTTCGAGGCTTTTGTAACGATTAGGCCGTGGGCCATTTTTATAACAGACGAGGCCGTTGGCCCTTTTATGATAATCGAGGCCGTTGGCCCTTTCTTCTCCCTTTTTTTTTGTAAGTGCCGTTTCGAGGCTGTTGTAATCATTAGGCCGTGGGCCCTTTTCGTAATAAACGAGGCCGTTGGCCCTTTTGTATAATGAAAGAGGCCGTTGGCCCCCTTTTTTTGTGTGAATGCCATTTCGAGGCTTTTTTGATCGGTAGAGTAGGTCGTAAACCGTACTCTGTCAAGTAAGCAGGTCGTGGACCGTGCTCTTGTATTGGGTGCGAGGTAATCTCGGCTTAAGGCACTTATTGCTTGTGTACCTTGTTTTTTTGGTGCGGGTAGCGAGCCCGGCTTAGAGACACTTAATGCTTGTGTGTCTAGTAGAGGTGCGAGCCCTGGGGCCCGGCTTTGGCACTTATAACTTGTGTGCCGGGGAGAGCGAGCACCGGAGCTCGGTCCCCTTTTTTTGTAGTGCGAGCGTTTGGAGCTCGGGTTTTTTTTTTTTTTTTTTTTTTTTTTTTTTTTTTTTTTTTTTTGTAGTGCGGGCGTTTGGAGCTCGGCTTTTTTTCTTCTTCTTTTTTTTTTTTTTTTGTAGTGCGAGCGTTTGGAGCTCGGCTTTTTTTTTTTTTTTTTTTTTTTTTTTTTTTTTTTTTTTGTAGTGCGAGCGTTTGGAGCTCGGGAGCGTTTGGAGCTCGGGAGCGTTTGGAGTTCGGGAGCGTTTGGAGCTCGGGAGCGTTTGGAGCTCGGCTCTTGTGCGCAGGTCGGGGACCGTTTTCCTTTGTTTAAAAGGTTTTATTAGATTAATAGCTGAGCCCTGGTTAGGGGTTGCCTACGTACCCTTTAGTAGAAGGGATCAAGCCAATCGTAGTTCGTTTGTTTACAAAGGCGGAGAGCGGATTGGAGCCCGGGGGCTTAATAGTAGAACCGTTTGAGGTTGATCGAATTCCATGAGCGCGGGACTGTGTCGCCGGCCATCGTGACTAGCTCGTATACGCCGGGCTTGACGACCTTGGAGATAAGGTAAGGGCCCTCCCAATGTGCACCGAGCTTGCCCGCTTTCAACTCGGCGGTGTTTTCGAAGACTTTGCGGAGGACCAGGTCTCCTTCGGCAAAGAACCTGCCTCGAACCCTCTTGTTGTAGTACTTGGAGGCGAGCTGTTGGTAGTTTTGGATTCGGAGGAGGGAATGGTCCCGTTGTTCCTCAAGGAAGTCCAGCTCGCTGAGGAGGACGGTGTCGTTCAGGGCGGGCTGCTGGGTGAGCATAGCGCGGCGGGGAGTGGGGAGCCCGACCTCAGAGGGGGCCATTGCCTCCATTCCGTGCGAGAGGCTGAACGGTGTGCGTCCTGTCGACGTCTTCGGCGTTGTGCGATGGGACCAGAGGACTCCGTCGAGCTCATCGGCCCAGGACCCCTTCTTGTCGTCTAGCCGCTTTTTGAGGCCGTCGAGGATGGTCTTATTGGTGGCTTCGGCTTGTCCATTCCCTTGTGGATATCTCGGGGTGGACTTGCTCAGCCTGATTTTCCACTTCGCGCAGAAGCCTTCGAAGAGGGACGACGTGAACTGGGCACCGTTGTCGGTCACGATCTCGTAGGGCAGTCCGTGCCGGCAGATGACGAACTTCCAGACGAATTTCCGGACGTCTTCTGCCGTGACTTTGGCGTAAGCTTCGGCTTCGACCCACTTGGTGAAGTAGTCGGTCATGACCAGAATGAAGCGCTTTTGCCGAGATCGGGGTAGTGGTCCGACTATGTCCATGGCCCATCGCATGAAGGGGTAGGGTGCTACCGCAGTGGTGAGGAGCTCGGTAGGGCAGTGAATGAGTGTGCCGTGACGCTGGCACTTCTCGCACCGGACTGCGAATTTTTCACAATCCTGCAGCATTGTTGGCCAGTAGTGCCCTTGGTTCCGGATTCGCAGGGCGAGAGCCCGGCCGCTGGAGTGGTTTCCGTCGGCACCTTCGTGCATTTCTTTCATTACGTCGAAGGTTTCCTGCCCGTGGAGGCACCCGAGCAAGATTCCCGAGGCGCTCCACCGGAACAGATTGCCGTCCAGCATCGTGTATCGGGCACACTTCTTTCTTAGCCGTCGGGCGGTCCACCGATCTGCGGGAAGGACGCCGTCTGCGATATATAGCAGCAGGTCGATTCGCCAGTCCGGCAGTTCGGGCTCGGCCGGGGGCGGTGGTAGGTTCTCGGGAGGTTGGGCGTCTTCGTCAGGGTCCGCGACCTGGGGACCGATCAGATAGGCTCCCTTTGGCAGCTCGATGCTGGGGAGGTCGATACTTTCCACCGGGATTACCCGTCGTTGCTCTGGAGCCGAGGTGGAGGCTAGTGCTGCGAGGGCGTCTGCGGAAGTGTTATCGCCTCGGGGGATCTTTGTCAGGGTGAACTCGGAGAAGTCTGCGGCCATGCCTTGAGTCACCTTGAGGTAGGCGTCCATGCGATCATTCTTGGCCTCGTACTCCCCGCTGAATTGATTGGCAACGAGCTGGGAGTCGCAGTAAGCCCGGATTTTCTTTGCGCCGACCTCTTTGGCCAGGCGCAGGCCGGCAATCAAAGCTTCGTACTCGGCCTCGTTGTTCGATGCCGGGAAGGCTAGGCGGAAGGACTGCTCGAGGATCTCCTTGGTCGGGGATTCGAGGCGTATGCCGACGCCGGACCCGTGCTTGGAGGCCGATCCGTCGACGTGCAGAGTCCACACTTCGGACACCTCGCTGACTGCCAGCTCGGGTGCCAACTCAACTAGGAAGTCGGCCAGCGCTTGAGATTTGATCGCGGTCCGACCCCGGTACTCGATGTCGTATTCGCTCAGCTCGACAGCCCACTTCATTATCCGGCCGGACCGGCTCGGGCTGGAATCCGCCATAGGCCGGGCCAAGCGGATTGTTGATCCCGTGGATCACTAAGTGTGTTTAAAGAATGATTAGGAGATTAGGAGATGGGAGGTGAGATTTTCGTGGATCCCGTGGATCACTAAGTGTGTTTAAAGAATGATTAGGAGATGGGAGGTGAGATTTTCGTTAATAGAGCAATTTAACCACATTTAAGACAGGTCGGGAGAAATATGAGTAGGCCGGGGGCCGTGTTTCGTTTTATTGATGAGAGAGAAGTAAACGCTTTAGAATTACGAACTGGTTCCGAAGGACGTCCAGTTCGGCGTTCTAAAGTGTTGTCTTGTTACAAAGAGAGAGAGGTCGGGTAACTTGTGGTAGGTGAGAGAGTAAAAATCCCAGTCCCCCTCATTAATGACATATGAGGGGTATATATAGTCGGGGTCGGCTTCCTGCTCCCCGGGATCTCGGGCCACGTGTCGTCTGCGGCCTCTTTCGCGGGTAAGGTGGCCTAGGAGGCGTGTCCCGGCTTTCGAGGAGAGAGGTCATGATGAGCTCGGCGTGGCGTGTTGCAGAGCAGTGCACTGTTTTACCAACTCTGCTCCACCTGCTCCTTCCTGCCCTTGTCAGCTCTGTAGGGTTGGTGGGACGTCGGGTCGAAGGCACATCCCTACGCGGGTAGGGTACTGCCTTACCAACTCCCACTCGCCTATTCTTCTGACACTCCCTGCTCTGGCGGGGCATCAGCGCGGGCCCGGGGGTACGTTGCTTTCAGGTCGGCTACCGAGCTGAAGAGCGGTCTTGCAGGTCGGTGACATTAAGTCCGGTGACCGTACCGAAGAACGGCCTTTCCTAAGATGGGCCTAACTAATTGGGGATGCTAGGCCCACCTCCAACATAGCAATACACACTTTTTTGTGTAGTCATGGTGATAAGGACAATCAAATCCAAGGATCAATAATACTAAGATGATTAAACCAAATCGTTTGTAAGATTTTATTCAATCATTTTAACTAGTTGTAAGACAATACTCTAAACGTAAACGAGAATCCACAATCGATATTTGGTGTTTGCTTTTACAATCAACAAACATTAATTTGTTTGTCAGTCTAAAATGGGCATGGTTATAAATTTAAAACGAACCGAATATTAGTTTTGTTCAAATAATTTTGTTTCCTTAGTATCTCGTAAACCGATCGATTTTTAATTCAAGTTTGGTTGAATGGATTCGATTCAGAGAAAAAAATATACACTCTGTATAGAAAGATCTAGAATATGTAAAATATTCTTTAGTATATTTGTTAATAATTATTATATTTGTATTTATGGAAACTATGTTAATTTATCATTCTATTCTCTATATAAAGATATGTAACTATTATTGTAATTCTTATGAGAGTCAATATACTTTTTCCTAAACACTAATGTGTTCTTCTCACATTCAATATGGTATCAGAGCCACAATGATCTAACGATCCGCTCCGTTCCTTGTTTTTTTTTTCTTCTTTCTTTTAAGTCAAAATGCTTCCATTATCCAAGTCTATCATGGATCTCTGAATCCGAGCCACAATGAGCTAACGATCGGTTCCGTTCCTCGTTTTTGTTTTTCCTATTAAGCCACATGCTTCTCAATTCAAGCTCAGCATGAGCCTCTGAATCCAAGTCATGAATTGTTTTCTTCAACCAAATCATGTGCTTCTAAAATCAAGCTACAAGCTTCTTATCTGTTTTTTTTTCTTTTCTTTGAATTGAGAACAATCCCAAGACGTCACCATGCATCATGAGATCCCGTGACTTCTAACCATCCCAAGACGTCACCATGCATCATGAGATCCCATATCGTTGTTGCACCTTCAGCTCAACACCAACGACAACAACATCTCCGTCACATCTTCACCAAGAGACTCCGGTCCTCACCATCGCCGACATTGACTTCGTCAACAAACTTCTCTCTACCATCAAGGTTTCTGATGAGCGCACGCCACATCTCTTGTACATCCGATCAGACCAGCAAATGACCACGTTGGTGTCTCCCAGATTCATCGCCTAATTTCAAACCAATGATTTCCGCCTCTTATTCCACTTGCTCACACCGCCTCCACCGCTTTTTCTATCCACGTTTATGGAAGCTCTAACTCACCGTTTCAATAACGCATACGAATGACCAGTCGACAAGATTCTCTCTCAACGATATCATCAGTCATCATCTATGGTCAATCTCAAGCGTCACTCCCGCTATTTCTCCATGACCGCCTTGAGATTGAGGGGGCATATAGAAAGATCTAGAATATGTAAAATATTCTTTAGTATATTTGTTAATAATTACTAGATTTGTATTTATGGAAACTATGTTAATTAGGTTATCATTCTATTCTCTATATAAATATATGTAACTATTATTGTAATTCTTATGAGAGTCAATATACTTCTTCCTAAATACTAATGTGTTCTTCTCTCATCACATTCAATACTCTGCTCTGAGATTGTTTGGAGTGATTATCGAATTCTGCAGCTGTGTAGGAGAAAGGTTATCCAAAAAACAGCTAAAAGTTTCTTTTTTATGTATGCAATTATCAATTTTATCAGTTTGGTTATGTGCGATTATCAACATGCAACAAGCAGTGGAAGACGTGGCGAGAGATCTCCTTCAAAATGCAGATCAGTGAGTGGAAAGAGAAGAGAAAACAGAAAAAAGGAGAAGATCGTAAGAAGAAGAAGAAGAAGAGATGATAATTTCCTGCTTGACATTATTTACATTTACACTGCTGATTTTTGTTTTTCTTTTTAAATCGAAAATATCTATTTTCATAGTTTTTGTTTTTAAATCGAAAATATCTATTTTCATATCTGATTATGACAATGTTTAAACAGTTAGTTAGTCACAAACTCTATATTCATTACACTCTCTATGCGACCCAAGATATCTCCAATAATATTCCTACGTTCTTGCGTTTTTATTTGGTATCAGAGCGGACACTTACGTTTTCTTAATCCTCGGTGTTGCTACTCACGTTACCATTTTAGTACCTTCAACATCCAATTCAGATGGCTCTACGTACTACTGCTTCAACGACGCGAGTGCCGCCAAACAACATTTATAGTAACTTTTGGAGGATAAAGGAACAAGCAGCTGTTGATTATCTAGAGCTAAGGGCTCTCTCCTTGGGTGTTAATCGGCTAAAAGAGTTTCCTTTATGTGGTAAAGAGAGGGAGAGAGAGAGAAAAAACTATGTTCCTTGTTATAACATATAAGAGAGTGTACTTACTGATCGAAATTGTGAGAAAAAACTATGTTCCTTGTTATAACACCTTAGCTCAGAACGGTGCAGCCTAACGCACTTGTTTTTGGAGGTGGACCGGATTCTCCGCCCTGAGGTTGTTCTCTACATTCCCACCATTTTTCATAAGATCGTAATTAATTAGGAATTGAGAAACCAAATCATGAAGCTGAGAGAAACTTAACCTTGTCTGTTTGATTGATTGAGATAGGGATGGGTTGTTCTAAGCGATAAGCTTGGAGTTATAGAGATGGCTCGCGCACTTGCTGCTCGTGTCCGTTGGGAAGCACGGGTCATCGGTATTGAAGATGGTAGTGACCAACGGCTCCTCGTTTGTCAAAAACCTTTCCTGAAAATATAACTCATCCAAAAGAAAAACAGTCAAAATCTTCCTTTGTTACGCCGAGGAAGAAGGGAAAGAACACTAGGGCTTCCTTTTTTCCCAGTGACTTGTTGAAAAAGTAAAAAAAGCTAACGTTGATTTCGTAAAGGGAAAACGATCTATTTACCCATTGGAACTATGATATAGCACCAGTTCTACACAAAGTTAGGGCCTCGTACTAGATCACCACGAAATGAAAGTTAAAAACATATTTCCCCACCGAATGAAAGTTCAAAACCTGTGTGCACATAAATATCGGTTTTGTCGGTTTACGATTTAAATCTGATATCAAACCATCTAAACCCAAACCAAACCGAGTTATTGACATTAACCCAAATCAAACCAACCCCATCCCATATCCAATCTTCTTCTTCTCCTCCTCACCACCATTTTTTCCCCCTCACTCCTCCGCTTCCACAATTTCCCCTTTCCTTCAAACCAAACAGTGATTACATCATTTTCCTTTCTTTCATTTTGTGTAGATCTAGTATGAGCCCTAACTTTGTGTAGAATTGGTGCTATATCATAGTTCCGAGAGAAAAATAGATCGTTCTCCCTTTCGTAAATGTATATCTATACTATAAAAACAAAGACAATTTTTATGTCCAAACATGAATAAATACAGATAAGGTTATAATTTATGTGGATAACTATATATGTTGCCAAACAGATTTTTATTTTTTAGATAATCTACATATATAATATCTTTACTGTTAGATATGGATTAGGATTAGGGGCGGGTTATGATTGTGTTTTTACAATTTCGATCCTTTGTGGGTTGTTTTGTCAAAACATGCAAGATATCATGTTGATTAGAGACATATTAAAAAGACGAGTTAGCCCATTTTAGCACTCATAAATATATAATTTGTAAAATTTGATTTTAATAAAACAATAAAATAATTCTTTGTGTGGTAATCTAAATTCACATAATAACAAAATTTACAATTAAAATTACATTGATATATACTTAACTAACCCATACTCATATTCTACTAATATCCACCATATGATAACATCATATAACTTCTATAACAATTTAAGTTTTTGTCAGATAGCAAACTTTGCTATCATTTAAGGTTACTTAAATCACATAATCATGAAATTTTTCATTAAAATTTAAGTCAAACTATTTTTGTTAGTGTTTGCTCAATATAAAATTAACAAAAATAATGTATAAAAATTATTGCCCTCTACACATCGAAGATTAGAATCTAGATTTCATGTTAAAAATATTGTATAAACATCAAAACACATATTGCACAACAAATCAGCAAAATATTATTCTCTCACCAAAAATTTTAAAATTACAAATTCAACATATTTGAATCAATAATACTTAAATTATATTTTATTTCTCATTTTATCTTTTATATATTTCAAAATTTAGTCTACAAAAAACTTTATCCCACGCATGTGCGCGGATTAGAATCTAGTTATATTTTTAACGAAAGATAAGACTGTATTTTTTTTAATGATCGGATTATAAGAACCGGAAAATGAGAAAAGTGAAAAAAATTATGGAGATGCGGGGGATCGAACCCTGTGCCTCTCGCATGCAAAGCGAGCGCTCTACCATTTGAGCTACATCCCCAATTGTTATATTGGACCCTACAATTGTTATATTGGACCTACATTTATAATACATCAGACTAACAATGTCTATGTTTTTATAAATTATAGACACCATATGCAAAATCACATTATAAACTGATGTAGTAAAAAAGTATAATGAAACTATTAACAGAATAACTGTATATAGTTTTGCCATGAAAATAGGCAAAAGCTCATCTGCAGTTTCATGTATCAGTGTGGATGAAGCTCTTGAGTTGGTGGAAAACTCTCCAAGAAAGCTGATGCTCTCTCTCCAAAACGAGCATGCATATCCAGAGGCAGAGATGGTTGTTGGAGTTTGATCCTATACTTAATCCTGCACAAGAAATAAACAGAAAGTGTGAGAAGAAGAATGATGAGAAGAGGGAGAAGGGAGATGGTACGTAAGAAGGAAGAAGAAGAATTAAAGAAAAAATGAAGAAGAAGAAGAAGTAGAGACAAAAGGAAGAAGAAAAGTCAACGAGGAAAAGAAGAAGAAAGTAAAGAAGAGAAATGAACGTGGGCTTAGTGGGTTATAAACTAAGCCCAAATGTGATGGAAATGTCTTGTGTAATACATTAGGTTTAAGAAGTTAGGATAAGAATATAAATAGGTAAAAAAAAACAAAAAAAAGGTGTCGTAAGAGAACTTTACCCAAAAATTAGATCTCTCAAAACCTTCATGGTATCAGAGCTTCTAGGTTATGGAGGCCTAGAAAATTGAAGCGGATCTGCACATCGAAGACAGGAAGTTAAGGAGAAACTCAGAAGATTGAAGATGCGGAATTTTTGTTTTGCGTGTGGAAAACCTGGCCGTTTTGCAAAAGAGTGCAAAAGTTCAAGAATTCAAGTTGATCGAGTACAAATACAACAACAAGAGCCCGATGGATTGTTTAATGCAGTCTATAATATAGAGCAATCAAGTGGTGATGAAGTATGGTTAATTGACAGTGGTGCTACAAACCATATGACTAAAGAGGAGAGGTTCTTCACAACCTTGGACAGGTCATATCGTGTTCCTATTAGGATAGGAAATGGTGCTATACTGATGACTACATGGAAAGGAAACATTCAAGTGATGACCAAGAAAGGGAAAAGGGTTATCAGAGATGTCTTCTTAGTTCCTGGAATGGACAAAAATCTTCTAAGTGTACCACAAATGACAAGGAATGGATATCAGATAATCTTCAAAGGTAATAAATGCATAATACACAATCATAGTGGAGACAAGATTGCTGAAGTAGGGCGTGTAAGGAATGCATATGTTCTACGAATGCAAGTAATTGAAGAGAGTGTGAGATCAGCAAGTGAAGAAAACTTATATGAGTTATGGCACAAAAGACTTGGACACTCTGGTTTTCAAAACCTGCAGAAGTTTCAAACAAGTTAGATGGTTAAAGGACTCCCTAGATTTCAGGTCATACAAGATGTTTGTGAGGCGTGTGTCAAATGGAAACAGTGTAGAGAACAATTTCCCAAAATGTCAGAAACCAAGAGCTCAAGGATATTGGATTTGATTCACACAGACTTGTGTGGACCAATGCAGACTCCATCGTGCAGTGGTAGCTTATACATAGTTACCTTCACGGATGATTATTCACACATGGTGTGGGTGTACTTCTTGAGACTGAAATCTGATACATTTGCTACTTTTAAGAAGTTCAAGACCCTAGTTGAGACACAAACAAGCAAGAAAATTAAGAAAATCAGATCAGACAGAAGAGGTGAGTTCAAATCAGAACAGTTTGCAAGATTCCTAGAAGAGAATGGAATCCAAAGACAATTTACCGTGGCATACTCACCACAGCAAAATGGAGTGGCTGAACGAAGGAATAGAACCCTGATGGACATGGCAAGAAGCATGTTAAAAGACCAGGGGATGCCAAATAAATTTTGGGCTGAAGCAACATTTACAGCAGCTTACCTTCAAAATAGGCTTCCTACCAAAGCACTAAACCAAAAAACTCCTATTGAAGCTTGGAGTGGTCACAAGCCTTCAATTGGTCATCTACGAGTATTTGAATGTATATGCCATGTTCTGATTCCTGCTGCAAGGAGAAAGAAACTTGATGACAAATCTGAAAAAGCTGTGTTTATGGGATATAGCACGGTGAGTAAAGGGTACAGAGTGTATGTTCTTAGCACAAAGAAGATTGAAGTATCAAGAGATGTTGTTTTTGAAGAGAACAAAAGCTGGAATTGGGAAACAAGTGAAGAAACTAAAGAGCAGGGAGAGGTTCCAGTTGACAGCAGCAAAATGCCTCAAAAGAGAAGTACTGAAATACAAGAAAATGTTTTAAGTCCAACAACTAGGGAAAATACAGGATATAGGAGACCAAATGTTAGTCCTATACCATTTCAGCTAAGTGGAGATGGATCAGGAAGTAGCAGTTCATCACGGTATGGGCCTAAGATGAGAATGTTAAGTGACATATAACAAGAAGAAGAAGGACAAGGTAATGAAACAATTCAAGTTCACGAGGCTTGTTATGTTACCTGTGAGGAACCTGACATTTTTGAAGAAGCTGTGAAATATAAAGAGTGGAGAGAGGCAATGGATGCTGAAATCATCGTGATAAACAAGAATGAAACTTGGGAACTAACAAAAAGACCTGCAGACAAGAAAGTGATTTCAGTCAAATGGATATACACGGTAAAAACAGATGAGAATGGAGATATTCAGAAATTGAAAGCAAAACTAGTAGCTCGGGGTTTCACCCAGACTTATGGAGTGGATTATGGGGAAACTTTTGCTCCAGTTTCCAGACATGATACAATCAGAATGCTAATAGCTCTTACTGCACAAAGAAATTGGAACATGTATCAAATGGATGTCAAATCAGCCTTTTTGAATGGAGAAAACACAGAAGAAGTGTATGTGGAACAACCACCAGGTTATGAAATAGAGGGAGCAGAGAACATGGTGTTCAGATTGAAAAAGGCCCTCTATGGATTAAAGCAAGCAACGAGAGCTTGGTATAGCAAAATTGATTCATTTTTCACTTCACAAGGATGCAGGAGAAGTGATTGTGATGCAGCACTGTATATTCAAGAATGAAAAGGAGAGATCATGGTGATCAGCCTATATGTAGATGATCTTATCATCACAGGAAGCAATGAAAGCATGATTGAACAATTTAAACAGAAGTTGAAAGAGACCTTCGAGATGACTGACTTGGGAAGACTGAGATACTTCTTGGGTTTTGAAATTACGTGCACAACAGAAGGACTGTTTCTAAGTCAAAAGAAGTATGCACAACAATTGTTAGACAAGTTTGGAATGAAGAATTGCAGAAGTGTTGACACACCACTAACACCTTACGGGAAAAATCAAGATGAAGGAGCAGAACTTTCAGATCCCAAGCTATATCGCAGTATAGTGGGAGGACTTTTGTATTTGGCAGCAACTCGACCCGACCTTGCTTTTGCTGCCTCCTACTTGTCTAGAAGCCTATCTAAACCAACTGAACAAAGCATGCAACAAGCAAATAGAGTATTGAGATACATACAAGGAACAATAAATTATGGTCTAAACTTTAAAAGGACAGAACAAGCTCAGCTAATTGGATTTTCTGATTCAGATTGGGCAGGGTGTAAGGAGGATATGCGAAGTACCACAGGAATGTGTTTTACTTTGGGAAGCGGAATGTTTACATGGCAAACGCACAAACAATATACAATTGCTCAATCTACAGCAGAAGCAGAGTATATGGCACTTAGTTCAGCAACCAACCATGTTGTTTGGCTGAAACGAATGTTGGAAGAACTAAAAGTTGAAGTTCACGGAAGCATTCCAATCTATTGTGACAACACATCAGCTATAGCAATTGGAAGAAATCCAGTTCAACACAAGAGAACAAAGCATATCCATATACGTTTTCATGTTGTTCGTGAAGCAGAGAAAGAGGGAGTAATAACTTACGATTTTGCAGCGGCAAAGAACAAATCGCTGACATCCTCACAAAACCACTAGGAACAAGACGATTTGAGGAACTGCGATTCAAACTTGGAGTGATGAGAAATCCAATCATAAGAGATCATGTAACTGAAATAAAAAAAAATCAGAATGAGGCTGAGAAGATAAACACCCAAGATATGACAGAGAAATTCAAGAGGGGAGAAGCTCGATTCGTGGAGAATCAGAACAAGAAGGAGACTGAGAAAGTAAAATTACCAGTGAGTTTTGCTGATGTTGTGAAAGGGATTCATCCAGGAGATCGAAGAGTAATCGGAGAAGAACCAAGGAGAAAAGATGATCGAGCCCTAGATCGAAATTTGGGGATGATGAGAAGAGGGAGAAGGGAGATGGTACGTAAGAAGGAAGAAGAAGAATTAAAGACAAAAGGAAGAAGAAGAAGAAGTAAAGACAAAAGGAAGAAGAAAAGTCAACGAGGAAAAGAAGAAGAAAGTAAAGAAGAGAAATGAACGTGGGTTTAGTGGGTTATAAACTAAGCCCAAATGTGATGGAAATGTTTTGTGTAATACATTAGGTTTAAGAAGTTAGGATAAGAATATAAATAGGTAATAAAAAAATAAAATAAAAAGGTGTAGTAAGAAAACTTTACCCAAAAATTAGATCTCTCAAAACCTTCAATGGTTTCAAAAAGATGACCTTGTAGGAGAAAACTCTTTCAAGACTCTGACGATGATGAGGAAAAAAGAACATTGTACTACAAGAAAAACTGTTAATAGCCACGAAATAGTTACAAGTGATTCATGGCTATCGTTTTATAGCTACAAATCATATACAACTTAAAATGTCTAAAATTCGTAGCAATTTTGTAGCCATTTTGTGACAATTTAGACACAACCCATGTTTGTGGCTATTCGTAGATACGTCGGTTGTGGCTATTTGTATCCATAGCCACGAATATCGTTGTGGCTATTCGTATCTATATTGCTTTACCGACTAGTCATATCATATAATTCACGGGTAAATGCATTGACATCTCTATAATATTATTTAAGAAGATATTTTTGAAAATGAATTTTGTTTTGTAAGTTATTACATGAAATGTCATTACAAATAACAACGAATAATTGAAATAGGAAAGGATATAATTATCTTTTATAATTAGTGATAAAAATATAGAAATTATTTATTTTGTATTAAAGATGTTATCTACTATATATTTTTAAATAATAATCAATTCATATATATTCAAAAATAAAAATCTATTCGAAATCTTGATATATTTTTGATATGCTCAAATTAATACCCTATAAATACTAAAGCAGTTGTTACAGTATATGTAGGGGTCGAACATAAGGACTCACGGAAATCACACAATAAATTAAATATATTCGAATTAAGCTAAACCAAAATATGTAATTGAAAACAGTACGTAAATTAACCAAGTTGTAATTCGATTGGGAGAAAGATAGGTTCAGGGTATTTCTCAGGAAATTAATGAATGCAGATAAACTAACTAGTCAGGATTCAGATTTAGCGCGGTTCTAGAACTCAAATCACTAAAGTATAATTAACTAACTCTAGTTGCGAGAATTATCTAAGTCTAAATCCTAGAATTCCAAATCTCTTTGCGAATCCTAAAGTCTAAACCAACTTTTAGTTCAAGTTTGATTTGTTCACAAAACAACTAAACCAAATCTCTTTGCGAATAGTTATTTTGCTCACCCTAAGTTCTATCAGGTAATTAATCGCACTCTCGCGCCTAATCAATTATCCTAAGATCTAAGTTCTAGATTCGTCAACCTAGAATTAGCTTTGAGAACAACCTATGGTGAAGAACTAATTCAGATTGTGAATCCTAATCAACTAATTAATCTAGCATTCAGAGAAAACTCTTATGAGAACCCTGAACCTAAAGTGGATCTACTCATACATGGAGAATGAAAAAAACATGATTGAATAGATCATCAAAGAAATCAATAAGAAACAGGAGTTCAGAGTTGTCTCTCCAAAAACCAAAGTAAAATCAAGAGTAATGAAAAACCTAGTAATCAAAGTGGCTGAAAAAAATCTAATTATAATGCTAAAACATGTTCTGGGGCTTATTGTAATAATTAAAGACTTCTGGGCTATTTTGCAAATCCTCAGTTCTTCATTTAAGTCGCGACTCGTGTCTGCTGCAGTGAGTATCGACCGATACCAATGGGGTATCGATCGATACCGAGGCTTCAAATCGGGTACTCAGCTACACGAACGTCTGCTTCGCTCCAAAATGCTCCAGAAAGCTCCAATATCTCTAATTATGCTCCAAACGTGCTAAACCCTGTAAAAGACTCTAAAACACTACAAAATAGTAGAAAGACTCTATAAAACGTACTTATATCATGGCCTAAAAGGGGTAAAAACCATGATATATCAACTCCCCCAGACTTAGCCTTTGCTTCCCTCAAGCAAAACAGAAAACTAAACCAGAGAAAGAGGTTTGAAAACATAGAGACTCACCTGTTCTTGAAACATTGCAATGACCATTTTCCTTAGTGCTCCACATATCACCTAACCAGTTCCAAATCTAACCAATATGTACTTCTCCGTAGACATTCGCAGCTTCCCAGACTACACACATTATTTCACAGCATCGTTCAATTTAAACTCATCATCTCCAGTTTCATCGCTGTGATTAATACCAAAGACCTTCTAGATTCTTTCCAATACAATATCATGACAAAAGAACCACCCAATTTACACACTTTTTGGTATTGTTTCTCTCCCCCAGATTTATTTCTTATTATACTCTTGCATATGCTTATTAAGGTTCGAGACGCGAGTATTGATGGTGTTTGCCACCAAATACACGGTTCTTCCCTTAAAAAGTAATCAAAGGTGTAGACGAATAATGGTATCACATGAAATTTTCGTAACCTCGCTTCCACCTTTGTGTGATCATTCCCTCTGAAGTAGAATAATGGGATCGCTAGAAATATTCCTAACCCTCTACTCAGAAGAAAATCATCTCATCTTATAATGCATCTTATTTATTAACTTGTAACAGGGAGAGAAATACCATTACTTTAAAACACATGGGTTCCTTTGTCAGATATGAATGAGGAATCAAGCTCTATGAATACTAACCACATCAATGAAGTGCAAAAAATTTGGTTCAAGCTTTAAAGAAACTTTGCTGGAAACATGAGTGTCTTCTAGTTAACTGGTCAGCCTTTGGATTTTTCATTAGTCGATATGTAACTGATTCTGTAACAATGGTCACTTAGAAGCAAGGTCAGAACAATAGATTCAAGAAAAATATCATAGTCTCCAACAAATTTTGACTCAATAAAACAACGAATAACTCAAAAACGACTGGCTCTAAAAAAAACAAAAACAATGTCAGCGACTACCTCCCCCAGACTTGAACAACACTGTCCCCAGTGTTATCTAGCCTAGAGTTGGTGAAAGAAATCAAAAGAACCAAGTGGAACTGTGAAAAAACAAGAAGTTACCGTACTGGGGTACGAGTGTCGATCGACACCCAACTTGGTATCGATCGATACCAAGTATTGGTCGACATGATGAACTTTTCTCATTCGCGTAGGGTGTCGACCGATACCAATAGGGTATCGATCGACACACTGGCCGTTCCGAGTTTCTGCTCTTTGGTTGCCCTGACATAAACACAAAACGAAAAATAAAAAGAAAAAGACTCAAAAACAAAACTCACCAGTGGGTTGCCTCCCACTCAGCGCTTGTTTTGCGTCACGAACTTGACTGCACGGACGATTAGTCCGGATAAGAATGAGAGCTTGCAACAAAACAGGTTCCACAACTTGACATCTCCAGCTTCAGAGTCCTGCTCAACATGTGCTCCACAACCTCTTGTCCTTTCTCTTTCAGCTCCGGAGTAAGAAGGACTCTAGCCTTAGAAAATGGTCTTGAGGTCCCTTTGCATTTCACCTTATATTCGATCGAATCTCCATCGCACTTCTGAGGGATTAAGGTTACATGTGTAGCACTCTCGACTCTTTTGTTCTTCACCTCCTTCTTTGCCTTAGTCATTTTGACGACTTTCTTGGTGATGATATGAGGGCGATCCAGAACTTCTATGACAGTTGGCTCATCATAAGGTTCTTCCAAAAGATCAACCATCAATGTTTCTCCTGCACCAACGGGGATGCAAGATATATGTGTGGGAGCTCTTCTAGAAGGGATGGCCTCATAGGAGACCTGTTCGTCAATGTACGAGAATGAAATTCTCTTACTGGGCGTGTCCATGAGTGCACCCGCCGTGGCCATGAATGGTCTTCCAAGAATCAAAGGTGTGCTAGACCTTGCATGCATCTCCACAACCTAAAAGTCGGTAGGGACCAGACAGTCTCCTACTTTAACCATCAAATCGGGGATTGTACCGTATGGAACCGATGTGGAAGAGTTCGCGAATGTGAGAGCCATCTGAGTAGATCTTATGTCATCTATTTTCAGCTTCTCTGCAAGTTCCCTTGACATGACATTGACGATAGATCCTGAATCGACCGGAGATTCTTTGAACTCAATTCCGGAGATAGAGCATGAAACCGAAAATTTTCCTGGGTCTTCCCTCTTAGTCAACTGCTTCAGTGGAGGTGGTGTACTTCTGGCCTTGATGAAAAGTACCTTAATTTCTTCCTCAGTCTTTCTGCAGTCTTGGAAGTAACACTCCAAAGGACGGTTTTCAAAAGCTTCTTCAAAAGATATAGTGTTGGGAATCCTCATGACCTTCTTCTCAAAAGCTAGCAACTTCTCTGCAGTGATGGTTTTCATGAGATGTCTAGGTGGTCTAGGATACGGAATCTTAGGCTTGTAAACACGTTTCTCCATCATCTCTGGTTCCTTTACAATCTCCGGTTCAGCCTGCGAGGGGTTTCGATCGATACAAGGTTGGGGTCTATCGACACAGGTCTCATGTGTCGGTTCTTCAAGTTGGTATCGATCGATCTTAGCAGTAGTGTCGATCGATACTGACGAATCAGGTTCGAAATCATCTTCGACAAGGTTTTCGAGATTTCCTGCACCTCTCAAGGTGATTGCATTGACGTGTTCGTTCTGTGCCTGAGTCGTCTTTCCCTGACAGCTGCTGCAGTTTGAGCTACTTGCGTTTCCAGCATCTTCTGATGAGTACTGAGAGACTCGATCCTTCCACTCAGATCCTTGTACACAGCATCTATCTTTCCATTTAGATCTACAGTGAGCTTCTGCTGTCCTTGAACCAGCTGTTCAAACATAGACTCGATTTTGCTATCTGGGAGCTTTGCAGGTATTGGCTGATAAGACGAACTTCCATAGTTCCTGGTATACCCACTGTTTTAAGATGACTTCTGACCAAACTGATTCGAACCTCCTTGCTGAGAGTTTTTGTTGAAGTTTCGTTTGTTGTTGAATTGATTCCTCTGACCTTGAAAACCAGAACCACCAATGTAGTTAACATCCTCTACTTCATCTTCGTTGAATACCTCAACATCTTCAGCAAAGTGAACGGCCTTCGTTGTCTTGCCCATCAGAAGATTGTGCATAGAATCCAACTTGGCTTGAACATCAGCAATCTGTGAACCATCCATGCTACCATCTAGCTTCTTCCGCTCAAAATCAGCATTCTTGGTGCTATTGCTAGATGCCAAGTTCTCAATCAGTACATAGGCATCATCAGGATACCTGGTGTTGAAGTTTCCATTGCTTGAAGCATCCAAAGCCATCTGATACCTCTAATCAATTCCTCTACAGAAGAATCCCATCAGCTGAACATCAGAGTATCTGTGATGTGGACAGTCTCTCTGGTATGATCTGAATCTCGTCCAAGCAGCCTTGAACGCTTCAGTAGGGCCTTGAGAAAACTGGGAGATCTTGTTCCTTAGATCCTCGGATCGTGCATCATCATAGAAGTTGTTCAGGAAGGCAGTCTTAGTCTCTTCCCAGTTAGTCAGTGATCCAGGAGGTAACTGCTTCAGCCAGTAAGTTGCTTCTCCACCAAGAGAGTATGGGAAGAGCTTGCAGAAAAGTAGTCATAGGACACCCCATTGCTCTTGATGCTAGTGACCAAATCCTCAAACCTCTCAATATGGTCCATGGGATGTTCATTGGAAAGACCATGAAAAGGGTGCTGACCCACAAGAGTGTAGTATGCAGGTTTCAGCTCAAAGTCATTCATCTGAAAAGCAGGAGGACGAATCGCTGATCGATTGGCATAAAACTGATCAGGCATGTTGTACTCACCAATCGTTCTACCACGATTAACCACAACGTCCCCAGTGACGTTTTCAGCGACAACAGGAGCAGGTGGAATGATGTTCCCCTCTCCATCCAGACGTTGTCCTCTCTCATTGCACAACTGACCCTCTTGGTCTCTGTAAGCACCAGCATCATCTTGAACCAAAATAACTGGATTGTTGTTCATCTCTGCTGGCTTCTTTGCTTTTCTGTTTGTGCGTTCCAAAAGTGCTAGCTGATCCAATGACAGTTCGACTAGCTGAGTGTTCTTGCTCCTTCTGGTTTCACGAATAGGCATACACCTGAAAACAAAAATCAAGAACGTTAGTACACGGTAACACGATTAGTATCGACCGACACTGGGTGGTGTCAATCGATATCAACAAAAAGATAACGACGAGTATCGACCGACACTAGATAGTATCGATCGATACCGGCGAACTTAGTCAAAATTCGCAGACTAAAATCTAATGGCGAATTGAGTCCCCGGAAACGGCGTCAAATTTGATATGATCAAATTAATACCCTATAAGTACTAAAGCAGTTGTTGCAGTATATGTAGGGGTCGAACACAATGACTCACGGAAATCACAAAATAAATTAAATAGATTCGAATTAAGCTAAACCAAAAGATGTAATTGAAAACAGTACGTAAATTAAACAAGTTTTAATTCGATTGGGAGAAAGATAGGTTCAGGGTATTTCTCAGGAAATCAATGAATGCAGATAAACTAACTAGTCATGATTCAGATTTAGCACGGTTCTAGAACTCAAATCACTAAAGTATAATTAATCAACTCTCGTTGCGAGAATTATCTAAGTCTGAATCCTAGAATTCCAAATCTCTTTGTGAATCCTAAAGTCTAAACCAGCTTTTAGTTCAAGTTTGATTTGTTCACAAAAAAACTAAACCAAATCTCTTTGCGAATAGTTATTTTGCTCACACTAAGTTCTATCAGGTAATTAATCGCA
This sequence comes from Eutrema japonicum, assembly GCA_030161315.1. Lineage (NCBI taxonomy): Eukaryota > Viridiplantae > Streptophyta > Magnoliopsida > Brassicales > Brassicaceae > Eutrema > Eutrema japonicum. Next base: position 21,391,678 of record BSQW01000008.1, read on the forward strand.
CTCTCACGCCTAATCAATTATCCTAAGATCTAAGTTTCAGATTCGTCAACCTAGAATTAGTTTTGAGAATAACCTATGGTGAATATCTAATTCAGATGGTGAATCCTAATCAACTAATTAATCTAGCATTCAGAGAAATCTAATTATAATGCTAAAACATGTTCTAGAGTAATAAGATCTAATTATAATCTAGAGTAATGAAAAACCTAGCCATCAAAGTGGCTGAAAAAAATCTAATTATAATGCTAAAACATGTTCTGGGGCTTATTGTAATAATTAAAGCCTTCTGAGCTATTTTGCGAATCCTCAATTCTTCATTTAAGTCGCGACTCGTGTCTGCTGCAGTGAGTATCGACCGATACCAATGGGGTATCGATCGATACCGAAGCTTCAAATCGGGTACTCAGCTACACGAACGTCTGCTTCGCTCCAAACTGCTCCAGAAAGCTCAAATATCTCCAATTATGCTCCAAACGTGCTAAAACCTGTAAAAGACTCTAAAACACTATAAAATAATAGAAAGACTCTATAAAACAGACTTATATCATGGTCTAAAAGGGGTAAAAACCATGATATATCAATTTTCACTATAGTTTACTATATTTTATTTGAATTTATATCAAAATAAAAGTTAAAAAATATTTTACTAATTTTATAAAAAGTTAAACACAAGAAAATTGATTTTTAAGAGTTCGTGAACTAAATACAAAACTAGAGTCATTAAACGGTGCATAATATAATGGGAAATTTTAAGAAATACAACTATTGACAACCCACTTTACAAAACTACAACCAGCTAAAAAATCATTCAAAAATACCATCAATTAATTAGTTCTTGGACCATTATACCCTTACTTCTCTTATGACGCGTTGATCGGAGAGAGCTCGTCGGATTCTCTTTAGATTTTATTGGTTTCTGCAATTGAGGTCGGATTCTCTCAGAGATCGCCGGCGCCGGTGTTTTCTAGCGTAAGTGACCAGAAGTATCCGATTTGCTTTTGCTTTTGTTCAATTCAGAGATGACGATCTCATATTAGATTCGTCGATGTGATTTTTGAATTCGGAGATGACGATGTCATTTTAGATTCGTCGGTGCTTTTAGATTTCGGAGATGACGATGTCATTGCGATTGAGAAATTTATTTGTTGAATTCTTCGTCGATTTTATTTGATTTTAGGTTTCGGAGATGACGGTGCCATTGCAATTGAGAAATTTCTTTTTTCAGTAAATTTAGATAGCCTTATAAATCATATTTTATCTTTCATGTGACAATTATTGATATGTATGTGGAACATTGGACTTTAAAAACCATTCATGTAGCCCGCATTGAACCCTTAAAAGTTTGTATCATTAAGATTATAGAGATAAAAATGTGGATTTGTAAATTTATGGGCTAATTTACAAGATCTTAAAAACCATATGTTTGTTTTTTTATCATGTTACAATGATTGAACTTTACTCTGTATGTGGAACATGGAAATTAACAAATAGCACATAGTGAGATTTCAGAATTGATGGTAAAAATGGAGGCTCAATTATTTTCATCAAAGAAGACATAACCTACAACAATTTGGTTAATGTGGTTTTAGAAGATTTTGTAATTGATGGTGATATGAGTTATGTAAAGATTAGCTATGGATCACCCTCGAACTTACTTACAGCTACAAAAGAACTTCCTCTGGTGTATATTAGGAATGATTGCCAAGTGAAATCATTTATGAACAAGCTTGAAGATATGAGAGGAGTTATTAAGTTATGTGTTACAATGACAGAAAGTAACAAGAACCAAAGTACCAATGAAGTTTCTAGCACACCACATAATGAGGTACTTACAAAAACAAATTTGTTTAACTGTTTATTTATAAGGGCTTTTAAATTCATTTCTGCATCAGATTTATAAAATTACATATTTCTCGTACAAAGAAAAATGAACTCAATTGCTATGGTAGAAAATAACATCCAAATTAGTAAGGATATTCAATTCGAGGAGAGTTTTTATGCTCCAACTCCTTCATGTCTGGTTGGGGATGATGTAGTTTTATAATAATAAAAACAAACATCTATGTTATTCATATATAAGGGTTTGTAAAATATTGCACTGTTTCCCTTACATAAACTAATGAACTCAATTACCATGATAGAGAATAACCACATCCAAATTAGTAATGATTTGCAGTTTGATGAGAGTGTTACATCTACTAATCTTCTATATCTTGTTGGGCACAAGGTACTTTTTATCAAGAAAACTCCTTGTTTAGCTATTTATTCATAATAATAAATAAATTTGTTTGTTGTTTTCTTCAAAAGTTGCAGAAATGGGTGAACTCGACTACTCATGTGTTTTATGGATCATAAACGACGTGGTTACCAATTTGTGCATGAAGTTTCAGTTCATGATCCCGGACCTATGGCTCAAATTTGTTCTTCTAATTCCTATGTTGGTGATGATGATGGTGTTAATTGTGGAAAGTTTTTCAAGGACAAACAGAAAATGAGCAACAGGTTGCGGACGCTGTCAATGAAATATAGCTTTTGACATACTCAGCTATCAGACCGAAAACGATATATTCTTCGTTGCATTGATGAACAATGGAAGTGGAGATTTCGCGGAACCAAAGTGAAGGCGAGTGATAGCTTTGACACCTAAAGGAAGGCCAATCATCGTCAAACAAATGCCAAGTTGTTGGATAATTTGGTAAGCAATCATTTCGAGGGAGGCAAGCTTGGACTAAAACAACCATATATTATCTAGAGACTATTGTCTCTTAAAAATTTCACAAAGAAAAAGTTCGTCCGTTGTTGACTTTGAAAGAGATAGAGAGCCCTTCTTGACTTTTCCTTCGAAAGTCATCTGAGATAGCGTGAATTCACATCTTGAAATTTGTTGTCAACATGTATATGAGTTTGCTATTCATTGGTTGCAGGTTTTCAATGATGAGACATTCAAGTGGCCTTTAGGAATCCTACTCTCAAGGTTGGTAAGAACTATATTAGGAGATCGATGAGATCGACCATATCGAGATTATGGAAAACATGAAGAATATGGATATTTACCAATATTTTAATTTATGAAATTTACCTTTATCTCTAAATATATTATTTATATTTATGTTTATCTTAATTTAGGAAATATAGATTACTTTTACCGCTATATAAGTTTATGCATCTTGTAACATTATTCTTATGAGAGTCTAATAATAATTCTTCCTAAACACTTTTGTGTTCTTACTCTCATCAATTTATCATGGTAGCAGAGCCTTGATCCAATTCCTATGGGTTAAGGTTTCGTTTGCTTCCGCAATTATGAAAAAAAAAAAGTGGAACGTATTTTATTTTGATTAATCGTGTCATTGATTTGGTCTGTAGTTGGCCACTTTGATTTCTATTACTAGCATGATTGCTAGTGTCTTGGAGAACAAGTTACCAAGATGTTGTTTCTCTTTATGATTTCATGATCCCATATGTTATACGTATGGCGATGGTTTATGAGCATGAACCTTTGATTTTGGTTCGTTCATATTTGATGGTTTTGATGATGTTTTTCTCACCCTCGCGAAATTTAACATCTTCTTTTGATTTGACTTCTCGCCCTCGCGAGTTGTTTTTCGATCTCGCAATCGCGAGCTACTACGGTGTTCATGATGGATTTTCCATCGACCCAATTTGACCCTACGACAGGGTATAAACGTCGTTACCCAACGGCTGGGTGTTGTAGCCGATTTGACCCGACGGCCGGGTATAACGCCGATATTTTGAAGATTTGTCCAATCTCACACGTTACCACGTCTGAGCTTGCGGGAGGGTATTAGGAGATCGATGAGATCGACCATATCGAGATTATGGAAAACATGAAGAATATGGATATTTACCAATATTTTAATTTATGAAATTTACCTTTATCTCTAAATATATTATTTATATTTATGTTTATCTTAATTTAGGAAATATAGATTACTTTTACCGCTATATAAGTTTATGCATCTTGTAACATTATTCTTATGAGAGTCTAATAATAATTCTTCCTAAACACTTTTGTGTTCTTACTCTCATCAATTTATCAAACTACTTTATCAGAAGCATTCGTTTGTTGATCTTGACGATTGATGTGCTTGAGTAAGATGTCCAAGATTTTGTAAGTGACTTTGGATCTTTTTGTAAGCAAAACAGGCTTTGGAACAATAGAAGACAAATTCTTTGACGAAATCTCTAAATATCTTATAAAACGTAATAAAATCTATGTATTTATGGATAAAACGTCAAAGCTTTATTTATAAAACCTTATACATTTTTATTAAAAATACATTATTGTTATATGGTTTAAGCTTTATAATGGACTTTTTAAAAGTTTTAAATTGGTTACAGAACTGATGAATTTTGTTGAAACTCCCACTCAGTCGACATTTTGTTAATTATTTATAAAACCATATAAATCCTTTTACAACTATATAAAACCATATAAATATTTTTTAAACTATATAAAACCATATAAATCATATAGATTATGGTGTAACTTTCATTTGACATTTTATTAAATCGTTATAAAGTTTGATATGGTTTTATAAAATTTTAAAAGGACTTGTAAAACTCAGTTCTTACTGATTTTATACGATTTAATAACGGTTTAAATAGTTAAGATTTTAAAAAGATTTATAAAACCAATATCTTATTAATTTTATATGGTTTTAAAAGGTTTTATAAGATTTTAAAAGGACTTGTAAAACCCTATATCTAACTGATATGCTTGGTTTTTATCGTTTTCTAACGCATGTTTAGTATTCCTTTCAAATATTTTATAGAGTCAGAGTTCGTTTTTAGAGTCTTAAAGTCCTTTATCTAGTTATCTCAGGTAAAAAGGCGTCTAAGGGAGAAATTGGAGTTACGTGGACAAAAACGCACGGAACCGTGAAGAGTAGGCCAGAATCGGTCGATGCAAGGAGTGCATCGACCGATGCAACACCGCCCGAGGAAGCAGAAAAGACCGATGCAAGGAGTGCATCGGTCGATGCGAGTTGGTCCGAGAAACCGAAATCGATTGCATCGATCGATGCACGCCACCCCGAAGGACTGAAATCGACCGATGCACGATGCAAGCTTGCCCGAAGAGCTGAAATCGACCGATGCAAGGAGTGCATCGGTCGATGCACCCCTGCGAGAAAAAAAAGGAAATTTCTGAATTTCCTGTTTTGCCCCGGAAACTGCTTGTTTTGACCTAATTCGACCTATGGCCTATATATACTCTATTTATAGCCTCTTTGACGGCTACGCTTTAGTTTCTATTCAGACCTTTTGCTCTTGATCATTGTAAGCTTCAGAGAAGAATCTCTGCATCTATTGAGAAGAATTCTAAACCCTTTCTCTCTTTTTATATTATGAGTTCTTCATCTCTTTGCTTGCTCTCCGTTACCATGTCTAAGTAGTTTCATAGTTAGGTTTAGGGTTTTGAAAGGATCCATGAATCATTGAATTAGACACAAATAGGGATTTATCTTTTGTGGTTTTCGCTTATTGTTGTGTTTATTGCTTAAGCTTGAGCTAACCACTAGGTCTATGAACTAGAGTGCGGCTTGCCCTATGAGCACGAGAGTGGATTAGGGTACAGTGTATCTATGAGCACGAAAGTGGATTAGGTTGCATAGAAAGAACATAAGCGAGCGAATTGTCCTTAGCCTGCGAAAGTTGATGCTAAGGCGATTCGTGAACATATTGAACCTATTCTTTAACGCTGACCTAGAATTCTATGAGCACGAGAGTGGATTAGGTTGCTAGGTTTAGTAATCATGAGCACGAGAGTGGATTGGTTAATATTTATGTTTGAGTTTGAAACTTGTGTTTAATTATTCCCTGAATAGTTGTCTGATTCGTGATCTCTGGATTCCCGAGAATAAACCCTTGACCTAACGTTTTCTTTTATTGAATTTACATTGTTTAAATTGCGTTCGTTACTAGATCACAAAACCAAATATAATATTGTCTTAGCTTAGATTCATAATTGTGAGAATTGTAGTGTAATTGTGGCTCTGTGGATTCGATCCTAAAGTACTACATTGACAACCGTTACGATTGCGGTAGTGTGAGCTTTAGTTTTAACTGACTGAGTGGTAAAACACCTAAATCAATTTGGCGCCGTTGCCGGGGACCAATAGCGTTACCTTCAATTCTGAATTTGAAATTTAGTCTAAGATTTACTAATATATTCTATTTCATTTTATTTTTTCGTTTCAGGTGACCAGCGGAAAAACTGAGTAGAGTTACCAGAAGTAGGGGTTCAGAAAACCTTTGCGAGCTCATTAACGAAGAGCTAGCAATGTTAGAACGAACGAACCGGAGGGCGAGATCAATTCCCGTCATCATGGACGAACATAACAACGAATTTCGGAACACGAGTGTTACAGAAAGCCCATGCATTTAATAGACACACACCTTAACCACTCGGCCAAATGGACTTATTTAAAAATCATTATAGTATAAACCATATAAATCAGTTTCGGTTTTATAAACATTTTTATAAAGTTCTTAAAAATCATATAAAACTATTATTGTTACTAGTTCTTACAAACCTTTATAATGAATTTTTTAAACGTTATAAATTGGTCACATAACCAATGGATTGTTGGTGGAACTCCCACTTAGACATCTTGTTAATTTTTTTAAAAACCATATAAATCCATATAAACCATATGAATTTTTGGTGAAACTCCCACGAAACATTTTTTAAAATCTTAATAAAACCATATAAATCATTTTAAAACTATATAAAACCATATAAATTTGTGCCGTGAATTGTACATTGAACCACCATGAGCAGAAAAACTATATGAAGAAAAAGACCATTTGCGATAATAGTTTATATGGTTTTAAAACTAGCATATAAAACCATATAAATCCTTTCAATACAATTTAGTTTGTAAACGTGATAAGAACAACAAACATCAAACTCCATCAAATGCTTTATACGTGTCTATCTTGAGCACTAATATATGGTTTTAAAATGCTTGATAAATACTCGGCCGAAGCTACATTATTGGATATTGGGTGTTATAATTGAATTTATATGGTTTTATATGCTAGTTTTAAAACAATATAAAACCATATAAATCATTTTAAAACTATATAAAACCATATAAACCCATATAAATTCTTTCAAAACAATTTAGTTTGTAATTTATAAAACCTTGTAAACCTGATAAGAACAACAAACAACTAACTTCATCATATAAATGCTTGATAAATGCTCGGCTGAAGCTACATTATTGGATATTGGGTGTTATAATTGAATTTATATGGTTTTATATGCTAGTTTTAAAACCATATAAATCATTTTAAAACTATATAAAACCATATAAATTCGCCGTCTCCAGGATCTTCAGTCTTTTCACCATCTCTAAGATATCCAGTCTTTCCACCATCTCCAGGATCTCCAGTCTTTCCACCATTTCCAGGATCTCCAGTCTTTTCACCATCTCCAATATCTTCAGTCTTTCCACCATCACTAAAGCCATTATGATAGTGATCTTTCTCGGCCTGCAAAAGAATGAATGATATAAGCTTATCAATAATAATCCCAAGAATCAATCAAAATTTTAGATATTTGTACTTAATAGCTTTCTTTCACTTACTTCCTCTTCTTTTCCATCCCCTTCTGTGTTAACACCCAAATTCTTCTTGATTATCTCCATGTCTTTCTTCAAACCTCCAACTATCTTTAGTAGCATGTCAATTTGTTGGCTGTCAGAGAGAGGAGGTGGAGGAGAAGGCGGATTGTTTGGCTGATTGTTACTGCTATGCAGATTTTCAATTTCATCTGATGCAACAAATACATCTACCCATTCATGGAGCCAGTCGTTTCTCATCATTCGATATCCATGCTTTACTAGTTCAATAACCCCTTCAAAGTCTTTGTCATCAGGATTTGTTGGTGGAACCAAATGTATGTATTCATTTGGGTCTCCAACGATAGGTTTGACCAAAACATGCGAAGATAAAACAAAGGCAGAGGCCATTTATAAACCAGAAACCAATTATAAGGGCTTTTAGACAAATCAGAACACCAAAAACTATTCATTTATGAAGGCTTTTAAACAAATTAGAAAACCAGAAACCATTCATTTATAAGAGGGCTTTTAAACAAATCAGAAAACCAAAAACCACTCACGTTTTTCATCCCCTCAACTCCAACAACTTCAGCTATTCGTGGAGCCCGAGTCAACTTCCATTGCAGGCACCAGGGATCAGTAGTGGAGGTTGTGTCACATTGTTGCGCAAATGTGTGACCTAGCTATGGTATTGCAGACAGAGCCCACAAGGTGATTACCATGGCAAATCCTTTTACTTCATACTGCCCTTTTGACCAAGTTCTTGTGTTCATCCTGCGCACACTAGTTGAGAGAACTTCATACCTTTTCTTTCCCCATGGATAAAAGGAGTAAGTATCAAAATTCAATGCAGACATTAACCTATCTCGATGGATTTTTATAGTTGGATTGTCAACTATCACTATCCCTTCAACTAAAATAACTGCTCCTAGAGATATTTTTTCAAGATGTGACATATTGGCCCTTTTCGTTGACAGAAGGCTCAGCAAGTCCTTCACTGTGTACTTATCCTCTTTTCCCAACATCCACATATAGGGTTTGGTTGGGTATTTTTTCGTGACTTGAGTCATTGCTCTTTTTTCCTCTGTCTCACATGGTAATCCTGTTGTGAGGAAATATTCTTTCAAAGAAAACGCATAGGCTGGTCAGCAAATGCAAACCAAAGATCTTCCCGGCTAGTCAAAATCCTTCTCTGCATCAGGACATGAAACAGCTTCCCAGAGAATTGGATGTCTTTTCTCCTTGCTAGTCTAACTATAGGGTTGAGAAACGAAGCTTCAATCACAGAAAACGCCTCATACCCCAAAAGACTTGAGACTTTATCTACTAATGATAAATTGGAATGCTGCATGATCGTTGATATAGTATCAGGCTCGGTTCCTGGTTGATAGATCCTCCCGGGTAATTTGTATGTTGCGTAGAAATCATTGTTGTCCATATCTCCGTAAAAACTGAAAAAAAATAAGCTCTTTATAAAGGTTTGTAAACCAATTGATCAAAACACAACCAATCTATCCAGAATCATATTCAAAACAACAATATCATGATTTCCCCTCTTCATGTTTCCTCATACCCAACTAAAAATCTCGACCTAATATTTGAATTTCCCTTTTTGATGCAATACCTATTTAAGCCATACTAAAAATCTCGACCTAAATATACTTATAAACCCTTTTCCTCAAAACTAGCATATCAAAAATCAGACGCTCTGAACAAAAAATCTTGAATTTAATAAAGAAAAAGTATGGCTGACACTTTGAATCTACAAACGAAAATCACCTGAAAATTCAAAAATCCAAACAAAATGAGCTCAAGAACATGTTCTGAACAAAAATCGATGATGAAAGCGTCCCGAAAGAAAGAAATCATAGTTTCAGAAATTACTGGTTACATCTTGACCTAATTAATCGAAAAAACTGAGAGACATAGATAGTTTATTTACTTGATTAGAATGTAGGAGACTTGAATTGACGAGAAACCTCAAGCCGTGGTGATCGGAATCGAATCTTCAGAAAGAAATCGCAGAGATGAACAAATATATTTTTTTGGGTCTGAAGAGATGAGAAAGAAATCAACGAGAGCGTGTGTTTGTTACTCAGGGTTAAGTTTGTCTTTCACTTTAGCATATGGTGTATTTTTTAAAATACACAGCGTCTAATGGTAGTTTTGAATTGTGGTGTCTCCAAAGTTGTATTTTTGAGATTATCCCTAATAGAATTATATTTTCAAGATTATAGGTTTTACGGGTTAGCCGGAATAATATTTTAGTCCATTGCAAAACGGGTTAAATAGATAAATTATTCCGTTTGACAACTTTATTTATAATTATGAGTTAGACATATTATAAAATTCAAATAAAATTAATTTTTCTTAAATTTCAAAATAAATCAATACAATAAAAACACTAAGTCTTTCCATATGATTGACACATAAGCTTTTTCAATGATTTTGGTGTTGACACCTCATTTAAAATCTCAGCCAATCAAATTAAAATATTAATACACATCACTTTTTTGAATAATTTGATTATTGATTTGATTATAGTGTAAAACATTAACATTTTTTATTTTTTTCTAATTAAGAGTTATCTCTTAGTTAATCTTTTAAGATTCTCACTAACTTCAATGTTGACTTGTTGAGAATAAAAAATATGGATCGTTCAATAATTTATAATTATGCCAATCAAATTAAAACATTAATACACATCACTTTTTTGAATAATTTGATTATTGATTTGATTATAGTGTAAAACATTAACATTTTTTTATTTTTTCTAATTAAGAGTTATCTCTTAGTTAATCTTTTAAGATTCTCACTAACTTCAATGCTGACTTGTTGAGGATAAAAAATATGGATCGTTCAATAATTTATAATTATATAATGAGAACAAGTAAATAATGATACATCAGAAATATATTACAAAATACACTTCCGTTTTTTTCTTCATAATTATTAGTTTCAAATATGTGTCAAACGCGAGATTAGAATTTCAATTAATTCAAATTATGAAATGTAAAAAATATTTACAAATTTAGAGAGAGAAAAACATGGTGGTTGAAGAAGAAGAATCGAACCTATAAACGTCGAAATCGTACCAGTGAGGGTAACCGAAGCCGCGAGAACTTGTGAATATGAAGACGGCGGAGGAGAGTGAGAAAGAGAAAGAGTCGAGGAAGAGTAGGTGGATAAGAGAGTTGAAGCGGCATAGTTTATGAGTTATAACGGTGGAAAAAGTGAATGCGGTCTCACGAGGTCGGAGGATCAAAGAGTTGAAGCGGCGGAGTTTCTGAGATATGACAATAGAATGGAAGTGAGTGCGGTCTCGAGAGGTCAAAGATTCGCCGTTATGGAAGGCATGCAGCAAGCACATGTCAGAGGAAGCGATCAGATGGATTGTGGTTAACGGTGGTGATGAAGAAGAAGAAGAAGAGGAAGCAGAGGATTTGTCTACGAACAAGAAATGAAAGAGTTCGCTTGAATTTTTGACATTTTCTATGGTTTTCTTTTAGTTCATGGTTTTATTTTTGTAAACCATAAGAAAGTGTTTCTCAAAGTATTGTGTTTTTGTTGACAGCTAAGATGCCAGCTTATGATAAGTTATTGGGTAAAAGTTATTGGATGCGAAAGTAATAAATTAAGTTAAAAAAACAGTCAAATATGATAACAACCTCCGACATGCCGAAGTTACTGAAAATGAACGAATCAACAATGATCTAAAAAATGATAGAATTTGGTTCACTAAAATCTAAAGTTAACAAAATTTTGATTCACATTGTTTTTTGTAGGTCAATGATAATTATGTGTATATTAAAAAAAACTCAATTGGAGAGAAAATAACAAATTAGTAAAAAACAATTTTAATGTTTTTGAAAAGATTTATCCAATAAAATATAATATTAAATTAATAAAACATTATATATATATATAATCCCGCAGCGTAGCGCAGGTAACTAGCTAGTTCTTTAAAAAAATGACACCGCGCTAATTATAACGCAGTTTAAGTCCTAGTAATAAGTACATTTAGATACAAAATTGTCGTGACTAAGCGTAGCAAAGTAATATTCCCGAATATATTCGATATAGCCACAAACATGTTGTAGCTATCCGTGGCTTAAAAAGACTATAAATCACCATCGACTTCAGCATTGTTAGAGAAGAAAAAACAATTTCAAAACAATGTCTAATTTTTTAGAATCAAGAGATTGGATGTATAAATGATTTCTTAATTGTGATGGAAAAAATGTTGAGAATTTTTTAAAAAATACCACTTTTGACAACTCATTTTACAAAACTATAATCAATTAAAAGTTCATTCAAAACTATCATTCATTAATATGTGTATTCCCTATTATACCCTTAATGAAATCATCAGATTAAGGAAATCTTTTGTCCTTAATTAATATTAAAAAAGATAATTCATGTGACCTCTCACCGGTTATTCTCAAATCAAATTGGCGCTTTCTCCGGCCATCACATAATCATCACAATCGAGAAGAGCTTGCCGGAATTCAAACGGGAGTGCAAATCTCGAAGGAATTTGTTGAGACCGCCGGAAATCGGATCTGATTGCTTCATTATCTAAAAAATAGCTCTAGAACCAATTGAATTTTGTGGTTTTTGTTATGCTTCTTTGGTCATATTAGTGGAGATTACGTCCTTAGTTATGTTCATGGATAATTCCCAGTTTGCTATATTCGTCATTGTGATCTTAGTTCTTCATTACTACTCAACTAGTTGTAAAGAACATACAATTAAGTATTGATTTCAGCTTTAGAAAGTATACATAATTTCACACAAAGTGTTTGATGATATTTCTCTGAGAAAGTTTCATTTCCTTACTGTGTGTTTAACATGTATTCATATATCTGATTACACGAGAGACTCGAGTCATAAGACAAGAGACGAACTCTGAGTAACGAGTAACCGTATGAACTAGTCGTGTTGAAGATCGTGATAGCCGTGTTGATAGCTATGGGATCTGATAGGTTCCAGGTAAAGGGAGCATAAACGGCACTACCTGGCCTCGGGCTCAACCACTGTTAGGAATCCTATCGCCCCCCACAACCACCGTATTGGCCGTCACGACCGTCGTATTGACAGTCATCACGGTTAAACGATTCGCTCATCGAACGCACGAGATAAACAGAATCAATAGAGAGTGATCACCCAACCCATGAGAGAGAGAAAGCTACAGAGCTTATGACATCTCGTAGAGAAGTCTGAAAACTAGAGAGAGTTTTAGTGATTCATAGAGAGAGAAAGCTAGAGAGAGGTTTTTAAGGGGAAAATGAGATGATATTTCACAAGGGGGTACACACATATTTATAGGAGGTTTAGAGCGCTGACATAAGCGCTTACCTCAGCAATGACATCATTGCTTACATCACACCTATCTACTTTATTTATTGCGATGACATCATCGCTTACATCACACCTAATTGCGATTACATCATCGCTTACATCACACTTTATTATACATTATTTATTGCGATTATATATCGCTTACACACATAATTATACATAATTAGATTATTAAGACGAATCTTAATGATCTATCTCGAACTCGGTGATGTGTTCCTCGCAGCAGCCGTAATAGTCATCTGGACACTTGGACTCGATTTCTGGTTCGGCGAAATCTTCTAGAGGCTCGTCTTTGTTTAAACCGAACTTCTTCCCGATCTCGTCTATATTCATCGAATCGTCTGGGGACTGTGCATCTTGGAAGTATTCTGGCAGAACCGTCGTTGGTTCTGGATCTGGTGTCGTCTTCTGCTGGATTAGCTTATGGGCTGGCTTGCTTTCGAAGTACTGTAGGTCTTCGTCTAGACTCATCTGGTAATCAATTGGATAGTAGCTCCAATTTAGGTTGAAGGGAATAGGGAACTTCTGCGTAGCACTATTGAGGCGAAACGCATGGTTCTGGAATTCCTCGAACCCTTTGGTCTCATAGACGTTGAAGTCTGGTCGCATGCCTTTGTTGTAGTCGTCGTGGTGGATCAGCGTTGGCAACGCATGCATCTTGTTGCTTTTGATATTGACTTGTATGGGGCGGTGGAAGAAGTATATCGTATGAGGATTAAAGAAAGGGTTGAGACACCCTTGTCCTTTTAGCCTTTTGTACGATATGTTCACCGTCTTTGCTGACCGTCTAAGTTTACCACTCCAGGCGCTTAGTGGCGCGAACCACGTTAGAAACGTTGAGAGGCAGTCCTTTTGACCTTGTCGCGAGTTGACGAACTGGTAGAGCCAGTGGATGTCGAAGGTGACGCCAATGGTGTATACAGAACATATATACCAAAGGAAACAGAGGACTTCCTCTGGCATATTAGTGCTCTCTATTCTGTAGAGATGGGCGTACGGGTGATCTGGATGTATGCCAAGTGGCGCGATGTGTTGACATCGGACACCGTACTTTGATAGGATGATTGACTGGTACCGGAAGATCCTTTCTTTGAGATGCTCGTGGATGATCTTCATGTTGACAAGCTGGTGAGCATCTTCTGGCATGTTGGCACCGAAGTCATAGTATTCTTTTTCGGTTGCCGATGAGCTTGCCATCATCTGTATCTCCTTCAGCGGGCTCCGGCTTAGCATGTCGGCAAGGATGTTCTTTGTGCCCTTTAAATAGAAGGATACGAAGTCGTATTTTGAGAACCATTCGCTCCATCTTAGCAACTGTTGATGTGGGACCATCTTTTGCTTGAATTGTAACATCTTCGGGAAGGATGACATGTCCATCTCGATGCGAAATTTGTGTCCAATCAAATGGAACTCAAATTTCTCGATGGCCTTCTTTACAGCTAAGATCTCTTTGAACGTGGAGTGATAGTGGAGTTCGGAATCTTTAAAGCGTCCGCTTTTATATCCACAGATTTGACGTTTCCCGTCAATCTCTTCGAACAGTATTGAACCCCAATACTTATCACTTGCGTCTGTTTGTAGAACACGCGTGCCTTCGCAGGGAATCTTTAAAGGTGGCAGCTTTATTATCTCCAACTTTAGTCTTTTGACTGCATCCGTTTGTCTGGTAGTCCATAAAGAAGGATTCTTGGACAGCATCTTTTGTAGTGGACGCGTCAGCTGCGACAATTGCGGAATAAAGTCACTGAGGTAATTAATTACCCCAAGGAACTGTTGGACTTGTCTCTTCGAGAGGTCGCTGTCTGGAAACTCCAGAAGCGTCGTGGCTAGATGGGCCTGAGGGGTGAATTGCCCATTAGCAATATCCATTCCAAGGAAATCGATGTTGGGCTGGGCTATGATCATTTTTCGGGCCGATAGCATTATACCATGATCCTTCACGATGTTCTGGAACTGTTGTAGAGTTCGAACATGATCTTCGTGAGTTGACGAGAACAGAAGGATATCGTCTATGTAGATTAGTGCTGTATGAAGCAGGGGCTTGAATATCTTTAGCATAGCCTGTTGGAATAGCGATGGCGCCGTCTTGAGGCCGAACGGTAGGACATTCCATTGTAGATGTCGGTTGGGCAGACAGAAAGCTGTCTTGTATCTTTCCTCTGGTGCAATACCGATTTGCCAGAAACCGGATTTTAGGTCGAACTTTGAGAACAGAGTCGCACCTTGTAGATGTTGAAACAGCGCCCTTTTGTTTGGCAATGGGAACTTGACATCTTGGAGGTACTGGTTCAGCGGCTTATAGTCAATGACTAGCCTCAGTTTTCCTCGTGCTTGTTCAGCTCTATTATTGACATAAAATGCCTTGCATGCCCACGGAGAATTTGTTGGTGAGACCACCTTTTGGCTGACTAGTTGGTCACATTCTTCGTTTGCTTGTTTGAGCAACACTGGGGGCATTCCTGCGTGACTTGCCTTTGTAGGTGTCGTGTGGATATTCTCCTTGAATGGCAGTGACACGAAGAATTCCTCGTTTAACCACAGTGGGTTTTTGCATATACGTAGGAACTCCGTATGAGAGTTTGCGCATGAACTCGCAGTGATTTCCTCTTTTATTTTGTTGAAATCATGGGACTGAAGCTCTTCAATCGCGAACATTCTAGGTATCGTTGTGAACGCTTTGAAATAAGATTTCCATCTTATACCTCTTGGTTCGATTGAGATGTCGAAGCTCTTCTTCAGCTCGTAATACGAGTCCCATCCTAGAATAATATCCTTTCCAGGAGCGGAGGACCCTAGGACTTCCGTAGTTATTTGACAACCCGGAAATAGCTCTATAGTGATCGGCTTTGATTTGAGCTTGATTGATAACGATCCTGAATTTGCTACCCTGAACTCTTGCTGGTACGGGTGCCACATGGTAGAGGAAAGTACCTTGGGATTCATAATCGTTGTATGAGCTCCCGTGTCTATGAAAGCGATAGCATGGACTGGTTCCTCTTTCTTTGCAGGATCAAAGGTTGTCACTGGTAGGTGAGGAGATTGTATCTCTTCGTGTTGAGGCGTTTGAGCAATCTTGAAACAGCATTCGTCCTCATCGTCGGATTCTGAGGTGTCAGAATCTGAGTAGCCACAAATGGCATCTTGTTCGTCGCTGTCATAAGACAACACCGATTCGAGATCATGATTGTCAAGATCAATATCTTTTGCCAGCTTTGATATTGAGCTGATGAGATATTGTCTTTTCTTCTTTGAACTGTTAGGACAGTTTTTGGCGAAGTGCCCTTCTTTGTTGCATAGAAAGCACTTTGTCTCCTTTTTGAAGGATTGTTTCCTTCTGAAGAACCGTCTGCGTCCGAACTTCTTGAATCGGAACTTATTTGCTTTTTTGGAACGGCGAGCCTCGCCTTTTCCTTTACACATGCAGCCTTTCTTGGACTTTGAACATTTAATCGACAAATCTGGTCTTGCACAGACTTTGGATAAATGCTTTGAGTTATCCATGAACTCAGTCCAGAATTCCTTTTGCTTGCATAGTTTGTCCAACGTCCTGAAGACGTATTGTTGGATTTGTCCGATGGAGATTTCTTCTACCGTCTGGCCTTGCTCTTTGATATTGAGTTTTGTTTGTTGGCTCAGATAATCATCAATAGATGATAAGTAGACTTGCTTCAGGCTCGGGTTATTGAGACCGTTTAGCGCATAGTATCTCCGTGTTTGTTGCTCGAAATGTTTCGCAAGATCTCTCTTCTTAAGCGAACAACATTTTGCTGCGAAGAAATCCTCTTGTAATTGATCTTTGAGGTGTTTCGGGGTGCCTATGAATTCCCGATGAATTTCTCCGAGTAGTAATGGTATGGTGGTCTGATAGACTTGCTGCTGTCTGTATTCGCCAAGCGAATTCCACCATTCTTTGAGTGCACCTGAGAACCGTGCAGTGAATTGTTGTATGACGAGGTGTGAGGTTGAGGTGATAACCTCAGAATTCATCCATGCGTGGAATTCGTCTAAACGATCATTCCATCTTTCGAAGGGAATATCGTCAAACGTAAACGTCACGACTTTTGAGGCGAACTGCTTCGTTGGCCTTTCTTGTTCTTGAATGGGTGTTCCATTCATCTCGTCGTCAGAGAACACTTCGTCTATGTCTGGCTCTGTCTTTGATGGTTCTCCAATAGCAAACTGCTTTGGTAGTGATTCATCTTCAGAGTCAGTCTTGTAAGATGAGCTTGAGCTTGAATCTGAGAGGTTAATAATCACCGGTGTTGGATGAGACGTTTTTGCCGGTGGTATTTGCGATTGAGCGGACTCTGGCTCTTTTGCTCTTTCGTCTTGTTCCGCTAGTTGATTTAGCAGACTAGACATCGTAAACTCCGTAGACTCTGTAGACTCGATTATGCCTATCTCCTTTCCTTTTCTTCTATCGCGATCAGGAGACTCTTGACTAGAGTGTGAGGAGGCAGATCTATGAGTCGTTGTTGGATTGACACGGAATTCGGATTCCTTTTGCCTTCTTGCCCTTTCTCGTACGGGTCGTGGTCTGAACTCGCCGACAGGAGGAGTTACAGCATATCTTGATGTAAACGCTTCATCAGACGATAGGAAACCAGGAACTGGATTTCTTGTCGTCCCATATTGTTCTCCTGAGAGAAACCCTTGAGAGTATGATCCTGGGTATATGGGCATCGTTGATGACATGCTCCCGAGATGCGGATGGTATGGTCTTTGCTGGTTCTGGACCATACTTTCGAGGCACTTTTGAAGGTCTTTTAGTTGAAACCTGAGATTGATCATCTCAGCTTCTTTGCCTTGAAATTGAGTGGTGTTGACCAACATATGTTTGGCCATAGACATCATCTCTTTGTGGAGGGTATTTAACCGACTCTCGATTTCTGAGATCGAGTTTTGAAGACCACTCAATCTCTTCGAATATTCTGCAAACTGATCGATTTTGTGATTGATCGTAGTAAGCAGTCGGTTTTGTGCCATGGCATTTTCCGTTTGCCAATTGAGCACCTTTTCTCCTTGACTTAATTGACTCGGTCCTGAAGGACTGATTGCACTTGAAAGTACTTTTGGAGAGTGGGATATGTTGTCGGTGATGAAGTCCTTTGGTGGAGGAAAGTTGTCGTCTTCCATCATCATGATTTCCGGCACGGATGACTCTTTTTGATTAGAGTATTCGACTATGAAGTCGTATCTTCCGTTGCCTTCTCCGAGAGGACCTACTGTAGGATCTCCGTCTAGATATCTTTTGTACAGGGGATCCTTCTTCTTTCTGCGCCGTTGGCGGATTTCGTCATCGGACTCATAATAATTTCCTGTGCAAGCCGAACAAGAACAGACATCAAAATATTGATGGCCGTTTTCATCCTTGAAAGGATATACGACTTGTCCGTATTGTCCGAAGGAGACCGGCTTTGGATTTTGGTCTCGGTATGGTCCGTGGAATTCGTGTTCATCAATTTGGATTGCAAATTGTGTGAACAGTTGTTTCCGAGCTGATGAAGATCTCGGTTTGTCGAATATGATTTCCGTTGTTCCATCACTTCGCGAATGGAATCTGGCTTCGGATGTTTGGACCGGTGCTTGAGTCGCTTGATGTAGCTTCTCATAGCTTGTTACCCATGACTCTGGTATCTTCTTTATCAATTCCTCTCGAGAGATCTGTCGAGGAATTTGCGTTGTTCTTGGCGCTTGCGAAGCCGATGTGACTTCTAGATATAGCACTTCTGGGATGTTGAGAGAAATGAATTGCTCCTCTTCCGTGGCTGGGACTTGGCAAGATGAGAACTTGCTGGATTGAACGTATTCCCGGACTCTTCGGCTTGCCGAAGGTTGTATGAGCTCACGGACGTTCTTTATCGAGAAAACACTGGGTTTTCTGGCAAAGAACTCGTATGGATTCACCAGTGGAAGTGTTGTTTCAGGCAGACGATCGCCTGGAACATATTCTATTTCGTAAAGAGAATTTATATCGGAACTATTTTTTTGGTTTTTTGGTTTTTGTAAAGTAGAAATTGCAAACTGAGAATCTATAGCTAAAGGATTTGAAATTGACATTTTCGAGAATTAGTTTTCAGAACATTCAAAACAATCCGGCATAAACAAAGCTTCTTTCCCTCAAACATAGGTTGTTAGGCTCTGATACCAATATCTGATTACACGAGAGACTCGAGTCATAAGACAAGAGACGAACTCTGAACGATCGGCCCGAAAAATGATCATAGCCCAGCCCAACATCGATTTCCTTGGAATGGATATTGCTAATGGGCAATTCACCCCTCAGGCCCATCTAGCCACGACGCTTCTGGAGTTTCCAGACAGCGACCTCTCGAAGAGACAAGTCCAACAGTTCCTTGGGGTAATTAATTACCTCAGTGACTTTATTCCGCAATTGTCGCAGCTGACGCGTCCACTACAAAAGATGCTGTCCAAGAATCCTCCTTTATGGACTACCAGACAAACGGATGCAGTCAAAAGACTAAAGTTGGAGATAATAAAGCTGCCACCTTTAAAGATTCCCTGCGAAGGCACGCGTGTTCTACAAACAGACGCAAGTGATAAGTATTGGGGTTCAATACTGTTCGAAGAGATTGACGGGAAACGTCAAATCTGTGGATATAAAAGCGGACGCTTTAAAGATTCCGAACTCCACTATCACTCCACGTTCAAAGAGATCTTAGCTGTAAAGAAGGCCATCGAGAAATTTGAGTTCCATTTGATTGGACACAAATTTCGCATCGAGATGGACATGTCATCCTTCCCGAAGATGTTACAATTCAAGCAAAAGATGGTCCCACATCAACAGTTGCTAAGATGGAGCGAATGGTTCTCAAAATACGACTTCGTATCCTTCTATTTAAAGGGCACAAAGAACATCCTTGCCGACATGCTAAGCCGGAGCCCGCTGAAGGAGATACAGATGATGGCAAGCTCATCGGCAACCGAAAAAGAATACTATGACTTCGGTGCCAACATGCCAGAAGATGCTCACCAGCTTGTCAACATGAAGATCATCCACGAGCATCTCAAAGAAAGGATCTTCCGGTACCAGTCAATCATCCTATCAAAGTACGGTGTCCGATGTCAACACATCGCGCCACTTGGCATACATCCAGATCACCCGTACGCCCATCTCTACAGAATAGAGAGCACTAATATGCCAGAGGAAGTCCTCTGTTTCCTTTGGTATATATGTTCTGTATACACCATTGGCGTCACCTTCGACATCCACTGGCTCTACCAGTTCGTCAACTCGCGACAAGGTCAAAAGGACTGCCTCTCAACGTTTCTAACGTGGTTCGCGCCACTAAGCGCCTGGAGTGGTAAACTTAGACGGTCAGCAAAGACGGTGAACATATCGTACAAAAGGCTAAAAGGACAAGGGTGTCTCAACCCTTTCTTTAATCCTCATACGATATACTTCTTCCACCGCCCCATACAAGTCAATATCAAAAGCAACAAGATGCATGCGTTGCCAACGCTGATCCACCACGACGACTACAACAAAGGCATGCGACCAGACTTCAACGTCTATGAGACCAAAGGGTTCGAGGAATTCCAGAACCATGCGTTTCGCCTCAATAGTGCTACGCAGAAGTTCCCTATTCCCTTCAACCTAAATTGGAGCTACTATCCAATTGATTACCAGATGAGTCTAGACGAAGACCTACAGTACTTCGAAAGCAAGCCAGCCCATAAGCTAATCCAGCAGAAGACGACACCAGATCCAGAACCAACGACGGTTCTGCCAGAATACTTCCAAGATGCACAGTCCCCAGACGATTCGATGAATATAGACGAGATCGGGAAGAAGTTCGGTTTAAACAAAGACGAGCCTCTAGAAGATTTCGCCGAACCAGAAATCGAGTCCAAGTGTCCAGATGACTATTACGGCTGCTGCGAGGAACACATCACCGAGTTCGAGATAGATCATTAAGATTCGTCTTAATAATCTAATTATGTATAATTATGTGTGTAAGCGATATATAATCGCAATAAATAATGTATAATAAAGTGTGATGTAAGCGATGATGTAATCGCAATTAGGTGTGATGTAAGCGATGATGTCATCGCAATAAATAAAGTAGATAGGTGTGATGTAAGCAATGATGTCATTGCTGAGGTAAGCGCTTATGTCAGCGCTCTAAACCTCCTATAAATATGTGTGTACCCCCTTGTGAAATATCATCTCATTTTCCCCTTAAAAACCTCTCTCTAGCTTTCTCTCTCTATGAATCACTAAAACTCTCTCTAGTTTTCAGACTTCTCTACGAGATGTCATAAGCTCTGTAGCTTTCTCTCTCTCATGGGTTGGGTGATCACTCTCTATTGATTCTGTTTATCTCGTGCGTTCGATGAGCGAATCGTTTAACCGTGATGACTGTCAATACGACGGTCGTGACGGCCAATACGGTGGTTGTGGGGGGCGATAGGATTCCTAACAGTGGTTGAGCCCGAGGCCAGGTAGTGCCGTTTATGCTCCCTTTACCTGGAACCTATCAGATCCCATAGCTATCAACACGGCTATCACGATCTTCAACACGACTAGTTCATACGGTTACTCGTTACTCAGAGTTCGTCTCTTGTCTTATGACTCGAGTCTCTCGTGTAATCAGATATTGGTATCAGAGCCTAACAACCTATGTTTGAGGGAAAGAAGCTTTGTTTATGCCGGATTGTTTTGAATGTTCTGAAAACTAATTCTCAAAAATGTCAATTTCAAATCCTTTAGCTATAGATTCTCAGTTTGCAATTTCTACTTTACAAAAACCAAAAAACCAAAAAAATAGTTCCGATATAAATTCTCTTTACGAAATAGAATATGTTCCAGGCGATCGTCTGCCTGAAACAACACTTCCACTGGTGAATCCATACGAGTTCTTTGCCAGAAAACCCAGTGTTTTCTCGATAAAGAACGTCCGTGAGCTCATACAACCTTCGGCAAGCCGAAGAGTCCGGGAATACGTTCAATCCAGCAAGTTCTCATCTTGCCAAGTCCCAGCCACGGAAGAGGAGCAATTCATTTCTCTCAACATCCCAGAAGTGCTTCCACGATTATGGCGTCAACAAGGATACACCCATCTCCACTTTGGAGTGGTGCGTATCGGGCTAACCCTACACGCCCGTAAAGGTCTGCCGGTTATCGCAAGAATCGCTCTAGTCGACTCTCGGCTAAAGTCATATCAACAGGCCTGCATCGGTACGGTTCAGACAACATTAAACGCCGGAACAGTATTCATAACGCTGTTTCCCAACTTCAACGTCTCTTTGCAAGATCCGAACCTACTCAAGACGCTCAAGGTCCAGCTTCAGCTGATCGGACTTCCTATGCAAGAGAAGAGTGTTATCGCAACACTACATCACCAAATTGTATATCGTGTTCAAGACCATGCTCTTGACCTCGTCCTACCCTCCTCTGACGAAGCGCTATATCTAGAAGTCACATCGGCTTCGCAAGCGCCAAGCACAACGCAAATTCCTCGACAGATCTCTCGAGAGGAATTGATAAAGAAGATACCAGAGTCATGGGTAACAAGCTATGAGAAGCTACATCAAGCGACTCAAGCACCGGTCCAAACATCCGAAGCCAGATTCCATTCGCGAAGTGATGGAACAACGGAAATCATATTCGACAAACCGAGATCTTCATCAGCTCGGAAACAACTGTTCACACAATTTGCAATCCAAATTGATGAACACGAATTCCACGGACCATACCGAGACCAAAATCCAAAGCCGGTCTCCTTCGGACAATACGGACAAGTCGTATATCCTTTCAAGGATGAAAACGGCCATCAATATTTTGATGTCTGTTCTTGCTCGGCTTGCACAGAAAATTATTATGAGTCCGATGACGAAATCCGCCAACGGCGCAGAAAGAAGAAGGATCCCCTGTACAAAAGATATCTAGACGGAGATCCTACAGTAGGTCCTCTCGGAGAAGGCAACGGAAGATACGACTTCATAGTCAAATACTCTAATCAAAAAGAGTCATCCGTGCCGGAAATCATGATGATGGAAGACGACAACTTTCCTCCACCAAAGGACTTCATCACCGACAACATATCCCACTCTCCAAAAGTACTTTCAAGTGCAATCAGTCCTTCAGGACCGAGTCAATTAAGTCAAGGAGAAAAGGTGCTCAATTGGCAAACGGAAAATGCCATGGCACAAAACCGACTGCTTACTACGATCAATCACAAAATCGATCAGTTTGCAGAATATTCGAAGAGATTGAGTGGTCTTCAAAACTCGATCTCAGAAATCGAGAGTCGGTTAAATACCCTCCACAAAGAGATGATGTCTATGGCCAAACATATGTTGGTCAACACCACTCAATTTCAAGGCAAAGAAGCTGAGATGATCAATCTCAGGTTTCAACTAAAAGACCTTCAAAAGTGCCTCGAAAGTATGGTCCAGAACCAGCAAAGACCATACCATCCGCATCTCGGGAGCATGTCATCAACGATGCCCATATACCCAGGATCATACTCTCAAGGGTTTCTCTCAGGAGAACAATATGGGACGACAAGAAATCCAGTTCCTGGTTTCCTATCGTCTGATGAAGCGTTTACATCAAGATATGCTGTAACTCCTCCTGTCGGCGAGTTCAGACCACGACCCGTACGAGAAAGGGCAAGAAGGCAAAAGGAATCCGAATTCCGTGTCAATCCAACAACGACTCATAGATCTGCCTCCTCACACTCTAGTCAAGAGTCTCCTGATCGCGATAGAAGAAAAGGAAAGGAGATAGGCATAATCGAGTCTACAGAGTCTACGGAGTTTACGATGTCTAGTCTGCTAAATCAACTAGCGGAACAAGACGAAAGAGCAAAAGAGCCAGAGTCCGCTCAATCGCAAATACCACCGGCAAAAACGTCTCATCCAACACCGGTGATTATTAACCTCTCAGATTCAAGCTCAAGCTCATCTTACAAGACTGACTCTGAAGATGAATCACTACCAAAGCAGTTTGCTATTGGAGAACCATCAAAGACAGAGCCAGACATAGACGAAGTGTTCTCTGACGACGAGATGAATGGAACACCCATTCAAGAACAAGAAAGGCCAACGAAGCAGTTCGCCTCAAAAGTCGTGACGTTTACGTTTGACGATATTCCCTTCGAAAGATGGAATGATCGTTTAGACGAATTCCACGCATGGATGAATTCTGAGGTTATCACCTCAACCTCACACCTCGTCATACAACAATTCACTGCACGGTTCTCAGGTGCACTCAAAGAATGGTGGAATTCGCTTGGCGAATACAGACAGCAGCAAGTCTATCAGACCACCATACCATTACTACTCGGAGAAATTCATCGGGAATTCATAGGCACCCCGAAACACCTCAAAGATCAATTACAAGAGGATTTCTTCGCAGCAAAATGTTGTTCGCTTAAGAAGAGAGATCTTGCGAAACATTTCGAGCAACAAACACGGAGATACTATGCGCTAAACGGTCTCAATAACCCGAGCCTGAAGCAAGTCTACTTATCATCTATTGATGATTATCTGAGCCAACAAACAAAACTCAATATCAAAGAGCAAGGCCAGACGGTAGAAGAAATCTCCATCGGACAAATCCAACAATACGTCTTCAGGACGTTGGACAAACTATGCAAGCAAAAGGAATTCTGGACTGAGTTCATGGATAACTCAAAGCATTTATCCAAAGTCTGTGCAAGACCAGATTTGTCGATTAAATGTTCAAAGTCCAAGAAAGGCTGCATGTGTAAAGGAAAAGGCGAGGCTCGCCGTTCCAAAAAAGCAAATAAGTTCCGATTCAAGAAGTTCGGACGCAGACGGTTCTTCAGAAGGAAACAATCCTTCAAAAAGGAGACAAAGTGCTTTCTATGCAACAAAGAAGGGCACTTCGCCAAAAACTGTCCTAACAGTTCAAAGAAGAAAAGACAATATCTCATCAGCTCAATATCAAAGCTGGCAAAAGATATTGATCTTGACAATCATGATCTCGAATCGGTGTTGTCTTATGACAGCGACGAACAAGATGCCATTTGTGGCTACTCAGATTCTGACACCTCAGAATCCGACGATGAGGACGAATGCTGTTTCAAGATTGCTCAAACGCCTCAACACGAAGAGATACAATCTCCTCGCCTACCAGTGACAATCTTTGATCCTGCAAAGAAAGAGGAACCAGTCCATGCTATCGCTTTCATAGACACGGGAGCTCATACAACGATTATGAATCCCAAGGTACTTTCCTCTACCATGTGGCACCCGTACCAGCAAGAGTTCAGGGTAGCAAATTCAGGATCGTTATCAATCAAGCTCAAATCAAAGCCGATCACTATAGAGCTATTTCCGGGTTGTCAAATAACTACGGAAGTCCTAGGGTCCTCCGCTCCTGGAAAGGATATTATTCTAGGATGGGACTCGTATTACGAGCTGAAGAAGAGCTTCGACATCTCAATCGAACCAAGAGGTATAAGATGGAAATCTTATTTCAAAGCGTTCACAACGATACCTAGAATGTTCGCGATTGAAGAGCTTCAGTCCCATGATTTCAACAAAATAAAAGAGGAAATCACTGCGAGTTCATGCGCAAACTCTCATACGGAGTTCCTACGTATATGCAAAAACCCACTGTGGTTAAACGAGGAATTCTTCGTGTCACTGCCATTCAAGGAGAATATCCACACGACACCTACAAAGGCAAGTCACGCAGGAATGCCCCCAGTGTTGCTCAAACAAGCAAACGAAGAATGTGACCAACTAGTCAGCCAAAAGGTGGTCTCACCAACAAATTCTCCGTGGGCATGCAAGGCATTTTATGTCAATAATAGAGCTGAACAAGCACGAGGAAAACTGAGGCTAGTCATTGACTATAAGCCGCTGAACCAGTACCTCCAAGATGTCAAGTTCCCATTGCCAAACAAAAGGGCGCTGTTTCAACATCTACAAGGTGCGACTCTGTTCTCAAAGTTCGACCTAAAATCCGGTTTCTGGCAAATCGGTATTGCACCAGAGGAAAGATACAAGACAGCTTTCTGTCTGCCCAACCGACATCTACAATGGAATGTCCTACCGTTCGGCCTCAAGACGGCGCCATCGCTATTCCAACAGGCTATGCTAAAGATATTCAAGCCCCTGCTTCATACAGCACTAATCTACATAGACGATATCCTTCTGTTCTCGTCAACTCACGAAGATCATGTTCGAACTCTACAACAGTTCCAGAACATCGTGAAGGATCATGGTATAATGCTATCGGCCCGAAAAATGATCATAGCCCAGCCCAACATCGATTTCCTTGGAATGGATATTGCTAATGGGCAATTCACCCCTCAGGCCCATCTAGCCACGACGCTTCTGGAGTTTCCAGACAGCGACCTCTCGAAGAGACAAGTCCAACAGTTCCTTGGGGTAATTAATTACCTCAGTGACTTTATTCCGCAATTGTCGCAGCTGACGCGTCCACTACAAAAGATGCTGTCCAAGAATCCTCCTTTATGGACTACCAGACAAACGGATGCAGTCAAAAGACTAAAGTTGGAGATAATAAAGCTGCCACCTTTAAAGATTCCCTGCGAAGGCACGCGTGTTCTACAAACAGACGCAAGTGATAAGTATTGGGGTTCAATACTGTTCGAAGAGATTGACGGGAAACGTCAAATCTGTGGATATAAAAGCGGACGCTTTAAAGATTCCGAACTCCACTATCACTCCACGTTCAAAGAGATCTTAGCTGTAAAGAAGGCCATCGAGAAATTTGAGTTCCATTTGATTGGACACAAATTTCGCATCGAGATGGACATGTCATCCTTCCCGAAGATGTTACAATTCAAGCAAAAGATGGTCCCACATCAACAGTTGCTAAGATGGAGCGAATGGTTCTCAAAATACGACTTCGTATCCTTCTATTTAAAGGGCACAAAGAACATCCTTGCCGACATGCTAAGCCGGAGCCCGCTAAAGGAGATACAGATGATGGCAAGCTCATCGGCAACCGAAAAAGAATACTATGACTTCGGTGCCAACATGCCAGAAGATGCTCACCAGCTTGTCAACATGAAGATCATCCACGAGCATCTCAAAGAAAGGATCTTCCGGTACCAGTCAATCATCCTATCAAAGTACGGTGTCCGATGTCAACACATCGCGCCACTTGGCATACATCCAGATCACCCGTACGCCCATCTCTACAGAATAGAGAGCACTAATATGCCAGAGGAAGTCCTCTGTTTCCTTTGGTATATATGTTCTGTATACACCATTGGCGTCACCTTCGACATCCACTGGCTCTACCAGTTCGTCAACTCGCGACAAGGTCAAAAGGACTGCCTCTCAACGTTTCTAACGTGGTTCGCGCCACTAAGCGCCTGGAGTGGTAAACTTAGACGGTCAGCAAAGACGGTGAACATATCGTACAAAAGGCTAAAAGGACAAGGGTGTCTCAACCCTTTCTTTAATCCTCATACGATATACTTCTTCCACCGCCCCATACAAGTCAATATCAAAAGCAACAAGATGCATGCGTTGCCAACGCTGATCCACCACGACGACTACAACAAAGGCATGCGACCAGACTTCAACGTCTATGAGACCAAAGGGTTCGAGGAATTCCAGAACCATGCGTTTCGCCTCAATAGTGCTACGCAGAAGTTCCCTATTCCCTTCAACCTAAATTGGAGCTACTATCCAATTGATTACCAGATGAGTCTAGACGAAGACCTACAGTACTTCGAAAGCAAGCCAGCCCATAAGCTAATCCAGCAGAAGACGACACCAGATCCAGAACCAACGACGGTTCTGCCAGAATACTTCCAAGATGCACAGTCCCCAGACGATTCGATGAATATAGACGAGATCGGGAAGAAGTTCGGTTTAAACAAAGACGAGCCTCTAGAAGATTTCGCCGAACCAGAAATCGAGTTCAAGTGTCCAGATGACTATTACGGCTGCTGCGAGGAACACATCACCGAGTTCGAGATAGATCATTAAGATTCGTCTTAATAATCTAATTATGTATAATTATGTGTGTAAGCGATATATAATCGCAATAAATAATGTATAATAAAGTGTGATGTAAGCGATGATGTAATCGCAATTAGGTGTGATGTAAGCGATGATGTCATCGCAATAAATAAAGTAGATAGGTGTGATGTAAGCAATGATGTCATTGCTGAGGTAAGCGCTTATGTCAGCGCTCTAAACCTCCTATAAATATGTGTGTACCCCCTTGTGAAATATCATCTCATTTTCCCCTTAAAAACCTCTCTCTAGCTTTCTCTCTCTATGAATCACTAAAACTCTCTCTAGTTTTCAGACTTCTCTACGAGATGTCATAAGCTCTGTAGCTTTCTCTCTCTCATGGGTTGGGTGATCACTCTCTATTGATTCTGTTTATCTCGTGCGTTCGATGAGCGAATCGTTTAACCGTGATGACTGTCAATACGACGGTCGTGACGGCCAATACGGTGGTTGTGGGGGGCGATAGGATTCCTAACAGTGGTTGAGCCCGAGGCCAGGTAGTGCCGTTTATGCTCCCTTTACCTGGAACCTATCAGATCCCATAGCTATCAACACGGCTATCACGATCTTCAACACGACTAGTTCATACGGTTACTCGTTACTCAGAGTTCGTCTCTTGTCTTATGACTCGAGTCTCTCGTGTAATCAGATATTGGTATCAGAGCCTAACAACCTATGTTTGAGGGAAAGAAGCTTTGTTTATGCCGGATTGTTTTGAATGTTCTGAAAACTAATTCTCAAAAATGTCAATTTCAAATCCTTTAGCTATAGATTCTCAGTTTGCAATTTCTACTTTACAAAAACCAAAAAACCAAAAAAATAGTTCCGATATAAATTCTCTTTACGAAATAGAATATGTTCCAGGCGATCATCTGCCTGAAACAACACTTCCACTGGTGAATCCATACGAGTTCTTTGCCAGAAAACCCAGTGTTTTCTCGATAAAGAACGTCCGTGAGCTCATACAACCTTCGGCAAGCCGAAGAGTCCGGGAATACGTTCAATCCAGCAAGTTCTCATCTTGCCAAGTCCCAGCCACGGAAGAGGAGCAATTCATTTCTCTCAACATCCCAGAAGTGCTTCCACGATTATGGCGTCAACAAGGATACACCCATCTCCACTTTGGAGTGGTGCGTATCGGGCTAACCCTACACGCCCGTAAAGGTCTGCCGGTTATCGCAAGAATCGCTCTAGTCGACTCTCGGCTAAAGTCATATCAACAGGCCTGCATCGGTACGGTTCAGACAACATTAAACGCCGGAACAGTATTCATAACGCTGTTTCCCAACTTCAACGTCTCTTTGCAAGATCCGAACCTACTCAAGACGCTCAAGGTCCAGCTTCAGCTGATCGGACTTCCTATGCAAGAGAAGAGTGTTATCGCAACACTACATCACCAAATTGTATATCGTGTTCAAGACCATGCTCTTGACCTCGTCCTACCCTCCTCTGACGAAGCGCTATATCTAGAAGTCACATCGGCTTCGCAAGCGCCAAGCACAACGCAAATTCCTCGACAGATCTCTCGAGAGGAATTGATAAAGAAGATACCAGAGTCATGGGTAACAAGCTATGAGAAGCTACATCAAGCGACTCAAGCACCGGTCCAAACATCCGAAGCCAGATTCCATTCGCGAAGTGATGGAACAACGGAAATCATATTCGACAAACCGAGATCTTCATCAGCTCGGAAACAACTGTTCACACAATTTGCAATCCAAATTGATGAACACGAATTCCACGGACCATACCGAGACCAAAATCCAAAGCCGGTCTCCTTCGGACAATACGGACAAGTCGTATATCCTTTCAAGGATGAAAACGGCCATCAATATTTTGATGTCTGTTCTTGCTCGGCTTGCACAGAAAATTATTATGAGTCCGATGACGAAATCCGCCAACGGCGCAGAAAGAAGAAGGATCCCCTGTACAAAAGATATCTAGACGGAGATCCTACAGTAGGTCCTCTCGGAGAAGGCAACGGAAGATACGACTTCATAGTCGAATACTCTAATCAAAAGGAGTCATCCGTGCCGGAAATCATGATGATGGAAGACGACAACTTTCCTCCACCAAAGGACTTCATCACCGACAACATATCCCACTCTCCAAAAGTACTTTCAAGTGCAATCAGTCCTTCAGGACCGAGTCAATTAAGTCAAGGAGAAAAGGTGCTCAATTGGCAAACGGAAAATGCCATGGCACAAAACCGACTGCTTACTACGATCAATCACAAAATCGATCAGTTTGCAGAATATTCGAAGAGATTGAGTGGTCTTCAAAACTCGATCTCAGAAATCGAGAGTCGGTTAAATACCCTCCACAAAGAGATGATGTCTATGGCCAAACATATGTTGGTCAACACCACTCAATTTCAAGGCAAAGAAGCTGAGATGATCAATCTCAGGTTTCAACTAAAAGACCTTCAAAAGTGCCTCGAAAGTATGGTCCAGAACCAGCAAAGACCATACCATCCGCATCTCGGGAGCATGTCATCAACGATGCCCATATACCCAGGATCATACTCTCAAGGGTTTCTCTCAGGAGAACAATATGGGACGACAAGAAATCCAGTTCCTGGTTTCCTATCGTCTGATGAAGCGTTTACATCAAGATATGCTGTAACTCCTCCTGTCGGCGAGTTCAGACCACGACCCGTACGAGAAAGGGCAAGAAGGCAAAAGGAATCCGAATTCCGTGTCAATCCAACAACGACTCATAGATCTGCCTCCTCACACTCTAGTCAAGAGTCTCCTGATCGCGATAGAAGAAAAGGAAAGGAGATAGGCATAATCGAGTCTACAGAGTCTACGGAGTTTACGATGTCTAGTCTGCTAAATCAACTAGCGGAACAAGACGAAAGAGCAAAAGAGCCAGAGTCCGCTCAATCGCAAATACCACCGGCAAAAACGTCTCATCCAACACCGGTGATTATTAACCTCTCAGATTCAAGCTCAAGCTCATCTTACAAGACTGACTCTGAAGATGAATCACTACCAAAGCAGTTTGCTATTGGAGAACCATCAAAGACAGAGCCAGACATAGACGAAGTGTTCTCTGACGACGAGATGAATGGAACACCCATTCAAGAACAAGAAAGGCCAACGAAGCAGTTCGCCTCAAAAGTCGTGACGTTTACGTTTGACGATATTCCCTTCGAAAGATGGAATGATCGTTTAGACGAATTCCACGCATGGATGAATTCTGAGGTTATCACCTCAACCTCACACCTCGTCATACAACAATTCACTGCACGGTTCTCAGGTGCACTCAAAGAATGGTGGAATTCGCTTGGCGAATACAGACAGCAGCAAGTCTATCAGACCACCATACCATTACTACTCGGAGAAATTCATCGGGAATTCATAGGCACCCCGAAACACCTCAAAGATCAATTACAAGAGGATTTCTTCGCAGCAAAATGTTGTTCGCTTAAGAAGAGAGATCTTGCGAAACATTTCGAGCAACAAACACGGAGATACTATGCGCTAAACGGTCTCAATAACCCGAGCCTGAAGCAAGTCTACTTATCATCTATTGATGATTATCTGAGCCAACAAACAAAACTCAATATCAAAGAGCAAGGCCAGACGGTAGAAGAAATCTCCATCGGACAAATCCAACAATACGTCTTCAGGACGTTGGACAAACTATGCAAGCAAAAGGAATTCTGGACTGAGTTCATGGATAACTCAAAGCATTTATCCAAAGTCTGTGCAAGACCAGATTTGTCGATTAAATGTTCAAAGTCCAAGAAAGGCTGCATGTGTAAAGGAAAAGGCGAGGCTCGCCGTTCCAAAAAAGCAAATAAGTTCCGATTCAAGAAGTTCGGACGCAGACGGTTCTTCAGAAGGAAACAATCCTTCAAAAAGGAGACAAAGTGCTTTCTATGCAACAAAGAAGGGCACTTCGCCAAAAACTGTCCTAACAGTTCAAAGAAGAAAAGACAATATCTCATCAGCTCAATATCAAAGCTGGCAAAAGATATTGATCTTGACAATCGTGATCTCGAATCGGTGTTGTCTTATGACAGCGACGAACAAGATGCCATTTGTGGCTACTCAGATTCTGACACCTCAGAATCCGACGATGAGGACGAAGGCTGTTTCAAGATTGCTCAAACGCCTCAACACGAAGAGATACAATCTCCTCACCTACCAGTGACAACCTTTGATCCTGCAAAGAAAGAGGAACCAGTCCATGCTATCGCTTTCATTGACACGGGAGCTCATACAACGATTATGAATCCCAAGGTACTTTCCTCTACCATGTGGCACCCGTACCAGCAAGAGTTCAGGGTAGCAAATTCAGGATCGTTATCAATCAAGCTCAAATCAAAGCCGATCACTATAGAGCTATTTCCGGGTTGTCAAATAACTACGGAAGTCCTAGGGTCCTCCGCTCCTGGAAAGGATATTATTCTAGGATGGGACTCGTATTACGAGCTGAAGAAGAGCTTCGACATCTCAATCGAACCAAGAGGTATAAGATGGAAATCTTATTTCAAAGCGTTCACAACGATACCTAGAATGTTCGCGATTGAAGAGCTTCAGTCCCATGATTTCAACAAAATAAAAGAGGAAATCACTGCGAGTTCATGCGCAAACTCTCATACGGAGTTCCTACGTATATGCAAAAACCCACTGTGGTTAAACGAGGAATTCTTCGTGTCACTGCCATTCAAGGAGAATATCCACACGACACCTACAAAGGCAAGTCACGCAGGAATGCCCCCAGTGTTGCTCAAACAAGCAAACGAAGAATGTGACCAACTAGTCAGCCAAAAGGTGGTCTCACCAACAAATTCTCCGTGGGCATGCAAGGCATTTTATGTCAATAATAGAGCTGAACAAGCACGAGGAAAACTGAGGCTAGTCATTGACTATAAGCCGCTGAACCAGTACCTCCAAGATGTCAAGTTCCCATTGCCAAACAAAAGGGCGCTGTTTCAACATCTACAAGGTTCGACTCTGTTCTCAAAGTTCGACCTAAAATCCGGTTTCTGGCAAATCGGTATTGCACCAGAGGAAAGATACAAGACAGCTTTCTGTCTGCCCAACCGACATCTACAATGGAATGTCCTACCGTTCGGCCTCAAGACGGCGCCATCGCTATTCCAACAGGCTATGCTAAAGATATTCAAGCCCCTGCTTCATACAGCACTAATCTACATAGACGATATCCTTCTGTTCTCGTCAACTCACGAAGATCATGTTCGAACTCTACAACAGTTCCAGAACATCGTGAAGGATCATGGTATAATGCTATCGGCCCGAAAAATGATCATAGCCCAGCCCAACATCGATTTCCTTGGAATGGATATTGCTAATGGGCAATTCACCCCTCAGGCCCATCTAGCCACGACGCTTCTGGAGTCTCCAGACAGCGACCTCTCGAAGAGACAAGTCCAACAGTTCCTTGGGGTAATTAATTACCTCAGTGACTTTATTCCGCAATTGTCGCAGCTGACGCGTCCACTACAAAAGATGCTGTCCAAGAATCCTCCTTTATGGACTACCAGACAAACGGATGCAGTCAAAAGACTAAAGTTGGAGATAATAAAGCTGCCACCTTTAAAGATTCCCTGCGAAGGCACGCGTGTTCTACAAACAGACGCAAGTGATAAGTATTGGGGTTCAATACTGTTCGAAGAGATTGACGGGAAACGTCAAATCTGTGGATATAAAAGCGGACGCTTTAAAGATTCCGAACTCCACTATCACTCCACGTTCAAAGAGATCTTAGCTGTAAAGAAGGCCATCGAGAAATTTGAGTTCCATTTGATTGGACACAAATTTCGCATCGAGATGGACATGTCATCCTTCCCGAAGATGTTACAATTCAAGCAAAAGATGGTCCCACATCAACAGTTGCTAAGATGGAGCGAATGGTTCTCAAAATACGACTTCGTATCCTTCTATTTAAAGGGCACAAAGAACATCCTTGCCGACATGCTAAGCCGGAGCCCGCTGAAGGAGATACAGATGATGGCAAGCTCATCGGCAACCGAAAAAGAATACTATGACTTCGGTGCCAACATGCCAGAAGATGCTCACCAGCTTGTCAACATGAAGATCATCCACGAGCATCTCAAAGAAAGGATCTTCCGGTACCAGTCAATCATCCTATCAAAGTACGGTGTCCGATGTCAACACATCGCGCCACTTGGCATACATCCAGATCACCCGTACGCCCATCTCTACAGAATAGAGAGCACTAATATGCCAGAGGAAGTCCTCTGTTTCCTTTGGTATATATGTTCTGTATACACCATTGGCGTCACCTTCGACATCCACTGGCTCTACCAGTTCGTCAACTCGCGACAAGGTCAAAAGGACTGCCTCTCAACGTTTCTAACGTGGTTCGCGCCACTAAGCGCCTGGAGTGGTAAACTTAGACGGTCAGCAAAGACGGTGAACATATCGTACAAAAGGCTAAAAGGACAAGGGTGTCTCAACCCTTTCTTTAATCCTCATACGATATACTTCTTCCACCGCCCCATACAAGTCAATATCAAAAGCAACAAGATGCATGCGTTGCCAACGCTGATCCACCACGACGACTACAACAAAGGCATGCGACCAGACTTCAACGTCTATGAGACCAAAGGGTTCGAGGAATTCCAGAACCATGCGTTTCGCCTCAATAGTGCTACGCAGAAGTTCCCTATTCCCTTCAACCTAAATTGGAGCTACTATCCAATTGATTACCAGATGAGTCTAGACGAAGACCTACAGTACTTCGAAAGCAAGCCAGCCCATAAGCTAATCCAGCAGAAGACGACACCAGATCCAGAACCAACGACGGTTCTGCCAGAATACTTCCAAGATGCACAGTCCCCAGACGATTCGATGAATATAGACGAGATCGGGAAGAAGTTCGGTTTAAACAAAGACGAGCCTCTAGAAGATTTCGCCGAACCAGAAATCGAGTCCAAGTGTCCAGATGACTATTACGGCTGCTGCGAGGAACACATCACCGAGTTCGAGATAGATCATTAAGATTCGTCTTAATAATCTAATTATGTATAATTATGTGTGTAAGCGATATATAATCGCAATAAATAATGTATAATAAAGTGTGATGTAAGCGATGATGTAATCGCAATTAGGTGTGATGTAAGCGATGATGTCATCGCAATAAATAAAGTAGATAGGTGTGATGTAAGCAATGATGTCATTGCTGAGGTAAGCGCTTATGTCAGCGCTCTAAACCTCCTATAAATATGTGTGTACCCCCTTGTGAAATATCATCTCATTTTCCCCTTAAAAACCTCTCTCTAGCTTTCTCTCTCTATGAATCACTAAAACTCTCTCTAGTTTTCAGACTTCTCTACGAGATGTCATAAGCTCTGTAGCTTTCTCTCTCTCATGGGTTGGATGATCACTCTCTATTGATTCTGTTTATCTCGTGCGTTCGATGAGCGAATCGTTTAACCGTGATGACTGTCAATACGACGGTCGTGACGGCCAATACGGTGGTTACCTTTTGGTTCTCCGTCCTCTGCATCTCTCTGTTTTGACCAGGTCTAGTTCCAAATTCTTTTATAAAACGTTTTAGATCCTTTTAAAAATGTATAAATCCATTTAAAACTATCTATAAATACATACAAACCACATGGATTTTGGTGAAACTCTCATTTGACATCGTGTTTTAAATATTTATAAAATCATATATTCTTTTTGAAACTATATAAAACCATATTATTTTTGGTGAAACTCCCACATAACATAAATATTTATAAAACCATATAAATGCAAGAACTTCTTTTTATACTTATAAACCTTTTAAAACCTTATAAAACATTTTAAAGTCTTATATAACTTTCTATTTGTATGATCCTTAGCTTTTAAAAAAAATTTGAATTTGGTCATTTGGTTAAAAGTATGATTTTTGAGTTTTTGGATTTGGCCATTTGGTTAAAATTTATAAACCATGTAAAACTTTATAAAATATGTCAGAATAGGTTTTACAAGTCGTTTTAAAACCCTATAAAACATTAAATAGCCTTATAAATCCTTCTATTTGTATGTATACGAAAGATTTAAGTTGATTTGTTACAATTTTTGTTCCTAATGAATCTAAATTCATAGTTGTGTTTTAAAACGTTGTTCCTCCACATTCTTGTTACTTTCATATATGAGAAGCTCGCTTTTAAAACCATATAAATATGTTAAAATCCTATATAAATATTTTTAAATTCTTTTATAAATCTTTTTAAATTCTTTTTAAAGTATTTTAAACCCATATAAATCATTTTGAATTCTTTCATAAATCATTTTAAAGTCTTTTAAAACCATATGAATCCTTTTAAAGCCTTTCATAAATCTTTTTTAAAGACTTTTAAAACCATATAAAATATATAAACCAATATAAAATATTTTACTCATTTTTATCTCGTTTTCAACTGGATTTAACAGACAATGATAGATCTCACAACAAAACATCCTATTTCGAACCAAAAATCATAAGAATTCAAAATATTCTTCAATTTTTCCGATTTTATCCCGATTTGGGTCTAATTACGGCGGATCTCCACCGTCTAGCGACTTTCCGGAGATTAATCGGCTTCCAAGCCCGCGTTTTCGAACATGGCTAAAGCCAAAATGATATAAATCAAATAATTAATTAAATAAATAAACCAAAGATTATGTAACAGTTTCTTCTTTCAACACCAGAAATATTGCATTGAGGCAAAGAAAATATATCAATAAAAAGCAAAACAGACTTCTCGAATACTTAGCTTTAGATTTCAATCACAAGAAACTCACATTTGTTTGGGTACATACACTTCAACATTCTCTTCTCGAGATCCAAGTTGCAAATTTATTTGTTTTCTGCCAATTTACTTCTACGTTGAAACTATAATCTAATCATATCATGTGGTATCAGAGCTTTTTATCTTGATATCAAGATAAAAAGCTTTGATACCAAATGTTATGTCTAGATCAAAGCTTCAAGGTAGAAGTCAATTGGCAGAATGATTTACTGTTTTTGTTAATCAGTTTTAACATCCTTATATACACAACACAATTGCAACTAGATCCACAAAAAAGGAATTCAAAGATATTTGGCCTATCTAGTCATGCGTGCTTGTTAATGACCGATTCTTACTCCTTGTTAAAACAGGAAAATAATCTCAAAGAAAACCCAAAAAAGATCCTACAAAAAAAGGGAATTCAAAGATATTTGGCCTATCTAGTCCTGCGTGCTTGTTAATAATGACCGATTCTTACTCGTTAAAACAGGAAAATAATCTCAGCCGATTCTCTTTGATTTTGATTTTGGTTTTGGTTCAATCAACATGTCTAGGATTTTGGTTTCTTCGATCGAACCAGCCGGTTCTCGTTCTGTACCGGCAGCTCGCAACAAGGGCAATATTAAAGTGTTGTTGGTCAAATTATATATATAAAAAAAGAGTATTCCAAAGAGTGTAGTATAAATGGAGTCTCTCATCTATGTCAACACAAAAGGTGTGTGTTTGTTGTCTAGCAATACACACTTTTTGTGTAGTCATGGTGATAAGGACAATCAAACCCAAGGATCAATAATACTAAGATGGTTAAACCAAATCGTTTGTAAGATTTTATTCAATCATTTTAACTAGTTGTAAGACAATACTCTAAACGTAAACGAGAATCCACAATCGATATTTGGTGTTTGCTTTTACAATCAACAAACATTTGTTTGTTAGTCTAAAATGGTCATGGTTATAAATTTAAAACGAACCAAAAATTAGTTTTGTTCAAATAATTTTATTTCCGATCGATTTTTAATTCAAGTTTGGTTGAATGGGTTCGATTCAGAGAGAAAAATATACACTCTGCTCTTACGTGATCGTTTAAAGTTTTGAGAATTAGTTTCCCACTTTCTAGGTTCTGTTTTCCTGAAATTGTTTGGAGTGATCATCGAATTCTGCAGCTGTCTTGGGGAAAGGTTATCTAAAAAACATCTAAAATTTTCTTTTTTATGTATGCAATTATCAATTTTTTCAACATGCAACCTGCAATGGAAGACGTGGCGAGAGATCTCACCTTCAAAAATGCAGATCAGTGAGTGGAAAGAAAAGAGAAAACAGAAAAAAGAAAAGATCGTAAGAAGAATAAGAAGAAGAAGAAGAGATGATGATCATTTCCTGCTTGACATTATTTACATTTACACTGCTGATTTTTGTTTTTCTTTTTAAATCGAAAATATCTATTTTCATAGTTTTTGTTTTTAAATCGAAAATATCTATAATCATATTCATTACACTCTCTATATTCCTACGTTCTTGCGTTTTTATTTGGTATTAGAGCG
Organism: Eutrema japonicum; assembly: GCA_030161315.1. Classification (NCBI taxonomy): domain Eukaryota; kingdom Viridiplantae; phylum Streptophyta; class Magnoliopsida; order Brassicales; family Brassicaceae; genus Eutrema; species Eutrema japonicum. Next base: position 21,429,930 of record BSQW01000008.1, read on the forward strand.
GACACTTACGTTTTCTTAATCATCGGTGTTGTATTGGAGATATCTTGGGGAACCAAGTATTGTTAACCATGAGAGTAGGTTATGGAGTGAAGCCCATGATCCCAACCGAAAAATTATTCTCATAGATATCCTATTGTGATAAGGATTAGGAAGATTTACATTATTTGATGTTATCAATATGTCAATGTTAAACACTATATATATGTGTCTTATGATCTTGTATCTGAACAATTCAATAATAATATATTCTATTCTATAATATTTGACATGGTATCAGAGTCTTCGATTCTTGTGGATCGCAGTTAACTTAACGGTTCCGCAATAAAAATCTTGTGATTAAAAGTAGATCGAAGATGATGGTGACCCTCGGCGTTGAAGACGGTGAGGACGGTGGTGATGCCGACGATGAAGATGAAGTTAATCGTTGGATTACATTTTTTAAAATTAATTTCCTTTCTTCTTAAGTTGGGTTTGAGTCTTAGAGTGGTACGGTTATTTTTTTAAGTTGGGTTTTGGATCTTATGATTTTGGTTGGTGCTACGTGGTTTAACGCATATGTTTTTTTAGATGCATTATTATTTTAATCTACCTTAGGCTAATGGTTTTGTTTAGTACACGGGTTATTGGAGATATTTTTCAGAAATTATTAAGTTAAGGGTTTTGGGGTTTTTACAATTTGGTTATTATTTTAAATTTCTCATATCTTTCTTCAGTTTAGAATTTCTCAGAGTTTATATGTTTTGGCTTTTTCTATTACGGGGGAGTTGGTTATGGTTTTAGGGATTTCTATTTGGAACGCTCATGTTTTTAGGTCATTTTTTCCTAATCCGATTTATGGACTGTCCGAGACAAGGACAATTATTTGTGGAGTTGCAGGAGTTTAATATTCCCTTTTTACTAAGACCAAAGACGAGCTGAAGTTCCATCCCTATTTCAAGATGAAGTTTTATACCCGGAGGAGTCAGTTGACTAGTTTTTTCCGTTCTCGACAATTGTCCACGACAAAAGTGTTCCGCTTTGTGATTGCAGATTTTGCGTTTCGCGTACCACCTTTGTCGTGCGGGGGAGTATTGGAGATATCTTGGAGAACCAATTATTGTTAACCATAAGAGCCGGTTATGAAGTGAAGCCCGTGAACCCAACCGAAAAATATTCTCATAGATATCCTATTGTGATAAGGATTAGAAAGATTTACATTATTTGGTGTTATCAATATGTCAATATTAAACACTATATATATGTGTCTTATGATATTGTATCAGAACAATTCAATAATAATATATTCTATTTTATAATATTTGACATGTTGCTACTCTCGTTATCATTTTAGTACCTTCAACATCCAATTCAGATGGTTCTTCTACTACTTCTACGACGCGAGTGCCATCTTAATACTATCTTTTAGGCTAATGTTGCTTGAAGATGGCTTGATCTTTGACGGGGTCAAAGATTACGCTTTTCAAATTGCTGAGATGATATATAGGATTAGGAAGTGATACTGAGTTTCCCCAAGCGGGTGCATTAATCTTTTTTTCTTTGGTTTCACTGAAAACTCTTGAAAAAATTGTCTTCCCATTCTTGCAGATACGGATTGTACGTTAGACATTGGTTGCGGATTTGGTAGCTTTGGTGCACATCTAGTGTCTTTGAAGCTGATGCCTATGTGTATAGCAAAGTATGAGGCAAGTGGTGGTCAAGTCCAGTTTTTTGTTTTTTTTTATAACTCAGTTGATCTCGCTCTGTGGGACCGCCGACTTCGACCGATGCAGGATGGCAAGTCCTATAGCACCGAGGGTCCGCGCATCATCCCATTACTACCGACTAATCATGGGGTTCGGAGAGACTATGTGAAAACTCGGAGGCCAAAAGTTGAAATGTGTGATAATTCTGCTTTTGCAGATGCAGAGAGTCAATCTCTGGCCTATACTAACATGGCGACTCTTCCAACAAGATGGAATCAACCACCCCAGCACAAACTCTTTGTTTAGCCAAGTCCAGTTAGCTCTAGAGAGAGAGGCCTTCCAGCAATGGTTGGAAATTTCTTTTCGGAACAACTTCCACATGGTCCATTATCCGCGAACATATGTTCATGCCAATGAACTTCTCACACATCTTACAATATAATATGTTATTGTATATTTTTATTTAACTAACTTATATTTCTATTATACTAATATAATACAAATATTTATTTAACTAACTTATATTCTTATTATACTAATATACACCATATGGTAATATCATATAGTTTTTATAACAATTTACATTTTTGTTAGATAACAAACGTTGTTATCATTTAAAGTTACAAAAATCAAATAATTATAAAAAAATTCAATAAAATTAAAGTTAAACTATTTTTGTTAGTGTTTGATCTACATAACGTTTTTATACAAAAAACAATGTATAAAAAATATATTGCCCCGCACACACCACCTATTAAAAAATATAGAACTGAAATATATTTAATAGGTGTTGTGTACAGGGCAATATATTTTTTATACATTTTGTTTTGTATTAAACATCCGAATGAATAATTTATATATTAAAAATATATTTAAAATAAAATATAGAACTTAAAATATATATAACAAAACAGGTCGACAAATTTGGGTAGCTAAAATCACTAATTTTAAATCATACATGTCATACCAAAAATATATTTTCCATACAAAATAAAAAACATAAAAACAAAAACAAATAAAAAATTGTTGCATGCCCTGATTATGGATTAAAATTTTAGAAAACTATATAATATATTCTATACAAAAAATAAAACTGTTAACAAATTATATCTATACACAAAATAAATATGTGTCTCATATTACGAAAATTAAATCTACAAAAATAAATTATATCTAAACACAAAATAAATTTGTGTCTCATGTTACAAAAATTAAATATACAAAAACAAATTATATCTAAACGCAAAATAAATATGTGTCTTATATTACAAAAATTAAATTTACAAAAATATGGAGATGCGGGGGATCGAACCCCGTACCTCTCGCATGCAAAACAAGCGCTCTACCAGTTGATCTACATCCCCGATTGTTATATTTCTTACCACACTTAAATACGTAAATGAACGTGTATTAAATTAATAATTACATTACATTAGACTAACAATGTGTATGTTTTTATAAATTATAGACACCATATGCAAAATCAAATTATAAACTGATGTAGTATAAAAGTATAATGAAACTATTAACAGAATAACTTTGTATAGTTTTGACCAAAATTACTAATTCCGCCATGAAAACAGGCAAAAGCTCATCTGCAGTTTCATGTATCATTGTGGAAGAAGCTCTTGAGTTGGTGGAAAACTCTCCAAGAAAGCTGATGCTCTCTCTCCAACACGAGCTGGCCTATCCAGAGGCAGAGATGGTTTCAAAAAGATCACCTTGTAGGAGAAAACTCTTTCAAGACTTTGACGATGATGAGGAAAAAAGGACATCGCAGAAGAAGAAGATTTGGTACAGGGGCCATCGTCGCAACTCCCAAGCCAATGTGCGAGAGATTTGCAACGACTTCTTGCCCACTCGCAAAATCGTCGCATATTGGTAGTAAAACGGTTGCAAATTGCGACGACATCGAGATTCTCACAAGGTTTCCGAAAATCCATCGTTCTTTTGCGAGAGAGTTTTTCTAAGACACCCAATCCCGGAGAAATCCTAATAAATAACTTGACATGCACTCCACGCCAAATGATCTCTTAAACGAAACCTGAAAGGGGAAAGAGGGGTGAGTATTTTAGGAATACTCAAGGAGAGTGTGCTTTTGGAGCACACAAGATTCTTAGATACATCATTTGATATAGCAATAATGAGTATACATAATATAGACATTAAACACATGTAACAACCAACCTAACATAACTAACATTACTATATAACATGGTTCTAATATTCCTAAATAAAGACAATCATTCGTTCATAACAATCAACCTAGAGAGTCTAATTCACATTCCCAAGGAACCTCCGCCCAAGGTACTCATTCTCATGCCTCGACCCATACCGGGCTTGACAAATAATAGTAACGGTGCCACCACCCCCATTCTGGGCTTGACAATGGCTCGTCAGCCCCTTCTCGATCACTACAGCTTCACAATATTCAGTCCCTCGTTGTAGGCCGTCAAACAATTTCTCGATCACTACAACTTCCCAATATTCAGTTCCTCGTTGTAGGTCGTCAAACAATGAGTAACACTACACCTAAACAATGTATACTTCATAACCATATCATTCATTATCAATATTTACTCATTACGATTCAAACGTCAATCATCAATTATCAATCATTAATCATAACCATCAATCATGTCTAATCTCTATACCAAGCATACACTTATTACTATTCAACTAACACATCTTAGGAATCTACAAACTAGTCCTCACCATTGCCTTTGGTTTGAAAGCAAAACACTTTTTTCTCCTTCCTTCTTCTTTGGACAGATTCAGTGCCTTAACTTCATCAGCACGTTTCCTCATGTTTCCGAACTCCAAACTGGTCATCCTTCTAACATAATCTATCTCCATAAGTCATACATGTCTCTGCAAAGTTTCAGAACAATCCGGATTGATTTGCCTAACCAAACAGCCCAACTATCCAGCCTGGTCGGATATGTTTGCTGCGAATAATAGACTCGGGAAAACACAAATATCTCTCAAACCATAATTTCAAATGATAATATGATTTCGGCCGTAGCTAGATCTGGAAGTTTAGAATATCCTTACCAAGTTTCATAACATTTGGAGAATATCTTCTCATCCGTTTATCCCTTATCCCAAAACGGGTATGATCTGCGATGGTTGAGAATTCGGCCAGGATGTACAAGTCGAGAAGATACAACAATAACTTTCATCACCAACCTCCGATCTGAACTAACTAGGGCTTTTCAGAAATCTAGGACTTGGGACTGTACAGAGGTATGTAGATCGCTTCATGGTTCCTCCTGGTTCGCCGGATAATCTCCTTTCAAGATGACTGTCCGAAAATCATAACTACACAAATCGATCTCAGAAAAATATCAATAACTTTTAGCCCAGAACTCTAAATGGATATCCGCTTTCGCCTATGGACAGATCTGGGAGTCTAAAATATGCTTACCAAGTTTCATGTCGATCCGATCTGATTTGCCTAACCGATTATCTTCTCTTCCAAAACGGCTCAGATCCGCCTTTTAGGAGGCTGCGGTGGCTTCTCCTTCGAGGTGGCTCAATGGTGGTGGCTCCAGCGAGATTTCGGCAGGGTTTCGCCGCAAGAACACTCTCTGATATGCTTATGGTCGTGTCTCCTCTTTTTATAGAGCAAGGGGTGAAGCTTCTTAGGTTTAGGGTTTTCCGAGTAAAATGTCATTTTTGTCTCATTTTGGGCTTCTATCATTGGGCTCATCTTCTCCTTACTAATGGGCCACGAAAATTGAGTCACAAAACTCTATGATCCACTTTAAAATGGGTCTCAATATCCACTCCCTCTTATGGGCTTTTCCTTAACCGAAACAGGCCCGACTCTTCGTCTAATGTTTCTTTCGGCCCAACACTTCTTCATTCTTTGGCTCAACCTTCTATGGACTAACTTGAGATGAAATAGGCTACGGCCCAAAAGGTTTGAATGCGGAAACTAAGAGCTCGAAACATTGCCTTCTTTGCAAGCTAGGGTTTTCTTCCTCGGAAAATTAGGGTTAGGTTTCTTTAGTCGCAAGGTTTAGGGTTCTTGCCTTAAAGTTTTAATCAAAAAAATAGGTCATAAAACTCATTTTTGGGATGTCACACCTTCCATCGCAAATATCCGTCGCAAATTGCTTATTTTTTTTGTAGTGAAATATGAATTTATTAGAAAAAAAATATGTACAAACGTAGACGCAAACAAAAAAAATCAAATGAAGAATTGAACCGATTCAAAACCAGGACAATCTAAAAAAAACTTGATTTAGAAACGAACCAAACGAATCGAATAATTTTTATGTTCTTAATATATCTCCTAGAACGATCGATTTGAATCATTTGGTTTGGCTTAATTGGGTTCGATATTTAGTTACGGTTAATTAGGTTCGATATTTAGTTACGCTTAATTGAGTTCGATTTAAAGAAGAAAAAAAACGTATTGGGCTTTTATTCAGGCCCATTAAAGTGGCTCACGTCGCAATTTAATAACCGGCGCCCTAGACTCGCCGTGAAATTGAGCGTAGAGTAGAGAGAGAGCTTCACCAAATCAGAGCGACCAAAAAAAAAAAAAAAAAAAACAAAGCCCTTTCGATTCCAAAGTTTGTTACTCGACGATTTTTTGGTTTTAAATTTTGACCGCTAAGTACCGTTTCGTATATATCTCCGGTGAAGTAAGATGTCGGCTTCGTCTCCGTCTCTGAGTAACAATGGCCTATCCGCCGCCGTCACGCCTCCCAAAACTCTCCGTGGCCTCAACAAACCCAAGTGTATCCAATGCGGCAACGTCGCTCGCTCCAGGCATCCCTCTCTCTCTCTCTTGCTCTCGCTTCTACGCATTGTCTCGTCGCAAGATTTGATTTCTTACATCTCGAGTTTCGATTACGGTGGCTGAGTTTGTAAATTTCAGGCTGACTCGTTGGTTTTTAATCTCAAAGGAATCGAATTTCTCCCGTATACTTCGATTTCGGTTTCGGTTTAGTTTAGAGTTTATAAGTTTCGGGGTTTGGGTTTTTCTCCACGATTTGGGGATGAATCTCTTTTCTTTTGAGGAAGAGAGTGAACAATTTATACTCTGCTCTTACATGATTGTTTAAAGTTTTAAGCTTTAGTTTCCCACTTTCTAGGTTCTGTTTTTTTCTGAGATAACTTGGAGTGATATTGGTTATTGCTTGGATGTGATCAATGGCAGGTGCCCATTTCAATCTTGTAAGGGTTGCTGTTCAAGAGCAGAAAACCCCTGCCCGATTCACGGTATGCTTTTCTGAGATGATAATCAGTTAAAGAAATCAGCTTTAGAGTTTAGTGTTCATAACTTTTATAAGTATCACTCTTTAGGGAAAAAAATCTTGTGATAGTTTCTTTCACTTGGTAACTTAAGCATGAAACAATTAGGTTTCATAAAAATAATGGTTATCACGGAACAATGGAACCAATAGAGAACCTGGAACAAGAAAAGAGTATCGTAAGACTGATTCTTTGAGAGTGCCTAGGATAGCTGAGGTCAAAAAAGAGATGTTATTATGGACTGTTGTTATTTTGGCTTACATGTTCTTGTCGCTGCAGTTCTTAAAGCAGCTGCAACGTCTGCTGAGAAGACGCAGGCGCCAAGTACTCCATCATCAGATCAGAAAGCATCCGAGGGCACTCCCGGGTACATACATACAAACCATTTTTCTTATATTCTACATCAGTTTGCTTACTTTGGTAGGAGTAGTTGATATCGAGATGCTATGTGTGTATGTTCTTGTGGAACTAAAAGATGGTTTCTTTATTTTGATATTATTTCTTCTATTGGAAACTGCTTCAGGAGTACAACTAGAGTTTCATCAATCCGCCAACTTTCTAGCAACTTTGCTCAGTTTAATAACCTAAATGCTGCTTCCCGCCAGAGAAAACCTTTGACGATAAAGGTACTAATGAAGATGTATCTTGTTGGAAAAATCTCCTACTCAGTTGTTTTCCTCTGATCAGTTGTTGTTCTGTCTACATTCTCTAGGATGCTCAAGCGTTAAACGAGTGGCGGTTTACAAAGCTAAAAGAGTACAGAGACAGAAACATTGAAGTCGAAAATGAAGCTTTTGATCGGTACATGAGTAATGTGAATTTACTCGAAGAAGCCTTTTCATTGACATCTGTTCCTGAAGAGGATCCCGGAGCAGCAGCTTCTGAGAGAAACAACGAGGAAAGAACTGTTTCGGAGCTTAAACTGAGGCTGAGATCAAACTCTGGAAGAACACAGAGCTTCAAGAAACGGATCACAGAGACTATCAAAGCCGGTTTGGTGAAGGTTCAGAAACCGGTTTTTGGTGGTAAATCAGATGATCAAGATGAAATTAAAAGACGGATCAAAAGAAGTAAATGGGAAGAGAAAACTTCAGCTCTGAATGAAATAATCGACAAACTGAACAAAGCAAGAACCGAAGAGGATATCAAATGTTGCGTAGAAATGAAATCAAAGCTCTGTGATCAAGTTTCTTCCAATGCAGCATCCAGGAAGAACAGGGTTTTGCCGGCTTCTGTCCGAAAAGTTGAGATCAGTGAAGAAGCACTTCAAAAATTCGGCGAGCATCTCCAATCTTTTGACAAAGTTGAAACTTTGTGAAGTTGAGAACACACCTTAAGAGCATCCTATCGATGAATCGAAATGTATGGGTGGTGAGAAAAACTCGAGCCGTCATGATCATAGATTCATATGTATTGTACTATGATAAAAGATTCCTCAAAGCTGGTTTTGAAGATTTTAGTGTAAAGTAGTGTTGATTGTATGTCGTTGGATTTCCATTGATATCTGTATTTTGATTGTTAGATTAAAAATTGCTCATTCGATTAGTAAAAGGAAAACCGTTCCAAAATCATTTTGCCGGGATATTGGTTCATGAATTTTAATGGATTTGGAAATCCAAACCAAATATAGTGTTATTGGTTCTATAATTTTAAAATTTATGTTCAAATCCAGTGTTATTAGTTCTATAATTTTAAAATCCAAGTTCAAAACCACTATTATTGATTCTATAATTTATAAATACTAATTCAAATCACGTTTTATTCAATCCTACGGATTTATTTATGGATTTGATTTTACAATGGATTTTAGTGGATTTGGAAGGATTTCCATGTTAAAATACAAAGACTCAAATCCAAGGGAAAACATACGAATTTACAAATATTAATTAAAATCAACATGTTAGATTTAAAAATCAGTAGATTTTACAAGGATTTATAAATCTTATACAAATTTCCAAATCAATTAAAATACATAAACTAATAACATCCTCTTTATTTTTATTACATTGAAAACTCATAAATGAAAATTATTTTGTTACTTTAAAAGTTAAAAACGTTTGTTTTAATTCGATAAACAAATTTGTTGATATTTTTAGTCATATTTTTTTTTGTCATCTGATGTTTATATTTGACAAAACCGGTAATTAGGATCAACACGCGAGACCGAAGACAAAACATCAACCCTGAGCCAATGAATACCAGAACCAATCACCACCGAACCTGCTAAGAGCGAGACTAAGACTATAATTGAATAAAGGTAAGTGGAGCCCAAACGAGAGCAGCTATGCTGCACCCTCGAAAGATCAGTTCATCAGGCGCAAGCGACTCCACGAACCCCAACTCTCTGTAGGTAATGAGTCTGAATAATTCTTTATTACTGAGATTAAGAGTATATATACAGAGTTACAAGTAGGGTAAATATCAGGAATTAACTAATTACAAATAGGTCCTATAACATTATATATTTCCTCAACACTCCCCCTCAAGATGGAGGGAGTAAGCCAACTCCAATCTTGTTTCGCAAAGCCTGAAATCGTGTTCTAGGCAGTGGCTTGGTGAAGCCATCAGCTAGTTGGTCATTAGTAGAGACGTGAGCAACGCGTAAGATATTGTTTTGAACTTGACCTCGAACAAAGTGATAGTCCAAGGCGATGTGTTTCATTCGAGAATGAAACACCGGATTCGCACACAAGTAGGTTGCACCAATATTTTCACAGTAAATCGTCGGAGTAGTCGGTAAAGATACGCCCAGTTCTGTGAGTAGTGATCCAATCCAACGAAGTTCAGCCGCAGTATTAGCTACGGCTCGATATTCCGCCTCAGTAGATGAACGGGCAACACCGTGTTGCTTCTTTGAAGACCATGACACAGGTTGATTGCCGAGATAAATGATGTATCCATTTGTCGAGACATAGTCATCGGAGTCACCAGCCCAGTCAGCATCCGAGAAGGCATGTAAAGCGGGTTTACATTGCTTGCGAAGGAGAATCCCATAAGACAGAGTACCAGCTAAGTATCGAAGAACCCGTTTAACAGCTTGCCAATGATCAGTAGTGGGACAATGCATGAATTGAGACAGTCGGTTAACCGCATATGAGATGTCTGGACGAGTTAGAGCAAGGTATTGCAGGCTGCCAACAACCATTATGTATTCACGAGGATCAGATAAATGCGTACCAGAGTACAGCGATAGTTTTGGCGACGAAGGCAAGGGTGTGGTAACGGACTTAGCGTCCACCATATTAGTCCGAGTGAGAAGGTCAGTGACATATTTCTGTTGCATCAGATGCAAACCGTTTGATGTTCGTACTGCTTCGATGCTGAGGAAGTAGCTGAGATGGCCCATATCCTTAATCGAAAATTTGGTCGCAAGGTCTTCAATAACTCTCTGTATCAATACGGAGTTGGTACCAGTAACAAGAATGTCGTCCACATAAACAAGTAAGTAGACAAAGTCGCGAGCTTGCTTGAAGATGAATAACGAGGTATCCGCAAGAGAATTTTCAAATCCTGCAGCTAGTAAGAAAGACCTTAGTTCCGAATACCAGGCTCGTGGAGCCTGTTTCAAACCGTAAATTGCTTTCCTCAATTTGCAGACATATGTTGGCCGATCAGAATCGATAAAGCCAGGACGCTGATACATGAAGACTTCTTCTTTGAGATGCCCCTGTAAAAACGCATTATTGACATCTAATTGCCGCACAGGCCAATCACAGGTGACTGCTAAACCTAGAACCATTAGGATGATACTTAATAGTGAACACCCAACGACATCCCACAATATTCAGGTAGCAGAGTTGCGGTGAGACTAAATTTTTGTTTAGGCTTGATGATTTTGTTTTTAGCTCTCGTCTTCATCGGATGATGATTTTCCAGTGGTGGATCGATCTGAGTTGCAGGAATTTGTTGGTGTGAGCCGTCGGGTAGAGATGGAGAAGTCGTATGTTGGGTCCTTGTTGGGTCTGATTAGTGACAGGTGGGCCTGTATTGGAATGGGCCTCAACTTGTGAAGTATCTGGGCCACGGGTTGGTGCTGGTTGAGAAGAGGAGTTAGGCCCAACACCTGTTCGTGACGAAGAGTTACCCGGAACCTGCAAATCAGAAGCGGGAGCAGCTGAAACCAGAGCCAGAGACGTCGACGATGGCAGCGGCAGAGTCGTCGGAGCCGGCGGTGGAGGATCTGAGCACGGAGGAGAGGCCGAGGACAATCTACGAAGTGGCGGAGCTGTAGGAACAATGGTGAAGGAAGGGCTTTTTGACAAGGAGGACAATGATTCGACGGGAGATGAAGAGCGAGAGAGGGTTTGAAATGGGAATTCAGATTCGTTGAAACGAACATGTCTGGAGGTGTAGATGCGACCAGAAGTTGGATCAAGACAATGATATGCACTTTGAGTGAGAGAGTATCCAAGGAAGACGCACGCAAGTGACCTGTTTTCCAGCTTGTTAGGAGCATATGGCCTCAGCCAAGGAATACAAATGCAGCCAAAGTACGTAATTTTGTGTAATTGGGTTGAGAGTGGAAAAGTTTCTGATATGGTGATTGGGAATTGAGAACTGGAGTGGGAAGACGATTGATGAGAAAAATAGTTGTAGCAAAAGCATATGGCCAGTAGGTAAGAGGGATTTTGGCATGAGAGAGTAGAGATAAACCTGTTTCGACAATGTGTCGATGTTTTCTTTCTGATATGCCATTGTTTTCAGGTTTGTGAGGGGGAGAAGTGAGATGAGAAATGCCAGAGTCGGAAAGATACGACCTTAATGCAAGAAATTCACCTCCATTGTCAGAATAGAGATTCTGAATTTTCGTTTCAAAACTATTCTCAACAAGAGATCGAAAACGAGGAAATATATCTTTGACTTGAGATTTGTCTTGGAGAGGATATAGCAAAGTGTATCTCATGTAGTGATCTACAAGTACAAGATAATACTTGTAATTAGCAGAAGAGATCACTGGTGATTGCCAAACATCTGTAAAGATATATTCCAAAGGTCTAGAAGAAACAATGGTACTTTGATGAAAAGGAAGTTTGTGGGTTTTATTGAGTAAACAATCATTGCAGAAAAAGGTTTGCAAGGCAGAATTGAAACAAGGCAAGGAAAATTTGGAAACAACAGATTTAAGAGTAGATAGAGATGGATGGCCTAAGCGAGAGTGCCATTGAGAGAGCGTAGTTTTGGTGTCTGGAGAAGCAAAGTAGGAAACGATGGAGGGTGAGAAAGCTGGCCACTCATATAGATCCTCCTTCGTATGGGCACCCATCCTGAGATCCTTCACCTGAAAATGTGTAGGAAAGAATTCAACCGACACTTTGTTAGCATTGCAGAGACGATATACCGAGATCAGATTTCTTTGAACATTGGGAAAATAAAGAACATCCTTGAGAGCTAAAGAACGAGAGGGAGTAGGGAGTAAAGCAGAACCAGTATGCGAAATCTGCATGTTTGAGCCATCAGCTATTGCAACCTCCTCTCCACCGGTGTATGGTTGATGAAGAGACAAGTTGTTTAGATCCGTCGTGAGGTGGTGCGTTGCACCGCTGTCCAGAAGCCATCTATTGGGATTGTACACGGCTGCATTGGCGAGATTGGCTCGGGGCTGCCATGACATGGAGGCAGGAGGTTGCTGCATCTGATTATTGCTAACCGATACACTGGAAAATTGCAGCTGAGAACATCTCCGAGCACTATGACCATGAACACCACAGATTTGACAACGTCCTTGATAGCCTCTAGGTGAGTTTTGATGTAAATCGTGGTTGTTGCCATGACTGGTTACCACGATAGCCTCCACGATTCTGGTTCTGATGACGATAATTGCTGTTGTTGTTGTTTCCATGACCTTTGTAGGTTGTAACATTTGCTGAGATTGGATTTGTAGGAGAAGCAGTTTCCATCGACAGAAGTTTAACCTCATGGTTAATGAGCTTTTCATGAAGCTCGGTAAGAGACGGGGGAGAATCACGGCCCTCTACTTGATCAATGAGAATTTTGTAGTCTTCATGCAGACCTCGAAGTATGTGTTCTATCTGATCTTCGATATCCATGGGTTTGCCTAGGAGAGCTAGCTGGTCAAAGCGTGTAGTGAATCCTTGAAAGTAATCGTTGATGGATTTACTCCCTTTTGTCCACTGCTTGATTTGAATTCTGATTTGTTGGAAGTGGCCACGGCTTGGGTTGGCGTAGGTAGAAGAGAGAGTGCTCCATATCTCAGCCGCGGTGGTGGCCATGGACAAAAGCGGCTGAAGAGAAGTGGAGATCGCACCTAAGAGAGCACTGTAGAGTAACTTGTCTTGTCTTTTCCACAACATATAGGCAGGGTTAGCAGTGATAACATCTGTTGTTGTGAGTGTAGGGGGCGGAACCACAACGGATCTATCAAGGTATCCCGCCAAATCGTAGCCATCAAGTAAAGCGTGTACTTGACGACTCCACATCAAAAAATTAGAAGCATTAAGCTTGGTAACATTAGACATGTTAACATTGAGAAGGGTATGAGACTCAGAAAGAGTGAACGTTTCATTGGTGTTTGATGGAGAAGCCATGGCTGAAAAAAGAGGATAGAGAAGAGATTTTGAAAAACAGAAGATGGCGGCAAAAAAAAAAAAAATTAGGTATCGTAAGGCTCTGATACCATGTAGGTAATGAGTCTGAATAATTTTTTATTACTGAGATTAAGAGTATATATACAGAGTTACAAGTAGGGTAAATATCAAGAATTAACTAATTACAAATAGGTCCTATAACATTATATATTTCCTCAACACTCTCCAACCCAGAATCGAGGCTACAACCAAGACAGAACCGAAATCGATTACAACCAACCTTCAACCCAGGGGTTTGAGTAGAATTTGCGAATCAAAACACAGCCGAAGACCACCGCGAACAACACAAGCGGCGAGGAGCACCACCACGATCGCAAGCCATGACAAGACATCACCACTACAAACCATCTCCAAACTACACCAAGCTACACAAACCGACGAACACTCATCTCTTACGAAAAAGGGAAACGAAAAAAGAAAACAACAAAAGCAAAAGAAGCAAAAGAAAAATTCACAGCTCCGACGCTAACGTAGCCGCCAGAGCTGCATAACAGCAATGGCTTTTTTGTTTTTTAGAGAGAAGACAGAGCGCTCTTGAAAAAATGTGACAATCCTTCTCAAAAAATAAATAAATAAAGTCCGGTTTGAGCAATCAAACATGTTATCTCCTTGATCTTAATGTGGAAAATTTGTGTTGGTTGTTCTTAGTTGTTGGTCTTGGGTGTAGGTTGTCGTTGATGGCTATGCTTCCTTTTTCAGATGAAGCTTTCCTTGTTGTGTCTCTAACTCCGGGAATGTCTGGGTTTTGTTTCGAAGAAATCTCTTTTTTCGTCGGCTTAGTTTCCATGGATATTATCTTTTTTATTCCTCCGACGTTGTTTTCTACCATGTATCCTCTAAGACCATTTCCAATGTATATTTCTATTTTTTATGGAGTTGTGTTTTGCTCCAATTTATAACTCCATTTTTTATTCCAAAAAAAGAATATTCTAAATAGATTCTTTTTGTATTTTATTAATAATGCATTTTATTTCTAAAAGTTATAAATTAACCCATTTTTTTGCAAAACTTTTATAAATTATGAATTTAATAAAATTTAATACTTATTAAATAAAAAAATTACATAATATCATTAAACATCACCGACACTAAATCTTTCCCACAAATGATCAATTAGTGCATTTCGAAGTGAAAAATGAGCTTCTTTATCTTTGATTGCTATAAATCGACCAAGAAACTCTTGGAATAAGATATTATCATCATCTACTATTTGGACCTCTGGAGGTGGAGCTTCTCTTCCAACTCCAATTGGTGCTTCGAGATCACGTTCATCCTCGAAAACAAAATATTATTTTATGACATGGATTCCATATCGGATCCAAATATTCGTGCATATATTCAGGGTGACCAAGCCAAAATTTTACAAAAGCGGAATGCTCAACAACAAGATCAACAAATTCCTCCTCCATCAACTTCGTTTGGACAATTTTTTAGTGATCTCGGTGGACCAGGAAGCGATTTAGGGGAATATTAAATTTATCGTATTTGTTGTGTTAAATTTGTTTATATTGCTTATCTTTAATTTCAGCACTTGTTATGTATTTTTAAGTTTATTTTACTTTGCAATCTTTTTAAATAAATTTTTTAGTGTTTAAATAATTATGATAGTCAAATACATTTTATGCATTTAAATATTAGTATAGTGTCACATGCATATATGTTGATAGTTGATAATATGTACGACAAATACATTGCTAAATTAATAAAAAGTATAAAATATAAATATTTAATATTTAAAGGATCAATTTGCAATTAAAAAAGTCCAACTCCATAATGGAGTAGAATATGAAATTACTCCAAATATGGAGTAGAATATGGAGAAACTCTATTTTGGAGTGGAAAATAGAGTGGGTTGGAGAGAAATTTACTCCAAAATAGAGTTTGGAGTAGAAAATGGAGTGGGGTTGGAAATGCTCTAAGGTATCTTTCAAGGTTTAATAAAAAAGTTTGTAGATGAAAAAAGAGAAGCAATCAAACATACCATTTGTATTCTTCTAGTCCGTAATCAAAAAAGATTTCAGACGGCGAAAAAAAAAAACCTACCATTTGTATATAATAATAATAATAATTGTTGTATCTGGAATTACAACAGTCAAAATTTATAAATAGGAATAAACAGAGGAATTTGGTTTATCTTTAATAAAAAAATAACCAATGGTCTATCGAGCAATAAATAAAAAGTTTGTTGGTCGACGAGATCAAACAAAATTTAGAAGTGATTTGGACAAGGTTTATGTGGGATAAACTGAATTTAGTATTTCGATTCTCAAAAATGATTTTACAAGAACAAAAAAAAAGAAATAGCCAAAAATCTAGAAGAAACTAAGTGTGTAAGTGTAAAGCTAATAGTGTGTGTGGAGAGATGGATTCGGGTCCCTCTTTGCTCCTTGTTCTTGTCTTTTTTTATACTCCGAGATCGTGTTTAACGTTACCGTTTACTCCGCCTGATTCGCCATGAATAGTCTTTAATTCCGAGGCTTCGGCCGTTATGTTTAGGCGTCTTAATTCACCGGTTTGAACGACTATTTGGTCTCGTCGGGATTGACTAAGGATTATGCACTTAATCATATTTAACCGTAGACTTTCATTTCGTTGGGCCTTTCAATTTTGGACTGTCACCTCGTCTGTTCTGTTGAGCCCGTCTAGTTACTTTGAGACCGTCTGTCTTCCTTAACTTCGTCGGACCTTTATACATTTGGTTTATTGGGTCCATTTTTTTAATGGACATTGATTTTGACCCCCACAAATCTATATATATAAAGTTAGATTTTCTCTCTTCTCATGTTGCCACCTCATCATCCACATGTCAAATTTTAATTGGTCATTTTTTTAAAAGCATTTTAATTATTATTTTTTTAACAATTGGTTTTAAATACAAAAATAAGATCATTAATGAATAAATTTTATTTATACATATAAAACAAAAAGCATACTGATAATTAGTTTCAACAAAAACAAAAATCTATTGATATCTACCACATTTTTAATATATATATATATAAAGTTAGCTTTTCTCTCTTCTCATGCTGCCACCTCATCATCCACATGTCAAATTTTAATTGGTCATTTTTAAAAATCATTTTAATTATTTTTTTTTAACAATTGGTTTTAATTACATAACTAAGATCATATATGTTGACAAAAAAAAAAAAAAAAAAAACTAAGATCATATATATATAAAATTAACTTTTCTCTCTTGTGGTGAAGACACATCATCATCCACTTGTATGCCACCGCATTTTAATATTTAATTTTTATAATTAAATTAGTTAAAATTTTGATATACATATTAATTATATATTTTATTAAATTATGCAAGGAATTTGAAAGGTCATTTTCATATTTATATTATGAAAACTTAAAAAAATCAACAAAATTTATTGAAAGAATAATAGATTTAAATTTTTTAGTTTTACTAATATATTACACACTTTATTATAGTTACAAAGTTAAAGTTTTATATCGAAAAGATGTTTAGTGAATAAATATTATCTGATCCAAACTAATAGTAGACAATATATACAATATTAATGTAACATATATCATCTACATGTATGACACATCATTTTGATATTTAATTAGTTAAAACTTTGATATACATATTAACTATACATTTTATTAAATTATGTAAGGGATTTGAAAGGTCATTTTGATATTCATATCATGAAAACTGACAAAAATCAACAAAATTTATTGAAAGAATAATAGATTTAAAATTTTAGTTATACTAATATATTACACATTTTATTATAGTTACAAGATTAAAGTTTTATATCGAAAATATGTTTAGTGAATGGATATTATTTGATCCAAAGTAATAATATACAATATATACAATATTAATTTAACATATCACAAATATATAGGGTTTTTTTTAAAAAAAAATAGAATATCTAAATAAAAAGTAAACTTTTAATAATGCATATTATATTAACTTTGTTAAATAAATTATATATAAGAAATTTTAAAAAAAAAAAAATAAGTACATAATTTAAAATAATAAAAATGAAACGTGCAGTACTTTAGATACTTGGATAACATGATTTATTTGGTCTTTAGATATAGATAAGATATGAAAGTTCCATACAAACATGATTATTTGTAAATAATATAGAAGTGATTAACCGTAGATATTAAAGTGGTTGACTATCACTTACATTTTGATTTTAATGGAGGTGAAAATAAGAGAAACAATTAGTTAAATTTAAAATAAAATATTAGGTTTGTTTTACTAAAAATGAATAAAAAATTTCTCATAAATAAATTAAACTATTATAAAAGTTAAAAAACAAAAACTCGCGGGTCACACATTTTTTTCTTATATAAAGTTGAATCTTATCGGGTTTAACCCTTATAAATATCCTTATGTGTTGGCTACATTTCCATTAATCCTATTCACAATCTCTCTCTCTCTCTCTCAATATTTAGATCGACGCTCGACCCCATATTTCTTATACTTTTCCAAATCGGCTCATATTCTCTCAAATGTTCAAATTAACTCATACATCTACGATGACTTTGATAGTAAATTAGTGATAGAAATTAAATCGTTTTTCAAATAAAATTAGATTCATTTTGCTGTCACTAACACTGGATCATGGAAGATGAAAAATAGTAAATTATGAACATTTTATTACTATTCGGTTTTAGGTAAAAATAGATAAAAATACATGTACCTATTTCAAAGTATTTTTTTTAATAAGTTCGAAGAATTCTAAATTCACAAAACTAAAACTCCTTTTATTAGTATTCAAAGTAACTTCCGGAGTATACAAAACTAATCCAATTTCGAAGTATTTATTTTATTACTATTCAGTTGGATTAAAAAATATACAATTACCTAAACTTTAAAATGACAAAAACTTAACTTTTAAAAATCAAATAATTGAATAAATAGTCAACCGAAACAAAAAAAAAATCAAATTGTGGATCACCCACTTTACAAACACATAAAATTAAGAAAGGAAAAGAAAACTTAAGAATAAACAATCCACATTTCTTAAGCTAATAGAGACAAATCCATTAACAATCATACTAATAAAACTAAAATAATATTATACCAATTTGTTTTTTTTTTAAATTGTGTTCACGTCCGCGCGTAGCGCGGATCACACACTAGTTTAATTATAAAGTTAGCTTTTCTCTCTTCTCATGCTGTCACCTCATCATCCACATGTCAAATTTTAATTGGTCATTTTTTAAAATCATTTTAATTATTATTTTTTTAACAATTGGTTTTAATTACATAACTAAGATCATTAATGAATAAATTTTATTTATACATATAAAACAAAAAGCATATTGATAATTAGTTTCAACAAAAAAAAATCTATTGATATCTACCACATTTTTAATATTTAATTTATAAAAAAACATCCTCAAAATAAGCTTAAATGTCAAAATATGATAATTTATTTCAACTCTCAGATTTTGATAGACACAACAAAATTCAACAAAACTACAACTAAATATAAATACAAATTAAACACCACATAAAACAAAACTTAGAATCTAATAAAATTATTAAATAAACATCGGGAAAAAAAAATCCACACTAAAACATCAATCCGAATGAAATCATAGAAATCTTTTCTATGAAGATGCAGCAAAATTACTCGGCTATTACATGACACAAGCAGGACCGGCTCCCTAGTAAAGTGGACCATGTGCATATTATAAAAAAAATTCTAATTTTAGGCATATAAACAACTTTTTTTTATAAAGAACCCTTAAATATTTACAAATAAAACCTTCAAACATGACAAAATTTTGTAAAAATCAGGTGGTCACTGTGCATTTGCACCTTCAGCACTTACTTAGAGTCGGGCCTGGACACAAGATACAAATGAAAAATATGTGAAAAATCATAATAAATCAAGACTTGAATATGTATGTTATATTATCATATTTATCTACACTTGAAGACTTATTACTTAAAAATTGAAAACAAAAAGCTTAAGAATTAGAAACATATTTTACACAATAATGAGGATTAGAATGATACATCAACAATATTGGAAATAATACTAAAACTAAAACAAAAAAATATAAAACGAAAAAACATAATATTACTCGAGGAAAACAAGAGCCACAAACCTAAAATTCGGTGCAACTAGCTCCATCTCAAAGCACAATATCTAATTCTAAGTAAGGATAAACCCAACATCCGCCACATATGCTTCAGAACCGAACTCTCAACCTCATTCCGCAATAACTCTAAAACAAAACAACTCTTTTAGTGTATTTTTATCTCTTTGGTGCCTTCATTACACTTTAATGTAAGTACTTCAAAGATGAACTTTGCGACAACAATTAACATATAATTAATACACTCTAATTGATATACATTAAAATAAAAAATGTATTATTAGAGATTCCTAATGTTTTCTACTATAAAAACAAAAAATAACAAACTTTAAAAAAAAAATTAATTGTATAAATTGACAAGAAACATAAAAAAATAAAAAATGTACAAACACCTTCTATTTTTATAAAAAAAACAATATTAAAAATAATATATATAAAGTATTAAATTATCAAAAACAAAATATATATAAAAAAAAAAAAGTTAACACGTAAGAGAGAAGAGAATTGGCTAAACATAAATAAAAAAATAAAAAAATCTCAAGCTAATCTTGTTTCGTCGGAATCCATGGCTTCTCCGATGAGGCAAACAACTCAAGTACCTCCTAAGCTCGGTCTCTCTCTTCTTCAACATCATCCTCAAACCTCTCTTATCTCTTTCCCGACTCGGACAAACCGAAACAATCTTATCCTCAATCTGTGTCGTGGTTCTTCGTCGTCTTCCACGACTGTGCCGAGCAACCCAAAGAGGAAGAGGACAAAGTACAGGAAACAGTACCCAGGAGAAAGCGTTGGGATAACTGAGGAAATGAGGTTCGTCGCCATGAGATTACGCAACGTCAATGGGAAGAAAGTGGATCCTGAAAACGACAAGGAAGAAGGAGATGATGATGAATTGGAGGGAGAGACTTGGAGCCCGAGCAAGGAAGGCTTTCTTAACTTCTTGGTCGATAGCAAGCTTGTCTTCGATACTATTGAACGAATTGTAGACGAATCTGAGGATGTTTCCTGTAAGAAATCCCCTTTCTTTTGGTTCCTAGTTTCGAGCTAATTTCACTCTCACACTCTCTACTACAGTAAGTTCTATGGATTTGGGTTGATGGGTTTTGGAAAATTCTACAGATGCTTACTTTAGGAGAACAGGGTTAGAGCGATGTGAAAGTATTGACAAGGATCTACAATGGTTTAGAACACAAAATCTGGCGATCCCGGAACCAAGTCAGATTGGAGTTTCGTATGCAAAGTACTTGGAAGAACAAGCAAGTGAAAACGCAGCTTTGTTTCTCTCTCATTTCTACAGCATCTACTTCTCACACATTGCTGGTGGTCAAGTTTTAGTGAGACAGGTCAGTTTTCTTGAGACAAATGTTTCATAGAAGAGTTCTTCAACTGCATAGTTTTGTTAGAGTTAAAAAAGTATAGATACAATTGGATTCAGGAGAGCTTCAAATTATCGAACGTTGTGATAAGAATGAGAACGACAATTGGTAGAGCAAAGAGAAAAGACCAAGCTTGCTCCTTTTGTCCTCATTTTTCAAGATGTATCAATAATCCTAGCTTCTTTTGCTTCCAACTATCACAAATTCATAATTGCTTGGTTACCTTTCTATATGGTTGGTTTTCAAAATGTAACCGAGCAATTGAATCATTAAGGTATCTGAGAAGCTTCTAGAAGGGAAAGAGCTGGAGTTCAATAGGTGGGAAGGAGATGCACAAGACTTGCTTAGAGGCGTCCGTGAGAAGCTCAACGTGCTCGGGGAGGTGAGAGTGTCAATACTGTTATTACAACTCTTCATTCCTCCACTTGCTTAGCAACTATGCTTTTGATCTGACTTTAAGCTTTTTGGGAAATGAAGCACTGGACTCGGGACGAGAAAAACAAATGCTTGAAGGAAACCGCAAAGGCATTTAAGTATATGGGGCAGATAGTTCGCTTGATCGTCTTGTAAATAAAAATCTTGGTTTCAAAAGTTAGCGGGTTCCGAGTACCAGAGACTCGTCGTGTTCACTATGGTAAGTCTGGAATCATTTCAGAACTTTCATTTTGTCGGAAAATCAAATCTCCCCGGTATTGGCATTGTGCTCTTGCTAATTCATGACAGTGCTGTAATTGAAGCTTATGATACACCACCCTCCATGGCTGAACCTTGTGTTCTTTGCCCGGTTTAAAGTCAGCGGTAAAGAAAAGCCACTGAATTGCTGCTTGAGAGACGTTTTCTTATATACAAAAAAGAAGAAGATAATGTAGCCAAAGTTTAGCCCTTCATCTGAGGAATGCTTGATGAGCTATTGATGTTGCTTAGTTTGAGTCTTTGCCACCCAACAAATTTTTAGGAATATGAATTCAAAAATAAATTGGGAATTTTGGCCCATTTGTATACCCAATTTGTTTTTGAATTCATATTCCTAAAAAGTTTTATGTACGATTAACTAATGGGCTTAAATTTTGGCCCATTTAGCAAAGGATAGCTTCAACACTAGAGTTCCGCAACGTGAGACACAGCGGGCAGGCTAGAGCTGTCCGGTCACATTCCGGGCAGATGCTCAGATGCCGACACGGCAACAACACCACCGTCGCTACCCTTTTCCGGCAACCTTTGCATCTCGGCCGCCTCACCCTTTCTGGATCCACGTAGGCCGACTCGGCGTCACCCAATCCGCTGACTCCGGCTGCGCACAACTCGCTTGCCAAGCCTGCGCCTCGGCTTTAAGCTGCGCGTCACGCGCCTCCAACTCATAGTGACGGCGCGTAGCTCTCTCTATCTCTGCCTCTTTCTCCCTCAGCTTACGAACCAATGGCTCCTCCACAGCACAAATAAGCGCTGTATAGTGCATCTTCCTCTTCTCCGCTAACGTGCGTCGTAGCTCCTCCGCCTACGGAAGAAAAAAAAGGAGAAGTTTTTACATTCCGGTGAGAACAAAATCAAAACTTTTCGGAAAATTCAATTCGTGTCAGATTAAATCTAAACCTGGGCATGAAGAAAGTCTTCGAGTTCTTCGCTTTGCCTATTGATATGTGCAGCGAGAACATCTTCAGACGAATTGGAGACAAGATTCCGATATTGACTATTCTGCTGAAACAAATTACTAATCTTTTGGATCTGATCTTCGCCGGAATATAATTGGAGTCCTGTATTGATCATATTCGAAGGCGGATGATGATGGTGGTTGTGTAATAGAGATAAGTCTATAACTTGGGGGAACTGCTTATTGTTCGTTCTTCTTCCTCTTTTTCTCGAATTAGAAGTACCTATCGAAGACGCACACATTCTCAATTAGCTTTTAACTATATATATATAAAAAAAAGATCCATAGGTTTCGAAGTTTTGATGGAAAATAATAGAACTTTAAGAACCACCATTGTTGAACAACATATTGGTTTGATCAAGAAACTCTCCAGCCTGTGACTGCAACGAGAAATCTTGTTCCTCCTCTTTCCCGTTTCTGCCCACACAAACAACATAAAACCGTAACCAATAAAAGGGGGAAGAAAAAAAAAATGTAAAACTTACAGAGAAAATGTACCTGTGGTTGAGGAAGATGAGATTGGAGGAATGGTGTTCAGCTTGAACAGCCATTTGCCGTTTTCGATTCAAACTAAACAAATTTTAAGAGATGAAAATAAAAATAATGGTTACTGATCCAAAAGCTCCATCATCATCATCTCTGTTTTTTTTTAGCCACCTTTCACACTCTCTCTCTTTATATATATATATATATATATATATAGAGAGAGAGAGAATGGAGAAGAAAGAGTATTTCCTTTTGGGTTGGTTTGTTCTTTTGCAACTCTTCTTCCGATGCTTTGGTTTTTTCTTCAGGATTCTCTCTCGTGTCTTCAACCAAACCATAACTCTCGCATATTCCAAGAAAAACCAAAAAAATAAAGTTTAAAACGAAAACGAAAATCGATCTATTTCACCACGAGAACTATCATATAGGTTTTGAATTTTTATTTCGGAAAATATAAGTCATTAACTTTGCTTTCGGGGGAATCTGGAACTTGATCATAGTTTAGGAGACATCTGGTGCTATATGATAGTTATGGTGGGAAAATAGATCGTTTCTATTTATTCGATATTGGATACTGGTTTGTATCCGACCTGAACTAATTTTAAAAAATTAAGTAAACTTTGTATTTAAAAGATTTTGTAATTTTCTTACTACAAAACAAGAACAAAAACATGATTCTTAAATACTAAAGACTAAATTTGTGAACATTTATACAAGACTATCATGACAAACAAAATATAGAAATCAAAAACTTGCGTATTTTTATACACATTTCTGATTCCTAAGAACATCTCCATTGGTGAGATACTTAAAAGAGTATCTCATCTTGCTAGTTTTTATTAATTTTTTTTATTGTTAGAACCCCATTGAGATAATTCCAATAGAGATGCTCTAATAGGGATCAAGAAGCATATACATATATATGTCACTACTCAGTACTCATACTCAAACCTAAGATCTCAAATGTAAATAGGATACGATTGGATTATATGTATATGCTTGAATCATTTACCCCTTCCTACTGAAAAACTTTTGTTTTTTAAATATCACTAGATTCTAATCCGCGCGGGATAATTTTTTTTGTAAACTAAATTTTGAAATATATAAAAGATGAAATAAGAAATAAAATCTAATTTAAGTATTCTTGATTCAAATATGTTGAATTTGTAATTCTTAAATTTTTAGTGAGAGGATAATATTTTGTTGATTTGTTATGCAATATGTGTTTTGATGTTTATACCATATTTCTAACTCGTGCAATGCGAAATCTATATTCTAATCCGTGTTGTGTGCAAGGTAATAATTTGTATATATTATTTTTGTGAAATTTATATTGAGCAAACAGTAACAAAAATGTTTGACTTAAATTTTAATGAAACATTTCATGATTATGTGATTTATGTAACCTTAAATGATAGCAAATTTGCTACCTGACAATAAATTGTTATAAAAGTTATATGATTTTATCATACGGTGAATATTAGTAGAATATGAGTATGAGTTCGTTAAGTATATATTGATGTAATCTTAATTGTAAACTTTTTTATTATGTGAATTTAGATTACCACACAACTAATTATTTTATTGTTTTATTAAAATCAAATTTCATAAATTATATATTTATGAGTGCTAAAATGGGCTAACCCGTCTTTTTAATCTGCCTCGAATCAACATGTTATCTTTCATGTTTTGACAAACCAACCCACAAATGACCGCAATTATAAAAACATAACCCTAACCCGTCCACCATATTACCGTATAATATAAATATTTACTAATTTTGAATATTTGAAATTTTATCAAGTTAAAATATTTTTTAATAATAAGATTTATATCATTTGGTCTAATAATGGTTCAATTAAATAAATAGATTAAACCAAACATAAATTTTTAAATTTGGACGTCATTTAAAGTTTTAAATTCGGATTAAAATCCTTCTCTTAGGTACCAAAGCAACCACGTACAAACATAAAATATATATTTAATCTCTACAATCATGGATTAATGTTATTATATTTTAAATAATTTAATTAATTAAATAGAGATTCAATGTTATTTATAAATATTATAATTAATTAGAATATTCATATCTAACAATAAATATATTATGTAGATTTTTTTTAAAAGATATATTTGGCAACATGTACAGTTATCCATATAAATTATAACTTTGTTGACAAAAAAACAAATTATAACTTTATATGTATTTATTTTTGTTTGTACACAAAAAGTGTCTCTCTTTTAATAATATAGATTAGGAATTAAATTTTGAGTGAATTAGATAAATGACAAAGAATGAAGCTTTAATTAGGTAAATAACAAATGCTTTAGTTGCTATTAGAATATAGCAAAATTGTACCATTAAAATTGAATAAAAAATGTTATTATATTGAATATACATTTAAATGTTATACTAACACTAACTAGCAATATAAGGAAAAAAAAATAAACCCTTAGATAATATTACAGAAATCGTATAAAAATTGTTTATACATTTAAATAACATGTTACAATGAAAAATCACTTGTCCTGAAATGAAAGAAGTAAAATCATCCAAATACACTAGTCGGAATTTACTTTTGTTCCTTGTGAGACGAAAAAACTTTGTTATTGTCTTGAATAGCGATTTTTCATTGCTATATAATACAAATACTTTAAAATTTATAGGTTGAGTTAAATATGTAAATATCATAACTATATCAAGTCACTTCAAATAAGTTGATATTTTCTATAGTGAGATTACTAGTTTTGTCGTCGATCCTATAATATTACTTTAAGATTGCTACATAGTTTTTTACAAACATGCGTTTTTCGACGGCAATGGTTACAGCTCGTCGGAAATTGATTTCCATCAAAATTTTCGATGGATTTCAGTCGTCAGAAACTGATTGAAATATTTCTGATGGATTACCGACAGCCGTATTTCCGACGGATGTTAGATCAGAACTATGTGTCGAAAAGTTGTCGAAATATTTCCGACGAGCTTTGTGTCCGACAGATATTCAGACGAATCTTTGTCGAAATATTCTGTCGGTAATCCGTCGGATAGTCGTCGGAAAATTTCCGTCGGATTTTCGACAGCAATCTATAATTTGTTTTTATAAGAATTTTTTTATAATAGTTAATAAATTAATTAATTAAATCAAAAATTTTAATTATATTAATTAAAATTATTTATAAATATTAAATTTTTTAATTAAAAATTTAATTAAACATAAAATTTATAATTAAAAAGTGATTAAAAAACAGAAAATTTAGTTCGGAAAGAGATCGGGGAAGGCTGTCTTCATAGTCTTCTGCAATTCGGTGAGCTCCTGACGGGTTGAGTTGTGAGCGAACTGCAACTCTTCGTGTGCGGACTGCAACTCACCGACTTTTGCGTCATGGTCTTTCACCGTTTGGATGAGTCTCGCGATTTTGTCTTTGTACTCCGAAGCATATCGAGGAACCGCTGAGGAAGAAGATTCATGGGTCGGAAGTCCACCTAACCCAGCGAATCGACCTTTGATTTGTCGAGTTTCCTACGAAAGTTTATAAAAATTATTAATGAAATTACAAAAGAAAAAAAAATTAATGAAAAGAAATCAAAACTTACAACGAGAACAATCTCGTTGATCTCTTCCCGGGATAACTCATTCGAGGAAGACGATCCGTCGAGAGTGAACTGCAACATCAAAACTTCACGGTCTAGCTTCTTTTTCTTGCTCTTCTCGACAATTTTTCGCATCCCCAAGTCCTGGGTTACACTAGTTTTTTTGTTGGTGTGCCTCTTCTCGATGAGTTTAAGGTAGTCGGGAGCGGAATCGGCTTCTTTCGCCTGTGAAATTTTGTTAAGTAAAATAATAATAAAAAATTAATAATTAAAAATTAATAATTAAAAATTGAAATTATACTTACCATTTCCATCGCCTCGCGTTTGACGGTTTTTGCGCCCCCGTTGTGAATGTAGATCCCCTTCCCTCCTCGTTCGCTCTTCCGGTTCTTCGACTGTTTTTCGGAGACATTCTTCGTCACAGACTTACTACAGTACTCGCAGAAGCCCTTCCAGACGCCGTCCTAAAGATCCTTCAGCTTGGTTTTGTTATGCTTCCACTTCTGCTTCCACTCGTACATGTAGTTCGAGTACGTAAGCGCGGTATACCGATCGAAAGTTGCAATAACTTCGTCGTATCTAAATGGGGCCACATGAACTCTTGCTATATTAAGAAATCGCCTTTAACAATCAAACCAAGACGATTTTCGTCCGTTCTTCAATTGGAACCAGTATGTGTTATCTTGACAGTATGGACACGATAGCCTTCCGTGCGTTGTCCATCCGAATAACATTCCATATGTTGAAAATCGCTAATGTTCCACATAAGTAATGACCGCATGACGAAATTATGCTGACAAGAAACATCAAATGCATCAACTTCATGCTCTCATAACATTTGCAACTCATAAATCAATGAGTGCAAAAACACACCGAGTGCTCTCTTCGGATGTTCTGGTCTAGGAACGAGAATGCTAAGGAACAAGAACTCCCGTCTCATGCACAAAGATGGCGACAAATTGTAAGGTGTTACAATTACTGGCCACAAAGAATATATATTGTCTGCCATGCTTTCCAAAAGGGTTGAAATCATCGATACATAATCCAATGTATACGTTCCTCGCCTCACACGCAAAACCGGGATACATTGATTGAAAATATTTACATGCTCCTGCATCTGAGGGATGAGCAATTTTTCCATCCGTTGTATGCTCTGCATGCCATCTCATTGCTCCCGTTGTGCGCTCTGGCTGATATAACCTCTTCAATATCTCTGTTAACGGAAAATACCACATCCGTTTATATGGAGCTGACATTCTTCCACCTGTTTCCTTATACCGAGGTTTACGACAAAAATGGCATGTCGAACAGTTTGCGTCCTCTCTCCAGTATAGCATACATTTGTCGATGTATACATCTATCATATGATACGACAAACCTAGACCAGCAACAAGTTTCTGTATCTCATAGTATGATGCCAGTGCAAGATTATAATCTGGCAAAATGTCTTTCACAAAATTAGTGATTGCATCCACGCAATCCTCATTCAAATTAAAATTCGTCTTTATACCCATCATCCTAGTTGCAGTTGATAAAGGGGAATGTCCACCTCTACACTCATCATATAACTGATTCTTAGCAGCGTCTAACATATCAAAGAATCTCTGAGTTTCTAAGTTAGGTTATTCTCCTCTATCTCCATACTCAGCAACCAATGATATACTTTCACGAAATGCATCGTGCACCATTTGAACATGACCTACAATTTTTACTTCCATAATTGCATGTTATTCTAAGCTAGCGCTATCCCCAATGTATTGTTCACTAGTACTAGCATAATCTACCGTTGTATCATTTTCTCAATGATAATACCAAATCTTGTAACCCAGCACAAACCCATTACAATACAGGTGTGACCATACTTCATCTATCACGATAAATCTACGATTCCGACAATTGGTACAAAGGCAGTAGATTTTACCGTTTTTTTTGCTTTCTTTTGCGTACCCGCAAACGCCATGAATTCCAGCATACCTTGTTTGTATTCCTCCGTAATAAGGTCCGTCTCCTGAAATTGATGAGGCTTGTCCATTCATGATCGAAAATAATTATAAGGATCTGAAGAAGACATTTTGGGAAGGAATTGTAGATGAGAGTTTTTTTGTTGTTGTTATTGTAAATGAGAGAGGATGGATACGTTTTTATAAGGAAAGTGTACGCGATTTCCGACGGATTTCCGACAGATAGCGACAATATTCAAACGACTGCCGGCAATATTCAAACGGCTATGTAACATCTATATTCTTTCAAACGGCTACAACATCCGTCTAATTTCTGTTGGAAATTCGTCGGACATACTCTGACGGACACACGTCGTCGAAAATCCGTCAGAAATTTCCAACAGATTACCGACGGATACTTATTTCTGACGGATGTTAAATTTGTCCGAATTCCGTCGGAATTTACCGACGGAATTATGTCCGTCAAAAATGCCTCTATTTTCTTGTAATGAGCTATCAAACAAAAAAAGGATTTTTTGCACCCTCTATTTTACCAAACAGAAGTACCTAATTAAGTCTGTAATCTCTTTAGCAACAAGAAAATGAAGTGCAAGGCACTAATCATATATGATGTGTGAATCTTGCTTGACATCTTTTATTTTTCTTAGCACACTAGAATTACATAATCAGACAGAAACTTCTTCCCACCTTTTTAATTACATAAGTCTGTTATTTATTTATTTTTGGGTTGCTAGTCTGGTTACATTAATTATTCTTGGATAAATGGTCAGCGATTTCTTTCATCTTTTTTTTTTCAAATATGGGATACAATCATAAGCAATCCGTTAGATGAAAGGAACGGAAAGAAATAATATTTTTTCTCTGCAAATTAAAGGTGCTTATAATATTTTATTATATCTTCAAATACATTCATTAATCAAGTGGATTCTAATTTCAACAACAAGAAAAATAATGCAAATTATACAAAAAAATAGAGCATAAAATTCTTGTTAAAATCAATGATCTACCTTATAAAGAGTGAATGGGCTCTCTCTCTAGGGTTGACACTTACCCCATTCTTATTGGTCAAAATTTTGTTTTTTTGTTTTTTCAATTTTTTTCTTAATAAATTCAAGATTTAAAAAACAATAAAAACTTTAAAAACTTTCCAACTTCTATTGTACCTCCTACTATCTAATTTAAAAGTATATAAAAACCTTTTTAACTTATTTACAATATTTGTTTGTCAAATTCATTGTCACACCTTCTAACTTACTTACGCTTTTAACACAATCTTTGTCAAATTCATTGTATTTTAAAGTAAAAACAAATAACTAAAACAAGTCTAAATTCATGCTATTCATATATCTAAAATATATCTACGAAAAACGAAAAGACAAAATTAACTTAAAACGTTTAATACATATAAAGAAAACAAATATAAATACCCACTCAATGAATTTTACGATAGAAAATTGTATTCTGGTAATGCGCAGAGAAGTGTAGTGCCGTCTGAGACTCCTAATCATTCGACGAACCAGCAACAACAACAACAATCAAGAAGAAGTGACGCTAAAGTATTGTCGGAGATTGAAAACTGGCTCATAGACAATTCTACCCCGACTGATCCAGTTTTCCCCTTGTCTGCTCAAGTTAATTCTACGACATTCCGATTTTGAAACCCTCTTTGAACGAATCCAACGAAAGGGAGAGGGACAGAACGGCGACAAGGAGAGAGAGAGAGTGTGTTCTGGCGAGAGTGAAAGGGACAGAGAACCGGCGTGAGGGAGACGGAAAGAGGTCTGACGAGAGGGAGAGGGAGAGAGCCGGCGCGAGAAAGAGAGAAAGGGAGAGAGCCGCTGAGAGGGAGAGAGAGTTCAAGCGAGGAGAGATAGAGAGCCGGCGAGAGGGGGGGAGAGAAAGAGAGAGAGAGAGAGAGAGAGAGAGAGAGAGAGAGAGAGAGAGAGAGAGAGAGAGAGAGAGAGAGAGAGAGAGAGAGAGAGAGAAAGAGAATGGAGAGTGTTAAATTGTGACTGGACATGGCGACGATGGGAGCACAAGTACTGGAGGTGTCACCGAATGCAACGTCGGAGAAAACTTGGGAAATAAAACGAGAACGCCGCATCGATCGACTATTGATGGACTGAGAAAGAGAGCGACTTCGAAGCTCGAGGAGGCGGTGCTTAATTGCAGAGACGAATCAATCCGATTAACGATGACTCGTAGACAATCGTATCGTTTTTAGAATCTATCTATGAATAAAAATGGCATGCAAGCCAAAACGACTCAGCAGCATATGAATACATTTTTCTTTCATCTCTCTACATCGTGAAAGATATAACCTTCAACACTCATTACACGAATCTTTGTAAGACCAATTTAGATTCTCAAATTGATAGAACAACATTTTATATATACTAGGAGAGCGGAAATTTTACCGGATCGCAACTGGACATGGCGACGATAGGAGCACAAGTAGTGGAGGCGTCACCGAATGCAACGTCAGATAAAACTTGAGAAATAAAACGAGAACGACTGATATTATGTGTTCTTAGATGTTCAAAAACTCTTAATGCGACCGAGACTTTCATATTCTTCATTATGACATGAGACTGATAACCCAATGTATGCTTACCAACGGAAATTTTACTGGATCACGACTGGACATGGCGACGATGGGAGCACAAGTAGTGGAGGCATCACCGAATGCAACGTCGGAGAAAACTTGAGAAATAAAACGAGAACGACTGATATTTCATGCTCTTAGATGTTCAAAAACTCTAATTGCGACTGGGTCTTTCATATTCTTCATTACGATATGAGACTGATAACCCAATGTATGCTTACCACTTAATTAAATATTATACAATCATTTCTCCAACAACTAAACAAATTTAGGGAGAAAATATAATATGTGCTAAACTAAATAAGCTAAAAATATATCTTTAAAAAAAGAAACACCAAAAAACTTGTAAATAAAAATACTCGCGCGTTAGCGCGGTGACTCACCTAGTTAGGTATAATAACACAAAATAGAGCATAAAAATGCATCAATCTGCACCATTTAAATAAAATACATCATTTCTTCATTATTATTAAAAATGATGTATTTTATTTAAATGATTAGGTAGATATGGATAGTAAACCTTAAAATTCTAGGATAATTGAATTTGGATCCGGTTTTACCAAATCCAAAAAAACAAATTTTCGGATATGAATTCGTTAATTTCCACTAATATCAAAATCCGTTTCAAAACAGTTAAAAATCTAAAATATAAGAAAAAGATATAAAATTTAAGAGGATTAAAATATTAAGTTATAAAAATAAAAACATGTTAAAGGGTAAGTAATACTCGCGCGAGTT
The DNA here is from genome assembly GCA_030161315.1 of Eutrema japonicum. NCBI lineage: Eukaryota > Viridiplantae > Streptophyta > Magnoliopsida > Brassicales > Brassicaceae > Eutrema > Eutrema japonicum. The sequence continues at coordinate 21,461,978 of BSQW01000008.1, forward strand.
TCCAGAAGTTAGAATGACCACTCTAATTTTTTAATGGGTATGCGAGAATGCATATATATTATACGAAGCAAATTGTGGTATCCCAAAATGTTTTAAAATTTTGGTTTGTAAACATCTGAATATTTATGTAGGTTTATGATTTATGAATATCCATAACTATCCGGAATCGGGTATGTGATTATGGATATTCGAAAATCATAAACCTACTGAAATATTCATATATTTACAAACCAAATTTGATTTTAAAGTTTTAATTAATATATTATGTAATCGTTTTCTAAATATTATATATATATAATTACATCAAGTAGATATAAAAACCATTAAACACAATAAATATTAAAATTTTATTTGATTTTTTACTTTGTAAAATACAAAATCTAATGAAAAGATTTTATATCATCAAGTTTTTTTCTAACTATGTCAATAAACACAATACAACATTCTCCGCGAATCGCGGATCCGCCACTAGTAATCTATACTATTAAACAGAAGTATTTTTAGAATATGTTTCCAAACACCCCTTATTTTAAAAAAAAATATTGAATCTGCTGCCAAATATTAAACTTGTTGCCAAACATTTATTAAATCTATATAATTTTACATATATATTTTTTACATAGATTAACTAAACATGTTGCCAAACAAGTCTTTTTTTAAAAACAAATCTACATAATATCTTTATTGTTAGATGTGAACGTTCTATTTAATTATAAAATCTATAAATAACATTTATTATCTATTTGATTGATTAAATTATTTAAAATATAATAACATTAATCCATGATTATAGAAATTAAATTTAAATTTTATGTTTATATGTGGTTACCTTGGTACCTAAGAGAATATAATTTAATCCGAATTTAAAAATTTAAGTGACGTCCAAATTTTAAAACTTATGATTGGTTTAATCTAGTTATTTAATTAAACCATAATTAGACCAAATTATATAAATATTATTATTAAAAATATTTTAACTCTATAAAATTTCAAATATTCAAAATTAGTAAATATTTATATTATACGGTAATATGGTGTGGCGGGTTAGAGTTATGTTATTACAATTGCGGTCCTTTGTAGGTTGGTTTGTCAAAATATGCAAAATAACATGATAGTTCGAGACATATTAAAATGACGGATTAACCCATTTTAACACTTAATAAAACAATTGGCTGTGTGGTTATCTAAATTCACATAATAAAAAAGTTTACAATTAAGATTATATTGAAATATACTTAACTAACTCATCCTCCTATTATACTAATTAATACCCACCATATGATAATATTATATAATTTTTATAACAATTTGTTTTTTTTTTGTTAGATAGTAAACTTTTCTATCATTTAAAGTTACATAAATCACATAACCATAAAAAATTTCATTAAAATTTAAGTTAAACAATTTTTGTTAGTGTTTGCTCAATATAAATTTCACAAAAAGTAATGTATAAAAATTATTTCTCCGCACACAGCGCGGATTAGAATCTAGATTTCGCATAGCGCATATTAGAAATATGGTATAAACATCAAAACACATATTGCACAACAAATCAATAAAAAAATTATATTTTCACTAAAAACTTAATAATTACAAATTTAACATTTTTGAATCAAGAACACTTAAATTAGATTTTATTTCTCATTTCATATTTTGTATATTTCAAAATTTAGTTTACAAAAAACTTTATTTTGCGCGGATGCGGGGATTAGAATTTAGTAATAACTTTAAATGAGCACATATGAGTTGGTTCGTCATAAGTCCCAACCAACAACCCAATTAACATTTTTCCAGTTGCTTTGATGATATCATCAACATACATATAGTATATAATATATGGTTAAAACTGGCAAAAAATGAAAGATTATTTTAATTCCCAATAGCTTTTGGATCTGTTTTGGTTGATAGTGGAATTGGGGAAGCAAAACAAAATGGAGAATCTAAAAGTTTGGTTTTAGTCATTTTCAAAGATATCTCATTATGAAATATGGTGGATTGATTTTTTTAAAGTAGGGCCGGTTATCCAAACTAAACCAAATTTTTGTTAAAGTCAGTGGTTTTGATATCTATAAAGAATCATTTTGATTCTTCTTTTTTTTGTTTTGAGAAAGGGTTTAGAATTATTTTGATTCTTACTCTTAAACTAACATATTATGGTATGAAATAGTTATATTCTTATATGACATAATACAGTTTCAAGTGTAATAATTAAAATAGATACCTATATTTTAGATAGATTAATATATACAAAAACATTTGTCAACTGTATGTAATTAAATTAAACGATAGGTTTGATTGCTCAGACCAGACTTTATTATCATGTCTATCTGACAAGTGATGCTAATAAGCCTAATATATATATTTGTTAACCTAACTTATCCCATTGATAGATATAATATAACTATCCATCTGACTAAATAATATAAGCAAATTTGTTTATCGAATTGAAATAAATATATTCTATAAAAACATAAGCATTAAAACATAGGCATTTTTAGTATCTGCATCCAAACACTGCATAATTTTAATAAAAAAATTGTTTAAAAACTATTTTAACATTATCTCAGTTTATTTTTACAAATATAAATATAATTTCGAATTTAGAATAATATATAAATTTAAATATAATATCTTCAGAAAATCTTTAAAAGATTGTAAGTTAGATTTATCAAACAAAATTGTTTAAATTCCGTTAAATTTTCTGATTTAAACTTAAATCATAAAAAACTTATATTATAAAAATTGTAGCAAAGAGCTACACTCAAAAGGAAGGTTTAGATTATAATGAGACCGTCTCACCAGTAGAAAAGTTAGCTACATTCAAGTTTTTTTTGAAAGTTTCTGCATCTAAGAAATGGTCTCTCACTCAATTAGACATTTCTAATGCTTTTTTGAATGGAGACTTGGATGAGGAGATTTATATGAAGTTACATGAGGGATAGCTGAGAGACAGAGGGACGACTCGTTTCCACCAAGAGCTGTTCTCAGACTGAAGAAATAGATTTATGGCCTAAAACAGGCTTTTCGACAGTGGTTCTTGAAGTTTTATGATTCTCTATTGAAATTAGAATTTCAAAAAGGCCATGGTGATCATACTATGTTTATCAGGAGTCGTGTTGATGACATCATTATTGCCAGTACAAGTGATTCTGCAGCAGTTCAGTTAACAGAGGATTTGAAGAAATGGTTCAAATTAAGAGAATTGGGTCCTTAGAAGTATTTTTTTGGGGTTAGAGGTGGCTCGTACAAATGCAGGTATCTCTTTGTGTTAAAGAAAGTATGCTTTGGAACTCCTTACTTCCACTGGAATGCTAGCTTGTAAACCTTCCCCAATTCCCATGACTCATAACCTGAAATTGTCAAAATTTGATGGTGATTTGCTTGAAGACAGAGAGATGTATAGAAGTTTAGTTGGCCGTTTGATGTATTTGACCATCACCAGACCAGACATAACGTTTGCGGTAAACAAGTTATGCCAGTTTTCTTCTGCTCCACACACCTCTCATCTCAAGGCTGTCTACAAGGTTCTCCAATACATTAAAGGATTTGTAGGCCAGGGACTATTTTAGTCTGCTGATGATGATTTGAGTTTAAAAGGTTTTGCGGATGCAGACTGAGCGTCTTGTCAAGATAGTAGACGTTCCACCACTGATTTAATTATGTTTTTGGGATCATCTCTCATTTCTTGGCGATCTAAGAAGCAACCAACTGTTTCTAGATCTTCTGCAGAGGCAGAATACAAAGTTTTGACTCTTGGTTCTTGCGAAATGATGTGGTTTCGTACTCTGCTCATAGATTTGAATGTTTCCCTCTCTAATGTTCTTATTCTCTACTCAGATAGCACGACAACTATATACATAGCTACCAATCTTGTTTTTCACGAGAGGACGAAACATATAGAAGTTTATTGTCACACGGTTCGGAAAAAGTTGGACAAAGGTTTACTCAAAACTCTTCATGTCAAGACCGATGATCAAGTGGCTGACATTCTTACAAAGCCATTATTTCTCAACCAGTTTGAGCATCTTAAGTCCAAGATGAGTCTCCAAAACATATTCATCTCATCTTGAGGGTACTATTGAGGAATGCTGATGGTTTACTTGTATAGTTAGATAAACCGGTTTCTTTGGTTAAGTTAATATATACTATATATAATCAATTGTATAAATTTTCTTTTCAACAAACTTCATCTTCTTCGATTAAGATCTCTTTCTTGTAATAGTGCTTGTTTTAGTATATGATAGACTACTCTGCTTTATGTATTCCATACAATTTAGACTTGATTTGGATTTCATTTATGTTATGATGTTTATTATTATTCCGAATCTGCAATCTTTAGATCGTTAGATTCAAACTAAACTAACTTTTTTCCAAGAAGGGCTGGTTCAATTAGACGGACCGGTTATCCAAACTAAACCAACTTTTTGTTAAAGTAAGTGGTTTTGATATCTATAAAGAATCATTTTGATTCTTAGTCTTAAATTAACATATTCTGGTATGAAATCTCTATAATATTATATAAGAAGACATTTTTATAAATAAATTTTGTTTTGTAAGTTATTACATGAAATGCCATTACAAATAACAAAAAATAATTGTAATAGGAAAGGATATAATAGTCTTTTAAAATTATTGATTCGAATATGAAAAGTATATATTTTGTATTAAAAAGTTATTTATTATTTAATTATTTAATTATTTTTAATATTATATATTTTAAAATAATAATCAATTCATATATATTCAAAGAAAAAAAATCTATTCAAAATATTGCTATAATTTTTACTATAATTTATTATATTTTATTTGAATATATATCAAAACAAAAATTGAAAAATATTTTACTAATTTTATAAAAAGTTACACACAAGAAAACTATTTTTTCTAAAGAGTTCATGGACTAACCACAAAAATTAGAGTCATTTAACGGTGCATGTTAGAGTTATGTTTTCAAGATTATAAGTTTTTGCGGGTTAGCCCGAATAATTTTTTAATTCACTGCAAAACGGGTTAAATAGACAAATTATTACAATTGACAGTTTTATCTATAATCATTAGTTAGTCATATTGTAAAATTCAGATAAAATCAATTTTTTTAAATTTCAAAACAATTTTTTTAAAAAAAATACTCCGCGCAATAATTAGCGCGGGTTAAATCCTAGTAGTAGGACAAATGGCAAATTCTCAACAATCTATATATATAAAGGAGAATGATTCAAAGTTAGTAACTCGCAAGATCGCGACACGTGTCGAGTTAATTCATTAGATTTTGACACGTGTAAGAAAAAATTACCAATTAGATTTTGACACATAATGTTAATAACAATAAAGGAAAAAATATAATCTAGACTTAATCCTAAAAGTAAAGTTAGCACAGAAAAGGAAAATAAATGTTGCTTTTAGATATAGAAAATTTTACTTAAATTTTTTTTATTTGACAATAAAGGAAAAAATATAATCTAAACTTAATCCTAAAAATAAAGTTAGCAAAAAAAAAACAGGAAAATAAAAGTTGCTTTTAGATTAAGGAAATTTAACTTAGAGTTTTTTTAAAAAATGATAAAATAAATTCATGTTTATAATAAAGTAATTTTACAATGGATTGACATCCTAAAAAGGAAAGTAAACAAAGAAAAACTAAACCAAAATATATCCTAGAAGCTAAAGTTAAAAAAAAAGAGGATAAAAGCTAAAGTTTTTAAAAAAAGAGATAAAAAATTTTCTATTTTGATCAAGGAAATTAGAAAAAGGAATACAATCCTATAAAAAAAAAGCTATTTACTTCATCTCTTCACCAAAATATTTTTTCAAGGTATATATGTATTTCATCGTAAAATTTGTTTATAAATTTATGTATTAATATAAAAAAAGAAAAAATAGTCATTAGTTTTTTCATTTAGATTAAGGAAATTAATCATAAAAGAAAAAGAATTATAATTTATCACCTTTATATCAAGCACAATTTGGTAGTGTGTCAATTACACACAAAAAAAAAAAATTTCAATAATCGTATCCAAAGCTATTAATTACATCTCTTCACCAAATTTTTCTTTCAATGTATATATTTATCTCAACTTATATATGAACCTTAGGCAAAAAAAAAATTTGGGCCCTTTTTAAAAAAAAATTTTTAAAAAAAATTTTGGACCTTTTTTCTTGAAGAATTTTCAAAAAAATACCTTGGACCCATGGCAAATGCCCATGTTGCCATGGGCCTGATCGTAAACTTTATTTCTAAATTTATGTATTATATATTTTTACGGGTGATCTAATTTTGATTTCTATTTTTTCGTTTTTAATTTTTTTTAACGGATTATAAAAAATTAAATTACAAACTTGCATATATGCGGGTACTTATCTAGTACTATATAAAAAAAATTATAAACAAAAATTAGCACATCAATCTTGAAAGTTCCATTTATACCACTATCTCACTTTCACAATTGCTAAAATTTCAATTTACGGTTATTGATTCAGTACAAATAACCAACAAATTTAATGCAAGTCAGTTACCATAATCCACAAAATTTCATCATCTTGAAAGATGAAATTTACTGAATATATTTCAACTCGGCTGTAAGCAAATTTGCTTGAATAAAACATCCATAGGGCATTAAAATAGAACACCAAACTCAATGAATCTCGAATCATCACATTAGTGAAACACTCAAAATTAACAAAGAATAAAAAACAATTTCTTTTCTTTTCATTACTTCAGCTTTACACAGACATGGCAATGTTTCTTTTTCGTACAAATCATTAGCTATGCTAAAAAAAAACCCTCTTTTTTTTTATGCCTAAAAGAGGATTACATATTCTATCTTAAACCTCTCTCTCCCACTTAGTCATTGGGATCTATACCCTTCTCTGCTTCTGTTAACTGATCTCCATAATCATCTAACAAGTAATCACAAATCTCCAGCAACTGATCTGCCAAAGGTGGTATTCCTGGGTTACGCCCATCGTTGTAAAGATGAGCATTGAACTTGATCTGCCAGACGTCGTGTCTAAACTGCTCTCGGTCTCTGTACTCTATCTTCCGTACCTTATCCCGGATTGTCGAGAGATCCATCGGGCGTTCCACAAAGTCAAGATAGTCCGGAGCCTCCTTCTTGGAAACCGGTTTCAAGAAGAGGCGTGACACTTCTTCTTTAAGCCTTAGTGTGTCCACTATGGTTTCCAAGATGTTTGCTAGGCCAACCTGTTGGTAAATGAATAGAGGAGAGAGAAAACAAATATGAGTTTCATAGAGCTCACAGGATCGTATACGTGTGTATCTGTTGAATTCAACATTTTTTTTTTTCAAATTTAAATTCAGTCTCTCTCTTCACTTTCTGACAAGACAAAAGAAAGCTAGATGCGGTTTAAGACAATTTCAGCAATGGTGAGGAAAACACATGAAAGCATACCACGTGGCTATGGAGCAATGACAGAGTGAACAAGGTAAATATGGAAGTAAAGAGAATCTTTACCTCTCCTTTTTTGCGTCGCTTTGGTTGAGGTGCATAATCTGCACCATTTATTTCAATGTTGGAGACATACCGGCTTCTGACGTTCCGGCCTCTTTCTGACAATCTTCTATCGTTTCTTCGAGGAGGATAATCTTCTAGATACCCTTCTATTAATTCGGGTTGCAGCTTCTTTTTCTTCTTGGCTTTTTGTCGTTCCTCTTCCTCCCTCTCACTCCGTATAACCTCTTCGTATCTTCTGATCTCAGCTATCTCGTTGGGTTCTTCAGATACAGTCATATCATCATAATCTCTTGTCGCCCTTGCTTCTCTGTGCCTTCCCGTACCTATCTCCTCTTCTTCCCACCATACTCTATCTTCTTTTGGTCTCCGCTCTAGAGAGTTCTCTGACAATCTGAAGCTCTGCTGCCTCTGAAAACCAGCCAGTTCGGCCATTCTTTTTGTTTTCCGGGACTCAAACCGTGGACTCTCTTCAAGACTACTCATGTCATGATCAGTTATCTCTTTTGAACGTTTTATAACAAGTTTCTTCTGAGGCTGTTCTCTTTCTGTCGGCGGTCGTATCACGAGATGAGGCCTACGAGATTCAGCTTGATCTCTATCCATGCTTAATGATGGCTGCGGAATAGAAATAGTGTGCCTGCTTGAGGCAGCCTGATTTCTCTCTGTACTAGACAAGGGTTGTCCAGAAACAGAAGGCTTGTGAGATCCGCTCTCCCCTCTCTCTCTGCTATATGTAGGCATCAATGAATGCGGAGGTCTGTCAGGTTCAGCCTTTGATTCTTTAGGTTTTGCCTTACTTGAAATCTTGAGTTTGCTGATCTTAGATGTGGACTTAGTCCCAGTGTCTAAGTCAGACACCGGTGCTTGCTCAGAACTTGCTGGAGCTTCTGAACCAGGTTTATCTGACATCGCTCCAGAGGGGATACCATTTCTAAACCTCAGAGGGAGACCCCCAGTTTTGGAAGTTGAATTGTCTCCCTTCGGAGCTTCATCTACAGAAACTTTCATTGCACTTTTTGGCGCAGCCTTGCTGTTCTTGATAGGTCTCAGCTTAGCCTGACCTGATAATTCTGAAGAACTCGGTTTTCCCACAGACTTTTTCATGTCTATACCGTCGGACTGTGATTCTGTATTTTCTCTGTATCTTGGGCAGTGTTTATTGGTTCTCATGTGTCCATGCTGGCCATGAAGATAATAGTCAAACGCTTTTCTCTAAGAAGCAAATTTAAATTCATAATCTAGTCTAAAAGCAGTTATACCTGACCACAGGCTCCACAAACAAAATTCTCTCTCGCTGATTTCTTTTCCTTGAATACCTGGTTTAAACCGAGAGAACAGATAACACCTCCGGATGACCATTAAGGTACTAGAATAAATTAACTTCAGTTTATACATGTTGTACTGATTTGATTGTACCTTTAGGTTTTCGGTCACTATTTTGACCTTCTTCAGGCCCAAAGAATCGCCGCTCTCTTTTACCTGTTTACCTTTGGGGGTCTTAATAATAGGACTATCAACCTACCAATGGAGAGGAATACAAGATACAAGTTTGTCAGCACATGCAAGACCTCATGATTTGACACAGTAATCAGAAAAGGCAAGAGCAAAAGGGTTTTGGAAATTTCCAAACTTGTACTGACATTTCTGGTGTCTTTGACGGTGCTCTCATTTACTAAGAAAGATGTATCAGGTTGGGTGGCAATAGGTTTCTTGTCAATGACAGTGGCCTTTCTTAAAGGTTCAGCAATCTGAAAGCCTATATTGGGCCGAGGAGGAGGAAAGGACCCCATTCCTTCCCCCACAGCTTTGATCTTCTTCTTTTTCTTCTTCTGATCCTCGTCTAAATAAGCATCACCAGTCAGTGATTCATTGACAAAAAGTCTTTAGCTAGTAGCACAAATGCTTTGTTGAAAGCACGTACCTTGCATCAGCAATCGGCACAACTCCGCATATTCAGTAGCTTCATCTTCAATTTCTTCGTCTGTCTCAACTTGAGATGGCCGCCGTCTCATCTTGAGACCCTTTACTCCATCTAACTTGTCATTCTTAGACATATTAGATTCTTCCCCCTCCCCACCTTCCTCAGCATCAAGTAGATTTTCCAGATCTCCAGCAAAGGAGTCCAAGTCACTGTTCGCCTCATTTTCACTTTCATTCTCATCACCATCAAAAGCTGTAAGGGATGAAAGTTGCCTATCCCAAATCTCCTGACACTTTTCTCGGGCCTGCTGTTGCATTTGCAGGAAAGACATTCTCTGGCCACGGGCATACTTGCCTATGGTTGTTGGGTCCACCTTAACACCAGATGCCGCCTGCTCACTTGATAGCTTCCGTATCATAGCTATACGGTGCCATCGGGTTTGCTTGGCAATTATCTCATCAGGAACATTGAACTTGATAAGAACCTATAAAGAGATCAGCCAAACCATGCCTTAATTAAAATTTTCATTGTGGTTTTCTTTAGAAGAGGCCTAGAAGAAACAGGCAACTTGTAAGAAAGATGTCCTTTTAGGTTCCTAGACATCCGGAATAAAGAAACATACCTCTCGAGCTGCTTCCATGCTTAATCTGCGAAGATCAGCATCTGTACCAGTGACAGTTGGGGCTCCACGACCAGCTGCTGCCTTTTTCTTCATATGCCCAGCTGCAGCTGGTGCTTTTGGTGCAGCTTTGACATAGCTGAATCCTAGACCCCGTCCAGACGGATCGCCAACCCCAGTAATTTCCAAACGCTCTATATTTGCTCTATCCTACTCAAACCCACAAATGAAAATCAGATATGTGAGCATGAAACCGGCCAAGTTACGAAAGCGTGAGGGATGACTGATCAGAAGAATCAAATCCACTTCCACTGACAAGATTTGGAAAGACTCTTAACAAAACCTAGTGTCGACAGAGCTGAAATAGATTGTAGTGTTGATAGGAAAGTACTAATAATTTCTCGCCCTGGCGTATCTATAATGACCACGCCTAACATAACATATAGATAAGAGCTCACTGGCTATGCAACGCCTCAATATAGATAAGTGATGCTCACCTGATTTGTACAAGCAACAAAATTACTGCTCAGATTCCATGGAGTAATTTGCAACTCCCTCTCAATATGTGATGCAGCGGCAAGAGCAATAGCTTCGTCTGGGAGCTGAGTCAATGCAGCTGATATGCTGGCAGGTAATGTAAACCGGGTGATCCCTAAATGTTTGAGCCGGTACAGCCCAGCTAGCATACTCTCGTAGGAACACACCTAGGCCAACAAAATATAGGAAACCATGCATCTTAAGAGTATATTTCCAGTGGAAAACAGATGGCTTGTATTTCAACCATGAAATGTACTCAAAGGGGATACTTACATGCTCTGGTGCCACCAGCTTTTTTAGCTCATTCTCAGGTGGAATTTGAAAATCTTGTTTCCTGAACCAACAAGGCTGGCCATTTTTATCCCTCTGCAATTTGTACATTCATTTAAGATGTCAGCACGATAATATGATACAGAAGCATGATGACGCAGAAAAGAAAGAAAGAGGGAAAGCATAAGCATGCAACTCTAGATGCTGCTTACGCAGAAGTGAGAATTTGATGAGATACCTTCAAATTAGCACAAACTTTCATGTTCTTCCTGACGACTGCATCTGTTAAGTTGGAAAATAAGAAAGACAGCTCATCTGCAGCAATTGGGTGGTGCAAGCCACGCCTCATAAATTCCCGGTACACATATACCAACATCCTGTTCACCAAATAAGTCTGTAGATTCTTTGATCCAGGAGACATGACTTCCATGCGAGGTTCCTGGAAAATATATAATCTTAGCACGCTGATTTTATGAAACTAAAGCAAAATAAGCCGCAGATTGCCACAATTAAGTATACTGCAGGTGAAACTCATGACCAGACTCTTGTGACTTAAAACAAAACTGCAATGAGCATCTCACATCTCTCTGATCACTGGAATACCTTCCCCAAAAATTATATTTCTTCTAGATCTGTTAGCTCTTCATTTACTATCCCTTCCATCACTTATCCTAAAATTTTGCTAGGACACTGACGCCGAAGTACCAATGAAAGTAGCAAAGGTAAAAGTGGTAACACAAAAGATAGTAGAATTTAATTCGCTCAGGCTAGTAAGCTCCATTGTTATGTTACTAATTCACAAGAATGAAACATATCGGTTCATTCTTGATTGTGTGTATATATATCTATAGATATGCAGTAACACCTTCCACGGACAGAAATTCTAAGAGGGAAATATTACAAAAAGGCAAACCTGTTGTCCAACAACAACTATCTTGTCAATACGCCTTAGCGAGAGCTTTCCCTTGGGAGACCGGACCAACAAATAATCTGTTGATTGCAATCTATGCGAAAAAACAGGTGCTTTATACATGTTTGTTTCAACAGATGACTGACTGCAACCAGCGTGTATCTCCCCAAGGAAAGGAGATTTGTCCCCAGGTTCTAGAATCATCACATTCCCTAAGGTGTCACTTTGATTGCGCAGTAAGTTCCCATGTTGATCCTCTGGGGATGACTTCTGATAATATGTGCACAAATTTGCGCCCATTCCTGCATTGTTGAGCATCAACGGCCTCTCCTCACAATACCTTCACAGATCCACGAAAAGAAATGAGGACTTCCAATAAAAGCCTTTTCCTGCTGATAGAGCCAAAAAGTAGCATGCAATAAAAAGAAACAAAACAAAAGTTCCCAATTTGACAGGTAAGTCTCATATAGAACTTTGTCTTACTCCATCAAGAAAACATGGCCATCTTTAGTAGAAAGGTCAGATTTCTTCTTGAATGCCCCAGGAGGTCTCAAAGATTTATTTTCGCCAGGCAGCTTCTGTGCCCATGGCCACAGATGTACTTTGGTACGTACAAGATGAACCAAGGAATTTGGTTGAACATTTTGTACAGCAAGAGACTTTTCATTCTCAAGTTCCTTTCCCATATAGAACATCTTCACTGCTTCTGTTTCCTTAAAATCTGCAAAACATTGCAGCAAGTGAGCTCCAAGATTTGTCAGTGAAATCAATAAAATAGCGTGTTCTCCAAATAGAATCTATGTCATAATGTGGTAGACAAAAAGTGAAAGTATAACAACAACCCAGCTTTCTAGAAGCCTTGGCTTTCAAAGAAGAGACAGATTCCTCTATGCCAACGTGTAGCTTGCTTCCTTTACCCCCCAGGCTCTTAACTACAATTTTCATGGATCCTCGGGTGGGTAACTTTCCTTGCTGCTTGATGGCTAGCTCATTGTCATGTGGATACCATAAAGCTTTGGGCCGGTGAAAATTTGCTATGTCTTTACTGCAATAAGTTAACCCAAAACATTTTAACAGAAACTACTAAAAAATGAATGAAAAAAACAAAAAACACATCCAGTGTGGAAACATTTTAGAGTACGCAAAAGAGTGCAAATACAAAATGATATTAAAATATGATTGCCCACTTACTTGCTCAATTTATTTTTCATGGTCTGCAATTTAATTGCTTGTGCTGAATGAAAAACTCTCAAACTGTGAACGCCAGATTTATTAGTATTTGCTTGCAGTTGCTGAGAGCTTTTCCCATTCATATAGAATTTGTCATTAGAAATATTGAATTGCCACCCATAATTTGTTCCACAGCCTTCCTGAAAGCTATCATCCTTGGATTTTGAAGACCGGGATACAATCATAGCTCCAGCATGAAGTTGAAGATTTTTGGTTTCCTTGTTATCCAAAATTTCAAAGACCATTTGCTCATCTTGAAGATCAAAAATTAGTTTAGACCTCCTCAACTCTTTATCTGATTCCCATATTATACTATCTAACCATGCCTCATCCCCCATATCCCTCTCTTGCAATGCAAGTCTGCTAAAGCGCCCAAGAGCATCCCTTTCGCGCCGCTTAATATTTTCCATTCCAGCGTCGTCATTTTCACTAAGATGATCCTCACCCCACTGGGATTCTAACCTTAGGAGTTGTGGATGATGTCTACTTTTGTTAGTGGACTCGTTTGTAGACTGGGAACCTCTTGAGCCAAAAGACTCCAAGAGATTGACAGAAAAAGGCACAAGCATATTCTTGTCAGCTTGAGCTTGCTCTCTAGAGTTCATTACATTCAAGCTTTCTTGTTCAGTCTCTGAATTTGTTCCTTGAACAAGCATACCTTCTGACTCAAGTTCAGATTCGCAGCCCTCACCAGAATTACAACTAATTTCAGGAGAATTTTCCCAAAGAATTCGATGTTCCCATTGATGCTGGTCAAGAGGAAAAACTTCCATTGATAATTGAGACTGGCACAAAGATGAATTATCTTCTATTAAGTCCTGCTTCAACAGTTCGCCCATGATACATGTATCCCTTCCTCGCTTGGTAAACTCTCTTGATTCTGGTGTGATACCTCCAATTGTGCCACTTTTTGCCAGCTGTAAACCCTCTCTAATTGGACAGGGAACATCCAGCTGAATCAGATCAGCTTGTTCTACATGAGTTTCCATCCTACCATGACTCGTCAGGAGTACCTCCTCATCATCTTCAACAAGCTCAGAAATATCCATAGATTTGTATTTGTCTGTACGAAAGAAGGCTATGATGTAAAAGTTCCACATGAAGACATGAATTACAAACAAAAGGAAACAAAGAATAATGCAGAGACAACAGAAACGATAAGACAAAGGGAGAAATGTAAAAAACAAGAAGTTGCCTGGAAAAGAAAAAGAATGTAGCACATTATTTTCAATTTTCGTAGCACCAACTATATAGATCTAGTTCATTCTTGCCAAGAAGTGACTTAGCCACATAAGAGGAAAAGTTATGGTGCTTTCAACACCTAATGACCTTTAGAATTGTAAGGGAAATTCTAGAAAATCTGGAGAAAATTTATTTGATGTTGCGAATTTTTAACAAACCCATGGACAGCACAAAAAAACTCAAACACGATTTGAGAAGAAATTAATTAGGAAGAACATTCCAAGATTACATACCTCTGCAAGTGACATATCTACGTTCTCTCTTGTCATGTTTCTGTGGTGGCTCATGGATAGCAAATATCTCGGAGAACTGTAAGATGACCATACCATCTTCCACATACAAAGTAGGCAGTGGGGTGGCGCCTTTCCCATCTAATGTACCTTCTAATAACTCATCCACCACCTCCTGAATGTTTTGATGAGATCACTACCAGAACAAAACCATCCCACAGCAAAAATATGTTGTTTGAGACACAATTTCTCTATTTTGGGGGTGGGGGAACTGACCTCCTGGGCATCTTCTGTGTCCATCTGATCCTCGTTTTCCAAGATTCTTGCCTCCTTTTCATACTCCGGGGATTTGGCTTCCTCTAAAACAGCTGCAAAGTAATATTTCTTATGTTTCACAATCAGTAGCACAATAGGCATATAAGAAAATTTCCAAGTGATCTAATCTCAAGGACGCACTTGACTACAATTTTGTTAGTGATCATATGCTTGAGCTCAACAAGTATAATTTCCGGGAGAATAACCACCTAAACCAATTTGATAGTCATGAAATGACACAACAAAAGTACACTGTCGAATGTGCTAATTGGTTTGTACAAGAAACGGAAGATTTCTTAATGCAAACCTGGTTCACTCTCTTTAGTCTCAAAAGCTTTTTCAACTGGCGCATGCTCCTCCTCTTGTTCTTCTTCCTCATCATAATCGTCATCGTCAAACACAGAAGCTCTGGAATTTAGACTACCCAAAGCAATTGCAGTCGAAAAATATTCCTTCTTTGGCAGTAGATGATCTTCCTCACTAACTACTTGAACTTCGGGCCCATCATATTGTTCGTCAATATCCTCATAATCAACAGCATCCTCGGCTTTTCTATCATAATCTACATGACATATCATCACTGTCAATGAAGCTGATGACCAGGATTTGGTAGTGTAAATAGTGTCAGGATGTAACTGATATGGGCAGGGCTTGTTGCATATTTAAGGATCTCAAACATAAGTCCTTAAAATGTTATATACGATTTACGCAGAACAATGTCCATTAAACTAACCAACAATAAATAAATTATGACTAGAACCAACGTAGGAAGAATGCAAGACCCGTGTGATGGGATCGTCCACTGCGAGATAGAAAGTTTCTAGCAGGGTTAGTAACTCCTCCAGTATGGTTTTAAAGAGACGGCAGAATGCACCCTAGAAGTTAAATGGGGGTGCTAATAGAAAATAAAAACTGCATGAGAAAGACGACCCTGGCCGACAACATCACCTTGCTCAGCTGGATCACTTGTTGTACGTTCTGATTTTGCCAACAACTGTTGAGATCGAAACACCATTTTTTGGCATCCCAGTACAACAAAAAGAGGATTAAAAATCACATAAAAGACTAGCCTTTCACTTAGCTATAAACTTTAGGAAACAAAATGTAAGGGTACATAGAATGTTACATTTATATCTGGTAGAGATGAACCCAGCTTATCTGCCAATGCAGAAAGGTGTTCTTTCGCGTCCTGTAAAATTGAAATGATATCATTGGCACAGGTATGCTTGGTGGAGATTTTAAAACTCGTTAGTTAACAAAATAGAGATATCCATTTGCGGTTACTAAGTCCAGAAAGCAGAGACAGCAAAAGTGAGACCAATTTTTCCATGAAAATAATGTCTTCAACAAGGCCATCATCATACCGAAAGAGTAAAACAGATTACCTCATCAAGGTAATCAGCATCCAAGTCCCCAGAGTTATCAACGTTTCCAAAGATAAATCCCAGGTTAAAACCCCTGTTGTTGTCCTCATATTCCTCATCATCATCTGCAAAGGATAGCATGTAAATATTGGTGTACACCAAACAAATCTTGGCTAGCAATGGGGAATGCATGTGGCAATCATCGTGCGAATTTAGAAATCAAGGAGGCACGCATTTAATTTATGGTTGTACGGTCACTCCTTGGTTCCAAGGTCACCTTATCATTGGCTGCTTCTTCTCTCTATCATCTTATCAGGCGGCAGCTCCTACCTTCTATCTAATGAAACAACTACTTCCAATCTCTTTTACGATCTTACAAACCCTCCCCAAGAAAATTTAGAAGAAAAAAAGGATCCCTAACTTTACCCTAAAGATCACTCAAGGCTGCTCCTTCTCTACTTAAAGATACTCAATCCCACGTTCAAAACCGTAAAACAGTCACGAGCTGACCTAAATGCACCAAGCACCAGGTAAAAGCTAGACAAAGGACATCTCTAGTTTCATAAATTTTACTAATCCAATATTCCACAAGCAAGAAACACACTTTAATAAGAGACTGCATATATATATATATATATATATATATATATATTACCTGAGGAAGTCTCGTTGTAAGAACCATTGCCGCTGGGTTCAGCCATACAGTCCCGGCTTTTACCCATGGCTAGAGGAGCAACCGCCCTAGGTCCAAAGCCCTTTTTTTTTTTTTGATGTTTTAAAATTTTATTAAAAACTAAAATCTGAAATTGGTTTAGCCAAGGCAACAGAAATCGGCTAAAGAGGATTCACCTGAGGATTTTATTTTTTAGAGGTTGGTCGAGATAAGTTACGATCGCCGGAATTTGTCGAAGCAGAGTGGAGTTCGCCGGAGTTTCAGAGGAAGTCACCGGAGGGTGATGAAGCTGATCACCTGAGAAGCATCGAAACAGGAATCAGGTTTCGATCCTTCTGGAAAATCAGGTACACCTAATCTAAAACTGTGACAGTCACGAGGAATGAGAGAGATTAGAGATACCTGATCTATTGGAGGTGACAGCGGCGGTTCGGGTTTGCCGGAGAAGACAGAAAAGGTCCGATCTGGTGGAGATGGCCAAGGATCTGCATCTCTCACACCAAACGAGTAGATGCAGAGGTGTTTTCGATTTGAAAATGCGGAGCCCTTGAAAGAAGGCGTTGACCGCCAGAGAAGTGAGAGCTCTAGGAGGGAGAGGCGGCTCGCCGGAGAAGATGGGTGACCCGTCGGAGTAACCTGCCGGTAGAGTTTTGGACTCGGCGACTGCTAGTTTCACGAGCAGAGTACGAGGAGAGGTTGATGTCTAGGTTTCGACAGGGGTTTCATCTCGTATACCGCTCTGGTGAGATTTTCTTCTATTTTGTATAAGATATATTCTCAAAACTTCATTTCTATTTTGTATAATACATATTAAGCTAATCTTATCAATGAGTTTGTTTATGAGAATCTTGTTTTACCAAGTATTACTAGCATAGTTTTATCAAGTATTACCAACATAATTTTATCAAATATTACCAACATAGTTTTACCAATATAGTTTTACGAATATCAACATAAGATTTACAAACCACCACAAAAGTTTAAACCAGCATAGTTTTACGAATATCAACATAAGATCTATCTACAAACCACCACAAAAGTTTAAACCAACACCAAATTTTATGTCCAACAAATAACCGAGAAATAAGTTCAACAAACAACCAAAAAAGAGAGAAATAAGTAAGTTTATTTTTCTTTATTTTTAAATAGAAAAACGAGTAAATTACAAAAAAACCAGATCAAAATCTCAATATTTACACTTTTTACCTGGGTGTGACCCGATTTGACCCAAGAGATGCGGGTTTGATCCGATTACACCCCAAAATATCAGTTTATTTGTTTTCGAAAACTCTTAAATTTCATCACTTTCCCCATTAATTCCCAAAACCGCAAAACTCGGTAAAACTGAGGAATTCTCCCCAAATCCCTTCCCCTCCCCGCATTCCCCTCCTTCAGTCAGACAATGGTGGAAACACGACGGTCCAAGAGAAGTTTGCGAAACCCTAATAGCGGCACAAAGGAGGCGAAAGTGATGGAGAATCCGGCGAAGAAGAGGGCGGCGAAAGCGAAGGCGGCGAAGAAGAAAAATCCCGAAAAGAGAGCGACGAAGAAGATGAAGATCGGCCCAAAAGAAGTAGGGGATTCGCATGCGGCGGAGACGGTGGTTCTGACGGCGGTGGAAGGTTCATCTTCGGTTCCGGCGACGGTGGTCGAAGCTTCTACTTCGAAAATGAGGGTTTATACGAAGAAGAAGAAGAATCCGGTGGTTCCTCCGGTGGTTCCTCTGGTGGTCGAAGCTTCTACTCCGGTGGTTCCTTCGGTTCCTCCGGTGGTGAATGCTTCATCTTCGCTTCCTCTGGTGGCCGTTACGAGTGGTGGTACGACGAATCGGGATGATGAAGAAGAGAAGGAGTCTGAAGAAGAAGAAGAGAGCGGTGAAGAAGACGAAGAAGAAGGAGAGGCAGCAACCAAGGGCAAGGAGATAGCCAATGACTCGAGTGGAGAATCAACTGAAGCAACCGAATCCGAATATGAATCGGAGAGTGAGGTAAGAAGAAATAGGGAAAACTAGTAGAAATAGGGAATAATGTGTAGGGAAAACTAGTAATACTTGGAGCAATAGGACAACTAGGGAATACTTGGTAACTCTACTTGGTATATTCGTGATACTTGTGATAAATAGGATAACTGAAGAATACTTAGTAAAACTATATTAGTATAACTTTGGAAAACTTGGTAAAAATGTAGCTGTAGAACTTGGTAAAACTATAGTAGTAACTCTAGGAAAACTTGGTAAAACTGTATGGTATAATTTTTGTATAACTGAGTGAAGTTGATTGTTATTTTGCAGATTGAGCAGAGGTTCATGGCACTAAAACCAAAGAGTTTGTACCTCCCTACTAGCAGCTATCAGCATCCTGTGAAGGTAGGGACACGGTGCTATCTCAAAAACGTGTTCAAAACGCTTGACGGCCTGAACCCGCCCCTGACCAATAGAGAGAGGGAATGGTTTGTCTCGCATCCTCAGTTCAAACACCTGTTCCACATGCCTAAGGACCATAACCACAAGGTTAAGGGCATGTGGATGCTTGTGTTGCGAACAGCCGAGATCCTGAAGACGAAGGAAGTTTGGTTCGTTGTAAATGGAGTTCCTGTGCGTTATGGCCTCAGGGAACACGCGTTGATCTCGGGTTTGAACTGCCGAAACTATCCTCTTCGATATAAGGAAATGGGTAATATGGATTTCATCACGCGTCATTTTGGTATGGGAACGGTGAGACAGGAAGATGTGAAAGCAAAGCTTGAATAAATGAGACCTGGTAATGACAAATTGAAGATGGATGTGTTGTTCTTCCTTTCGAGTATAGTTTGTGCACAAACGAAGACTGGAGATGGTGCACCCGATGTTTTGGAAGTGTTTAAAAGGGTTGTGGATGATCTTGACTATTGTAGGACATTTCCTTGGGGGAGATTGTCTTACGACTTCATGGTGAAGGAGATCATGCACACGGTGGAACATTTTCAAGCCAAAGGGGGGGGGGGGGGGGGGGGGGTGAAGGCAGGGACACAGTGGCCCATTCCTGGATTCTGTATTCCTTTGGAGGTAAGTACAATGATTATGAGAATGTTGATGTTTCTTTAATTCAAAGTAAGTCTTACAACTCATAATTGTTTTTTAGCTACTAGCGTTTGAGGCTATTCCTCAATTGGGAAAGCGATTTAGGGAGAATGTCCCAGAAGCAGACTTGATGTGTCCGAGGATGTGCAAGTCGAATTTCAAGAAAGGAGATATGAAAGGCTTTCCGATTGAGGCAATCAATGAAGAACTTGGTACTACTCAGGTAAGTTGTACCTTGCATCTAAACATTTATTTGAGTTGGAAACATTTATTTGATTCCTTCACAGCAGAACATTGACAGCCTCGTTTTAATCAGTCTGAGAGAGGAAAAGAATTTATTGGCTCAAATCTTTGAGGAAGACGACGATCGTGATGAAGATGATCTTGTGGTTGATAGTTGGACCAAGCGCCTGGCCAAAGGTTACACTATCTTCTTTGAAGACCTGTTTGATCAAGACGTTGATGCGCGTGCCAAACAGGATAAGGAGATGGAACGAGTAGAGGCTCCACCGGTGCAAACACCTCCACCTGAATTGGCCTAGATCTTGAAGAGCATAAAAGAGATTCAGGAGAAGGTGAATGGATTTGATGCAAGATTGGCTGTGGTGGAAGCATATATGGAAGAGTAGAGAGCGAGGAATGGATAGATGTTGGTTGTTTCTCTCCCTTTTGGTTGTTTGTTGAACTTATTTCTCGGTTATTTGTTGGACATAGAACTTGGTGTTGGTTTAAACTTTTGTGGTGGTTTGTAGATAGATCTTATGTTGATATTCGTAAAACTATGTTGGTTTAAACTTTTGTGGTGGTTTGTAGATCTTATGTTGATATTCGTAAAACTATGTTGATAATACTTGATAATACTTGGTAAAACTATGTTGGTAATATTTGGTAAAACTATGTTGGTAATACTTCGTAAAACTATGTTGGTAATACTTGCTAAAACTATGTTGGTAATACTTGGTAAAACAAGATTTTCATAAACAAAGCCATTGATAAGATTAGCATAATATGTCTTATACAAAATAGAAATGAAGTTTTGGGATTACATAATATGTCTTATACAAAATAAAAAGGAAGTTTTGGGATTACATACTCACAAACAACTACTTATTGGGCGTGTGGAGACATCTTGCTTGATTTGTCCACCACAGGGGCATTTGGTTGGAATCCCATATTGGGCGTCGGCGATGAAGCCAACCATGTCGAAATGCTCCTTCATCCGCTTCATCTCCTTACTGCGCCTCCTCTCCTCCTCGTATGGTTCAACGCAGAAGTTGTCCGTGTGGTGATAGCTACTTTCCTCCATTTCGATTTCAGATTCTCGTGAAGGAAGGAAGAGAAAAGGAGAGAGAGAGAGAGAGTTGCGAGATTTGGTAAATGGGAGGATATTTGGAAAATGTTGTTTGGAGACAAAAGAAAGCTTTGAAAAAACTTGGATTTTTTTTTTTTGAAATTTTCGAAATTTTAAATTTCGAATTTCCCTCTAAATACTTGGTCATAGTTGTCCATATGTATACTAGTATTACGAGTTTGGATCAAAGATGGTCATAGTTGTACTTTTGCTGGTTTTATGTTTATCTAGTATTACTTGCCCTTAAGTTATGTTTTACTAGTTTTACAGAATAGATAAGTGCTTAGACATATAGTTCTGATTTTTTATGCAGTAATTTGCGTCAAATCAGTATTTAGGTTAGTAGGTCTTCCTAAACTGGCTATTACTATGTAAATGCTTTTAAAACTACAAGGACAATGTTGTGTAACTGTTTCCACAACAACTCATAAAAAGATGGCAATTTAATATTTTCCCTTTTTAATGCTACTCTCTTGATGTTATAACATTTTATTCGACACCAAATATCATTCCAAATATTTTATGCATACAAAAATTATCCACATTCGACGTACTATTGGCAAAAGTTTGAAATAGTTATAGTAGTTATAACAAAGTTTGAAGTAGTTATATTTTGCCTCCGCAGTACGTTGCACCGTATTTTAACATTTAGTAACCACCTCTACAACCCAAACAAGCCGGTTGAATAATTACATGCACCTTGTAGATAAAGTATAGAGATACAGAGTTATACCTAGTTGTTTATAACAGAACATAATCAATTTCGAGGACATAAGTAGTTTTACATAATGAAATACCAGTTGTACTGAGTTGTTTTACAGAACAAAATCTAACAAAGATCACAAGTTCTTATCTCCAAATAAAATCCAGGGTAGTGTTCTTCGATGCCTTTTATTCGGTGTCCTTCGATGACGCATTTCTCTTGCTAATGGAAACCTCATCACTCTCCTCCTACCCTTTTTTATCTTGCGATCCGGAGGTAGGATTTGCTTCTCTTTGATGTAATCGGGGACAATCCATGCAGACATATTCGGGACAACATAAATGGACCTGTGATAAGCCAATGCCCACGACTCCGTCCAATAATATTTCGAACACAACTCATGGACTTCTATTTGGGTATCACGACAACTAACTCCACCACCATTTTTCCTGAATGAGATGTATACTGCTAGTGCGTGGAGACAAGTATACTTCTGAATATCGAAGAACCTACAAGAGCAACTCTTCCTTTCCAAGTTCACCAAATAAACCTTAGTATCAATATCAACGACTTCGTATTCGAGCTCGTAACTGTTTACCTCCCTCACTGTTAATTTCTTAGCAGTAGCCCAGTTATCATGCAAGAAGTTCTCAACCAAAGGCACCAGTTTGTTATCAACATATCCTGACACGGCCTCTTTCCTGTGCTCGTTAAACCAATCAGAAAACTTTGCAATGATAGTATCCAGCATGGGTATTAAGGAGTACTTCCTCGCGTTGTTAAAAGTGTTGTTCAGAGATTCCGCAGAATTGCTCGTGTCTAGGTTGTATCGGGCACCGGGAAAAAAACATCTTGACCATTTTTCCTTCACGATGCTTTCCTCCACATACTTCGCCGCGGAAGGAAATCTCCTCTTAAACATGTTGTAACGACTGTAGAACTCAGCCTCTGTGTGAGCCCAACGGCACTCCTGGAATCTGAAAGCCACTACAGATTTGTTTGCATTAGAAGCATTACCTTTCACGTTCTGGGCCAAATGCCATAAACAATACCCATGCCGAGCTTGTGGGAACACGTTTGCTATTGCGTTGATGAGGCTTGGATTTCTATCATTCACAAATACCAATTCAGAGGAGTCCCATAGGTTGCCTAAAACGCTTTTCAACATCTCGAAAAACCATGTCCAACTCGCATTGTTCTCACCGTCGAGTACACCGAACGCTATGGGATAAATGTGACGATTAGGATCTTGAGCAATGGCGAAAACTAGTACTCCACCATATCCGTTCTTCAAGAAAGTTGCATCCACAATTACCACTTTTCTCATGCATGCAAACCCTTCAATGCTAGCTCCCAAAGCTACGAATATATACTTGAATTTTCCCGCCTCATCCAGTTCCACACTAGATATCGTTCCAGGATTGACCTCCTCTAACACGTACAAATAACTATACAACATCTTGTACCCATCTTCCGGACTACCACGCATATCACAAACCGCTTGATTTTTCCCTCTCAACGCCGTCGAGTATGATATTTCTACACCATATTCTTGCCTAACTAGTTCCCTGATGACATTAGGCCTTGGAGTTTCGAGTTTTCTGGGATATTTCTCACTCAGATAAGATGAAACTAGCTATGATGAGCCTCTCTTCTTATCAACGCTTGCACTCTGATCAGCCCGATTGCATGTGTTCATCTTCGTATATGTTCTAATCGAGAACATATCCGTGTTATCAATCCTTGCTGCTCGTAGACCCCAACTACATCTTTGTATAGAACATTTAACCACCCACCGCGTTCTATCAGAATGTTTTATAACATAATCAAAAGAGTTAAGAAATGACAATTTCTGGACCAACTCTATAACCGCCTTCTTATCTCAGAATTCTTGACGCACACTCACACCAAAACCGTCTTCCCATGGAGCTACAAACTGAATACCTTCAACAACGGGTGCTTCCTCATAATATTCATCACGCATACCCGATGTATCCATATTGTTATCCTCCAATACATCATCATCATCCTCTCTCACCTCATCTTCTTTATTTGCTTGTCTGTTGTCTACGTACAACGTCAAGGCATTAGGTCATATTTCATCATCACTTCGGTTGTCATAGTTCATACCATACGAGTTTTTCCCCGCTATCGACTGTTGCGAGGGCAACTCCGGTCTAGTCATGACCTCCACATTCAGAACAGGTCTACGGTTCTCTTTATCAACGGTCATTACATAACCAGTAAGATCTTCATCATCATCAATACTCAAATGTTCTTCACATCCAACCACCATAGGAAAGTAACTCAATTCCAATCTAACCTTACTTTCATCTAACGCATGCTTCTTGTATAGCCTACCTTCTACCTTCTCCAAAGTTATCTCCTCTTTCAACACTACACTATAAATGCGCCCCTGGCATTAATAATATATAGATGCAGACGCTATTGCTCATTCTATCCTGCGAAAAACAACACCAAACAACTCAATATATACTTATAGTTGTACCCAGTTTTACGCTAGTTGTTCACAGTATTACGCAGTTGTCCTCAGTTATACCACCATTTTAATTAATAAATGATTATTCACAATGATACCTAGTTGTCCCTAGTTCTCCTCGCGCAGGAACACAAATTTATTCGATTTCGGGTTCCAATCTGCATACAATCCACAACGACTCTACCTCTAAAATGCATTTCTACTCAATTTAAAGTCCCAATCGACACAGAATCATTGGCTAAACACCAATGTGCAAACTCATGGATTGAATCTACCAATGGAGCTCAATGTGAATCTACCAATCCCTAAACCCAATGGAGCTCAATGGAGCTCAATGGAGATCGACGGAGAAGCACAAACCTCGCTGGAGATCGACGGACTCGCGACGGAGGCAATGACTGCTGGCCGGAGATGCGACGGCGCCGACGTCGGAGCTGGATGGATTCCCCGCGTCGAGTTTTCTGTTTTCTTTTTTTTTTCTTTTGCCCAATAGAAACCAGTGGGAAAATTTGGCTGAGTTTGGATAGGGCAAATTTGTCATTTCACACACTCATTAAAAGAGAGAGTGGTATTGTGATTAACTTAGGGTAGTGATGGGTTTTTTCCCCTCATAAGGGTATAGGAGGTGAATTTCCGTTTCGACATCACAGGTCTGTGTTTTGTCAAAAGGTGGAGTTTGTTGTTGGGTTGCGTATTGTTTGACAACTCACAATGAAGATGGGCCTTCATGGGCCAGACGAAAGTTGACAGAAAAACAACTGGGCCCAAACAGAGACATTATTTGCTAAGTTACAGAAGATCGTATTTGGACAGGACACTAAGCAGAGTATTCTAAAAAGAGGAAAAGAATAGATAATACAGTATGGGAGAAGTCTAAAGAATACAAGTCTAGAAAGAAGAGAAAACATAAGTTTACAGAATGTTTTCTCTTGTCTTTTGACGTTGTAGTTCATTCCTCATTTTTCTCTGCTTAGTTGTTGTAAGCACCTGTAACTCTCTTTGTAACTCCTTTGAGATAGTGAAGCTTTGGCAGCAAGAGTACTCTCCGGGACGTACCGGTTAGAGGCCAAGAATTCGGTGATCAAACTTTGTGTTGTCTCTTTAGCAAGTAATCCACAAACGATTTTCTCAACGGTATGAATCACTGGTCTTCCAATCGACTGGAAATTCGCACTGGAATTGGAGTTTCGTTCTGGCACGATCACTGGTCTTCTCACGGGAGATTGCTGGATCTTTTAGGATCCCGCGGATGCATTGATTTGGGAATCAATATCAACGCAATTGTGGAAGAGGTTCTTCACCGTCACAGACGTAGAAGGCATCGAGTGGTCTTGCTAAACAAAGTGGAAGATGAGATAGAGAAAATCAGAGCAAAGGTAACTGCAAATTCTCGGGAAGAAGTCAAGTGGAAGTGCAAGGCCGACACATTTAAATCGAGATTCAGGTCCAAAGAAACTTGGTCTCTAATAAGTAAGGTTTGTATCTATATCTATGTGAATAAAGAAAGGAACTCATAATCTAAACTTATTTTGCATTCTAAAATATCACATATATACGGTTTATTAGATTTTTGTGCTTTTAAAAAATAACACATCATAAAAAATATTAAATGAAAAACCAGTAAAAACAAAACACTAATACACATTAACTTATTTTTTACCATGTCATTACTTTCCACACAATATTTTGACAAGCTAATATTTCTCAGTCCACAAAAACTTTTTATATCTTTCATCCGTATTAATTTTTTATTTCACACTCTATTAGCGCCAATAATGTATACACTTCACATTTTTCTTTTTCTAAAACTATAGGGTTGACTATGGTACACTACCCCTAATATACAATTTTTTTGATATACATCCTAAAATTTTCGCCTCTTTTCTACACAAAAAAAAAAAAATTATTTACTAAACATCATGAACTTTGTATTATCTTATGATTACAACATAATGATTAGAAATTGTGATTGAGTTTAATAAACCAGTAATCACGTTTAAAAAACCACGATTAAGATAATCCAACCTTTTTAATCCCTAACCCGACTCTATAACCCGACTCCCTAACCCATACTTAAAGCTTCAATTGCGATGGTGAAAATCGAGAGACGGCAAGACAATTTTCCTTCTCAGATCCCGAACCATTAAAAGCGAATCAAGGCTCAACTGAAACCTTCAAGAGAAAACAGAACATTACAATCAACCTAACGGACATGGGAACAACAGCCAACTTCGTTATCTGACAGATACCCAACAACAACTTCATCAAAAGCGCCTACATTTTCTTCCAAATCAAAACCCCCCAATGATCAATCTTCGAGTAAGATGAGTTGCAATCAAAACGGGAGAAATTGGGAACACGTAACCATTTACTGAACGTGATGTGGGGTGGGGTCCTTCCTTTGAAACCCTAATTGAGGGTATAAGAAAGCTTCGCCGGAGAAGATGAAGCAGATCAATCGGACGAGACGGCGAGATATCGGAGAAAAAGCTCTGAGGTAGCAAAGGCTCTAATCGGAGGAAACGAGGAAGAAATCATGAAGGACCCGCATTTATAAGCTATAACCCGACCCGAATGGAGTTTAACTCGGGTCTAATTTCTAAACCCGAAATAATCAATTTAGTTGGATAAGAGGTTTACTTAAGTCAGTTCTTAAACCGACGTAAAAAAAGTTATAATTAGGAAAGTATGCAGGGAAATTTCTTACTTAATTTCTCACTTATTTTCGTGCGCTCAATTTATTCCGCAACTATCATTTGCTCAAAATAATTCCCCAAATTGTAGTTGACTTTGCAAAATCGGGATTAACAAAGTCAAACGCTAATTATTATATATACATGTCCACTTCAGTGGTTGTAACTCTTTCAATACAACCATGAATGAGTTTAAAGTACTCTCATTGGAAAGCTAACTTAATTTCCTATAACTTTGATGAAGAGCTCCAAAGCTAAATCCAAAGAAAAGGCTTCCATCCGAGTCGATTTTGCATCAAGAATATGTATCTAGAAGATCGACTCGGATGGAAGCCTTCTCTTTGAATTTAGTTATGGCGCTCTTCATAAAAGTTATAGGAAATTTAGTTAGCTTTCCAATGGGAGTGGTTTCAACTCATTCGGGGTCGTATTGAAGTAGTTATAGCCGATTTAGTGGACATGTATCAATTTAGTAATTAGCGTTTGACTTTGTTAATTCCGATTTTGTAAAGTAAACTTGGGAAATTATTTTGAGCAACCGATAGTTGGGGAATAAATTGAGCTTGCGAAAATAGGTGAGAAATTAAATGAGTAATTGACTCACGGACTTAGCTTTTTGTTAATAATAATAATTATTATAAAAATATAATAATTTAAGTTAATTAATTTCTACATTGAATTTGAATTTGATTCTACCTCTCTGTGAATTTTGAAAATACACCAAGTCGAATTCGATTTTTATTTTCCCCGTCTGTTTCTATTGATGTGTGATGAATTGAAATGGTTATGGTACCAAATTAGCATTGAAACTTGAAGTCTCTGTTTGCAGTGGAGCCGTGGAGGTGAGGTTTATATTGTAATTATAACGTTTCCAGATAATTATCCACTAAATCTCGGAGATGTGGCATCCTAATGGTGAGTGCGCTTATTCTGAAATAACTCTCTCCATTCTCGAGCTTTTAGAGTGAGTTTTCTGATGATTTATACTCTTTGATTGCAGTTTATTCGGATGGAAGAGTTTGCATTTCTATTAGGTGATAATCCTAAATTAAATTTAAACATTTTAGGTATTACTATTAGTTTATTTTATTATACAAAACTGAATCGTTCAACGTGACCATGACACGTAGGATAATTATAACTCACGAGATCATGATATGTGTTATTATTAATTTAGATTATGACATGTATTAGTGTAAAAATATAAACTTTTCTATTGTTAGTTATTTATTTTTATAAAAAGACAAAATAACAAAAAGAAAAAAAAGAATTGTGTTTTTTGTTTCTAAATTGAAACTAATAAAATCAAAAAAGTAAAGTAAGATAAAAAAAAATTGAAACTATAAAATTGAAAACATGTAAACTATAAAATCTATATAAGATTCATAATGTTTTTTTCTAAATGGAAACTACAAAATTAAAAAAATGTAAACTATAAAATCTATATAAAATTTATAATATATAAAAATTAGAGGAATAATAGTTTGTTACCGTATGATTAATAATTTCTTGTAAAACATCTAACGACAAATATTCAAGAGTATGAATCTTAAACATGAATTATTACATTAAATGATTAAAACATAAATTTCCTAACATTTTGGAACAATTAAGTTTCCGGAGATAATAATTTTTTCAAATAAAAAATGACATTTCATGTGTAATGTCCACATTCACTTCTTATATTATATTTTTCGGCTATATTTATTTGTCAAAATCCTTTTTTATTAACAAATTTTGAAAATATACAATTATGATATACTATTTTTTTTTTGCTTTTTTAATATCCTAATTGCACATCATAACCTTTTTACAAACAGAGTTTGAAATCATTCTAAAACTCCACTTTTGTCGTCTCCTCAGCCTAGTCTCCACGGACAAGGAGGAAGTATCGATCACCATCCATCTGGATAAGAAACCAAAACAGTAAATGAATATCCATGACATACATATTTACACAATGACTAATTGACTATCTAGTTTAAAACTGTTTTTATCTCGACCATTCACTTAATCAAGGATGGCAACCAAGGATGTGCGTTGATCAGTGCTGATACTAAACGTGAAGAACGATTTATACTTGATAGAATCTCTTCGCCAGACCACCAATGATTTTAACGAGGACAACATATTAGGGTAAGACGGTTTTGGTGTGGTTTACAAAGGAGTAGGACGTGATAACAACATGATTGATGTCAAGAGGAAGGACTTCCGTGTTGTTAATGAAAGGGCGATGAGTGAGTTCAACAATGAAACTAGTGCGTTTACTAGTCTTCGCCACAAGCACTTTGTTTTACTTCTAGGATTTTGCGTTGATGACATTGAGAAGCTGCTTGTGTACGAGTATATGCCCCATGGAACGTTAGCGCATCACTTGTTCGAGTGGAGTAACCGTATCACGAGGGATTCAGTATCTTCATGGTCTAGCGAGAAGAAACTATACTTACATGGACTAAAAGCCTTCCAACGTACTTATTGGAGATGTAATGAAAACGAAGATTTCAGATTTTGGATGTATGAAGCTCGCATCCGAGGGAGTAGACTCAACTGAGACAACAACAGTTGTGGGAACCTTCAACTATATAGATCTGCACTATGTTGGTAAGTTAGATTACCGGTAAATTTTAACCTTTTAGATTTCTAAGTATTTGTGTTAATTGGTTTTGAAATTATATTCGTAAGTCTAGAAAGGTAACAAAAAAGGCAGACATCTATGCATTCGGGTTGGTCCTAATGGAGATGATCACATGAAGAAAAGCAAAAATGATGAGACATTGGGCGAGGATGAGCAAAATTTAGTGATGTGGTTACGTCCGAAGATTAGAGATACTAAGTTCTTGAACTCAATTGATGGGACCATAACAAACATGATGTGAACCATGATTACTATGAATGAGAACTTAGAGATGCAATTAGTATCTTCTATTCTATGGGTCAAAAACATCCCAAAAAAAAAAGTAAAATAAATGCAAAATAAAATCAAAACAAATAAACGGAGAATAAAAATATATAATTGTAAAGAGAGAGGAGCTCAAGAATGATTTTCCATCATATATAAATCTGAAAGCTAGAGTTTTATTTGTTAATAGGCCAATAACCGCGTTTTTGTTCCGAAATTAAATTTTATTTTATTGTGAATTGTGTTTTTAAGTTATTTAATACGCAATTGATAATCGTACAATTGTATAACTGAGTTACTCATGAATTAGAGTTTTAGTGGAAGTAACACTATGGAATACATAGCTACATAGAGACAGACTAAATATCACACAAAGGAAAAGACAAACAATATAAGAAGATAGATTAAATTTATGGAGACTTAGAGCTTATGTTAGGTATTAGATATTTCCATACACATGTGACGTAAAAGAGTAAAGAGAATGAAAGGATGTAAAACTGTGAGTAGTCTCAACCAAATGAATCTAAACAATTTAAGATTCAAGAAATTACACATTAAAGTCAATGAAAAAGACAATGTTTTTTCCCCATATTGTAATAATTCTTTTAAACACAATTCTGAAAGGAGAAGCCCACATGCTCCCTCATGTGCCTTGACCCTTACCAGCCGCAACAGTTGGTCTTGGAGGTGGCAGCTCTGAAACGTTTTTCGCCTTCCTTTACCATAACAACCTCTTCTCCATGTTGCCATCAAAGTTTCATATTTCTGCTTGATCTATATTACGTGAGAACTAAGTTATTAGCACTTGAAGCAAGAGACTATACACTAATCTATTGTGATAACAAGTAACAACAATCAAACAGTTAAAAAGAAACAATGTCGTGCAGTTATTCGTACTCAAACTCCACTGTGGTGACTTCTCCGGTATGGAGACGAATGGGCATCCTTATTTCGAGTGGGCGGAGACTGTTGATTCGGACTCGAATCCTGTCTCTTGGGATATCTTGAACATAGATGAACCCTAGCTGCTTTCCGATGGTGCAGATAGTTTGATCAGTCCATAAGTGGAGAGGAATACTGTAAATCCTAACCCAGAATTGGATTAACGTCGGGAAAGTGTTTGAGACAATCGGCTTCCATCTCTGGAGAATTAACATTCAACCTTATAATGTTATGGGCCTTTTCTATGCACGGATTCTTCAGATTTAAAGCGAAACTGGAAAAGTTCTAGGCCAAGAGCTCTTCCGGTGACTGTAGATTCCAAGTTCCAGAATTGGATTAGCCAGTCTACAATCCATTGTGGCTTTTGGAACTCAGGGTTTGTGACTCTTCCAATGAGCGACATACGGTTTTCAGCGATCAGAGCAGAGTTATCTCCTGCCGGGATACAGACCGGCGAGCGATAACCTGGTTTGCTTGTTCCGGAAATCAATTTTCCTTTCTCCTCCCTTGAGAAACGTTTATCCATTTTGAAGACAAAGAACAAGGGTTTTGTTGTTGAAGAGTAAATAAGTATCGAGAGGGGCTCGTAAATGAGTATATATATATATATATATCCATTAAGCAGTAAAGTGGAGGGTAAGCACGACCCCAAGGAGAGTTTTTTCTTCAAGAGGTTTCAGGTCTCAAGACCCCCAGAGACAAGAGTCATATTGCTGTATAGCCGAGCTAGAACCAGTAGAAAGTGAAGAAAATTTCGTGAATTATGAAAACAAATTGCCGGAAAAAGTAGCTGCGAAGGCTTAAGGCTTTTAGACGGTGGAGAAAGGGTAAAAGGCGGTGGAAAATGGCAAATCGAAAAGTAGGTGGGGATACATTGGGACTCATGCTTGGGAGAAATTCAAACCTCGTACGGACATCAACTCTAAGTGATTTTTCGGATAAAGGAGATGGAGATGGACGAAATAAAGAATCTAAGGAACCCTATCAAAATGTTAAAATCTGCATCTTCCTTATAAACTAGTTTTTAGTCACATTTATGTTCTTCTTAGTCCAACCAAATTGTGGTTAGGAATGAATATCAAAGTAATACTAATAAGTTAATAATTTCTTTCGGCTCTAGTTCGAGTTATGTTCTTCTACGATCCGAGTTTGAGTGGTGCTCGGTTTCGTCGATTTTGCGATCGGTTTTCATCCCCGGTAAGGTTGTTCTTGTCTCTAGATCCCGAGTTTGTTTTCCTCCTCTTTGCTTTGCGTTTTTAGGTTGCATCCTCTCTTTTGCTCCTTTATGTACTGTTTGTGTTTAGATTTTGAGAATCTGCTTCTAGTGATTGATTACAACAACGTTGAAATCTTGATGTAAATATTTGAATCGTGTATGGAACTTAATTTTTTACTCTATTTTAGAGTGAGATATGAAGTAGAGTTGGAGAAAATTTTGCTTAAAACTCTAGAGTGAAATTTGAAGTGGAGTTGGAAATGATCTTTATGTGTAAGTCTTATGTATGTTTTATTGGTGTTTGGAACTTAATTTTTCTCAGATTTATTCGGGATAATCTAGATTGTTATAGTTTGGGAACTAGTTTTAGTTTCCATTATTGTATGGCTTTCTTTATTTCGTTTATGTATTTCACCTTGGAATAATATTAACCACAAATGACATTAAAAAAAGAAGAAGAAGTTAATAACTACTTCATTCATGGTCATCAACGTGTTTGGCGAAAGACATGGACATGTACACACCAACGCCACGTGCATCGTCCCTTTCGAGTTTAGATTTTTTTGGTGTTTTCTTTAAGGAGTTTTTCTTTTCTGCAGTTTTTGTGATTTCGACTCGACCGTCTCTCTCACTCAATCTCTTGCCATTTTCCAAACAAACAAAAAAAAAGCAACAAAACTTTTCTCCGGCGATGGGTTGCGTCTCCTCCAACCTCCTGAATCAGAGCGACGACTTCTCTCAGCTCTCCGGCTGCCACAACCACTTCGTCAAGCTAACTTCCTCCACTTACGGCCTTCTCAATCTCGACCCTTTGACTCCTCCTCCGCCTCCTTCTTCCGCCTCACCGATGACTCCGCCTGAGAGATTCACCATCGTCGGTAAGGAGCTAATGACCGTCAAGTCGGAGCCGGAGGTTATTAACTTCTGGGAGCTAATGTCTGGTCTCGACGCCGATACAACTTGCCGATTCTCTCATCTTCCGGTGAAACGCAATAATGTCGGAATAAACAAAGAGAACTCTGATCCCGATTGCAAAAACCCTAGAAATCTATTGGAATGCGACGAGGCGGAGAAACCGTTAGATCCGAAATCCGCGGAGAACCCCGAGGAGCTGTGTCTTCCCGGCGGCGGCGTGGGAGAAAATCGCGTCGTGATCTTCACGACGTCGCTGCGCGGCGTGCGAAGGACATTCGAGGCGTGTAACGCCGTTAAAGCTGCGATCGAGAGCTTCGGTGTGGTGATATGCGAGAGAGACGTCTCGATGGATAGAGGATTCAGAGAAGAGCTTTCAAATCTCATGGCCGGAGCTGATAACGGAGACCCCGTGCTGCCGCCTAGGGTTTTCGTGAAGGGGAGGTACGTCGGCGGAGCAGAGGAAGTGATGAGATTGGTGGAAGAAGGTTTGCTCGGAGATTTACTCAGAGGGATTCCGAGGAAGAAAGATCGAGTCAACGGCGGCGGCTGCGATGGTTGCGGCGGCTGCGATGGTTGCGGCGGTTTATCGTTCTTGCCGTGTTCCGGTTGCAACGGAAGCTGCAAAGTGGTGGAAGGATGGGGAAGCGACGCCGTAGTGGTGAGGTGTATGGAGTGTAACGAGAATGGTCTTGTTCGTTGTCCGATTTGCAGCTAAAATACTATTGTAAGACAACTTTCTAATGTCTTCCTTTAGATTCTCTCTGAAACTAGGCAAAGATCTTGTTCAAGTAGAGATACTTTCTTGGTTACATAAAATCAAAATACAAAGCATTTTAGCAAGAAGAAAGGAAGAGTGATCGATAGAGAGAGTAATGGTTGGGCAAAGAGAATGGAATATTATCAAGTATTCTCTTTGAATTATTGAAGGATGCTTGATAATATTCCATTCCTTGAAAATCCATTAGATTGTAGGAGCGAAAGGGTTGCCTTAATAGCTTAGTTCCCTCATCAACGAATGGTTTAGCCGCCAGGTGAAAGGGATGTCAAGGTATAGCAATAATTAAAGTAGGAAACTCTCCTTCCTCTTTGACAAAATGTAGAAGTATTATTCTAACAAATTTAAAAAAGAAAGAACTCAAAGATCCTAGTTGACTAGCTAGCATTGCCCTTGTTCATGCTCATTCTAACAAACTCTCCTTCTTTTTATCTGCACTAAGGAGATATATGACTTGAATGAGGAAATAAATAAGTTTTTCATCTCTAAATCGTTTAAATTTACTCTTTA
The DNA here is from genome assembly GCA_030161315.1 of Eutrema japonicum. Lineage (NCBI taxonomy): Eukaryota > Viridiplantae > Streptophyta > Magnoliopsida > Brassicales > Brassicaceae > Eutrema > Eutrema japonicum. Next base: position 21,496,323 of record BSQW01000008.1, read on the forward strand.
TGTTTCAACCAATAAAATGTGGTTACACGTTATCTAAAAGCTGGTTCTCCGTTTACTAAATAATATTTAGTAAATATGCCATAATCCATCTTCATTATGTAAATATGCCATAATATTTAGTAAAGCAAAGAAGGAATTTTACATTTTTGGCGGGAAAACGGAATTTTACGTTTTTGGCGGGATAACAGAATTTTACGTTTTTGGCGGGAAAACAAGTTTTAAGTTTTTGGCGGAAAAAAATGATTTTGGTTTACACATTTGATTTTGGTGTTGTTTAGGTTTTTATTTAAAAAAATTGGGTTAAAAACTTAGGCCCTGTAAAAAACTTAACCCTATAAATTCAGCCCTTTTTAACCTTATTATAAAATATAGGGTTTATGGCTTAATTTTTTATACAGGGCTCGGGCTAACCCTGTGAGTTTGAGCCCATATTAACATCCCTACTAAATATGCCATAATCCATCTTCATTAGCTAGCACTGCCCTTGTTCATGCTCATGCCTAAATTTATAGCGGTAATAAAACTTCTATGTAATTATGTTTGTTGAAGGAGAAGAAGGGGAAAGTTTGGGTTTAGCGACGGAAGAATGCGTAGACTGACATACAAAATACACTAGGCAAATAGTGTGCACTATTTATTTATGAACTTTGAGATAAAAAAAGGTTTTAAGATAGAGACGAAATACTCGAGCGATTCCAAGAGATTGATAGATTGTCATGAAAGAGTTATTAGGCATCTCGTGAGGAAAAATGATGAGACCATTACCGAAGACTGTTTTCCGCCTCTCCTAGTTTTATTTTACTCAGACAAGTATTGTTAAAGTTTATAAATCTTTAACTGAAAACTAATTGGCAATAAATAGATTGACTCCTATCTTTCGTATCTTTCAAAGTTTATATGAGATATTATTCTTAATATATTCCTTCAAGATGATGATTTTTCTAACCATTTATCTAAATAGAATTTCATTAGAATTTTTTTTTATAGAATTGGATCGATATGACTAATTTTGGATCGGACATGGCTCTCAATGTTTTTACAAATTTGTTATTACATGTAGTTCTGACAAAGGATCACACTAAGGTGGTGTTATTCAATTATTGATTTAAAGTAAATTCTTTAGGTTTTATAATCTTCAAATTTTGAAAGATGATATCAATTTTAAGAATTCATGTGTGTAAATTCTAAAATCTCTACAGTATACCTTGGATTTTGTTTTTAATAATTTACTCATAAAACTTTAGGGTAAACGATCTATTTTACCACGAGAACTATCGCATCTAGTCAGATGTCTCACAAACTATGTCAATTGATACATCCCCCAGAAAAGAAAGTTAAAGATGTAAATCCCCCCGGAAAAAAGTTCAAGACTTAAATCCCCACGGATGTCGGTTTCCACAGTTTGTGAGCTAAACACAAACCTAAACCATTAAACCCCGAAACCAAACCGAAAAAATCCGATCCAAACGTTTGCACCAGACCCGAGTTAAAACCCCACCCGTATTTTCATAAACTTAAAATCTCCAAATTTCCCAGAAATCCCCAAATCGAAAATTGAAAAATCTAAGAACCCTAGAATCGATTTTGCAAATTCGTCCAAGAAGTGATGTATGGAGCTTCGAGTAATGTCTCGGGACGTTCCAATGGATCTGTTATTCCAAGAAGTGGAAGAATTTTGTGTGTTCCCAAGAGATGCTGGTGTGGTGAACAAAGCGTGGCATTGATATCGAAATCCGACCACAATCCTTACCGGCGATACTTCCGGTGTGCTCATGCTGTCTCAAAGAAGGTAATGTCAATGGTTTTATGATTTGTGCGATGTTGCTTTGAATCGTGACTTGTTTCTTGTTGTTGTCGATGGTGAATTGTAGCTTGTGAATGATAATCACATCTTCAAATGGGTTAGTGAGGCACTGTTAGATGAGATTAAGACATTGCAATTTAAATATTCGAGACTTGAGAAAGAGATGAAACAGGTTGCAATAGAGAGTATGGTTTTTGAGAAGATGGTGTTTGAAAAAGTGCAAATGAAGCTCGAAAAGGAGATATTTGATAGGGTGAAAGACGTGTTGGTTGAAGCCAAATTTGGTATGAAGAAGATGATGTTGCTAGTGGTCATTGGATATATGTTCGTGCTTGGGATTATGGCACTAGTAGGTTGAAGAAAATGGTGCTTTCGGATTGAAGAACATGGTGATTGTTGTATTTTCAGTTTTTTTTATTGTTGTATGTGTGTGCTTTTGTCTTGAAGAACATGGTGATTGTTGTGTCTTTTATTTTCAGATTGAAGAACATGGTGATTGTTGGATTGTAGTGATTTTCATTTTCTGTTTTTGTCTCAACTTGTGTACAACTTTCTTTGTGTGTAATGAAGCTTCATTTGGTTATATTCAATTGGACCGAATCAATTAGAAAACAAAAAAGCATTGGAGACTATTAAAAACAGAGTCAATAACAAAACAGTGGTCAAAAGTAAAGACAACAAGCTCATATTCCAAAGTCACAAAACACCATCCAAATTGTTACAACTTGTTTAAACAAAAGTTTAAATCTGACAATCTCCTAGAGTTACCCAAAAACATTTAAAAACTGACCCGAGAACATGAAAAACTAACACCACCACCACCTAAATCTTGAAAAATAGACTCATCTTCCTCATTATTCCCATGTTATCGATGGGAAGAGTTTACTTCGTACACCTTGAGAAGCTTGCGGTTATTCTTGAGAAGTAACTTGAGAAGAATGTGGTTGACCTTGAGAAGTAGGTTGAGAAGCCTGCGGTTAACCTTGAGAAGTAGGTTGAGACGCCTCACCTAGAGTAGCTTGAGAAGTCTGCGTTGTTTTGTGAAACCTACAGTTACAGTTGTGATCCCATGCTATTGGATATATATACGATTATCTGCATCTCTTCCTAATGCAACCAATAATTGTTCCTTGATCTTGTGTTTGAGGAATGTGCCATCAACTCCTATCAATGGCCTACATGTCTCTTTCCAAGTTTTTCTCAGGACATCGAAGCACACGTAGAACCTGTTAAACTCCTCTTTACCTTATGCATTTGTCAATGTATCAATCACCTATGTGAACTCCTTGTTTGAGTGAACTAACTCAGCCGCATAATCTCTTAAACGAGCAAACTGAAGATCATATTCACATTCAACCCACCTCAATGCCTTCTTCCTAGCAGCCTGACATTGAGGCCTAGACACGGCGATTCCCCATTTCCCCATAACCGTTTCTTCAATCTTCACGGGCATGAAGTATTCCGGTTCATCTCAGATTTTGTCCAGAAACAACCTAGCTATATGTGGCACCTTTAGCATCTCACACTCTCCATTAGGCACACAAAAATGGTTATCTACAAAGACCCTAACTTTCCACATATGATCATTAGGTAGAGTTTAAGCATAGATTTTCCAAGGACATCCATCACCTTCACGATCACCACCAACACAATTAAATGCTATCTTATCCTTATCATACCTGCATTGCTTCACATTTCGACATGTTCTCAATGCATAGTCGAGAACACACTCTTTGAAAGCCACTCGTTGAAGAATGTCTGGTGCTTATATAATCTCCCATCACCACGTCTGATATGGGTCTTCACTTTCGGCGTAATTTGAGCTTTCTCTACCTCGTCATCGCTCTATGGAATCACGTCATGTTGGATCGAAGGCTCATCGACAAATTCCTCCACCATCCACTACAAGAAAATACCCTTTTTGCAACGAACTATATCGTTGTAAATTAGCCACGATTTGATGACGATTAATTAGCAACGAATTAACGAGGACTATTGTTTACCATCGAATTAACGACGATTCAAATATATATGATTTTTATATTTATTTTTGAAATTTCATTAATTTCGAAATTATAAAATAAAAATTTTAAAAATAATATATAATAATATTTTATTAGAAAAAAAATATTATAATCTGTTACAAAAAAAAAATTGTGAATTTGAAATCCTAAATCTAAATAACTATATCGTAATCGTCGAGATTCAAATCGTCTTCGGGACGTCTCGACGAACCTGATGTGCCTACCGCTGCCCCTGCCGCTGCCCCTGCCGCTGCCGCTGCCTCTGCCTCTGCTCGGAGTCTTCGCTTTTCCCGCAACATGGCCTGCATAGTTGGGTTCCCTGCTGCCAAGATGTCGAAGATTTCGTCATTTTGCGTAGCATCCAGTTCAATCCGCTGCTAAAGACTCGCAATCTTCGCCTGATATGCCGTAGACCGAGTAGCCTCGGTCTCAACCCGCTCCTGAAGACTCGTAATCGTGGCACGTAAGACGACTGGATCATCTTCTGGTGATCGTCGTCGCGGAGCATATGAAGAAGCGGCTGAGACATCTCGAATAGATCCCATCCCGACAACCTTACCCTTTCTCTTAGGGGCAACCTATATTTAAATTTACAATTAGAAATTTTTAAAAAATTAAAAACTAAAAATTAATAAGTAATAACTATTCTGTATACCTGCTCGAAGATCCGGTCAATATCGGGTGTGGTCAACCCTCCAGGCATGACCGACGAACCACCTGGAGATAGCTGTTGAGAGAGCTGTGTCTCTCGTTCAGTGACCTTGGAAGTCACCTCATTGTAGATCTGCTCGGCCGTATCTGAAACAAAGGAACCATCCTTCTTTCGGTGCGTCCGCTCAAAAACCTTGGTCATCGGAGGGAGTACACCTCCGTCTTCGGCAGCCTAAGGAAAAAAACTATGTTATTGACGAAGTAAATTACATAAATAAATTAATTTAAATAAATTTAATTACCATCTGTAGACGAACACCCGCAAAAGGTGTTTGCCCGACTGTATGAGGTAAAGCCTTGAGTTTCCCGTCCGAATCAACGGTGTTGCGGGAAGCCGAACACTTCTCCGAAGTTATGATGGACTTCGGATCCAGCCAATACCGCACCAAGCCATCCCATACGACTTTATCCATGTGCAGGGGCTTTGCTTCATCGCCATCCTTCTTCCATGCTTTCTTCCATTAACCAACCACGCCTTGGATACGAAACTTCACCCTCTCGAGAAATAAAGCTTCAACCTCGCCATGAATCGAAAGATCTCAGTCATATTTTTGCTGCATGAGAAACAAAAATAATTACATATTTTATAAAATTAAATTAAATATATATATTTAAATATAATTAAAATAATTATGGGAAAAAAAAAATTAATACGTACCGCAAACATCTTGAACCATGTCTCCTTGACGTGTGGCGGGAGCTGGGTAAAATTGGTATGAGGCTCGATAAAATATGACTTGATGATTTCAGAAATAGTGCGTCCAACTTTGGATTCAACTCCAAACCTGAAAAAAAAAATTGTAAAATTATAAATTGTTAGAAATAAATATAAATATGTAATAATAAATGTAATATATATATATATATATTACCATTCCGACCCGTCAGTATGATCCAGATCTAATCTCTTAAGCCTATGACGGCCCGACTGTGCAAGCAAATCATGAACCGTCATGTGTGCATATCGGGCCGGGGCACGGCCTCCAGGTTGCGGAATCTGAGGTGGTTGTGGCGGCGGAGCACTATGTGTTTGTGTAGCCGGGACGAAATCCGTCTCCGTAGCCTCAGAAGACACGGGCAATCCGGTACCCGATGTATCACCAATCTCTCTCAAAAACTAAGCGTAATGTGAACGACGATGGCCCATCTGCATAAAAATGAAAAAATTACTATCTATAAAAACCCGGACAATCTGCTATTTTTCCTAATTTGATTCCGTTTCTACCGACCTAAATTGTTCCTTTCCTATCTATACTAACTAAAATTAAAAACATTAAAAAAAAAAAACTTTTACCTCTTTTTCGCAAGGAATTCGGGAGGAGGAGAGTAAGAGAAAGATTGAATGAAAATTGAAATGATCTGAGCGTGTGGTTATATAGAATTAGTGGTCGTCGCAAAATCGTCGCAAGTAGACCATGGCTAAATCGTCGCTAATTAGCGACGATTTTGTGACGAATAATAATTTCTTGTATTTCCCACACGCGGGAGTTTAATTTACCGACACGCGATTTGCGACGATTTGGCCACGATTCGTCTCCAAATCGTCGCAAATTTTGCAATGAATTAGTGAGAAAATTTGTAAAATCTGTTTTAGGGTTTAGGGTATAGCTACAAAATTGTAACGTCGATTGCAACATTCCAGAAACATCTTTACATGTTTACCGTAAAGCCAAAATCATGAAATTATCAATAAGTTCATCGAGATGGAAATATGAGTAAAACAGAGAGTTTGCGTAAATGTTAGATTAGTAATACAATGATTCAGTTTGTGGATATTACTGTGATTGACCGAGTTTTCATTTCCGAACAATTCTCTAAAGTCAAGATCACTTTCATTGAGAGATGCATAATACAATGAGATGTTAATAGGTTAGGGTTTAGGGTTTAGAACAAATGGTTTAGGGTTTAGGGATGAATCGTGGCTAAATCGTCGCTAATTATGCAACGATTTTGTGACAATTCAGAGTTAGCGACGATTTGGCCACGATTCGTCGCCAAATCGTCGCTAAATTTGCAACGATTTTGTGACAATCACAGCTAGCGACGATTTAGCAACGATTCCTTTGAAATCCCCTAAACACCAAATTAAATCCCATTTCCGGTCACCGCTCATTTTCTGCCATTGTTGGGGCAATTAATAAATTACAAGACACATAGACACATATGCTAGCGCGGTCACTCTGATTCATTTCCGGACGAAGACACATCCGTTTCTTGATCATCTGGTTCATCACTTTCTTCGAAATCATCTTCCTCATCTTCTTCCTCTGTATCGTCTGGGAGATATTCAACTTGCCTGTTTTGAGGATCTATCAAAAGAATGTCATCAGTGACATCATTTAGTTCTGGCATATCAGAGCAATGATCTTGCTGCATTGGTAGATCCTCAACCCCAACAATTCGACCCCTCGGAGAAACTTTTATAACTGATAACCATGAGATACAGGTGGTGCGAACTCGCGGATATGGAACAAATCTGACTTGTTCTGCTTGTGATGCTAGGATAAATGGCTCATACTTATTATAACGTCGTGATTGGTTGACATCTACTGCCCCAAATTTGTTTTTACGGACGCCTATATCAACTGTTGGATCGAACCAGTCGCATTTGAACAGAACACATTTCAAACCTAAGCAACCGGGGTACTCAACTTCAATTATGTCTTGCAACACTCCATAAAATCTTTAATTTCGCCCCGCACACATACCCCGTAGTTGGCAGTAGCTATTTGATTTCCGTATTAGAATGTATGAAATATATATCCGCGTGTGCAATACATGGGTGCACTCGTTATCTTCGATATGGGGCCTTTTATTAACTCATGGAACCAGAGTGGATATGCGGTATCCCCATACTCGACCTATATCATTAATTAATTTAATTACAAAAGTAATCAAAATATGTATTACGTTAATTGTTAAAGTTAGTAATTAATCAGATCACTTTAAATTTTTACTTACTTGCGTCTTCAACCATGGGGCAAAATGTTGATCTTTACGTTTGTTGATTTCATCGTCTGAGATTCCTTCAATGACTTCTCGGACTTATCTAACAAATTCACTGCATACAAAAGTATTTACAATTGTAATTAAGATACATATCGTAATTGGTATAAAGCTAGCATATAAGTTAGCCATATATATATGTATATATATTTATACACTTACGTCTCAAATTGACTAACTTCTTCGCAATTTAAGAGGATATACGTTTGTGCACTATGATGATCTTTTTCATTGGCAAACCAAACTAACTTCACTCTTCCACATAATCGACCGATTGAAGAAAAGATATCTGGGACACCTTCATTAGCATATGTTCGGCCTACACCTCCATCATCATATCGTCGTGCTGCCCTTTTCCGTGTGCGAACCTTCGAGCCAAAATAGTACCCCGTGAAGTGAGAAGTTTCTTCTGTTAAACTTCCTGCTACTATTGAACCTTCAACTTTGGCTAGATTTTTAGCCTTCCGCTTCAAATGTCCCATGAATCGCTCGAATGGGTACATCCATCGATACTGCACAGGTTCCCCAAGTTCTGCTTCGTGAGGGAGATGAATAGGTAGATGTTCCATAACATCAAAGAAGGCTGGGGGAAATATTTTCTCCAAGTTGCACAACAAAATAGGAATACTAGTATCAAGTTGTGCAATAACATCTTCTGACAAAGTACGGGTACAAAGATCCCGAAAAAATGCTTCAATGCCTACAATAACAATCACATGATATATAAGGTAATAATGTTAATTTTCCATTTCATATATATATATATATATATATATATATATATTAATTATATATATAAAATCTTAAATTCGCAATATGTGATTAATTTAAATTTATATACCTGCAATTGCTTCGTATACATTTTCTGGTAGAAGTTCAGCAAATGCGAAATGAAGTAGTCGTTGCATAAAGACGTGACAGTCATGACTCTTTATCCCGGAAAACTTTTGCCCTTTCTCAACACATTTAGCTAAATTAGATACGTACCCGTCCGGGAACTTCACATCAGATGTCGCCCATTTGAACAAAGCTGACTTTTCTTTCGCACCCAATTGAAATATGGGGACATGTGCTTTCCCATTGCTTGTAATATGTAACTCATTCCGACAACAAAGACCAGGCAAGTCTAACATTGACTTACCGCTGTCTTTAGTCCTTCCACGCACGTTTAACACTGTATGCATGATGTTATCAAAAAAGTTTTTCTCTATGTGCATGACATCCAAATTGTGTCTAAGCAAATGATCCTTCCAATACGGAAGCTTCTAGAATATGCTTTTCTTATGCCAATTGTGATGCTCCCCATATCCATCCGGCATATTAGCTGGAGTGTGCCAATTTCCACCACGATTGGTTGTTTCCAATGCACCATAATGATCAATTTCTGCTTCTAGATCTTCCCCGGAAATATAAACAGGATGAGGAACACGAACAACTTTGTTCTTTCTAAACAACCGCTTATTTCTTCGATATGCATGGTGAATCGGTAGAAATCGGCGGTGACAATCAAACCAACTTGTTTTCCGACCATGTTTCAATTGAAACGCATCTATCCGATTGAGACAATATGGACAAGACAATCGCCCATGCGTAGTCCAACCTGATAACATCCCGTAAGCAGGGAAGTCGCTTATTGTCCACATAAGCACCACACGCATTGTAAAAAAAAAATTCCTTGCAAAGTCATATGTCCGAACCCCGGTATACCACAACTGCTCCAATTCCTCTATCAGAGGCTGCAAAAACACATCAAGGGAACGCTTCAGATGCTTCGGACCTGGTACTAAAATACTCAAGAATAAAAATTCCATTTGCATGCACATATCTGGAGGAAGTTTGTAAGGCGTTAGGATTACTGGCCATAAAGAATATTGCCTACCAGACAAACCAAATGGACTAAATCCATCTGTGCAAAGACCAAGATACACATTACGTTTCTCTCTAGCAAAGTCTGGATGTACCGTCTTAAAGTGTTTCCACGTTTTTGCATCTGAAGGATGAGTAACCTCCCCATCTGTTTGCAAATGATCTTTATGCCATCTCATCGATGCAGCTGTCCTCTCAGACTGATACATTCTTTTTAATCTATCAGTTATAGGAAGGTACCACATCCGCTGGAATGGTACCTTACTCCGACCAGTACCTTGCGGCTTATATCTTGGCTTATGGCAAAATCGTCATTCCTGCAACTTATCATCATCTTTCCAAAAAAGCATGCAATTGTCAACACAGACATCTATCATCTCAGAAGGCAACCCAAGACTATAAACCATCTTCTGTATCTCATAGTAAGTTTCAGCAGCTAAATTGTCCTCTGGCAAATACTCTTTAATCAAATCAGCCCAGTCATCCATGCAAACCTCAACTAAGTTATGATCAATTTTAATAGTCATCATCCTAGCCGCCAATGACAATTTAGAATGTCCTTCTCTACATCCATCATAGAGTGGCTGATTTGCAGCATCTAGCATATCATAAAAAAAATTTGCATCTAGATTGGGTTCCTCATCATGATGATCATGTGCAAATGTACTTACGGTTTCATGAAATGCATCCGTAACCATGTCATGAATCCTATCATTATCTTCACATGCTGCTCCGCATGATCATCAAATTGATTAAAATTATTTGACTCATCAAAATTCGATGTTTGATAATTGCTACTACTACTAGCTGCATTTCCCCCATGACCCTCTCCATGATAATACCATATATAGTAATGCGGCATAAACCCTCTATTTAATATATGCGACCACACCTTTGAGATAATGATAAATTTCCTATTCAAGCATATGCCACAAGGACAGTACATCCAGGGTCGGCTCAATACTTTTAGGGGCCTCTGGGCAAAAACAAATAATTTGGGGTCCCTGAACAATTAAAAAAAAACAATCTGGACCTTTTGGGCAATAAAAAAAATTTCCAAAAACCCCTATGCAATAAAATATCAGAACCAAAAAAAAAAAAATCTGCGTGGGCCCTGGGGCATGGGCCCTGCTCGCCCCCCTAGTTAAGCCGGCCCTGAGTACATCTTACCACTGATAATCATATTATGTATACTTCTTGCCTGATGCATGAATCCTTCCACCCCATCACTGAACTCTTTTGTTAGCGATCCTTCCGAATCAAGACAATTATACATCCATCTTCTAATTTCGTATATTGACATTTTTTGTTGGTCAAAAAGAAGTAAATGTTTCTGAATATAAATTTTTTATTATGAAGTTGGCCACTATATATAGATTTTTATTTTCGTTACCATCGAATTACCTACGATTTTATATCGATTTTACAACGATTCTAAACATGTTTAATTACATCTATTTTACAACGACTTTATACATGTTTACCTAACCGTACACCGTGAACTTAAACGTGCTCACCTAACTGATTAATCGTTGGGAAATCGATGTAAAGTTCAACTTATAATAGCCCTTGCTAATTCGTCGGTACTTTTACGACAATAATACAAGGTTTTATATAAACCTCGGTAAATCGTCGTTACATTACAACAAGTTTACGACGATTTTGATAATTTTGAGATTGCTTTTGTAACATAGGTCTTCATATAGCTAGTAGTAGTACTAGACTACAACTAGTCCTAATCAGAAAAAAAAAATTGAAAACTATTTTACAACTTTCTTTTAAATTCAAATAGAAACAAAATAAAATTATGATTTATGACTTACCATCTGTTCTGGTCCCATTGTTTCAATCTTTTTTCTAGAATCACACACAGAGTTATGCCCTCTGTTTCTTTTTTATATAAGAAAATGGGAAACTCGACGACTTTTCATATTTAATCGTAGAGAAATTTGTAGTTATTCAAAATATACACATGCCCGGTCTATATTTATCTACGACTTTAATAGAAAACGAATTAAGTTCAAGAAAAATAATTATGTTCTCTGAAAGAGAAATTTTGATTAAATATTTAGAAGAATATTAGTCGTTTAAGTCATCTCAAAAGCGAGCACGCTCTTGTACTATTGTATTGCCCTGTGTTGGCTGAAAACCATACCTTTCGAACCGAACGCAACGCCTGTCACTCGAATTGTATTATTTAAGTACTTATTGCTTGCCAAAAATTTGAAAGCCCTATGAAGTTAAGGGAAGTGAATGAATTCTTGGAACTCCGGGTGTAGGTAAGGGGTTAGCAGTAGAACTGTTACTTACCTAATCTCGGTAGCTTCCGCGCCAGCAAGATACGGACAGCGAAGCCAAAGCAATGCCCTTGTGGTCTGTCCTTAGTCTAAAAACTTCTTTAAATTTTGATTAATTTATACACATTTTTTTTTAATCCGTAAAATATCCAGGATGAAAAGGTTTTTTAATTACTTTGTTATCTTTATTATCCTAATCGATTAGACACATTTTTCTTACGAATACATTATATTCATACGAGTTTATAATTTCACTTGTATAAACCAGTTCTCTAAGAAATTATTTTTCTTTTTATGCAATAATTTATAAGCATCTTAATCTTACTAGTTAATGTTTTCGAAAAGTTAAAAAAAAAAGTATTCAATGTACAATCCTGAATAAACTCATTTTTAAATTATTCATCCATTTCTTTTCTACCAAGTTCCATGTTAGCAAGTCCAATATACTTTTCTATGTTTTGATGAAAGTCATGCAACAACAATATGTTATTGAATAATTAAATCTTATTAACTAAAAAAAAAAAATACAACTTTGCATGTTTTGTGAATAGCCGGAGCATTGAAGAATATTGAGGACTTGAATATCCAAAAAAAAATATTTATAGTAAGAAGTGGATTCTAGTACTCCTAATTGCGGTAATAATTAAACTCTATCACCCTTAACTCCTTAAGCAAAAGCTCGGGTTATGATAAATCTTGAAGTGGAGTGGTGTACTGAAAATAAGATTACATATTTACAATCAATAAATCTTAAAATGAGACGTCTACCACAGCCGCCAAATGAAAATAAATGATTCGATCAACATAAATGTTTGTTATATTTTTATCAAGCAAAAACAAGAAACAACTAAGAGATTACGTAATTAGATAAGCTAGTTGGATTGTCGTAGTTGCACGAGGAATAAGACATGAGGATTCTCCAACGAAAACGAAAAGATAACACAGTCGCACCAAAAGTTGAATTAATTATAACGAAGCGAGAATCTTATATGACCCTGTCATTATTTGGTAAATTGGTACACTTTAATTTGGCCGAAGTCAAAACAAATATCAATTCATGTATTATACATGTCTATCGTCGAAAAATGACAATGATACTTTATCAATATTCTTGTCATTCATTCTTAAATTTGGTAAACTTATTAATTATATTTAATAGTATATGCTAAACCCCAAAATACAGACGTGATATTCTAGTTAGGCCTGGGAACGGAGCGGATATTCGGATTTTTCAAAGTATCCGAATCCGTATCCGTATCCGCCGGATAATGAATTTCATTATCCGGATCCGGATCCGAAAGCTCCGGATATCCGGGTTCCGAATATCCGTTGAAAAACTCGGATATTCGCGGATATCCGGATCCGATCCGGTGTATTTAATTAAAATTAAAAAAATCTGAAAAAGAAAACATAAATAATAAAAATGTATCATTATAGCAAAAAAATTACAAATAGCAAAAGTTTAAGAAGCATTTAAGTAGCAAAAAGTTTAAGTAGATAAATAAAAAGTTGATTTATCTTCATGTCATCCATCTTCATGTTTTTCCCTCACAATCTGAAACAGAAAACTATCATGCAATTTGAGTTTCAAAAAGCCAAATATTTTAAACACAAAGCACGATTCTTATTTTAACCAAATAAGAATCCAAATTGCAAATAAGCCAAATATTTTAACCACAAAACATGACAATCTGAAGAAAGAGCACAAAAAACAAGATGTGAAATTATATTGCCAACACAACTGAACAAAAGGAGTCTAATACTGATCTTTGTTTACAGTCTTAAATCCAGTAGGAACCTTTATGTATAGGTCCGCATAACTGATTTGGGAAGTTTAGTTTTCACGTCCTCTGAAATATCAAAGAATCAAACATCAAATTCAAAGGAAAAAGTAAGACTGTTATGAAATTTTTGTTCTCAAGTCAGAAGACAACATGATACACCACATGATTACAAGGCAAAGGTTTCTAAAACTGATAAGCATATAAGACTCACACTAACAGGTTTAACATGTGAAGCTTCTCATAAATCTGACCTCAAGGACTACTAATGAAACGAACTCATTACAAGTAAATCTGGATAATCCATATCAAACTTAGCCAACACATAATCATCCGAAAGGAAAAACGCACCGATTTCATATTCCAAAAAAAACATACCGAGAACAAAAACCAAAACCGATTCATAAAGAAATCGATAAGGAATTAGAGCAAAGTTGCGGAAACCCAACAGAGATTAGGACTCAGAACTCAATACTGAATCGATTAAAGTATTCAGATCCGAGTTGGTACCTAACAGAGATCGCGATAGTAGAAGGATCGCCTGAGAAATGGAAACGAGGGCTTGAACCTGCGAATCCGACCAGGTCTCAAAGCGTAGCTGAACCAGATGAAGACAACGATGGAGCAGCAGCGGATCGCCGCAGGGAGAAAGAGAGAGAGAGGCAGCGAGAAAATGAAATTAGGTTAGGAGAGTTGTGATATTAGGTTTAGAGTTGTTGGACTCTTTTTTTCAATTGGGTTCAATGGGCCTTTGTCTTTCAAAATCTCAAAAAAAAAAAAAAAAACGGATATCCGCTATCCGTTTTCAAATTTTTCTATTATCCGAATCCGTATCCGGATCCGTCGGGTACGTTAGTTTATTATCCGTATCCGTATCCGAACTAACCGGATATCCGTTTTTTTGGATCGAATCGGAGCGGATGTCGGATCGGATACCGGATCCCGGATAATAATCCCAGCCCTAATTCTAGTACATGAGACTTTATTAACAAACTTTACATGTTTATTAAATTATATGCAATAATATTTTTTTATTATGTTGTGTATGTGTGTGTGTTTACGTGTATATATAATTATACAGATAAATGAAGAAGAGGGTCTAAAGACGAAGGAGACGAAGAAGACTCAGTGAAACTGCTCCAAAGATCGACATTATTCCAATGAAGATCCCATCGCTGCATCATAGTATCATCGTCTTCTTCTTCATCAAAACTGGCACGATCACACGTATGATGACCATTGTTCAATTGCCACGCCACGAGCCGGTCAAGACTAGCCCAGTTACTGCAAACCGGTCTGCCGGTTATCTTCTCTTCTTGAACCGGAGATGAATCGAGGTGGTTCGGAATCATGAAACTTTGGTCTACGGGGTTCTCCGATTTGGGTGTCTCCTCAAGACTCTGGAGTTGCATGAATAAGAGATCGTCATGATGTTGAGTTTTGATCGTCGTTTGGCTTTCGGGCATGCAAATGTTAGAATCGGTACGGTCCATGTAGAGAAGAACACGGTCTAAAACGGTGCCATTCTGAGTGTTGTGATATGTGGTGGTGGGCCTTCTCTTTTCCTCCGTGTCATCAGGTGAAGAAGATATTGTCGTTTTAGGACAATCGTCGATCTTTTGATAGTTCTTCTTTCTGAACACTCGACATAACACCCAACCTTCTTCGTTATAGCTCATCGGATCTTCAATTACAACATCAGAAGAGCCCTGATATTGGAACAAATCGGATCTTATAAAATGCAATAATTAAGAGATGTTAAGACTTGATGAAACCAATCAGTTACAACTTTAATAACGTTTTTCCTCCTTGTCTTAACTATTCAAACCAATCTAGTGCGTACTAGCAAACTCTGGAATCAATCTGTTTCTTGTAACCTACAATGAATATTGATGATACTTACATTAGTTGTTGGAGTATCGTCGAGGCGATACTCATGCATGATCCAATCAGATTTCTGACCGTGAGGAGCTCTTCCTTTGTAGAACACAAGTGTCTTCCTCAATCCAATCCTCCGGACACAACTGTAGATGATCTTGTCACGACCAGTAGCTTTCCAGAAACCTGCGACAGTTGCCCGGTTTGTCCGGGTCCCTGTTGGATACTTCTTGTCCTTGTGGCTGAAGAAGTACCAGTCGTTCTGTGGTGTCGAACCGATTCTACATTCCTCTGCATTTGCTTACCAAAACGGTTTAAAAATAGAGAAATGATAGAAATGGAGAAAGATAGAGAGAGTCTTCATATTAGGGTTTATCGTTAGGAAGAACCTTGAATATCCCAAGGCTCAAGCTTGTTGAGATCTACTTCACGAATGACATCAAGATCGATCTTTTGAGAGTGAACTTTCTTACGGAGATAGTAATGGAGAAGTTCTTCTTCAGTGGGATGGAATCTGAAACCTGGAGGCACTTTCGATTGTCCATTAATCGACAGATTTACCTTATTCTCCGCCATTGATGATAATTAATAACGATATCTTTTTGGTCTTTTTTTTTTTTGCTCTAGCAGAGTAGAGAAGTTGTATGATTACAAGTGAAAATGGTTACAACTTAGAATGAGATAATTTATAATGGTGGTGGGGGACTCGATGGCACATATAGCCCCGAAAAGGGAGGAAATTATTATTTGAATAAAGATGTGGAAAATTATCATGCATTAAAGTATCTTTATGGAATTAAATAATATATGTTCTATGGTTAAATCGAAGTTGATCATGTGTAGGTTCTCTGACGTAAGTCATATTTCTTTTGGCGTCTCATGTCATGTCTATGTATAAATGGAAATATACTAACGTAGGTAAACGGGTTTAGTGGGGATTAATCTTTTTGTTTTCTTGTAATTACTTATTACAGAATTTGAAATTCATGTGAAAGACAAAGAGTCTACTAAAATGGTGCATGTGAAATAGTATTTTTTTTATACAGTCAAATTAATGTAGGAAAAATAACTACATTAAAACAGTTATCTAATTTTTTCAATGTTTTTGGTATGATCGTTCCGTTTGATGTATCAAAAAGATTAATATAGTGGAAATGTTGATGATATTAATTTTATCGTTGATGTTTCGAATATCCAAATTTCTTGAGATGTCGTTAAATTGTCGAAATGAATACTGAAAGTAAGAAAGATTAATAAATAAATAAAAACTCTCAATTTTATTATTCAAGTCATAAATTTAATATAATTTTAGGCTTAAACGATATATTTATAATGAATCTTAAAATTCTAAAAAAAAATATTTTAAAAAAATAGAAAGGAATTATTTAAATAATAAAGATATTTAAAATTATGTAAATATCTTGATGTATCAGTTTTTCTAACAACAAC
The DNA here is from genome assembly GCA_030161315.1 of Eutrema japonicum. Taxonomy (NCBI): domain Eukaryota; kingdom Viridiplantae; phylum Streptophyta; class Magnoliopsida; order Brassicales; family Brassicaceae; genus Eutrema; species Eutrema japonicum. The sequence continues at coordinate 21,513,139 of BSQW01000008.1, forward strand.
AAAAATTTCGACCTCGAATCTTAATCTTTTGTAGATATTCTTTTTCCATTGATTCTTTTGATTGCCGACCCCAAATTTCATGAATCTTTGAGTTATTTCGAAATTCATCTTATGAAAATTTCTTTAATCATAATCAATATTTCACTGCATAAGGATACATAGTGTAGGAACGTATATTCTATAATAGGACAAACTGATAAATTTGTAAAGTAAAATACATAAATAAATCGATAATCATAATATTAAAATGATACCGATACAAGAATTTGGGGAAGAACGGATTTGCAGAGGCGAGACACTTTTTCCTTAATTCTGAAAACGCCACGTAGTGTGAAGGTTGCATAGCGTTCCGAATCCCAGGATACAAATGCATTTTTATTATGATTCGCATCATCTAAAATCATAAGATTTCGAACCATTTTTCTGTGTTGTACTCATGGAGAAAAAACATAAGACAAGAGAAGAAAAAGAAAGTGAAGATCCATTTTTACTTCATATAAGAGATTATTCATATATATATGAAAAGAGAGAGGAGTAACAAGACTTTTGTGGTCTCAGGAGAAGAAGATGTTATAGAATTGACCACATCGATTCGATTCGACTCGCCGCGCGCGCGTGCATATAGTTTAGTGTGAGTTTGCTCTTCTCCCCACAAAGTGGTCATAATGTTTTGAACATTGTTGGGACTTCTCCAATATATATACAAGAGGAGTTCACCTTAAGTTTCCAATGTGAGATATTTGTTAGTTTTTATACTTAGCCAAATTTTGAAGCATTTCAAGCTTTCCAAGTCATCCACTTTGGATCTCCATTTCTCATTCAAATCAACTCAGATTTTGACAAGTGAATACACTATTTTATAGTGCTCACGGCAGCGATTTTATCGTGCCCGAAATCCGTTCATTCCGACAGACGTCTCCGCCAAAAAATCCACCGGAAAAGTGGTCAACGCAACTTCGTCAAAAACGAGTTCCAACACATAGTTCCAAATCTTCTAGCACAGTGTAGTCCAATTATCTTCTTCGTACCAATTGGATTTTTTGTTTCACTTTTGATAACACCAATAAAATCCCTCACGGGAACTCTTGTTGTCTTGAAAACTTCCTCACCAATTATGAAATCGATCGGGTCGACAATTACCACTTCTTCTCCGTGTCTAACCTGTACAAATCCTCTATTGAAGTAAATAGATATTCATCTATTTAATAATAATGTTGGAGCAATCTGATAAACAAGGAATCATTCTGACTCTTATCAAATAATGCAATGAAAACGTTGATAATACTAATTTTGTCGTTGTATCTTCGAATATCTAAAAAAAAGACTTTTAAATTTTTGTTGAATCGTCGAAATAAATACTAAAAATAATGGAGATAAAGAGAGAAACTCTCAGTTTCATTAAGTATATTATAAACAGAATACAACCTTAGACATAAATAAATTCCAACTATAGTATAACATTACAAATTATTCAAATACCTCGCTGAATTAAAACATCACAAAATTGTAAGATCTAACTTTTTGATTCTAATATTGTTAGCTAGTCACTTAGCCTTATAAAATAATGGTTAACAAAAATAAACTTGATATATATAAATTCCTATTTAATTAAGTGATAAAAAATCTGCAAACAATCAAGGCCAAAAAAAAAAAAATCAAGGCTAACATTTAGCAAAAAAAAAAAAAAAAATCGAGGACAAAGTCTAAGAAAGACTAGGGGAGGAGAGCAAGGGACATGCTTGTTCACAAAGTGTGACACACCACCTTCATTACATCATATTCATCTCTGTTCATTCCCCAATGCATGTCTATTTCAAGCTATTCACCAAAAATCAGAAATAGTTAAACACTTCGGAGTTCAGACAATCAAATTTAATCACTTTAACTCTTATCGACCAATATTAAAACATTAGATCCTCCTCCTATTGATGTTCCAAACAAGGATTTATAATGTCAGGGATGAAGGAAATGACTATTGCGCAGATCATTATGTTCTTAAACCAACTCATGCTAGTCTAGTAGTTAAGAATTTATTCTGTTGATTTGAGACTAGCATTCGAGTCATCGCACTGCGATTTAAATCATGTTTGGTCACCTGTTAACGTTTTGAATGACAAAAAAATCCGAATTGTTATAAACCCAAAAATTAGTTTAGATTTTGACCTATAATTCCCCCGATTATCATTAAAAAAAACTAGTATGCTCCGCATGTAGCTCATTTGATTGGCTGAATATATACCGTAATAACGAGCAATTACGTGGACATAGTTTTCCCTTTGTTTTTTTTCTTGTTTTTGGCAAGAATAAACTTTTTTTTTCTTGGTCTAATGTTAAAATTTTATTTTTTTAAAAAAGTTAAAATTTACAAACTAACTACTCCGGAAATCTCCCAATTGGAGAACAAGCAAAAGAGGCATGGAACAATTAAGAGACATGATCAAAAGAGAAGTAGAGAAGTAGATGATTCCAAAAACCTGCGACAGTTGCCCGGTTTGTCCTAGTCCCTGTTGGATACTTCTTATCCTAGATACAAAAAATGAGCTAGATACAACCTAGGTAGTATTCAAGGAGAGAAGTAGATGATTCCAAGTCTCATGATGGAAGAGAAAGAATCCGATCACGCATAGTACGGTCCGTGAGTTGTCTGAGCCGCTCACGCATGAGGATTTATCCGTGAAAATCCGAGAATTCCTTTCACGCCAAAGATAGTAGATAGTAGTTTGTAGATGGAGCTTCAATACCTTAGAACTATGGGAGTTTGTTCCACCAGGCGTTTGAAGGATCCAGCTTGAGATCGCAGTTATGGAAGAGTGAACTTGTTAACGAAATACCGCAGCGATAGGGAACCAGAGTGCTGTTGAGAATGTGCATTCAAAGAAAAGGTGGCTGTGAGATTCCAGACCTGTCTAGCAAAGAACGCAGGTCGGAGGGACATTTATTCCCCATCTGATAAGACTGTCACAAGTTGGTAATCGTTCCTGAACCGTAAGCCATTGGATGAAAGAGAACTTTGGGATAGCTTCTTTGAACCAAACTATCTTGTACCATGAAACCGCTGGAGAAGCAACTCTGAGATTGTTCCATGTACCTCTCGAATCGAAGATCGTGGAGAGGGAGTTATTTGATTTTTGCCAGAAAAAAACATGAGCCCCTAATGCTGGTGAAGGAGGAGCGGTGGAAGCAAGACTAAGCAGCAGGCTTTCTGCTTCATCAGACCTTGCTCCGGGCAGAGCCCATTGTCCCAGTCATGTTGCCTCAACGACCCGAGCCTCAATATTTACACACATATGGAAAGGATCAGATGCACCAATAAAATTAATCAAATGCCCAAATTCAGTCCAATTGTCATACCAAAAAGAGGCTTTAGTCCCATCCTTTACTTCACAAAAAAAGTTTTCAACTAGAAGAGGTTTATGATTAAGTAGACATCTCAAATTCCAAGATAAGCGGCTTGATGGTTGAATGTTCCAAAAAGTCTTTTGCTCGAAAACTTTGAGTTTAACCAAGCAACCCAAAGAGACCCAGAGCTTGTAAAAAGGATCCAAATCTGTTTCAACTTGAAAACAGCCTCGAAATCTTCTAACTTCCTTAACCCGAGGCCACCTTCTCTTAGAGGCCTACATATATCAGCCCATGAAACTCTTGCACTCGCAGCGGAGGCAGTGGAATTGTTCCATAGAAAAGCCGAGCATAAAGAGTCCACAGTGTTGTAGAAAGCTTTTGGCAAGACAAATACTTGGCTCCAAAAAAATATCATTCCATAAAAAACTGAGGAGATTAGTCTGATTTTTCCAGCATAAGATAGGAATTTTGCTGTCCACGAATGAAATTTTGAGGTGATTCTGTCAAGAAGAGGTTTTAAGGCCGATAGATTCAACTTTGAGTTATTGAGAGAGCCCGAGGTACCTAGTTGGGAAAGTCCTGAACTTGATCCCTATCTCCTCACTTAACTCAATTGTCTCTGCCTCATCGTAGTTGCTTAGGAATAGTTCTGATTTTTGGGGGTTTATATCCAAACCAGAAAGTTTTGAACAGCCTCAGAACCTCCAAAATTTCAGAGAGAGATCTCCGAGAACCATTTGAGAAAACCAAAAGGTCATCTGCAAAGGATAAGTGGGTAATCATAGGGGATGATCACTGCAGATGAAGAGTTAAGCGGCCTTCCACTGCAGCTGAATCAAACATTTTGGAGAGGATTTCCATGACCATAATGAAGAGGTAAGAGGATAAACGGTCTCCCTGTCTCAAATCTTTTTTACCAGGAAAGAAACCTGCTGGCTCTCCATTGATGGACACTGAAAATCGCGGGGAACATATACATTCTTCCACCCAAGTGCAAAACAGAGGCGGCATATTGATAACCTTCAGCAACCGTTGAACAAAATCCCACGAGACTGTGTCGAAAGCTTTACGAAAGTCAACTTTTAGCAGGCCCGCTGTGGGCCTACCTCGCTTGTTGTATTTGCAAATCAGCTCTAATGCTAGTAACACATTTCTGTCGGCAAGAATAAAATTTTAGGTCGGTTAAACACTTTTGTAAGCAAGTTATAAAATACAAATCTCTTCATTTTTAACAATATTTATAGTCATATACATTTTTTTTTAAATGAAAAATTACGTGTGTTAACTATTCCAACAATATTCATACTCACATTTTGTTTTTTGGTATGTGAACACAAATGATGCCTTTAGACATTGAAATAGCTAAAAAAAAACAGGATCGAGTGATAGTTAGGACCAAACCATATAAAATATTTTGGTCCCGAACCTGTGGAAATGTAGAGATCTTGATCCAGAACCTCTCCGTAAATGAAAGAAAAAAAAAACTAAAACAAAAATAGAGAGTAGCAAAGTGGGAGTGACATGATGGAATATCCACTCACAACTAAAAAGGCGATGGTTGGATTTTGTAATATGTACCCACATATTAGATTAGCAACATTTATTTGCGCAAATATATGTATATGTTCAGTTCAACATTTTAACCAAAAATATGTATATGTTCAATAATGCACTTAATTATGGGAATTATAGCATACGGAAATAATATGATTAATGCTGGAGCAATGGCATTTTAATCGTTTTCTTAATATAAAATTGTATATATATATATATATATATATATATTAAAGTTGTTACCCTACAAGCACTGTTCTTATCATCTGTCTGTTGATGGGATCTTTGTGTTTCAACTTTAATAATGATGTTTTATTTCTCTAAATTCTATGTTTAATCATGCTTTTGGGTAGAAAAATTGATGGATTAACTAATATTACATAATGATTAACCACATTTGACCTCTCGATCTTTCACTTTTTTCATTTTTTTATTCTAATTTTAGTTGAGTTGAATGTGAGGTTTCACCTCGTAATTTGTGTCCATACTAATAATATTGAGGTCATTCTCTTTTGTTAAATCACTTCCCATGTTCACATATGTTTTTTTTTTTTTTTTTTTGATAACCTAGGCTGTGCAGTCGACATCCTACCGGAGAGATGGGGACTGGCTACCACATGCCAAACCAGTAAGACTTCGCGCCTTCCGACTATTGCCTAGAGTGAGTTGGCCCAACTGACAAAGCCTCCTCACGGGTTTCAACTGGGCTGAAGCCCAGTGCCACATTCCACACATGGTCGTGATTAATGTTTCGAGCACCAACGCAAAGAGGGAATCGAACCCGGATTCCCCGTTGGTGGAACAATCCTACCTCTCCATTACCACTCGACCAAAAATGTTCACATATGTTGATAATTAAAAATTAGTTTCATAGAACAAAAATATCACAAAAGCAATTCACATGATCATTAAATCACAAGGACAAATAAATTAAATATCTCTTTGTTTATTGGGTATTATCACTATCTATCCTCCATTAATAACCAAATTAGTTTTTAGGAAAAGTTAATTGCAAAATTAGGTAAGTAGAAAGAGAAATAAAATTACACCATAAATATCCTTCGCTTTCCAAATAATTACAACAATGCCATTGATTGAAAATTGTTGAAAACTGTGTTAGCAACTAATAAAGGCGGCGATACTGTTCATCAACCATCTCGTCGATATATTGTTCATCCTGCCGACACTGTTCATTTACTACAATAATATATGGTACTTGTTAACGTGTTATCCGACACTTGTTATCGTGCTAACAATAATAACAAATATCATATATTATTGTTAGCACGTTACAAATATCATATATTATTGTTAATACGTTAACATACTATGTTAACACATTACAAATATTTGATATTATTGTTAGCACGCTAACAAGTATCAGTTAACACGTTAACAAGTTTCAGATATTATTGTTAACATGTTAACAAGCATTGAATATTTTTGTTAACACATTACAAGTATCATATATTATTGTTAATACGTTAACATACTATGTTAACACATTACAAATATTTGATATTATTTTTAGCATGCTAACAAGTATCCGATAGTACGTTAACAAGTATCATATATTATTGTTAACACGTTAACAAGTATCAGATACTTTTGTTAGCACGTTAACAAGCATCATATATTAATGCTAACAAGTATTGGATATTATGTTTTCCGGTGATGAATAGTATCAACAATTTCGGATGAACAGTGTCAGTCGGGGTGATGAACATTACCGCCGGTATATACTCATGTTTTTAGATCAATGGCATTAATGTAATAAAGAGGAAGAATAAGGATGTTTTGGTCTAAATTCTTTTCTCTTTCATATTCACCTAATTTTCAAATTAACTTTACCATATACTTAATTTTTTGATCAATCAAGTATATATACTAAATTCACTCTTGTTGATTTTGTTTTTGTTTATCTTTTTTTGGACCATCAAACTTTAAAAAAAAAATATATATATATTCAAAATAAGGCTAACATATTGACAACGAAAAGAAAAATGTTAATGTTGGTTCTAGTTCTCGGCAGTTTGGTTCAAGACTTCAAGTGGTCCTTTAGCTATGAGTTGGATGAGAAGATGTATGCTCATCAAAGAAAAAAGTTCAAGCCAGGTTCCAATATTCCTACTGTGATTTCAATCACTGCATGGGATGATAATCGACTCTTCTATTTATCATTGGGAATTAGTTTGAATTTCGGCTGAAATTTCTCGGTTTTATATAAAAACTACACATAAAGAATTCTTGTATATTAGTTTCTTTCAACTTATGACTTATCAATCGCACCAAATCCAAATTATACATTTGAATGCGATGAACCTATGGTTATAGTTGCATTTGGTGTGAGTGGTGAGGCAGAAAGAGAGTACTATATAGTTTTCAAATGATTAAGTTATTAGTGCTTAATTAATTAGCCATAGTCAATAGTTAATAAGTGAAACTGCAATGGTAGGTTTGGTGACTTATAGGAAAGTTTGCATGTCAAGCAATTCCGACAAACCCATGCTCAGACTGACGTAATTATCCACTTTCTGATTTGTTTGAATTACGTAGTTATTCGAATAATTGAATACATATCATGCACACTACGAGCCAAGGATAAAATTGCATTTTAATTTGTGATACAAATCAGTTTTACGTCAAAATAAGACTATATAGAATATTGTGAGTTTTATATTTGAATAGAAAGAGACACCCACGAGATCCACATGTAGTTGTAATGTATAACTTATGAGTAATCAAATACTTTGACTTATGAGTAATCAAATACTTTGACTTATAAGTAAGACTATATATGTGGGTTGAATACAATATTTTCGTGACTATAACTCAGATTATTTTGAACGCTATATATATAGCATAATCGCGACTGAAAACATAATAATTATATGAATAAAATCAAATAATCATTGAGCACAAATAAATGGTTAATCATCGTGTTATTGATAATATATATATATATATATATATATTAGATAAATACCCGCATATATGCGGGTTTGTAATTTAATATTTTATAATCCGTGAAATAAAAATTAAAGACGAAAAATAGAAAATAAAATTAGATCACGCATGAAAATATATAGGGACAATTTGCCAAATAACCAAATTTGGATAAATCATTAAAAAAATAGCCATAAATAAAAGAAATTAAGCAAGTAACAAAATGATTGCTTTCTGGACGATTTTGCCCTCCTTTGTACTCGGTGTAGACAGTCTATACTATTTTGATATTTTTATATTTGATAGCACATATGTTTAGTAATCCCGGGATGAATAGTACATAGTGATCCCGGGATGAATAGTAATCACGGGATGAATATTTGATAGCACATAGTAATCTCGGGATGAATAGTAATCTCGGGAATACGGAGTCTCGGAATGAATAGTACATAGTAATCCCAGGATGAATAGTAATCCCATGATGAATATTTGATAGCACATAGTAATTACTGGATGAATATTTGATAGCACATATTAATCTCGGGATGAATAGTAATCCTGAGATGAATATTTGATAGCACATAGTAATCTCGGGATTACGGAGTCTCGGGATGAATAGTACATAGCAATCCCGGGATGAATATTTGATAACACATAGTAATCCCGGGATTATGGAGTCTCGGGATGAATAGTAATCCCATGATGAATAGTAACCACAAAGAAGAACCAATCTCGTCTAAGCTAAAGGAGAAGACTCTGAGTGAATAGTAGTCTCGGGATGAATAGTATCCCAGGATGAATAGTTATTCGGGTACCAATTCGGTTCTCAGTTCGATTTCGGTTCTTCGGGTATAGGAATTTAGGATCCGTTCAGGTATTTTAAAATTTTGGATCGGGTTTGTGGTGCCGGATTTTGAAATCAGAGACGACTGTTGGTTTGCGATGGCGGAGCGTTTTCCAGTTGTTGTTGGTACCGGCTAGGTGAAACCAAGGGAAGAGAAGACGTGAAAAAGAAAAGAAGAAAAGAAAAACAGAAAAAGAAGAAAAGAGAGAAAAAAAAATAAAAAAGAAAGAGAATTTAAAAAAGGAAATTAATACATATTACATACAGAATATCATTTCTTTTTTTTGGTTAGTTTGTTAATTATAATTTATTTTTTGGTTATTAGATGCAATTTCCCAAATATATAATACATAAATTTAGAAACAAAGTTTTCGAAGAAAAAAATGTATACTTTGAAATAAAAAACTTGGTGAAAATATGTAGTAAATAACTTTGGATACGATTATTGGACTTTTAATTTTTTATGTATAATTGACATATTACCAAATTATGGTTTATATAAAGGTGAGAAATTAAAATTCCTTTCCTTTATGATTAATTTCCTAATCTAAATAGAAAAACTAAGAAATATTTTTTCTTACTTATTCTTGTTTTTCTTTTTTCAGATTGCCTTTTTTAGTTTAACATTTTTTAATATTTAGTTTAATTCATTTTACTTTTTAATTAAATTGACTCATGACAAGATCTAAATTAATCATGATAAATGTCAAGAACTCGTGACTTTTAAGTTTTCTTTTGTCACTTTCCTTCATTATAAGTTTAATCTTTTTTAATATTTATTTTAATTCATTTTACATTTTTAATTAAATTGACACATGTCAAAATCTAAACTAACCATGACAAATATCACGATCTCGTGAGTGAGAATTATCTTACGTGTCACGCTCACGTTGAAAGATGCAGCTTTATATAATAAGATTTTTTGGTTGTGGTTATATTATTAATTTCTTTTTTTTATGTTTTCTTTTAGTATAAAGTTTTGGTAGTGTTTTTTTAAGTGTCGTGGATATATTATTAGTTTCGTGGTTATATTATTATTTTAAGGTTCCTTTTTATATAGATTATTTTTTTTCTTTTTTTAGTTTAACATTTTTTAATATTTACTTTAATTCATTTTTACTAAAATTGTCTTTTTTGTTTAACTGTTTTTAATATTTACTTTAATTTATTTTTACTTTTTATTTAAATTGACACATGTCAAAATCTAAATTAACAACCGTGAAAAATGTCACAATCTCGTGATTGAAAATTATCATACGTGTTACACTCACGTCGAGGGATCCAAGTTTATATAATAAGATATATAAAAATAATTATGGGTAAGATAATAATAGATAATGCAGTAAGCTTTGTGAGTTATATATATATGTGTAAGAATCATTTCTTGAGAAATTTGGAGATTTGGAGAAGACATCGAAGAGATTTTCCATCGCGAAGCAGCTGAAACGCATCGTTTATCTTCTCAAATGGAAGCTCATTAGTAATAAAAGGCTCCAATTTCACAACCTGCGAATGAAATATTCCAATTATAATAACTTCTCCAAAACCCGAATTAAAGAAGATCAAGTTACTAACCCCTTTCATGCATTGTTGGGCGAAATTTGGAAGCTGAGATTTGGGTTTGAAGCCACCAAATATAGAACCGGTGATTGTACGGCCGTCGAAAAGCTCCATTGGATGAAGAGGCAATGTTATTGGCGTAAGATATATCCCAACAAGCACCGTCGATCCCCAACCCTATCATCGAATAAATATTTCACACTTACTTGTTGCTCAAGTAACTTGTTGATCAAGTAAACAAATTAACTCGTTTGATCTCAATTCACACTGGTAAAATAAATACTTACGGCGTGAGTTGATAAAAAGGCTTCGCGAAGAACATCAACGTTTCCTGTGCATTCGAAGCTATAGTCCACGCCTCCTCCGGTTAATTCTCGTATCCTCTTTTGTGTTTTGATTTTTGTTGTATTAACAATGGTTAAAATCGATTAATGCTAAGTTAATTTTATGATTATTGATCATTTGTTGTGTTATGAAATTGAGTACCTCATGTACTGGCTTTGTTAGGTCTTTAGGGTTTACGAAGTCTGTTACTCCCATCAGTTTACCTGCAATAATGGATTGGAGTAATATGTTAATGGTTAACTCATACAATTCAATACATTTTAGGATCCGTCATGCTAGCTATTTGATTCCATTAGTTTCTAAACCAACAAAAACCCAAATCAAAACTGATTTAAAAAAAAAAAGATTAGAAGAGAAAGTTACCTTTCTCAAATTTGGAAGCATTAGCATCAACGCCAATGATCCTAGAAGCTCCTCTTGCTCTTGCACCTTCAGAAACCTTCAATTCTCAATTCATATAATAAATATATCATTCTGACTTCTTATATATAAATAAAAATTTAATTGAAAATTAGGATTAACTAATGAATTAATTAAATTAATCTTACAGCGAGTCCAACCGAACCCAATCCAAAGACAGCAGTGGTTTTTCCTTCCTTCACTTTGGCAATGTTCCAAGCTGCTCCCACACCTATTCTCCTCAAAACGACGTCGTAACTTTAACAAGGATACACATACAGATCATGTGACTTTGATTGAAAATTGATTGAAAATTGATTGAAAATTGATTGAAAATTGATTGAAAATTGATTGAAAATTGATTGAAAATTGATTGAAAATTGATTGAAAATTGATTGAAAATTGATTGAAAATTGATTGAAAATTGATTGAAAATTGATTGAAAATTGATTGAAAATTGATTGAAAATTGATTGAAAATTGATTGAAAATTGATTGAAAATTGATTGAAAATTGATTGAGATAAACCTTGAAAGTTGCGGATATACATTTGTGCATAATATTGCCTAGGCCTAGGCATTCGGGTATTCGGGTCGGTTCCGGGTTTTTCGGGTAGAAGGATTTTGGACCCATTTAGGAACCAATAAGATTTCGGTTCGGTTCCGGTTCGGTTCGATTTCGAAATTCAAGAACCGGTAAAAATCTGAAATTTTTTGGATCTTAATCGGTTCGGGTATTTATTATCCGAAAACCCAAAAATATACCTAAAAACCTGAAAAATATACCCGAAAATCCAAAAAAACTAAAGAAAATATATCCGTAAAACCAAAAATATATCTGAAATACCCTAAAAATTAACTAATATTTACGGGTATATAATTATATTACAGATATTATGGGTACCCGATCGGTTCTCGGTTCGGTTCCAGTTATTCGGGTATAAGAGTTTAGGATCTATCGATATTTTTATAGGTTTCAGTTCAGATTTGGTACCTCCTAATCGATTTGATTCCGGTTTAGTTATTTGATTCCGAGTATTTTACCCATATCTAATATCACGTTTAAGTCGTAAATCACTTTTCTCATAACTTAAATTGTATGTTTACCATTTGAAAATATATACTTGAGGTGGTCAACGGACCACGACAATAGATACATTATATTTTTAAAAATCCAAATTTATTTTGAAAGAGACAGAGAGAATTAACTGCGTTTGGAAAAAATAAATAAATGGTGTTTGTGAACCAAGGTCCTATCTCCTCCTTTGTTCCCTAGCTACTCCCAAAAAAGGAAAATAATAATACCATTTCTATTCAAAAATCCCAATAAAGAATATATATGGACCCAAATCCATGAAATCAGTTGCCTATTTATGAGTAATTTAGTAGAACTAACCAGTGGAGACACAACAGCTCAAGAGGCTCATTTGCTTGAGAGGAGCATTAGGATCGATCTTGACGACGCAAGCCGAGTCCAAGACGGTGTATTCAGTGAACGTGGAGGTGTTAAGGAAGTGATAAATGCGTTGGCTCTTGCTCGAACCACCGTCTTTGGCTATGGTTGTTGAGAATCTTGTCTCTCCATCACTAACCATCAGCCTCTTCATTGGATCCACTTTATATCTCTCACAGAGATTACTCTCTTCTTTCGTACACACTCTACATTCACCACATTCTCCATTGAAAGCCGGAATCACATAGTCTCCTTCTTTCACATCTTTAACTCCTTTTCCTACACTTTCGACCACCCTATTATATCCACAAAACATAGAACATATGTTTATTAATTAGCGTCACGGGTAGGTTTTAAAGGGTACATATGGCGAATTGGCATATACCCGACGGCTTCGTGGCCAAGAATCCTTGGAAATGCTCGTTCGGCTTCATTCTTTTATTCAAAAGTATAATATTATGATTAAATTACAATTTTAATCAAGAAGCATGATATCTAATGATTTTAAAATATAGGTGCATATATGCATTACCACGCCGGTCCAAGCTCCGAGATCAGTGTGGCAAATGGAGGAGTAAAGGATTTTAACTCGGACTTCCATTTTCTGAGGAGGATCGACGCATATTTCTTGTATTACAAGCGGCTCTTTTGGACCCCATGCCACAGCAGCTACATGCATCACATATATACATACATACATACATACATCATCATTATACTAATCCTCATAATCATCACCATAATGATAAGAAACAATATATCACATTGGTGAGTAATTTACTTACCTTTGCAAGTGATGACCTTCCCTTGTGTCTCTGACATGTTCTTGATGCTGTTTTTTTTTATTATTAGATTTGTCTTCTAGGAGTATAGCTCTATATATATATGCAGAATTGGGATCTATTTCTGTCTAAATATAGGGAGGATGTTGAGTCGCATGTATTAATATCCAAATCGAGTCAATAATCCCGAGAGATGTGGGCTTGATAAGATTAATATTGTCAATAATCTCTATACATAAACTATTATAATGTTAGTCTCAATCCAGCTAACCTCCCGTTTAATTAAGGATAGACATTTTCGAGTATGACTTAATTTTGTTTGTGTTCCAACTAAACTTCTATATTTCATGCAAAAATTATAACTATATAAGAATTGTGAACTCGTTTTTCTTCATTTGCAATATCACTGTTACGTCCAACATCGAAATACCGATGTGGTAGGTTTAGTCAGCGTCACGTCAAATTTATGTAAATTGTTCTAATAAATGTTTGTGTGTTCAAACGTAATTGATACTTTCTTTCTCTTTTTACAAATAAAATGAAAAATAATCGCAAATTCGGCAATGTATGGTCGAGAAAATAAGTGGTAGGTTTGCATGGGACTGCTTTGCTTCATATTAAATGGCTTTTAATGGCATTAGCAATCACACAGTATTTTGATAGAAGAGTGACTATAAAAAATTGATGGTGATTTTGTGTAATGTGTGTGTGTGCCAATACCTTATATTAGCTTAAACTTTCATATGAAAACAACTAAAAAAGCTCATTTGATAAATTTATTAATTCCTGTCTGAAACCAATAAATAAATAAATGAAAATGGTGGAATAAAATTGAAAAAGAAAAGGTCTCGGTGTGGAAACAACGCATTTTGCGTGCTACTTCTAACAAACTGTAAGGGTAACGAAATTATTATGAGCTTCGGTTATAAGAGTAAACCAGTGGCTTGTGGATTTCTGAAGACTGTGTTTTGGATCCTACGAAAAATACGAGTATTTTGTTTGACTTTTTTTTTTCTTTTTCCTTTCTCGACAATTTTATTGCATTTATTATCGGAAATTGCCCATCAAATGATACAAACATTCCATATAAATGTGGATATAAACCCACACAAGGGTAATGTCAAACCCATGTATAATAGAATTATTAAGTATGTTGTGTAATAATGAGTGTGTTGAATAAGTGGATCAATTTTCTCATTACCAATTGGTTTTAAGTTGGAAATCCATAAAACTTAACATGGTATCATAGTCCAAACACACGCAGTCCAATCCGAACCAAAATCGATCCGACCCATAAAAAAGGCTCGATCGATCTAATTTGAAATTAACCCTATAATAAAATATTGTCGAGATTAATGGCTAGACCATTATATCGAAAAGGCGTATGAAGAATACACATATTATAAGTTAAAAAAAATTTGAACTAATATATAAGAAATTTGGATCAATCTACTTATTACCAATTGATTTTAAATTAAAAACCCAAAAAAATTATCATATGCTATCCCGATGGAATTACATTATATTCCTAGTAACTAATACAACAGGACCAACTACAAATATTAAAGTTAAAAAACGACAAGTTAGTTTACAAAGAACAAACAAAAAAACACTAGTGACTAAGCCTTGGGAAAAATATGAGTAATTATTGTCTATAACGTGTTTAAAAAATATAGACGACGTGGCCTCACAAGATTTTCGACCACCAAGCTGATTCTTTTGGCTACCGACTCAAGTGCCACCACCGTCTAGCCATCCTCGCCGCCTTCCGCGGCGCCAACAACAAAGGAATTGATCAAAAGCCGGATACCAAGATGGGTTAAGTACCTCCATCGATCTTTGCCGAGAATCGATGGTAGATTTCAAAAACCGATTTGGGAATCTCTGTCCTACGGGTCGCATCATAACAAACGACGATCATCGATTGCGCAAGGGTTGGGCCAGAGTTTGGAGTTCTCGTCAGAGATGCGACAAGGCTTTTAAAGAGAAGTTGATGAAAAAAGGAGAGAGGAGAATTTTATCAATTATTTTTCAAAAAAAGTTGATATATAAAGTACGTGAAAAATTCTAATAGCTGTTCTAAAAATACGTTGAAAAAGAAACCTGATTGTTGTTTTGTGATTCATTGGATTATTAGTCCAACTAGTTAATTTTTTTCTTTTATCCAACCACACATTTAATTAAAAATCGACTTCTTGATTAGTTTGCCTAATTAGTAAGAATTTTTTTCTTTCAAAAAAGTCCGAAGAACAGACTAAACAGTTTACACGTAAATTTCAAAAGTGACAACCTAAAGAGAGCAAGAAATCTGAAAAACTATATCAAAACAAACAAATTTTAGAATAGAGAAAACAAACCATTCCTCCGGAAATTAGATAATTAGCACTAATTATTGCTGTCGCAATCTATCCCCCGAGTGAGAATATTCTCCAATCTCCATAGTTACGTTGTATCATTTATTTGTAAACAAATCCAACCAATACTAGAAGTGGGTCTAAGACTTTTGGAGGAAGGGTTTTTGGGAATTATCTTCAAAGAGCAGATGTTCATCAATGTGGAAACAACTCTTGAAGCTAAGACTTATAGCTAATACTTGTCTATTTTGTGAAATTGGTGATGATAAAAATTGCTCTTTTTGGTACGATTGCTAGACACCTTTCGGGCAATTGTATTCTTTCCTTGGAGCAGGAGCACATCGGTTTCTTGCTCTCCTTCTGGATTTTAAAGTAGCTCAAGCAAACATAAATGATGGATGGATATTTAAAGGTGCAAAAAGCAATAATTCAAAGTAGCTTATGTTCTTCCTAACTACTGTCTAAATCACACTACAGAAATCCGACCTTTTCCTATAGGCAATGAGTCAAGGAGAGCCAAAGGACAACTTCAGTTTCAATGACACTTG
This sequence comes from Eutrema japonicum, assembly GCA_030161315.1. Classification (NCBI taxonomy): domain Eukaryota; kingdom Viridiplantae; phylum Streptophyta; class Magnoliopsida; order Brassicales; family Brassicaceae; genus Eutrema; species Eutrema japonicum. The sequence continues at coordinate 21,529,264 of BSQW01000008.1, forward strand.
AAAAATGATCAGACCTGAAAACTTAAATAAACACTATCGAGATGAAGAGTATCAAAACCATAATACTAGAGCATCTTTACATTTGCTTGACGAGAAGACATATTCCGAAGTGTAAAGATGCTCTAGCATTATGGTTTTGATACTCTTCATCTCGATAGTGTTTATTTAAGTTTTTGTACATGACTTTGTTTATACCGAATTAGCTATGTCAATATAAGACACTTGTTTTCTCTTTTTTCATCAATATAATCTCTTTCCTTAAACTTACAGAAAATTTAGCAAAAAAAAAAAACGACTTCCCACGAACAATCAATCCTACATCTGAGATACCTTAAGTACTTCTATCGTTTTCTTTTTATCGTTACGTTATGGACAAGAGATACTTGTGAATCTTTCCATATCACGTATTCACTAATTGCATAACTTATAATGTATGAGCGTTCAAATTGAACCATTTGGAATACTATTTTACTCATAGCTTTCCAAATGAACCACAAAATCCATTGGTAATCATTTTTAAGAGCTGTTTTGTTCGGGACTCTCCAAATAAAATAAAAATCCATATATGTATAAATTAAACCTCTTGAGAAACTATCATGTATCAGTGAAATCGATGATGAAATCCATATTTGAAGGGAATGTGGACATTCGAAAAATACATGATTGATCTTCTCCTCCTCAACACCATACATGTATTATCGCAATTTATTCTTCTATAAATTAAACTTTGAGTTAAACGCTAATGAACTCGAATTTTTTTTTGGTCATATAAAGCATTTTAATTTTGAGAGACCTCAACATTTCCATGCCTAAGCTAATAAAACCTTACGACTTGACTCGAATCTTCAATATTCAAATATGTTCTTTCCATAACTTGAGCAAATCCGTAACCTGATTTCACAAAATATTTTCGGGACTTCATTTGATGCCATAATAAATATTCTGATTTATAGATAATCCTTTTTAAAATTTCATCGAATTTATGACATATTATTTTATTTTACATATGTTATATTACATAAGGAAAAAAAAGTAAATTCAAATTGGAACTTCTACCATGACCGAATGATTTTTATATTTTATTTTAAATAATATATTGAAAACATTAGGAAAATATTATTAATTCAATTTTGATTTTTCACCATGACCGTTTGAATTTAATATTGATTTTCAACAAAAGAAATTTTGAAAAGAATAAAAAAATATGAAAAAATGCAAATTAAAAATCAGGAACAAAAATAATTAGAATTTTAGATTTTCTTTTTACCACGACCCAATCGATCTGACTAGATAAATTTCTTGCTTCGTCAATTTCACAGGAGAGAGAGTAATCTATACGAGGTTTGTTTTTACAATAAACTAGCTTCTGAGGAAAGAGTGTTATTTAGCTATGTTTAAAGCTCTTTCTCTTAAAAGAGTGACATCGAAAAACTCTCTACGAGGTTTGTTTTACCCAAATGATTCTCAGGCAAGAAAAAAAAGGTAACAGAAGCATCATCAGATCCCAGAGTTACATTCCGAAAACAAGAGACCAGAGATGCAGACAAACATCTTTACATGTCTGTGTATGCTGTTTCGCTCAAGAGAGAGAGAGAGTGAGCGATATATATATATATATATATAGAGACATATCTGAAGAAACCTGTAGCTAAGATCAATGCATTGGATGCCTCGGTGATCTGGGACGAACAGGCGTCTTTGAAGGACTCACCCTGAGAAAACAAACCATCACAACAACAGAAACAAAAGAGTCTCAGCAACGAGTCTCGAGCTGAGTATTTTTGCGAGATTTGTTTTCTCTCACCTTATCGGTAAAGAACCTAGAACAACTCCACTGCAGTTGAGAGCTGCTAACGCGCTTTCTGCCTGTGAAAAAACAAAGATCGATCACTCGGAAGTTTTGACACAAGAAATAAGAGATTCACGTGCCAAGGACCATGTTTGGGACCAAGCAGACTCATTAAGATAAAAGAGTTAGATCAAGCAAGCATATGCTTACCATCACGAACTCTACAAAAGCAATACGAGTTGAGTGTTGATAATCTCCAAGCAGCCTCAGACGGTAAACCTGTTATTAACATCTAATGAGTTCATTGTTTGCACAAAAAAATATATATATATATATAACAAATTTGCAGAAGCAATTACAAGATTTGTTCACCTCTCCACAGAACGATTCGAAGAAGATCTTCACGTCTGATTGAGCCACCTGTAGCAAAAGAAAAGAAAAGCACACGTGTGAAAGGGAGACACTTTCATAAATTAAGCTTATGTGTGAAGAGAAACAATTCGGAGGAGTCACCTTCTTGTCTATGTTAGTGCAGTAGATAGTTCTTGCACACATCTCACGCTCATCTTCAGTCTGCAACAACAATAACAAATCATTTTCCGAGTCTCGGGACGTCAGTGACTTTGCGTAGTACAAGAAAATCTCACCCTAGGTAAGAATGTCGGGTTCACTGGTGCAATAGCTGTTTTGGATGGCAGAACTTTCACAGGATAGAATCCCAACATAGTCCCCGATAAATTCAGAGCGGTCATCGCACCCTCTGAAAAAACCCAAATTGCCAACACAACACAACACACTCAACCACAAGACCAGTGAAGTACACTGACACTCGAAAACCGACACAAGTAATGAAGTGATACCTTCATCAGTGAACTCGATGAAAGCAAACCGGAGGACTGAGTTTGGGTCACCACATATGCGGCAATCAACAACCTGCTTAAACCGAAACACAGTAAACAAAACACACACAAACACAAAGATGGAGTTTACAGATGAGAGCTTCAAGAAGATATTTTTTTTCAACCTGTCCACAGCTCACAAACAAACCAGCAAGCTGCTCTTCAGTGACCTAAAGTACACACACAGAGCGAAAAAGTCAAAGATGAGAAAAGTCTTGAGAACAATTTTAGACGAGAAAAAAAGGTGTAATTTTTCAACCTGTTGATCGAGATCAGAGACATAGACGGTTCTTCGGATGACATCTTCTCGCTGAGCCATGCTTGTTCGAGCGTTCATCCTCCGTTTCCCTTGACCAAAGCTCTTCTTCTACATCACAAACACACACACACACAATCAAAACGAATGTTATGGATATAAGGTAGTTTCAGGAAGCAAAAGGACATCTTTTTGAAGACCCACAACGAAAATGAAACACATCTTTGATTCGTAAATTCATCAAACAACAAAAACACTAAGACAATTCGGTGAAACTGAACCTCAATACAATCAGAGATCACAAAATTGAAGCAAACCGGTGTCTCTTACCCGTCGGAAACCGCCGTTTTCGTTAGCGTAGCCGTTGACAGAGCCATTTCCGGCACCACCGAAGCCATTGTTGCGGAAAAAGGAACCAGCAGAGGTGAAGAAACCACCGTTAGCACCGTTAAGTCCTCCGTTACCTCCTCCTTGTTTAGTCAGCGACGGAGGAACAAACTCTTCAGCCATGGGATTGAGCTTAGAGAAAAGCTCCTGGAGCTCCCTCATGTCACGCTTGAAGCTCTCGCCACCATCAACGCCGTCGGATCTCGCCACGTGGGACCCGATCTTGCTGTAGAGATCGGCCTGGTCGTGCCGGAGAACCTGACCGCCAAGCTCGATCCTTGAGGAGTGATGGCTCTGATCATCGGACGAAACGCCGGAATCTTGACTTGTCGGCGAAGACGGCGGCTGGATCACGACTCCTGGATCAGCAGCAACTCCACTCTCAACAACCGCCATGATCAGACAGCGAAAAGCTTAGATACCCAGAAATCAAAATCGGAAATTTTGACGGAATTGGCGATCGGTTCACGATTTGAAGAAGAAAAGGAGAGGAATCAGCATAAGGTGCTCTCTACAAGGAGGAAGAAAAAAGAAAGAGAGAGAGAGAAAAGAAGAAGAAAAGAGGATTAAAGAGTTATAATCAGAGAGGATCGTTTGTAATAAAATGGGATTTGATCAGAGTGATTAAGTAAGGATTTGTTGAGAAACCAGAAAAATGATTTTTACTCACTTGTTTTTGTTTTTTACTGCGGTGAAAAATCAGGCGATTGGATAATGTAGAATCCGACCGTACCGAAGAGAGAAGATCACGCTCACAGACAGTGTCTGCTCTCTTTTTAGTTTATTTTCGGACCGAAGCTAGATCGTAGGGACTCGAATCTACATTACATTATATGATTGAGAAACATCCCTGAAATTATCGCTTTTAATCAAAGTTTTTCACTTTTCACCGTAAATATTGTTAATTGATTATCATTATTATTTTATTTTTTCACTTTTTTTCTTTTGAGTTTGTTAAAGAGAATGTTTTTATTTATTGGAAAAAGATTTGAGGAGGACAAGAATATGATCAAATACGGTCAAAGTTAAGTTTTTTGGCAATAAAAAATGACAATAAGAAAAGATGATATAATTCAAAACGGTAGAAGATAATAATGATAGTAAATGGTAATATAAATATAACTTTGAATGACACAAAAAATTGAGTGATACAATGGCGACACAATATGAGATAGGTAAATTAAAAAATAAATAAAAAAGAAAGTTAGAAATGTTTGTTCTTAAAGATTATTTAGTGTTACATTTTAATAAACATTAAAAAATAAATTAAATATATTTTTACTCACAATCTCATATCAAGATTGGAGAGAGATTTTAGAGATTGAGAAGTTCAAATCTAAGAACAAAAGTCAATCACGATATAAAAGATTATAAATGCATTATCTTAAAAAATCAATACTATAAAGTTTTTTGTGCCTCTCCAGGAGAGGACACATCAAATTTTTTACTGATTCTGAGAGTGACACCTCATTTAAAATAACAATCAATCAAAATATTTTATTTAATACAGCTCATCAATTTTCATTTAATCGCAGCATGGACACATCATCTTTATTTTATTTAATACAGCTCACGATTGCAAGGAATAAATTGAATGAAAATTGATAGAAGTCTGATGAACAGAGTTATCATTGATTTGACGATCAGGGACCGACCGCACTTAATATTAGTTCTGATGATACTAAACCTTTAAGGACTCCTCCTTTTAAGTTCAGTTTAAAACCTTTTTCTTCGAGAAACTGATTGAGCTTCTTTATTTGGTTTAGATGAGATTTAAGCCGATGGACAGAAATGGTGACGTGGTTAAGTGAATAGCCATTGACAAGGGTCCATGCTGCGTATTCACTTTCCCTGTAAGATTGATTTAACCAAACACATCTTCAGTTACGAGTCAATGTGTATACTCTTGTCTTGATTCTAACAAATCCAATAACAGCAAACAAGGAGGAATAATTAAGGACCATATGTGCCTAGCCAATTGCTCAAACTTAGAAGATAGAGGCTTTTCCCAAGGCAAAGTACCCAAAGCACTAGAAAGAGCAGCATACTTATTTCCACCAGGCCATGTTTCAGCGATTTAACTGTCTTCTTCTTCTTCCTCTGTTCAGTGTTCTGTGTTCACCAGTCTCCTTCCTTTCCATTTACCAATGAGCGGAGATGACCATCGGAGTTGGAGAGTGGTGAGTCCTATAGCGGGGGAGGAGGAAGGAGAAGGACATTTTGAGAGCTCGGTGAATGCGGTGTCGTTTTGTTTGATGGCGACCGCAATTTTAATCTCCATCTTCCTCTTACTGCCTCTTTTTGAGAGGTTCATGTTCATTCGAAAAACTCCATCAGCACCTTTTTAACGGTAGAGATTGAGGTGGAGCTCCCACGACGGGGGTTGTTGACGGCGGTGCTTCTTGGAGTTAAGGAAACGACGAGATGGATTAACCGGTCTAAAGTTAGTCGTTTTGTGGGATGGAGTCTAGATCGGCGTTAGGACTGCAAAGCTCTAGGCTTGGCGACTAACGGAGCTTCTGGATGGTGGTTAACGATGCAAGACGGCGGCGCTTCAAGATCAGATCATGGAGTTGTGGAGTCTTCTCCCGATTCTTCTAGAAAGTGGGCTTAGCCCATTACCGTTTTATAGTTTTAATTTTGTACTCCATGTAATTGGCGCATTTGGGCTTAATGAAATATAATTGGCTGGCAAACAAAAAAAATGACGGTGAACGATGCGACGCTGCGGTGGTCCAAAGCCTTCACATAGCGACCCGAGAATCGTTAATTTTTTTGAAACACCTGTCGTTTTACTAAAACATTCTAAATATTTTAAATATTATCAACGGTGAACGATCTCTGTTTTTTTAAGAATTATCCCCCCAACATCATATCCGATAATCACAGTTGGTACAAATGAAAATAATGTTGTCCATGGTGCTGTTGGGCACTTCCCAAGATCATTTCAAATCAAATAACATTTTCAAAATTCAATATGAACCACACTTTCAATACTATTTTAAAAAATGAGGTACAACTATCAGAAATTCACAAAGAGAAGGAGGGGCTTAGAGTTACTGAGGAGGAGAAGTCCGAATATCTTCGTCTGCAAACCGAATTAAAGGAGCAAATAGAAAAGTGCAGGTCTCAACAAGAGCTGCTTTTGAAAGAGGTTGAGGATCTGAAGGCCCAAAGGGAATGTTTTGAGAAAGAATGGGAAGAAATTGATGAGAGGAAAGCTAAGATCGAGTCCGAACTAAAGAATATAACTGATCAGAAAGAAAAAATTGAGAGAGACACTCATTTGGAAGAAGAAAGACTGAAAAAGAAAAACAAGCAGCACATGACAACATAAAAAGGGAGCTAGAAACTCTTGAAGTGGCAAAAGCTTCATTTGCAGAGACTATGGAGCATGAGCGTTCAATGAGAGCGAAAGAAGTCAACGGCTTCATGATATCGAAATGCTCAAAAGGAAACTCGAGGTTGATAATGCAGACTAAACTGGAAGAAAGAGAAAGGGAGTTGCAGGCGAAAGAGAAGTTATTTGAGGAAGATAGAGAAAAGGAATTGAGCAATATTAATTACCTAAGAGAGGTAGCCAGAAGAGAAATGGCGGATTTGCAGAACGATAGAGAAAGAAAAGCTAGAAGTTGATCTGAGCTGTGGTATAAGAATGTATATTTAGTAGTTGTTCACTTTAATTTGCGAATCTGAAAAATAATCCACATTTTTGGATCTCATCGAGACAAGATCCGTTGTATCTTCTTGTACCATAGAGAACTACACAAAAAAGCAATTCAATTAAAAGAAAGTTTTTTCGATTTTGAAATTGAATAAAAATCACTTCTCTTAGAAAGGAAAATAGATGCAAACTTATGTGCTCTACTGTTGCCAAATCTCATAAACCACCGTTTGGAAAACCAGCTTTTTAATAGTGAGAATCAGATAAATAATGGTAAGGATAAAACTTACATTTCTCTTTTTGCACCAAACAAAATTTTTGAATTACAGTTTAATTCAAAACATAAAGTTAAATAAAAAATAAATAATGAAAGAAAAACCCGCAGCATAGCGCGGGCATTTACCTAGTTACTCTTAAAAACTGAGTTTTTTTTCAATAATTCAAGTAAATTACAAATGCAAACACTAACATAGAGTACCTCTCCGGCATATACGAATTGCTTATTCTACAAAACCGCCGCACAACTCAAAAGGTTTAGGCACGGCCGGCTTAGAGCAAGTGCGATCGTCACAGGGCTCACAATTTTTTTTTTTAAATACTAAAAAAGACCTCGATTTTGTAAAAAAAATAAATTATTTTATTTCTAAAAAAAGTCCAATTTTTTTTTTAATTTAGTTTTAGGGCCAAATTTTTTTTTATGCCCCAAGACCCCCAATGGTCTTGAGCCGGTACTGGATTTAGGCCTCCAATGAAATACAACCAGGTGTGATATTAATGGTTTGGCTGGTTTAAATGAAGCGGGTGTAAAGGGCTTGATTGGAATGAGTTTTAGAGATTGCACATAGCCATATTTATTTATACAACTAATTTTTGTTTCCAATCATGATTTCTACAGATTTTTAAACCTACAACCCTTTGTATCCTTTTTTGGCTGTAGAGAGCTATATTTCCACAGCCCAAATTTTGGGCTCTGCAAGTTTGGAAAATATATTTTCACCTTAATTTATTGAAAAAATATATTCTTTGGCGCATTTTTTTTGTTGTCCCATTTTTTTTTGGCGCAATTTTTTTGGCGCTATTGAGAAAACAAGAACTATGAATATTATTTTAGATGTCTATTAGTTTTTATTTAAGTTCATATGTGATGTGTTTGCACGTTTTACTGAAAGTATTTTGATAAATTTATATTTTATAAGTTATATTTTTTTTTGTTAATATTTTAATATTTTCTAATAAAAAATTAAAACTATGAATTTTAAAACATACAACTGATATTTACCAATCAGGCTTTCACTTTTTAAAAAGTCACAGCCAAAATCCTACGGCCAAAATCCTACAACTAAAAAACCTACAGCCAAAAAACCAGAGCATAAAACCGAAAGCTACAGCTGTTACCAATCATGCCCAAAGTGTGGGAGTTTTCAAAAGCGGATGGTTGCAGTTTCGAGCATTATTGAGCAATTTATACGACTAATGTAGCAGTTCAAAAGCGCCGTGGGAGATCCTCTATCCTTTTGGAGACCGGCGGTTCTTCATCCGTGGGGAGGAGGCTTCGCCGAGGTGGTCTGGAAGAGATAGGGCTCGGCGATGGCGGAGAAAGCGGCTTGGTGTTTTGGCTGGGAAGGTTTCCGATCTGGGTCTTGAGGACTGGATCTGGAGAGGATCTTTCTTCTTCGTGGAGTTGCGGAGTTTCGCGGGGCTCTAGCCATGGTGGGTTCGTGTCGGTGTGGCGTAGCCTCGGCCTTGGATCGGTGTTTGGAGAGTGGGCTCGCGGGAGGAGGATTTTCAGGCGGTGGTTGTAGCGCGCTAGGTTAGCCGCTAGGGGATGGCGGCGCCGAGGTAATAGTTATCCCGGTAAGCTTTCTTTCCAAAAAGCCTTTCCCCATTGCCTCTCTTCTCATCTGTGGCGGTGGTGAGATGCACGGCGTTCTATCTGTGCCGACGGTCGACGGTCCTGAGTCGTTCAGAGCTACAATCGGGATTAGCTTTCTTCGCAGAGATCTCTGGGCTGCGTTGAAGAACCGGAGGTCATTCTCCGGTGAGTACTGGCAGTGGACGTGGCGGATCCCCGAGGCTGTGTCATGCTCCCTCACGCGCTTGGGTACCCGAGGCTTCTTCAGTGCGGCGCTAGGGTTCTTTCGCCGATTCACGGCTGGTTCGGTTTTTCGCGATTTTGGTTTGCTTCTTTCAATTCCAATTGTATCGGTTTAGTTTCCGAACCAGGCCATTGAGTTTTGGTTCGGTCTGATTGTAAATTTCTGGTTTAAAAAAAAACATGAAATTTATCAAAATATATAAATATTTCTATAAAAAAAAAACTAAAAACCATATTATAATAATAAAAAAATTGTAAATTCCTATTTTAAATAAATCATTGAAAAACTAATTAAAATATATATTTTAAATGATTTAGAACATAAAAAATGCATACTTTGTTTTATATAACTACGAATACATTTTAGTTTAGTCAAGATATGTTGGCCAGTATATGCATGCTGGACATAATGATGGGTAAATATTAACTTATATTATGTATTTTTTTTTTTTTTACGATCAATGAACACACTAGACATATCTATGTTTACATGCAGTTTTAGAAGTCATCTTAATGATACTACTGTGCTAAGTGTTCTAAGTGGGTCCAAGCCTGGCCCATAATGACATCAAAAGCCCAGAAGAGTTCGACGGACTTGAGACGGTAAATTAAATTTGTTTAATTTGCCAGCGACGGACTTCAAATTGGTTAGCTTTCTTGTTCAGCTCCGCTTCCGACAATCAAAGACCACTTCGCCGCCTTCACTGTGTTCAGCTTCGCTGCTTGCTACCGCCAATCGGATGCCGGAACCGGAGATGCATACGTCGAGTTTGAGTTTCTGTCAGAATCTCGAGTTTACTTCTATCAGGTGATACGGCTCTCGTTCTTCGAAATCCTCGAGCTGCTCGAATTTGAGAGATTTGCTTCTTTGATTCCTAGGGTTTGTAAGAATAGTTGAATCGGTTCATAAATTCGAGAATTGAGGGTTATGGTTTCTTTTTTTCTTCCTTTCATGGCTTCTTGTTCTGTGTAGTTGGGCAAAGAATTAGAGAATTGGGGGTTAGGGTTTGATAGATTAGAGTCTGCGAGATGAAAGGAAGGTCGTATCGGTTCTCGAGCACGGAGCATCATGAGGATTGGGTTGATGGATCCTGGACTGTGGATTGCGTTTGTGGTGTGAATTTCGATGATGGAGAAGAGATGGTGAATTGTGATGATTGTGGGGTTTGGGTTCATACTCGGTGTTCCCGTTATGTTAAAGGAGAAGAGCTTTTCACTTGTGACAAGTGTAAGAGCAAGAACAACGTTAACGATATCGAGGAGACCGAGGTTGCTCAGTTATTGGTTGAATTGCCCACCAAGACCTTGAGAATGGAGAATTCGTGTACTCGGAATGTACCTCTGAAGCGTCCTTTTAGGTTATGGACCGAGATCCCGACAGAAGAAAAGGTTCATGTACAAGGAATCCCGGGTGGGGATCCGGCTCTCTTTGAAGGATTGTCTTCGGTTTTCTCCCGGGAGCTCTGGAAGTGCACAGGTTATGTGCCGAAGAAGTTTAACTTTAAGTATAGAGAGTTTCCATGCTGGGATGAGCAAGACAAGGATGAAACTGATAATGGGTATCAGGAGAAGAACGGTGCAGGAGTTCTGTTTTCTATGTCCAAGGAAAATGTGATTGCTGCTCATGCGAGTGCTTTGGTTGCAATGAAGAGCCTTGATTATAAAGGAACCAATAATTTGAAGCTTGGCTGTGCAAAAGACGGTAATAGTTGGGACCCTGGCGAAGCGGAGATGAAACGTTCCCAGAGTGCTATGAAGAAGGATAAGAGGTTGCTTCGACCTTTGATTACAAATAAACGAAGAAAAGAACTGTTTGGAGCTTCCAAAGAGCGGATGAAGAAAAAGGTTGAAGTTGCAGACAAAGAAGAGGATGATGATAAGAAAGGTTTTGTCGGTAAAACAGGTTAGTGAAACCACTTTTTGGACCTTAGGATGCTATAAGCAGACTTTAATTTGCCACAATATGCCTCATATCTAATATACCATATCCATTGTTCTTACTTGATATCTTTTTGTTTTTTTTCTTTCAAATCACTAGCAAAGCGACCTACCAGTAATTCTAAACCATCAGAATCTCGTAAGGACATAGAACCAGAAGGTGTTACTAGCGACGTTGGGATCACAAAGATTGAGAAGTCCAAGAAAGCTGCTTTTGAAGGATCTGCTGATGGTGGCCTTGATCAGAAAATTGGCGGTGATGAATCTGGTAATACAGAAATTGGTGTTGAATGCTCCAGAGTACAGAATCTTTCTGACGTTCATGCTAATGGTGCTGGAAAACAGGAAGATAAAGCTGATCATCATTTCCGAATTGTGCTTAAGAGCTCTGCAACTAATGATCCTTCCGTCGCCGGAGGAAAAGATGTTCCACACAGTGAGGCTAATAAGGCGGAGGAGGTATGTCTTTGATTGGCTTAGACTTATACAAATATGAATCTTACTTTTAAATTATCCTCGATTAGATCATTAACATTAAAATCGTAGGGGATTATCCTGAAATAAATATTGAATTTCTTTCAATCAGTTATCATCAAGGTGGTCTAGGCAAACCAATTTGTTCTCTTGGATATACATGCCCTCCTAGAAAAGGCCTAAACTGGAGCTGTAATGAGTTATTGAATGAATACTTTGTGTTAGTAATAGAGAAGCATAACTAGCAAGAAGTGCCTTGATTTTATGAAATAAAAAAGAGATTTTTTCGTCTTGTAGACTCTTGCATAAAGATAGCAGTAGGAAAGCAACTGATAATGGGTTTTCTACAATAATGAGGATGATTACTTATTTTTACAGAGACAGGGCTCAATAGCTGATGCTTCCGAAGATAATGCAGTTGATTCTCCTGAAAGTTTCCAGAAGCCTTCTTCTGATTCCACGGTCGGTATAACACGAGAAGTTGAAGAGAAAAATTGTGATGATTTCAGCAGGAAAATCGGTTCTAGGAACAAACTCCAAAATGAAACTGCGGATACTGGTGCAGGTGGATCCGGAGGCCAGCAGACTCTGGACCCTATTGATTCTAAACTTTCAGGGACCTCTACATCTCAAATCTCTGGGGCTTCTGAATTTAATAAAATGACACCAAGCAGTTCACGTCCTGATGATCACAAACCGCAGCCTCTTGATATTGTATCAGAAGGAATAGGTAGTGGCAATAGAGGCAGAGCTATTGAGTTAAAACAAGAACTGGTGGTTTCGGAAGCAGAAAAAGATGTTTTGGAAACGAAGCCTGGATTTCAAGAGCCATCAAAGCCTTGCAGACCTGTTCCGCACACGTTTTCAGTATATGGCAGGCCTAAGATGGTAGTATGCATTGGAAAATCATCGGCTAGTTCAGCCGTGGAAAAGTCTACTAGGTGCGATGACAACCCTAAGCCCTCAACTTCCAGGAATTCTATTCCTGGCTTGAAGCAACAACCAAGTGGTGGTGATGCTAATGCTAATGATGAGGACTGTGTTTCCAGTGATGTGATCCGAGAGAGAGATGGGAATGATGAAACTTCAGAGAAAGCTCTGAAAGAACACCCTAAATTCTCTATTACCTCTATGAAATCGATGCAGCAAAACCGTACTTCCCATTCTTCAGTTCCCAAGACAAGAGAGTCTTCCTCTTCTTCAAAGGCATCTTCAGCAGCTCGGCTTAATGGTGGTACTTCCGAGGCTCCTGGTAAACCTTCGCTTTCAGGGACCTTCCAGAAAAATGAAAAGCATGGACAATCAATATTGCAGTCAACATCTAAGAACCCTGTGCAGTCTATAATATCCCTTGCTCCAAATCTGAGCGATGAAGAGGTGCGTGAGATATATCCCATTCTCTTTTTCGTTCGTCTTCCCCCTTCTCCTAAGGTTTGACATTTGTTTTTGGTTTTTTCCATTAATGACCAGCTTGCGTTAAGACTGCACCATCAGCTCAACAGTTCTCCTCGTGTTCCTCGTGTCCCACGCATGAGACAGCCTGGTAGCTTGCCCCTGTCTCCAACCGCTACTAGTTTTAAGCGCACTTCTAGTTCTGGTAGCAAGGATCACGCAACGGTATGATATAATATCCATCATTATCTTTTAAATCGATGCTCTTTTTGGGCTCTAGCTTGTTGGCTGATTATTTATTTATTTGGCTAGTTTTCCAGAAGGAAAAACAAGGATGCATCAAAAGAAGGTTTACACAATTTTCGTGATGATGATAGATGTAGTACAAGGAGTACCAAAACGCGTCGCTCTCCTGATTGGAGGACACAAGACAGTGGAAGCAGAGGAGGGAGTTTGTGTACCAAAGGGGAAGAAAATGAAACCCCAAAAACCTCTTATTCCTCTCGGAAAGTTCTTCTACCGCCAAACTCGACTACAAGCACAAGCAGCGGACCATGTTCATCCAACGAGTTGGATGAGCATAATAAGCCTTCTCCACACAGTTCTCCAAGGAATAATGGTACTCCAGTGCATCGAACTTTGCCAGGCTTAATCAATGAAATCATGAGCAAAGGCAAGAGGATGACATATGAGGAGCTCTGCAACGCAGTCTTGCCGGTATAATGCCTTCTTACCAAATATCTCTGATCTCAGACATATCCTCCTCTAGTCACTTTTGATCACAGAATAGCTGTTCTAATGTGTTATTGGTCTCTATCTTGCAGCACTGGCCTCACTTGAGGAAACACAATGGAGAGCGATATGCCTATTCAAGCCATTCACAGGCTGTTCTTGATTGCCTAAGGAATAGGCATGAATGGGCTCGTCTGGTTGATCGTGGCCCCAAGGTTTTGGCATAATTCTCACTCTTTTCTGTTGTCTTCAACATGTAATAATGACCTCAAATAACCATCTTGTTTTGCGGTCGTTTCAGACGAATTCGGGCAAAAAGAAACGGAAGCTTGATGCAGCAGAAGAGGAGTCAGATGAGAACGAAAACAGTAAGGGAGGAGTTAAGCGACTGCATCATCATCAAAATCACTCTCAAGGAGAAGAGTTTCCGAAAGGCAAAAGGAAAGCAAGAAAACGGAGAAGGCTCTCTCTTCAAGGAAAAGGCATCAAAATGCTGAGAAAGAAGAGAAACCGAGAAGAAGAAGAAGTGAGCGAAGAAGACGAGGAAGGTGCGTTCTCGGACACAAGCGAGGAGAGTGTCTTCTGCGAAGAAGGAGAAGAAGAGGTCCCCACCACCACTACTGCTGCTGCTGCTAGAGAAGTCTCTGCTAGTAGCTCTGAGGAAGCTCAAGACACTTCATGACTCCTCTCTCTCTTTTCTCTATGTGATATAGAAGTGTATATGTGTATGCATTATGTAGTTTTGTGTATTTACCAAAAAGTTTCTCTTGTGGGATCTCAGAGGTTTGTAGAAAACTCAGAAAAATCGCCTCTTTTCTCAATATGTAGACAATAATAATTTTACGCTGTTTATAGAGGGCATATTGGGAATTATGGGATGGTTCTTTTCTGAGTTAAATTTATGTCTTAAGATATTCTTCCTCTTGTGTATATTATACTAGAGTGTCATCTACGCTACGCATGCACGTGTTAACTATTTTTTCTTTTTTTTATAAATTAATTTGTTTTTTTTTGTTTTGTAGTTTAATGCTGTGTGTTTGTTTGTTATAGATCTTATTTTCAATAGTTTTTAAAAAAAATAAAAAGTGATTGTACATTTTTTCCCTTTGATTGTTGTGTTTGCTTAGTAAATGGTTTGATATTTGCTTAGTAGAAAACATTAAGAGTCTCTAGTGAATGCATTTTATTTTAATTTATATCAATTGGAGTTTGTGTAAATTATGTGTGTTAAACCGTTTCTAAACTATTTTTATTATTTAATGTTTTTTTTTTTTCTGAGTGTCATAGTTAATTGAATTCTCTCTGTGAGCTTAAAAAATATGTGTTTGTTTATTTTTTTGGTTTCTATTTTTGATTTCTGAAATATATGATCATTTATATGTTTGTTTAGTGGATGATACACATTTTTACCATTTTTTATTGGAAAATTGATTCCCAGCTACACGAAGTATACCATTATGCATGGCTACATATCCGAAGTAAAATAATGTTCTAAAAACTACATCAACAATTGATATAGCATAGTCAGCTACACGAAGTAACGATAATGCATAGCTACACATCCAAAGTAAAACAATGTTCTAAAAACTACATCAACAATTGATAAAGTATAGCCAGCTACACGATAACCATCCGAACAAACATGAGTCATATGTGTAACACCATAACCATATATTTCTGATAAACCATTCATCAAGCTCCGGCGTTGACTCGGATTTTATACAATAAAACTCAGCCAAATTTAACCCGACTTGACTTAATCCGACCCGGATATTACCACTCGTGCTACGCACGGACACAAATATATATACATTTTATAAAATTAAAAAAATATTAACTGAAATTCCTTGATTTATTAAATCAAATTTAGTTAAATTGATTTGACTATTTAAAACCAGCAAAATATAACTGAAAACATAACATAAAAAACGAACGATTAAACACATATTCTATACACTACATAATGAAGAAAAATTGTTTTTTTTCAATCATCCCTCGCTATGTATACTTCATTTTATTTCTCGTACTATTGTTAGTTTTCTTCAGGCTATACTTGTTTCCACAAATTTATTTCTGAGAGAAGCTATAAATTTGGTAAAACTGTTTAAAACAACAAAATCAAGATATATATTGATATAAAATCAAAGAAAAATAATATCTAGACATGGTCTTGATCTAGACATGGGATCATTCACACATTTCCCTACCACCCGAGCTTCTTAGGCCCATGTTCGTTGTCTTCAAAGAAGAGGAGAAAATGTGATTGACCTACTTTATTTACTTTTATAATTGTTAATCGTAAATATTTTTTTAATTTTATAAAATGTATATATATATATATATATATGTGTGTGTGTGTGTCCGTGCTACTACGCACGGTAGCACAGATGGTAATATTCATGTCGGATTAAGTCGGGTCGGATTAAATTTGGGTGGGTTTTATTGTTTAAAATTCGAGTCAACGCCGGAGCTACACATATGACTCATGTTTGTTCGGATGGTTATCGTGTAGCTAGTTATGCTATATCAATTGTTGATGTAGTTTTTAGAACATTGTTTTACTTTGGATGTGTAGCCATGCATTATCGTTACTTCGTGTAGCTGGCTATGCTATATCAATTGTTGATGTAGTTTTTAGAACATTGTTTTACTTCGGATGTGTAGCCATGCATTATGGTATACTTCGTGTAGCTGAGAATCAATTTTCCCTATTTTATTTTGGCTAAAAGTTTTATGGAATTAGTTGGGGTTTTTAAAGGGAAGATATTAACATTTTAAATTTTTTGTTGCATAATTTTTATTTTTTTTATTTTGTTTCATGTAAGACATATTTGTTGAAGTCCATATAGAATATGTTTCTAAATTACATTTCTGAGTATAACTTCCCGGTTTATCTTGAATATATGACGCATAGTGGACATGTTCATATTAAATTACTTAATTATCTTCGTACTACCGTACTCTCCATTTGAAATATATTCAAAAATTAAAGAACTACAATAGATTAAGACACAAATCATATGTTTCGTATTTTAAGTAAGTAAAAGATGCTGATTAAAGTGTGAAAATGATATATATTTCTTTAATCTACCAAAAAATAATATATTAATTTTTTTAAGAATACAAATTTTTAGCTAAAATATCTGTAAATAAAAATAAAAATAATGTAAACCAAATTAATAGGTCATTAAATTAGCTGGTATGACACTCTAGTTACCGGTAACTAAGCACTTCTTTGGATAATCAAGGTAACTATAAAATTCCTTGTCTTGGCATTAAACATAACATGCTTGTACCGAACCCACTGAAGAATATAAAATCGACTGTACACTGACGTAGCAGTATATTTGGCGGTTGGCATGAATGTAAAGTGTCATAGTATTCGTAGAATGAACATTGATAATAGACGGAGTGATCAAATTATGATCGAAACGCTCGAGCTTGGTGCTTTGCTGGTCCGATAGTGTTTATGATTTCGATGTTATTCATTATGAAGTCTTTGTCTTGAATTGTTGCATGTAAGTATAACTTCATTTTCTTTTTAGAAATAGAGGTTTTGATTTCACATACTTATATCTTTTAATTTTTTTGTTTGACATTTATATATTTTTAATTATTAAATATAAAATTAATCACAAAACAAATCAATTTTTACTTTATATTATATACTTTACCACATTTACCAACGGAAATTAATTTATAATAAATTTTTTAAAAATGTGGTGGATATCAATGAATTTTATTTTTTGTTAAAACTAAATTCTGTCTTTGTTTTATATGTATAAAGAAAATTTATTCAGTAATGATCTTAGATATGTAATTAAAATCAATTGTTGCAAACAAAAATCAATTAAAATGATGTTAAAAAAAACAATTAAAATTTGACATGTGGACAATGAGGTGGCAGCATGAGAAGAGAGAAAAGCTAACTTTATATATATATATAGATTCATCCGTTGTAGTGTCGTTTTGACATTTTACGTATAAATTAATAAAACATATTAAATTTTTAGTTATATTAAGAGAGCATAGCGCGAGTTTTCTTTTAACTCATTATGAATATCACGGTAAAGATTAGCCATCATATATTTTTGAGTGTCGGATCCATTGAAAACGTCGTAGATCCCAGCGAAAGCCATCCTTAATTCTCTTAAAACGCTTATTGCACTATGTCCTCTCTTGCTTTCTCCAATGTCCACTGTAAATCGTTCTCGCTTCCGCCACTTGCCTTCACTCCGGCAGCCGCTAATGTAGTTTCTACGATAATGCCGATGCCGCCGTCAGGTCTCACAGTGTTTTCCCTCTTAGAACCGACGACAAAATTCGACACCGGAAGAAACCAGGGCCGTTGCTTCCTCTCTCCGAAAATCGGGTGCCAGGAAAGGTGCTTCTTCCTTTTCCGGCTCTTTTTCGAGTATACGCTACCGAGCGGTGCCGAGAAATGCACGCCGACGGAGTTAGATCTCGAAATCTCTCTGATCGAGTCCAACATGCCTGAAGTCGCGCCTCTCTCGGACCCGACATGACCACCTCTCTCTCTTTGACTTGAAATAAAAAATTTAAAAAAAACTAGAAAAAATCCAGAAAGGATGCCTCTTTACGCGCCCTGATCACCTTCCCACACATGCGTTTCTCTCTCACACTCTTTCACTTCCCTCCTCTCGCCGGCAGTCTCTCCATAACGCCCACATCTTCCTCTCCTGCAATGACGCCGGTGCGGATTTCGTTTTCGCCGTTGCAAAATCCGACCACGTTCGCGACCAATCTTCGCCGTTTAAGTCACACATTTGATCCACGACGTTTTCATCGACTGCTCCGTTAACCACGTCGTGACTGACGGAACGTCGCTGTGAAATTTCATCAATATCTAAGATATTTTTTTGGGTGTGGAATCTCCTTTTGGACTTGAAATAAAAAATAAAAGCGATGTCGACCCTGTGCTACGATGCAGGTTATTTATTTATTTAGTTTTTTTTTACTAATTTATTATATTTTGTGTAGTTTCAATAATTATTATAACAATAATTAATTGATTCATAAGTATTAATTAATTTAATAAATATTTTTTTTGGGAATAATTAATTAAGGGGTGACTTAAGTAAAAAAGAAAAGAAAAAATGGACCAATAAGGGGGGCATGTGTCGACGCTGGAGATTTCTTTTCTCTCTTTATAAGGTAGATCTTTAAAATATACTATTAAAATGACAGTTATTATGAAACAAGAAAAAAATCTTTAAACAACATTTATAAAAGAGAAGCAAAAATTAAAAAGATCGAAGTTGATGATGATTTTCCTATTGGTATTTTCGTGGATTTTTATTTGTGGTATTTTATATTTTTATTCTATTGTGTTTTTTAAATTTAATGTGGGTTTTTATGGGTTTTGTTTGTTTAGATGTGATTGGAGAGGTTTGTGATGTTGGTGGTCTTACGACGTTTGTAGATGATCCATATGAAGATATATTCGGTTCAGTTCTACACAAGATAGAATTATGGATTAGAGACATGAAGTAAGCCTGAGTGTATTTTTCAGTGCATTGGATTTTATAAATTTTATTTATAGTTCTTTTGTGAGTTAGCAATTTTATTAACTTTTTTTTTTTTCGTTTTTATAGCTATGTTGAAGTCAAATGTGTTGCGTATGGTAGAGTTGAAGTTGATTTTGCAGTAAAGTGGGCATTGAGTGGGAATTATAAAACCGTATTGGTTTTGAGGTTCTGGCGTGTTAATTACCTATCGTAAGGTGCATTTTTTAATAAACATGTTTTATTTGGAGTATATTGTTTTGAATATGTCTTAAATATTTTATTATCAATTGATATGTGAAGTGATCTTAACAGATGGAGGAGACTGTTCTCAGGTTTTATTTGATCTTGAAATAGAAGAAATCTCCAAATACAAGAGATGGTTCGTGTATATTTTATAATTTTTTTAATTTTTATTCCATATAAAATTGTAATTTTGTATGGTTTTTTTCTGTTATAGGTTGCACTTTTACGATGAAATTGATCCGTGAGTTCAAGCACGAGTCGTATTTTCTTTAGTAGTGCTTTTCGTTCATGTAATAGTCTAGAAACTTAAACAAAATTATGTTTTAACACTGTTCTCGGGTTGTAATTTTTTTATTCTGTTTTTTATATATAAGCAATCTTTTTACATTTGATTATTTGTATTGCTTTAGAGATATGCTTATAAACAATATATTCGAGCAGATCATTTTCGTGCATAATATATTTAGTGTGTGTTTTTTTTTACTTTTGTTTGTTTAATGTGCACTTTGGCTTTACTTATTCACTAGGTGAATACCCACACCTTGTGCGGGATAAGATATTTATAAATGTTTTGGTGAGGTGTAATATTTTGAAATCATATGAGTTAAAAATAATTTAACTTGGTTTTAGGTGTAACCTATATAATAGTTGTGAGTATTAATACATCAAAGTAGTGTAATATTTTTAAATTATTGAAAACGTATATAATTTGTTTGTTAGTTAAAATATAAGAAAACTGATGTGTATTTGTATTTTTAAATTCTTTGTTGGTGTTTGCAATAAATTACATTTCATATTTTATATACTTTTTTATTTTTAAATAAGAGATAATTGTATGCTTTTTAAAAATATCAAAATAGAAAAAATAACCCAAGAGAAATGTTTCTTCGCCCGTTTTTGTGTTCCAATCAAAAGTTGGTGAAATCAATGGGGCATTCACTACCCAAAAAAGTGGGTATTAATAGCACATTATGATATTACGATTTCCATAACTGATATTAAAAAGTGTTTGCTGGGTTTGGGTACTCTATTATAGCAAATAAACACACTAAATCCAAAATTTTACAAAATGAGAGCAAAAAATGACTTTAAAGCCGAACACTTAGTAATTTTATCCCCAAATGTTTTGGATTTTGGCGGAAATAATTTTGTTGCGTTTAATTTTCCTCTATTTCTCAAAAACGACTAAAACCTTTTTTTTCTCTCTCAATTTTTGTTTTCCTCTCTTCTTTCTCTAAACAAAGCTTCCTTTCTCTCTCTCGTCTCTCGTTTCAGGCGGGTCCTCACAGAGGCGCTTGTAACACAGCCTAGGTTAAATAAGTCCAATGTAGTTTTAAATAGCTTTCTTTATGATTGTGTCATATATTATATCCAACTTGTATAATATCTCATGTTAATACGTATTGCAATCACATTACTAAACTGTTACAGTAGTTTGGATCCTGGTTAGCATGACAATTAATTATTTTTTTGGCCAAGATATCGACTTTCAGAAAAATTTATTCATATATAAAACCCTATGATATGAAAAATCATTATAAAACTATTTTCGGATATTCTTTTTATGATCATGTTGAAAGTGTCAGATTGTGCTCTAGAGGAATTTCGTGGTGAATATATATTACAAAGCCGCACGGTGGTGGCCGCCGCTTCAGCAGCAGCCAGAACCGGTGGTACTCTCTTTCCGGCTATCGTTCTTACTCTTGTGGTAACGAAAGTAGAAGAGACATAAGATGAATATTATAAAGAGGGTAGCTTCGTCTATAATGTACCACCATGCTCACGCTTTTGATGAAAAGTAGAGAGATGTCTCTAATGCTCACTTGTCACATTCGTGCAAAGGCACCATAGAGAGAGGTCACAGGTCTCTTCACTATTAATCTTATGTTCTAAAAAGCAACATATTTTTTCTAATCTTGTCTAAACGTGATCTTTATTTTGAATATTATGATATCACATTTATCAAACTTCGTTTCTCCATTGGAGTAAGCATCCTTCTTGGGAGTTAAGAAGTTCCATGCAAAGACATAGCCGGTGTCCACACACACACACACAATTTGAGAGATGTAAATGATTTTAAAGTACCTTTATTTGGAGGCTGTTTAGCGACTCGTAGATGAGTTGATTCTGCTTAAATGGCATTAATTACAGTTTGGTTCTTCTTTGTTAAGAGTGTCAAGAACTTGGAAGCTGTAATATGAGCTGCAGTGTAAACTTTTGTCAGTCTCTCCTTGTATCTCATCTTAAATGCAGTCGATAGCAAGATTCCAATCGTTCTATCTGCAACCCTAATCCCAGATCAAAGAGACAAACAAAATGTGAGATCAAGCAGATGTAGACCAAACCAGTCCTATTACCGACAAAGACTCGAAGATTAGTTAATTTACTTCCAGAAAATTGTGATCTTGTTTTCATAAAACAGCAGTGATATAATAGATGAAAAAAAACAATAAGTTGTTTGGCAATTTCTTCTTAACCGTTCACAATGAAATATCATGTCATGTGCCAGATTAAACATAAAATGAGCTTTTGAAAAACAATCATATCTTGTAATAGAAGCTAAATGCGCCAAAAACATAAGCTTACTAAGTGAAAGATGAACAATTAAATGTGAAACACTCATACTGGCTGTAACTTGCATCCAAATTCGTAGAAGTAAGGACAACGTGATCTAAGATCTACACATGCTGCATCAGCCTGTATTTCCACTTTGACACCAAGCCAGAAAGGGATGGCAAAAGAGAAGCCTAGTTTCGAACGAACCATCGACACCAAGCTCGCACTACTTCCCGGAAATTTCGAGGAAGTATCCTTTGGACCTCCGCCTCGATCTTCTTTTGCCATCCCTTCGTCATGGACCGCTTGCGAACCGGCTACAGCTGGATCCGCCGCATCTTCCCCTGTTGAATTCATAAAAAGCAAGAGAAAGGGTTTTCAATAAGCGGAAGAGTTACCAGCAATAAAGAGAGAAATCGATAGGATAATGAAAACCTCCATCTTGATTGCAGTACAAGCATCAGAGATTTTCGATTTCCCGAAAATTTTGAGGCTCAAAGAATCCATCTTCTCTGTATCATCAACAACAACAGGTTCCTTATTAGCTGGACTTGCTTCTTCAATTGCTATTCGAGTCGCCTCCATATCTTCATCCATCTCGCCGCCTCCATCTTGTCGCTTAATTTTCCTTAAGGGCGTTTTCGTAAATATTTTGTTAGATCCGAGAGTTTAAATCCGGGTTAAAAAAGATCCACGTTCAGAGAAGAAAAACAAAAATTGAAAAAAAAGATTCAACGGCCAATCAAATTATAACGTTAATACATGTGGCATTAACGTTATATTTGTGATTGGCTAAGAATCAAGGGATTACTTAAGTGACTTCTCAATTAATAGTAAAGAAAATTACCTTAGAAAGCACTTACTGACTTCTGTATAACAAGATAAGATACATTTAACTCTTAAGGCATTTTTGTTGGTGAAATTGACACTCTTACCCTTCTGTAAATTTCACTCTTTCACTCTTACCCTAAAAAATCGACTTTCTTACTCGGCCATTCTTACTCTCCCGGCGACAGTAAAACCTAGAACTAATTCCTCTCCGGCTAATCGGCTCTATCGTACATTTGCTCGTTTCTGTTTCTCCGGCGAGTCTCCGGCAAGTTCCGTTGTTACTGCCTCTATGTTTAATGAGTTTACGTGGCGATTAAACTTTTGTAATCGGCGGAGATAGTTCGTTCCCCTTCGCCTTCTCACCGTCTCGCCGTCTCACCCTCCCCGACAACCCCTACATGGCTGGTAAATTCCCATTTTCTCTCCCCCCATATGAGTTCTGTTATAGATTGAGTACAATTTTGGATTTTATGTGTCGGGAATCCTAATTCTGCTATTCACATCAGTTTTTCGAATTTTGGGTTTTCTCTGTCGGGAATACTAATTCTGCGCTTTTCACATCATTTTCTCGCTTCTGAACCAACTTCCTTTTTAATCCGCGTCATTCGAATTCAACTGACTTATTTCTCTGTTTAATTAGCCTCCGAATCTTCATCGGAATGTGATGCAAGACTACCGGAGCGTTTGTTTGCGACATATAGATACCCAGTAAACCGTATCAATGTTTATTCCAGGCCAGACACGCTTACGTTCCTACATGATCTCTTGAAAGATTCGCCAGAGTTTGAGGCTATTAGGCTATCATGTTTTGGGCCGTTATTCGACCTCCCTGCTTTAAGATGCCCCATTTCATGCAAGCTCATCCACAGCCTTCTGACTAGACAGGTTGTAAGTAAAAGGAAATATGATATGT
This sequence comes from Eutrema japonicum, assembly GCA_030161315.1. Taxonomy (NCBI): domain Eukaryota; kingdom Viridiplantae; phylum Streptophyta; class Magnoliopsida; order Brassicales; family Brassicaceae; genus Eutrema; species Eutrema japonicum. The sequence continues at coordinate 21,552,961 of BSQW01000008.1, forward strand.
GGATTGTTTTTGGTGGGCACCCTTTCCACTTTGGTTTGAAGGAGTTTGGCTTTGTCACGGGATTGCCCTGTGGTGAGTTCCCAGAGGGGTACGACCCATAATTCGAGGGACCAAACGCGATGGTGCCTGATGCGTATTGGAAAAAGCTCATAGGAAGCGATCCCAAAACTACCCTAGCTGACATTGCCCATTTGCTCAAAACTGAGCCAAACATGCGAAGGGAGAGGAGACTCCGTCTAGCGCTGCTTCTAATAGTTGACGGTATTCTTGTTGCAAACTCTCAAGTGCACAAGCCCACTCCCAAATATGTGCGGATGTTGGAATACCTTCCTGGATTCCTAAGTTTTCTGTGGGGTCGAGAATCCTTTCTCAAAACCATAGCTGGTATGCGTTCCGGAAGCAAATCCCCTGGTAAATTAGAAAACCCTGTAGTAGCTTACAGGCAGCAAATGCGTCAAACCACATTTCGCTTGGTTGGTTTCCCACTCGCCTTACAACTTGTAGCATTCCAAGCAATCCCCTTGCTGCCCTTTAAGTTGTCTAATGATGGAGAACATCCCACCCTTCTAGAGTGGACTGAAGTCAAACTCCGCAAAAGCAATGCACTCTCTCACACTGATGTCCTTGATGTTGAGTTTGATAACAATGTTAGTCTATTTGCTAACCCATGCTTCCTGGTTATTATTTTTGCTTAAGTTCTTACTTGCTTCCTGTTTTCTCGCAGCTGCTCGTTCATCCCCTAATACCTCTCATAGAACCCCAAGTTGAGGATTGGGGAGAATGGGATGATGAAATCCTAGACAGGAAAGTGGCTTACCTGGAACGTCTTGTAAATGCAGGCAATGTATTCAAAAAGGGTGTTTGGCCGGGAGGAGATGCAACAGAGCCATTGCTAGTTCACCAGACTTCTCAAGTCAGTAAATCTATCCACAAAAGACACATTGTGGACAGACGGACTAAGGTACTCCCTCGGAAAGCCTCAACGAAGAAGTCATCCCGTCGTAAACAGAAACGTATTGATGACTTCATGGCCCCCGTACCTGAAAATGCTGAAAACCAATGGTTGCTGTCTAAGGTTAAACAACTCTCTGCACGTGTAACAAGACTTGAAACAAAACTTAAAGCCAAGAATTCGGTACGAATATGCAAATTATCCAGCCAGCGTCTCAGTTCTGCCCGGAAGAAAAACAAGGCCTCCAATATATCAACCACTGCCTCAACTCCAGTTACCCGCTCCCCAACAGCATTGAAGCCATTAACCACATGCTCACCTTCCCCAACCCATCATTCGTCTCACAGACGATAATGCTACCCCGGCGACTAGTGTTGACACACTCACTAAAGAGACACCAATCTATGAGGTTCGAGAAATCTGGTTGTTATGACCTACATTTACCAGACGTTGGGCCAGATTTTAGTCAATAGAATTAATTTTTATATATATATCAACAGGGGGACCTTGGCGGAGAACAAGAAGTGGATGGAGGGGATCATGTGCGTTTCAATTCCCCTTATTAATTGTTTAAAATAATTACTTGGGTTTCAGTTTTCTCTGCCTCACCAATTTTGTTGCCTTTTTTGCATCACATTCCCCATTTCTGAACCAATATGGATCACTGTTAAACAGTGAGGACGATGGAGTTTTACAATCCACCGAAGATGACGTTCCAGAAATCTCCCATGGTAAATTCCTCTCATATTCCAGTTTCTCTAAACGTCCCCGTAGGTTTTTTCCCCTCAGAAGGAGTTGTATCCACTGTCCTGTCAAAGTTTTCCCGCATTGATGGCATACCAAATGCAGGAGCTCCAACATGGCAGACAGAACAGTACGAATTGGCGGATGGAATTATCACCAGCACCCTCGCTCAGTTGAAGGCTGAAGAAGAACAGATTCAGCTGAATAAGCACAAACAACAGGTTGTTCTTTACCCCAATTTATGTACTCGTTGATCTTTAATCCAATTGTTGCCTAATTTGGAATACACATAGGTGTTTATTAAGTACCCTTATTAAGTCTGCCCGAATTGTTCAGGATAAACCAACTGCCATGGACACGCTCGCTGGAGGCTTTTTAGAGGATTTCCCCAAGGTCACTACTGATTCCAAACTACATCAACTCATTTATTCCTCTTTCAGGCTACCCCCCTCAACCAGTATGTTATACAATACATAGCAGGGAGAAGGAGAATACACTGCCATGGACACAAGCGATGGACCTAACCAAATTGTGGAAAAAACTGCGAGTAATGAGGTAATATTCCAACAGCAAATCTTGCTCTACGAAGTTCTTTATCAATCCCCTGCTAAAGCATATGCCCAAACGATCTTTCTCTTCATGGCTTCTCCTACCCAAATGAACATCCCACACAGCCTGGTCAGGGTCAGCCCACAGATGGACATCCCAGAGATGGACAGCCAGACGATGGACAGAACGCAGATGGACAGAACGCAGATGGACCGGCCGCTGTTGGTCAGGGCGCAGCTGGTCAATCACCAGATGGTCAGGGGATTGGTTAATCATCCCTTGGGAAGCTTTCACATGGACCGCACATGGATAAACCAACTGCCATGGACACGATCGATGGAGGCTGTTTAGAAGAATTCCCCAAGGTAACTACTGATTTCAAACTACACCAACTAATTTATTCCTCTTTCAGGCCACCACCCTCAACCAGTTTGCTATACAACAATACATGGCAGGAAGAAGGAGAATACACTGCCATGGACACAAGTGATGGGCCTCACCAAATTCTGGAAAAAACTGCGAGTAATGAGGTAATATTCCAACATCAAATCTTGCTCTACGAATTTCTTAATCAATCCCCTGCTCAAGCATATGCCCAAACGGTCTTTCTCTTCATGGATTCTCATAACCAGTTGACATCCCACACAGCCTGGTCATGGACATCCCACAGATGGACAGCCCAGAGGTGGACACCCAGACGATGGACAGCCCAGAGGTGGACAGCCAGACGATGGACAGCTCGCAGATGGACATGACGCATCTGGTCAGGGCGCAGCTGGTCAACCACCAGATGGTCCGGGGATTGATCAATCATCCCTTGGGCAGCTATCACATGGGAGGTAGTCAGGGGATTGGCCAATCATCCCTTGTACAGCTATCACATAGTCGCACATGGATGATGGACATTTAGGGAACACCACCTTCGAAAAGATGTCCAAATGTGTGAAAATCTCCCAGGTGGTCAGCTTCAAATGGTCAATCCTACTCTCCCTGTGATTAACGAAGTTCCCCTAGATGTTCAAAGCCTAGAAACTCAGTCAGCAGTTGACGAGGACCAACCCCAAGAGGAGGCAATTATAATTTTACAGGGAATCATTTTTTTTTCTAATCTGTTTATCATTCAAACTCTAACACACGCTTTTTTCATCCGGCAAAACACAGCCCTCTCTAAACCATCTCCTGGATGTCAGCGATTCATCCCCTCCACCTGGAAGGCATCAACACTGCCCATCAATCAAAGAACAACAACTTGCAGAATTTTTACGGATAAACCAAAACAGCTGTTGGGAAAACCTCCTGCCGTATACTACTCCTGAGGGATATCAGTTGTTCCATGAAACACTGTCTGCATGCTTAAAAGTGTAGGTCCTTAAATTTTATTCATTTTTTCCATTAAACACTTCGGCCATTTTCTAATATCATGATTTATTTGTGCTCAGTAAACACTTGACCGCTTGTCACTACGAATTTGACAATGAGTTCCTCTTAACTCTCGCTACACCCCAAGAATGGATCTCAACTCTGGTATATCATTCATACCCTTGGTTGTATACATTTTCACCCTTGCAAATAAATTTGGGGTTATTTTGGAGGTTTTTATGTGTGTTGCTATTTGCTGTCTTCCTCTAAAACAAACGCAGCACATGGAGGTTCTTATGTCATTGCTTGGGAATCATCACAAGAGAATACTAGGAATCGAACGTTTCTCTTTTGCAACACCATGGCTAATCAACCACATACAAGGGAAATACCGCTCTTTGAAGGCTGCTAAAGACAAGAATAGGCACATATGGGATGAGAAGCTTTCAAAATTTGTCAACGCCCCGGGGCAGAAGTGGCTTACGGATATTGACACCATATATGCTCTGATGATTTGGGATGACAAACATTGGATTGGACTGGCAATAAATCTGCCTGGCTGGTTTGTAGAGGTATTGGATCCCTTCCCTTCCCTATACTCCGAGAGAAAATTTGCCAAAGCCATGGAGCATGTTCTTGGTTTTCTCCCACACATTGTCCAAAAGCTGTGTCCAACCAAAGCCACAAAGGCATATGGTCCCAAACCCTTCACTTGTGGACGCGTTCTAGGCCTCTACGAAAATATTAGAACTGGTGATTGCGGTCCGGTGGCACTTAAGTTCCTTGAGTTGCATGCCCACGGGGACTCTCATCCGGGTATGGCTGGAATAACTGATGATATAGTGGATGCATTCAGAAAGCAGTATGCCATGGGGATTTACCAGGAATTAGTTGTTCCGCTTTACGTTCATTCAATCTCTATTTAGGCCCTCTCATTCGGATCTATCTCTTTTTATCTATGTTTGTATATTGGCGGCTGCGTTTTTGTACTATAAACGGTCATGATGTTCTTTTGCTACCTAATTATCCACCGTCTTTTGTCCAACTTTTTAAGCATCTATAATCTTTGATGGCCAGTTCTCGTCTACGATTTGTTAGAAAATTTCTTTGAATTCCTTCAAGCAACGCCTTGTTAAGAGTTTCCACCATCTTTTGTCCAACTTTTTAAGCATCTATAATCTTCGATGGTCAGTACTCATCTACGATTTGTTAGTAAATTAATTTTCATTAGCGACTTTAGAACTTACAGATGTTTCTGTTTCTTTGGTCACTTTCGGTCATTGATGGTTGTACATGGATGGTTGGGTAGTAAAGCGTGGTTACTTATGTGATGTTAGGCCTTAATAGACAGGTGTTTGAGGGGACGCCAATCTTTGGATGGCTGTGTGTGGATAGTTGAACGTGGATAGTAGTCCATTCATTAGTGGATATAATTATGTGGCTAGTTAAGCGTGGTTACTTATGCGATGTTAGGCCGTAATAGGCAGGTGTTTAAGGGGACGCCAAGGTTTGGATTTGTACATGTGTGATTGCATAGTGTAATAAACTCGATTTTTTGTGCTCCAAATAATAGTCCATTAAAATCGAATATTGTGATAAGTATTATATTTCCAGTTTAATAATAATAATGTAATAAGAGCTCATTTAATAATAAAAACTGTCGTTCAATCTTCCGGCGTTGCTTGGTCAATGGTCACGTAGAATAGACTTTAAATCTTTTTTATTGATTTTTGCCTTGTTCAATGGTCACGTCGAATATTATATATTTTTTTTAAAGATGTCTTGTTCAATTAAAACCCCACTTTATGGGTTGCTCAATGGTCACGTCAAAACCAGAAGTCATTTTCTCCAATGGACACCTGTGTTCGTGTAAACCAGATATTCTTCACAACTTTCCTTCCCCTATAAGTTTTTGGAGCTTTTCCTTACCTTTTCCCCATGTTCTCTCGGCCAAAAAAACTCCCAAAACAAATTCTATGGAAAATCAATTCACCCTTCATACGTTGCCTAATGATCTATTAAACGATATTCTAACCCGGATCGGGAGTTCTTCGATAATTGATTTGTTTTCATGTAAGATTGCTGTAAGGGAGTTTAATGAACTATCTCAACAGGCCCACTTCCTGCAAAATTTCGACCTTTTTTAATGCAATGCCCTAATCGGTTGCCAGGACCAGAGATCACAGCTTTTCGTCTCTCTTGCCTCCAACGTGGTAACCCATCAGCACTTCTATTGAACTACCAATTACATCAAGGCTTTTACATCAGTCGTTAGCAAACATATCAATTTGCAATCCCCTAGTAGACGAACTAAAAAGTCCACTTACGATACAGTTTTATTCGATCGTAGTTAGTGGATACCTGGACACAGTATATTGGATACTGCCTGGTGGATAGTGCTTATTGGTTACCGGCTACTATCCAAGTTTTGGAACATCCAAGTTTGTCAACTTTATAGTCCTAGATTATTAACTTCGGCAAACAATCACAAGCCATTTATGGATGTACAGTTTTAATTAGATCCTGCTTAGTGGATACGGAATTATGGATACGAGATTTGTTCCTGGGTCATATCTACGAGGTCTAAATATGTGGACACAGACTATTGGATACTGCCTAGTGGATAGTGCCTTTTGGTTACCGACTACTACATACATATTAGTGGATGCTTATTTTGGAACATCCAAGTTTTTCAACACCTGCTCACGTATTATTAACATCTGCAAACAATAACAAGCCATTTATCCTAACCACATACACAACATTGTCAAAATCTCATATAATTTCATGCCGACAAATACAAATACATCCATTTCCAGAATACTAATTTGTCTTAAGAGTTTGCAAAACAACATCTCTCACTGCCAAAAAAATAGTCCCACTTCCAACCAGCTATGATTAAGAATTTGCCAACAACAGTAATACCCCGACACCTGGTGCCCTTGTTCAGCACTAGTTTCAGATTGGATTGCTGCACCTGGTTCTGTTGTGTCCTGATATCCCACACCTGGTGCACTTGTTCGGCACTGTCTTCTTCACCCGTGTAACCTACCAAAAATAATACATACACTTAGTTTTACGGCACTGCACATCAAAGTACATCACTAAAGGCAATTCCTTACTGGAAATTCGCCGGTCGATGGATATCGTAATTCCTTTGGCCTGCCAGATGGCCTTCTGGTTTTTGGAGGAAACAAATGAATACTGCTCACCTCTGGAGGAATGTCTACATCTCTCGGGTCCCCTTCTGGGTAAATTACCTCTTGATAAGTTTCTGCCCAAGTGCCAGTTTTGTAACACTCACCCACCAAACTACCATAAGGAAGGCCCACCGAGTCAGCAGCCAATAACGCATGCCCACAGGGAAACTGTAACTTCTGATATACCATACAAGAACACTTAGGTCATTTAATATTACATGGTGCTTTTTACCAAAACGCCCAAGAATCTCGACACTCTAGCTAGAGACACTATTAATCTTGCTCCCTGTAGTCGTTTTCATATTAGTTATCATCTGTTTATCAACCTCTGGAGTCACACTCCCTCTATGTTTTGCTGATTTCTTCCGCCTAGCAGCAAACCATCTTGTCATCATTCTCTGAATAAAAGTCAATAGCTCAATGATGGGGGAATTACTTCCTTCAAGCAACGCCTTGTTAAGAGTTTCCGCAATGTTACTTGTCATCATATTATAACGATCACCTGGGAAATGTGCTCGTGTCCAACTAGCTATACATACTTTCTCTAGGTAACGTGCACAGTCCCCATTCATTGCTTTCACCTTCCTGTATGCCTCCCTGAATTCTCCAATACTAAATGCAAATGCAGCCCTTACAACCAACTTTGCCAGCCCCTTGTTTTTATACCTAGATTTTACATTCCTTTGAAGATGAACAATACAAGCTGAATGATGTGTTTTTGGATAAACAGTTTTCTTGGCTGTCTTAATGGACTGATGCCTATCAGAGATGATGGTCAGTCTATTGCTATCTGCAAGCAAACGCTCCAACACCTGCAGGAACCATATCCACGCAGCATCATTCTCACTGTCAACAACTGCAAAAGCTAGCGGAAATACTTGGAAATTAGCATCTTGGCCACTCGCAGTTAGCAAAACACCCTTGTATTTACCTCCCAAATGTGTCCCATCTAACACTACTACGTGCCTAACCCTCCTAAAGCCAACCAGTGAAGCACCAAATGAGAGGAACACATACTTGAATCTAACCAATCCATCCTCATCAACTTCTGTCTTCAACTCAGTGACAGTCCCTGGATTTGCAAGCTTGATCATATGGAGATATTCATGCAGTTTCTGAAACGATTCATCTTCAGATCCTCTCACTCACACTATAGCACTTTCCTTCGCCCTATAACACTTCATATAGGAAGCGTTCACACGCAGATCTTCAAGTACAAGTCGCTGCAATTCCCTAGCCTTTGGACCTTTCACAGGATCTCCATACTTCGCCCGATAAGCAGCAGCTATGACACGGGATGAGAGGCTACTTATGAACGCCTGTCGCGTTTCAATATCACACGTATGTTCAAGCTGTGCCTTTTAATCAAGTAATACGAGCTGTCCCTTTTAATCAAGTAATACGAGCTGTCCTTTACTTCCTTTGCAAACACACGCCACTCACAACGTTTATCTAAAAACTAACAACAAAGTTGTGACGCCTTGTTTTGCTCTGGTAGAAACGGAACATTTCCTTAATTGCATATATAGCAAGCGCTATCCTACAGTCTTCCTTTGACGCATACACCTTCCCTACTCTAATGCCTTCCTCCCCGCCAGAAACATCAAGGTCTGGAGTATCATCATTGTCATAGAGCGTGTCGTCAAACATCGGGGGATGTCGAAATCCTCATCGTCCAATGCTTCCAGTTTATTCAACCCCTATCCATTAACACCATCCACTCGATCTTGACCACCACGAAACGTCCATCCAAAGGGAGTGGGTCTGTCCTCTTTCTCTTTGTAAATTGGAGGAAATTCAAAAGCATCATTTGTAGAGCTCAATATTTCTGCACCTATACCTACACCATCCCATGTTTTATCTCCCGGATCTATTGGGTCACACATTACCTCCGCCGCATTAGAACCGCCAAATTGATCATCAATAAATGGTTCCCAAAACTCTTTATCATACTCATGAGTCATAACATCTTGCGAAGTTGTTTCTCGAGGATCATCCTCATCACTATCCGACTCAAGAGTTTCTCCATCAACATTACTTTTTGCCGAATCCATCTTATAACTTCCCTCTAATATCTCAGCACGTCTTATCAGCTCATCATCTTCCTCGCTTTGCGTCTGTCCGCTAGACCCATTCCAAAAATTCCTACTAAAACCAGCGCCGTCTTCATACCCAAATTGTCATTTTCTCGTAACTGGAGTTGTCATCCCATCATCAGCTAAGTCAATAAACACTTTTAAAGGAACCAGACTTTTGCCCCTTGAAATAGCTCCCAAATAGTCACTCTGGTTACTTCTTCCAGAAACAGGACTGTCAAAACCAGACATCAATGGTGTCTTCTCCCCGCTAACCCCACCATAATTAACACTACCAAGACTTCTTCTCGTCACTGGAGTTTTAAACCCACTTCCACCACAATCGGTCTCAGCCGTAACACTCCTCTCACGTTCACTTTCAAACTTAGCAAAAAGATTCATAGTAGCTTGAAGCCGAAAATGTTGCAGGAAGAAACCAATTGCACCTTCATTTGTAACCATCACCGGAGGAGTTGTTATCCCTGTAGCTAGTTCCATGCTATTAGGCTGCCAATAACTCAACGTAACAGACACGCCTTCCCCGCCATCAACAAAGAATTCTTTGATAACATTTTTTTTCAACTCCTCTATAGAAATTCCTGGCCGAAGTGGAACTATCCTTGACATCTTCTCTGTATCTATAAAAAAATCCCATTTCCCCTCTTTCGACCAAATCCACTCTCCACTTATGACCATACATTGCTCATCCATCCCTTCAACAACAAAACAGAAACACTACATTTTATTTTATTTTGTTTTCAATCAATATATCCACAATCTGATTGCAATAGTTCAAAACCCAGGAAACTAACCTGTCCAAATTCTTTGGCCGTCCTCGCTAAAGATTGTGGATATGAAGACTAACTTCAACAACCAAAACCAGCTTTAAACACCTAATCCAATCACCACTTTAATCTACCTCTACGATTTAACGTTTATCTATCCCCAATACAGATGTCTTCTTCCCAGCCATAGGATCGAAATCATTTACTGCCCCAACATTAAAAGCATTTACTGCTGCGTTGGACCCACTGATTTTACAAACAACCATCCACAACTAAATGGTTCTCAATCTTCATCCATCATAGCTAATCCACCTAAATAATAGATATTTTTACCTATAATAAGCTTTCGCGTTGGCAGCACAAATTATACCCCATACCTGGAATTATTGAACAGTACTTCTAGCGGCATCCACCTCCAACTATCCAAAGTGTTCATTTCAAACTTAATTGTGCTTACTAACTCTAACTTTATCCATAGATTTACATCCATAATAACTACAACCATCAACTTCTGACCATCGACACTTCTAGGTTATACGTTCCCCTGTTTTATTAAAAACAAACCATCCATAATACATGCAACCATCGAATATTGACCACCCTTTCTCCACCGTTAGCCGTATCATTTTCTGGTCTTCATCAATCGACTATACCCGAGAGGTTGTCTTCACATGATGAATGATTACATCCATCGATTCTACCCTATAGATCCATCCATCAATCCCTGTCTGAACTTCATCAATAAACTACAGAGGACTACCCAGTTTCCGAATAACGGCGTCCCTCTTTCAATTTTTGGGCGGTCGAAAATTGGAGTTATACCCAACCCTACTTCCTTCCCGATTTCTGAATTGCATCGCCGATCCGTCTTTATTTTTGATTCAGCTTTCATTTTTTCACACCCAAAACGAGAGAAGTCAGATCGGTGGGTTTCTGATTTTTTCGGTATCAATGCTCGGCGTAGTTTCCACGCGAACCTGTAGGAATAGTTACGCCGACCGAAAACAGCTTCGTTACTGAAAATTAACTGAGGGACCATTTGGGTTTTTCACACACATGAACAGGGAAAAAAAGGCCTTAAGAGCTAAATGTGCCTTTTTATAACAAAAATTGGCACAAGTGTCTTACAGTGTAAATAACCTTTAATAGTGGGATATTTGTGTTTTATATTCTCTTTTCGGTATTATCGGATATGCGATATTTAGATTATTATTTTATTTTGTTTTATGTTAGTTATTATTAATTATGTTGATAAGTTTCTTTTTGTAGATATGTATATAATCGGATATGCGATATTTAGGTTACTTTTTCTTTTAATTTATGTTAATTATTAGATTGATAAATTCCTTTTTGTGGATGTGCATATCCCTTTTTGTATTATTTCCAAATGTTACTGTTGTTATTATTATTATATGTCGAGAATAAAATAATTTCCAATCGGTTATTTTAAAAGTTAAATATATAAGAAGCAAGTAGTCGCACATTTTGGTTTAAGTAGTCGCAAATATGTAATGTCTAAGTATTTGCGATTCTTTTGCGAGTACAGATATACATTAGTCGCAATGTAATATCTAAGTAGTCGCACATTTTGCGACTAATAAGTGACTGACAAAACATTAATCATGTTTTTACAAATTTTATTACATACTATGTTTTAATTCATAGTAAAAACACATTATTCGTATAATGAATCAATATAAAATCGATTAAACCTTTGATAATGCATAATAAACTTCCATAATCAACTTTACCAAACCTTATGTAACTTATGTCATATAATTCACATACAATTTTTTTGATTTGGTTTGCAAAAATTTTATTTTAGCTTTTGTAACTAAAACTCTGGTAAATTTTAATGTAGGTATCTACATATGTTTTCTTTTATCCATATTTGTTTAAATTAACATATATGCTTTAAACTATTCATTTAGAGTTTAGGGTTTCGATTAAAGACTTAAAAGCAACTACATTACTACATCACTTTATCTATATATATTTATAGTATGGAGTAATGTTTTGTAGATACCAATAGCCCAATGTCCCCTTGTAATTCGGTTGCGCTTATTCTGAGATTCATATCGATGATGATGCTGATGCTTGTGTGATTGTTGACGATGATGCTTGATTTGTGTGATTTGGAGATGCGTTTATGTTTTTGCGATTTTTTGGTTTGGATTCTAGTAGATACGTTGATTTTGTGTCTTTTTCCAGAAACTTGTTAAGTCACAAACATAAAACGTGGTTTGTGATTTAGTGTCTGTGATTTGCAAAAACTGAGTGTTAGCTCAAAGGCTGTTGGAACAAGAAAGTCGTGTGTGACAGAAGAACTGATGTTGTGTAACACAAAAAACTGTTGCAGAGCTGCTGCAGAGTTGTTGGTGATATATGGAGCTGTTGCAGAGTTACTGATGGCACAAAAGATGTGTTACAACGTGGAAATCAAGGGAAATATGCAAGAAACGTTTATGAAGTGATGACGTGGAGTTGAGGACTTATTGAGAATATCAAGGAAAAAGAAATACTTATAACACTACAAGAAAACTGCCATTTTACAACTAACAGAATCGTCGTAAATTGGTTGTAAAACATGGTTTACGACGGATGAGCGACGAATAACAATTCGTCGTAATATGATCGTCGTTAATCGGAAATCGTCGTAAATTGGTCGTAACATTAAGGAGGACTAAAAATCGTCGTAAAATCGTCGTATATTATTCGTCGTAAAATCGATGTAAATTTACATCGATTTTACGACGAATACATTACATCGATTTTACATCGAAACATTACATCGATTTTACATCGAATTATACAATTTTTTTTTCGACAATCCGTCGTCAATTCGTCGTAATAGGATGAAACATTACATCGATTTTACATCGAATTATACAATTTTTGTTTTGACAATTCGTCGTAAATTCGTCGTAATAGGTAGCTGTAAATACGTTGGTAAATCGATGTAAAATATTCGATGTAAATTCATCGTAAATTATTGAACGATGTAAAATCGATGTAAATGTTGAGTCGATGTAAACTCGATGTAATACATATATATATATAATATATTATTTCTTTTTTCAATTAAAATAAAAAAAATAATTAATAAAATTATATTTATAAATTAAAATTTTATAAATCTATTCAAAATTTAAAATAAAATTTAAAATACAAAATAAAATTCTTAATATAAACTATTCGGGAGCCGTCGCGGATCTAACCGATCTAAAGAATCATGCCCCGGCGACTGCAAAATATATTCGACAGTCAATCCCGCATACAACAACGGCGGTCGAGCACTTTCTTCTAGAGGCGTCGCTGGTTGGGAAAAAGAATCCGGAACAGCGGACGGTGTCGCAGAAGATGACGGGAGTTGCGAATTAGCACTCGGTCCCGTCTCGAGAAACTGCCGATAGTGTGTCTTACGTGGCGCCATATCTAAAAAAATATTTAAAAATAACTCAATTCCGATATAATATAATTTCATTCCTAACTAATAAGTCCAATCCTAACTAATAAAAATTACAATCCTAACTAACAATTCAAAATCCTCACAAACAATAATATAATTTAAAAAATCAAAAAATAATTTTTTTACTTTTCTCGTAGGTAGAGAGAGGTGAGAGCGTTTTAGAGAGAGAGTGAGTTTGTGTGAGATTGTGAGGGAGGAAAAATCTGGTCACGTATATATAGATTTTGTGATCGTCGTAAAATCATTGGTAATTTACGACGATTTTACGACGATTCCGTCGTAAAATCGTCGTAATAGTAAAAATCGAAAATTCAACCTCTTGAAAATTTTCCCCCACGCGGTAAATTAAATATTTCGATTTCCAACGGAATTACGACGGATTCGTCTTAAAATCGTTGTAATTTTTACAACGAATTTACGACGAATCCGTCGTAAATTGGTTGTAAAAGATTAAATCTATATCCTATACCGTAAATCGCATTACACATATCCTGGAAGTAAGAACGAAGTATATTTGTGCATCTAATACTTCTAACTTTTAACAACAGATTCAATAACGACGATTGAATCTATATCGTCACCGATTTCCTTATCTTACATAATAATGTATAGCATTCGTTCTTATAAGTATATATTCGTAACATGCATGACTTAAATAATGTAAATAATTTTGAAAAACTTAAACTTGTTTATACTATGATTAGAACTTACGTAAAACAAGATATAAGATGAAAAAAACTAAACATGTAAATCAAACCCTAAACCCTAAATTTTAAGTATTACAACGAAATTACGACGGATTCGTTGTAAAATCGTTGTAATTTTTACAACGAATTTACGATGAATCCTTTTTACAACGAATTTACGACGAATCCGTCGTAAATTTGTTGTAAAAGATTAAATCTATACCCTAAACCGTAAATCGCAATACACATATCCTGGAAGTAAGAACGAAGTATATTTGTGCATCTAATACTTCTAATATTTAACAACAGATTCAATAACGACGATTGAATCTATATCGTCACCGATTTCCTTATCTTAAATAATAATGTATAGCATTCGTTCTTATAAGTATATATTCGTAACACGCATGACTTAAATAATGTAAATGATTTTGTAAAAACTTAAACTTGTTTATACTATGATTAGAACATACGTAAAACAAGATATATGATAAAAAAAACTAAACATGTAAATCAAACCCTAAACCCTAAATTTTAAGTATTACAACGAAATTACGACGGATTCGTTGTAAAATCGTTGTAATTTTTACAACGAATTTACGACGAATCCTTTTTACAACGAATTTACGACGAATCCGTCGTAAATTCGTTGTAAAAGATTAAATCTATACCCTAAACCGTAAATCGCAATACACATATCCTGGAAGTAAGAACGAAGTATATTTGTGCATCTAATACTTCTAACTTTTAACAACAGATTCAATACCGACGATTGAATCTATATCGTCACCGATTTCCTTATCTTACATAATAATGTATAGCATTCGTTCTTATAAGTATATATTCGTAACATGCATGACTTAAATAATGTAAATGATTTTTTAAAAACTTAAACTTGTTTATATTATGATTAGAACTTACGTAAAACAAGATATATGATAAAAAAAACTAAACATGTAAATCAAACCCTAAACCCTAAATTTTAAGTATTACAACGAAATTACGACGGATTCGTTGTAAAATCGTTGTAATTTTTACAACGAATTTACGACGAATCCTTTTTACAACGAATTTACGACGAATCCGTCGTAAATTCGTTGTAATAGATTAAATCTATACCCTAAACCGTAAATCGCAATACACATATCCTGGAAGTAAGAACGAAGTGTATTTGTGCATATAATGCTTCTAATATTTAACAACAGATTCAATAACGACGATTGAATCTATATCGTCATCGATTTCCTTATCTTACATAATAATGTATAGCATTCGTTCTTATAAGTATATATTCGTAACATGCATGACTTAAATAATGTAAATGATTTTGTAAAAACTTTAACTTGTTTATACTATGATTAGAACTTACGTAAAACAAGATATAAGATAAAAAAAACTAAACATGTAAATCAAACCCTAAACCCTAAATTTTAAGTATTACAACGAAATTACGACGGATTCGTTGTAAAATCGTTGTAATTTTTACAACGAATTTACGACGAATCCTTTTTACAACGAATTTACGACGAATCCGTCGTAAATTCGTTGTAAAAGATTAAATCTATACCATAAACCGTAAATCGCAATACACATATCCTGGAAGTAAGAACGAAGTATATTTGTGCATATAATACTTCTAATATTTATCAACAGATTCAATAACGACGATTGAATCTATATCATCACCGATTTCCTTATCTTACATAATAATGTATAACATTCGTTCTTATAAGTATATATTCATAACATGCATGACTTAAATAATGTAAATGATTTTGTAAAAACTTAAACTTGTTTATACTATGATTAGAACTTACGTAAAACAAGATATATGATAAAAAAACTAAACATGTAAATCAAACCCTAAACCCTAAATTTTAAGTATTACAACGAAATTACGACGGATTCGTTGTAAAATCGTTGTAATTTTTACAACGAATTTACGACGAATCCTTTTTACAACGAATTTACGACGAATCCTTCGTAAATTCGTTGTAAAAGATTAAATCTATACCCTAAACCGTAAATCGCAATACACATATCCTGGAAGTAAGAACGAAGTATATTTGTGCATCTAATACTTCTAACTTTTAACAACAGATTCAATAACGACGATTGAATCTATATCGTCACCGGTTTCCTTATCTTACATAATAATGTATAGCATTCGTTCTTATAAGTATATATTCGTAACATGCATGACTTAAATAATGTAAATGATTTTTTAAAAACTTAAACTTGTTTATACTATGATTAGAACTTACGTAAAACAAGATATATGATAAAAAAAACTAAACATGTAAATCAAACCCTAAACCCTAAATTTTAAGTATTACAACGAAATTACGACGGATTCATTGTAAAATCGTTGTAATTTTTACAACGAATTTACGACGAATCCTTTTTACAACGAATTTACGACGAATCCATCGTAAATTCGTTGTAATAGATTAAATCTATACCCTAAACCGTAAATCGCAATACACATATCCTGGAAGTAAGAACGAAGTATATTTGTGCATATAATACTTCTAATATTTAACAACAGATTCAATAACGACGATTGAATCTATATCGTCACCGATTTCCTTATCTTACATAATAATGTATAGCATTCGTTCTTATAAGTATATATTCGTAACATGCATGACTTAAATAATGTAAATGATTTTGTAAAAACTTTAACTTGTTTATACTATGATTAGAACTTACGTAAAACAAGATATATGATAAAAAAAAAAACTAAACATGTAAATCAAACCCTAAACCCTAAATTTTAAGTATTATAACGAAATTACGACGGATTCGTTGTAAAATCGTTGTAATTTTTACAACGAATTTACGACGAATCCTTTTTACAACGAATTTACGACGGATTCGATTAAATCTATACCCTAAACCGTAAATCGCAATACACATATCCTGGAAGTAAGAACGAAGTATATTTGTGCATCTAATACTTCTAATATTTAACAACAGATTCAATAACGACGATTGAATCTATATCGTCGTCGATTTCCTTATCTTACATAATAATGTATAGCGTTCGTTCTTATAAGTATATATTCGTAACATGGATGACTTAAATCATGTAAATGATTTTGTAAAAACTTTAACTTGTTTATACTATGATTAGAACTTACGTAAAATAAGATATAAGATAAAAAAAAATCAAACATGTAAATCAAACCCTATACCCTAAATTTTAAGTATTACAACGAAATTACGACGGATTCGTCCTAAAATCGTTGTAATTTTTACAACGAATTTACGACGAAACCATCGTTATTTCATTGTAATAGATTAAATCTATATCCTAAACCCTAAATCACAATACACATATCCTGGAAGTAAGAACGAAATATATTTGTGCATCTAATACCTTTAATATTTAACAACAGATTCAACAACGACGATTATACGATGGATTATCATGTTTATACTATGATTAGAAGTTATGTAAAACATGATATACGTTGATAAACCAAACATGTAAATTAAAACTAAATCGTCGTAAATTCGTCGTAGTTTTACGATGATGTTACGACGTAAATAGTGACATCGGTATCACGACGATTTCACGTCGACTCTGAGAATTTGGTAAAACACGGTTTCTTATAGGTAACCTAATTATTTACATCAAATATTTTCGACGTAATTTCGTCGTATATTCGATGTAAAATCGTTGTAATGCTATTCGATGTAAAACCGTTGTAAATTTTCGTTGCAAATCTGTTGGTAATTTCTAGAAAATTTCTATAAATACCTTCCACACCTTCAATGGTAACTCAAAAAAAAAAATACACACTAAATATATACATATCCACGTTTCCTTGGGTTCTTTTGCTGATCATTGTGTTCCCACTTCTTGATGATCTTGCCAACAAAGAATCATGTGGGATCTTGTTTTCATGTAAAGACAGTTTTCATTACTACCATAGGTGAATGATTCATAGAATTGGACATCTATGTAATTAAATCGTAATATAAGGATGTCCAATTCTATGTATCTTTCACTTATGGTAGTTGGTCTTTATGAATGTAGAAAACTAGACCCCCAGAGTTCTTTGTTGGCCAGATCATCAGAAGTGGGAATACAACGGCCTGCTCCTTAACCCAAGACGACATTACGACGATATTACGTTGTAATATCAACGTAATATGCAGAAGCCATATTCGTCGTAATATCGATGTAAAGTTACATCGATATTACGACGATTTATATTGTCGTCGTAATGTCGTCGTAAAATGGTCGTAATTTTACATCGAAATTACGACGACATATATTTACGACGATTTTACATCGAACACATATTTCATCTTAATGTCGTCGTAATGTCGATGTAAAGTTACATCGATTTAAAACGGTCGTAAATTTTTGTTGGAAATTGACAGTTTTCTTGTAGTGTAAGGATGAAATCTAGAGTGCATATCTTCCCTTATCTGCATATAGGGTAAATATTAGAGACTCAACGTCTTGGATACTATATATACTAGGTTTAAGAGTCAATTTAGTGCTGGCCGAAATATTAAGAGAAAGGAGAAGAAAGTGAGTTTTCGGTCTCGGTTGGAGAGCACGAGTCTGCTCGGTGACACACATAATTTGTGTGTAAGACAGTTTGGTTTGTAAATTGTGACTATATATCAAGGAGGAAATTAGTAAGTAGAACCTAGAGTTTCTAGTCCTTGGATCTAAGTTAGAGACGTGTGTGTCTCGTTGATAGATAGAGATAGATTGGTGTCGAACTAAGGGGTGTCTTAGTGTCGAGTAATTCCATTAGGCAAGGTCTTGGTGTAAGATTGTCTAAAGAATCTATTGTGAATAAAGTGAGGTCGTAGGCACGTTGCCGTACCTCGTATAACTGTGTGTGTGCTCATATTCTCGTTCTTACAATTGGTATTAGAGCGGGACACCTAGCCGAAGGAGTACGCTTCGAACACATGTGAGATCCTGAGAAGAGAATATGACGACCTCTACACAACTAATCGCTGTTCATAATCCTTTGTCGTTAGATGATACAAATTACGGGTATTGGAAAGTGAGATTGAGGGCCAATATACGTGGAATCGATGAAGAGGCTTGGACAGCTATTGAGTATGGTTGGGAAGAACCATGTGTGACATCGGAAGATGAAGTGAAGACAATTAAATCCAAGACAAGGTGGACTGCAACAGAGAAAAAGCTATCAAAATTTAATTGGAAGGCGTTGAACGCAATCTTCACTTCAGTGGATCAAAAAAATTTTGAACTGATACAAGGATGTGAATCAGCTAAGGAGGCATGGTATATACTACAAAATGCTTTTGAGGGTACATCAAACGTTAGGAGAACAAGGTTGAATTTGCTGGCATCACAGTTCGAAAACATACGAATGAGTGACGATGAGAAGATATCAGAATTCAGTGCCAAGCTCAGAATTTTGGTTTGGTTTTTTTTGTAGGTTCGGTCGTGATAACGGAGTTTTGACTCGGAGGATCTCAAAATTTTTGAAACACAAATATGATGGGCCTTTCTATAGTTGGATGAGAGTGCCCGATCCGGTTAAAGAACGATATTTCATCGATTTTGCGGTAAAATTTATATATTTTCATAATCTACATATACTTCATACTATATATAAGTTTACTAATTGATTTAATTTGTTGTCTAGCATTCCCACACTTGGGATTCGGTTATCACTCCGCTTGTGAGAGATGAGTTTGAGCTCGTTTGTCTTGGACGAATGAAAGGAATGGTGAGTCAAGTGAGGACGAGCAAGAAAAGACCAAGATGGATTCTGTCCGATGATTTGTAGACAACAATGTGCCAATATTGGGAGATGGAGGAGGCACAAGATGGAATGTCATCTATTGCAAAGAACTCGCAACCCCACATACACTTGACGGGCCAAAAATCATATTTACAAATTCAATAAGAAATGGTAATTTAAATTTAAATTCTATATTTACGTAATTTAAAATTTTATTATTCCTTTTGATTAACTAATTTTTCGTTTAGGAAGAAGAATTGGGAAGACTGGTGTCCATTGGAGAAGTGTTTATTAGGGTGCATACGAAAGCAGACGAGACGTTTGTGGATGATAAGGCGCGACAAATATGTGAAACTTATGAGAAGAGCTTACAATATAGGTTGGAACAGATTCTGGTGGATCCTTCCGAGGTCTCAGATGGTGCTACACATCGTCCTGAACTCACCGAAGATGAAAAGAATGCAATATTCATTCAGGTAAATAATTTAATTAGGTTTTTTTTTTATAAATTCTCAGATGGTGTTATGAATGCAATATCCATAATTTTGTTTGTCTTTCGTTTTAGTCCACTCTTACAGATGAGAGGGGCCGCCCTTATGGACTCGGTAGTCTTCAACGCATTCACGGCAAAGGAGTGGGCTCCACCCTCGTCCGACGGCCGGTGCGCTAGTCCGGGAGTTCGTAAGACTTGTTTACTGACACTGCAATCACCACGTGATATTTACCCGTGTTTTGTCTTCACTCACACGGTACCGCCAATCACTTCCCGATAGATCACCCATCATTAAATTGCTCCAGTTCAAGCACGCTTAACTCTGGAGTTCTCTCTGGACAAGTGCCCGAAAAGATAAGTGCACTTTGGTGACATAGGTAGCCAAATCAATTCTTATAAGCCACTCCGCATATACCAGAAATCGGGATGTTACAATCACCCCCACTCAAAGTGCGCAACGAGGACGTTGCGCACCAGAACCGTTACCCTTGACGGTGTTAGCCCACATGACTTCACACACGTTTTTTGGGTTCGGCTCTAATACCACTTATAACGCCCCGACCGCCCCTATATGTGGGCCCCATGCCCTCTCTTGGCCCGTGGGCCCCATCCTCGTCCGACGGCCGGTGCGCTAGTATGGGAGGCTCGTAAGACTTGTTTACTGACCCTGCAATCACCACATGATCTTTCCCCGTGTTTTGTCCTCACTCGCACGGTACCGTGAATCACTTCCCGGTAGGCACCCATCATTATATTTCTCCAGCTCAAACATGCTTAACTCTGGAGTTCTCTTTGGACAAGTGACCGAAAAGATAAGTGCATTTTGGTGACATAGGTAGCCAAATCAATTTTTATAAACCTCTCCGCATATAGCAGAAATCGGGATGTTACACACAATAAAGATGCTCCTTGGCTATTTGCAGTCCACGGATCCAGGATTAGCGGCATATATGGCTGCAAATCCTCCGCGAGTTACGACGGCGTCCCATACTACACCTTCTACATCGGCCACAACTACTTCTGAACCCGCAACGTCTTCTCATCCTAACTAAATCTGTTTTATTTCTACTTTTTGTGTTATAGAAAACCGTTTTATTTTGTAAATAATTACTAGAATCGGCTTTTGTATAACTAGAATCTTCTTATGTTAACTAGTATAATTTATAAATAAAATTTATTAATTATCAATTTTTATAAATTTAATTATAAATAAAATATTAATTAGAGTCGAAACATCTTTGTTTTTCAAAAGAAACATATCCCATGGAGAAAAAATCTGGAACTTGCCCGACGGGATGCTATAGAATGGATGAATAATGAAGATTATGTTGCTCTTCACCAGAATATAAATACTCAGGTTAATGGCTTCTCTGTTGAAATCAATTCACATTGGCAAGCTCCGCAAGAAGAATGGCTAAAGTGCAATTATGATGGTTCCGTTTATGACGTCAATATACCCGGAAAAGCTGGTTGGATTATTCGAGATTCAAAAGGCGATCATGGATCAGGTCAAGCTGGTTCCGTTTATCATGGATCAGGTCAAGCACGAGGTCGAGTTGTGCGTAATGCACTTGAAGGCGAACTACATGCATTGATCATAGCTATGCAATATTGTTGGGATAAGGGCTATCGTAAGGTTGAATTCGAAGGAGATAATAAAGCTTTAATGGCACTGATGCAAGGCACGAAACAGAATTTTGGAATCTACAATTGGATCCGAGAAGCACGACAATGACATAGTAAATTCGAGAAGGTCCGGTTTCTATGGGTTAACCAAAATTTTAACAAACCAGCAGACTTATTAGCGAAACAAGCTATTCCATTTAACATGGATTTTTATTTTCATAATTATGTACCCTATGTAATCATTAATGCCCTGCACAATGACTTTGTATCTTTCTTCAATTAATAAAATTTAGATGTTAAAAAACAAAACAAAAATATTAAATTATTTCGGATTTTATAAAACATTGCGACTAATTTCCGACTACTAAGATATCAGTAGTCACTCTTTAGTAGCAATATTTTCGTGACTACTTTCAGACAAAACTAAGCAATCACAATATTTGCGACTATTTTGTGACTAACCATTTGCTACTCATCAAATAGGAAGTTGCTAACCAGTCGCAAATATTTGCGACGATTATGTAACTCGAACTATTTGTACATTTGCTATTAATAACTTAAGTCGCAAAAGAGTGGCGCATTTTGCGACTCTTTTGTGACTAGTTGTGACATTGCCTCCAATTTTGGGGTCTTGAAAAAGTCGTAAAAATGGACTCTTAAATTAGTCGCAATAATTTTTGCGACTAAGCTGCTACTTATTTTGCGATTAATTTGCATCTTAAAACACGGGGCTTAAAACATTTTGCGATTGCATTGTAGTCGCACTTTGTAGTCGCGAAATCCGACTATTGCTTTAATCGCATATTCGTCGTTCTTTTACGACAGATTTGCAACGCACTCAATTTGCGACTAAGACTTTGCGACGATATTACGCAGTCGCATTATAGTCTTAAATTAGGAATATGCGACTATAATAAAACAAACATTACAGTGGTAAAATCGCTGTTTTCTTGTAATGATAGTACAGTCTTGGACTCGTATTAAGCACTATCAAGGTTTTTCTACATTTTCATTTTTCATCGTTGTGATTTTTACTATAGTCGTATTCAAAAGTTCATTGAATATATATGTATAATTCTATATGAATACAACACATTGGATCCGATCAACACATGTTTTGACTAGAAAATATGGACTTAATTAACCGTTTAAATATTTGACAATCTTGATTTTTTCCAAAGTTAAAAATGATTGATTGAATATTTGTTGGAAGAAAAGATACTTTGGATGAATTTGTCTACAACAAAGGTCATATATATATATATTAGTTGAATACTGAATAATCATCTATTTGAAAACCAAAAATGATATAATTTTTTATTGAATTGTTTATTGTGAAGTTCACACTTATAAACGTTTAAATATTATACAGATTTCACATGGCAATATATATTCAAGAATAAATTATCGGAAAATTCTCCTTTTTCTCTATATACACATGTACATATGGATCGACTAAAATCTATAAAAAAATATTGAACGAAAACAAGAATCGGGTCGACTGAACTAAACCGAAGAGCCAAAAAAGGCCGAGAACCAAACAACAAGGTCAGCTGAAATCGACCTTCGATCCAAGAAAAGTTAACCGCGACTTCGGAAAGGTCGACCCAAAACCGCGGCCACTGTTGATCCAAATGATTACCGAGGAGATTATAATGTTTTATTATAGAGTAATGTGAAAAGGGGGTGAGATTTTCGTAAATAGAAGGGAGATAGCTTTGCAAGGAGTAGATCGGGGTTTATAAAAGGTAGGTCGGGTGTAAGTGATGAACAGGTCGGGGACCGTATTATTTGTATTTATGGTTGAAACATGACAAATTATTTAGACTTTCGAACTAGTTCCAAAAGGAATCCAGTTCGGGGTTCTAAATAATGATGTTACAACAGTGTAGAGAGATAGAGAGAGAGAGAGAGAGAGTAATGTGCGAGCCAGAGCAATAAATTCGGATCCCCCTCATAAATGCAGGCCAAGGGGTATTTATAGCAGGGGTATTGATATATCATGGTTTTTACCCCATTTAAGCCATGATATAAGTCCGTTTTATAAAGTATTCCTACTATTTTGTAGTGCTTTAGAGTCTTTTACAGGTTTTAACACGTTTGGAGCATAATTGGAGAAATTGGAGCTTTCTGGAGCATTTTGGATCAAAGCTGAAGTTCGTGTAGCTGAGTACCCGATTTGAAGCATCAGTGTCGATCGATACTGCCTAGTCTCGGTCGATACTCATCGCAGCAGACACGACCCGCGACTTTAATGAAGAGTTGAAGAATTGCAAAATTGCCCAGAAGTCTCTATTATTTACAAGAAACCCCAAAACGTGATTTAGGTTATTTATTAGGATTTTACAGCCACTTTGTTGGCTACGCTTTATTTTTATTCTGGATTTGTTTGAGAGCTTTTGAAGGGAGACAAGTCTGAAACTCTGTTCGTCCGAGAGAAGATTTCGAACCCTCTTGTTACTCTTTCTTATTTTCTATTGAGTATTTATTCAAACATGTTTATTGCTTCAATTTCCATGCCTGAGTAGATCTCTTGTTAGGTTTAGAGATTCTCATAAGGGATTTCTTTGAATGCTAGGTTGATTAGTTGTTTAAGGTTCATAATCTGAATTAGTTCTTCGCCTTAGGTTGTTCTCAAAGCTAATTCTGGATTGATCACCTAGAACTTAGATCTTAGGTTAATCTGATAGAACCTAGGGTGAGCAAATTAATTATTTGCAAAGAGATTTGGTTTAGTTGATTTGTGAACATAGCAAACTCGATATTAAAGCTGATTTATTCTTAGGAATTTGCAAAGAGATTTGGGATTCTGAAGTTTAGATTTAGATAATTCTCGCAACGACAGTTGGTTAATTATACTTTAGTGATTTGAGTTCAAGAACCGTGCGTAACCTGAACCATGATTAGTTAGTTTATCTGCATTCATTGATTTCCTGAGAAATATCCCTGAACCTATCTCTCTCCCATCGAATTACAACTCGTTTACTGTTTATTGTTTTTTTGTTTCATCTAAATTGCTTAGCTTGATTCGATACTATACAATCTATTGTGCGATTCCTCTGAGTTCTTGTGTTCGACCCCTGAATACTGCAGCAACTGCTTAGTACTTTTTAGGGTATTAATTTGAGCATATCAAATTTGGCGCCGTTGCCGGGGACTCAATTTCGCCATTAGATTTTAGCTGTCGAGTTTTGACTAAGTTCGTCGGTATCGATCGATACTAATTAGTGTCGGTCGATACTCGTCGTTTTATTTTGTTGATATCGATCGACGCCACCCAGTGTCGGTCGATACTCATCACGATTTTTGATTACTTACGTTCCTAACTTTTGTGTTTCAGGTGCATGCCTAATCGCGAAACTTGAGGGAACAAGAGCACTCCGCTAGTTAATCTGTCGTTAGAGAAGCTAGCACGTTTGGAACGCACAAACAGAAAGGCAAAGCAAACATCATGGATGAACAACCCAGTAGTAGTAAGACCTGATGAAGCTGGGGTTTTGAGAGACCAAGAGGGTCAAGTGTGCAATGAGAGAGGGCATCGACTTGATGAAGCTGGAGACGTCATTGTCCCTCCTGTTGTTGTTGGTGAGATTGTCGCGCCAGCTGCGTGTGCCAACGTTGGGAATGCTGCGATTGATCGAGGTAGAATGCTTGGTGAGCACAACAGACCTGATCAGTTCTATGCCAATCAAGCTGCGATTCGCATCCCAACTTTTCAGAGGAATGACTTTGAGCTGAAACCTGCATACTACGTTCTTGTGAGTCAGAATCCTTTCCATGGCCTATCTCATGAACACCCCATGGATCATATCGAGAGGTTCAAGGATTTGGTCACTGGTATGAAGTACAATGTAGTGCCCAATGAGTTCCTTTTCTGCAAACTTTTCCCATACTATCTTAGTGGGGATGCTGCTTATTAGCTGAAACAGTTGGCACCTGATTCGCTAACTACATGGGATGAGACGAAGAAAGCATTCCTGAACAATTTCTATGATGATGCGAGATCCGAGGAGCTCAGGAACAAGATCTCTCAATTTTCTCAAGGTCCGACAGAGGCATTCAAGGCTGCTTGGATTCATTTAAAGTCATATCAGAGAGATTGTCCGCATCATGGGTTCACTCAAGTTCAGCTGTTGGGTACTTTCTACAGAGGGATCGATTGGAGGTACCATATGGGTTTGGATGCTGCGCGTAATGGGAACTTCAACACCAGGTATCCGGTTGATGCGGTTGTGCTGATTGAGAACTTGGCGTCTAGTAATAGCACCAAGAATGCTGATTTCAAGCGGAAGAAGCAGGCTGGAGAAGTTGATGGATCGCAGATTGCTGAAGTTCAGGCCAAGCTGGATTTCCTGATCGAGAAGTCGAAGAAAGCTGTACACTTTGATGATGAGGTCGTAAATGTGGAAGAAGATGAAGTGGAGGATGTTAAATACGTTGGTGGTTCTGGTTTCCAGGGTCAGCGATTTGGGTACAACAACAACCGAAACTTCAACAACAACACTCAGCAAGGTGGGTACAAGTTTGAGGGAAACCAATCTGGTTCTGGAACAAACAATTCGCTCAGAAACCACTCCAGAGCAGCGATTTCACTCGTAATTATGGAAACTCTTGGTACCAACCCATCTCTCCAAAATCCACAGAGAGTAAGATGGAATCCATGATGGAACAAATTCTTCAGGGATAGCAGAAGTTGCAAGTGGATTTCAATGGGAAGTTTGACTCTCTGTACATTGATCTGAATGGGAAAATTGAGGCTATCAATCTGACTCAGAGGAAGCTGGAAACTCAGGTTGCTCAGACTGCAGCAGCTGTGAAGAGGCAGGAAGGTTTTCTTCCAGGGAAAACTGAGAATCCAAGGGCACACATCAATGCCATCACCTTGAGGAGTGGAAACGATGTGATTACAGGAGTGAAGAACATCACAATTGCAGAGAATCC
This sequence comes from Eutrema japonicum, assembly GCA_030161315.1. Taxonomy (NCBI): domain Eukaryota; kingdom Viridiplantae; phylum Streptophyta; class Magnoliopsida; order Brassicales; family Brassicaceae; genus Eutrema; species Eutrema japonicum. Next base: position 21,579,590 of record BSQW01000008.1, read on the forward strand.
CGTCGATCTTGCTGAAGATGACGATTGGGATTCTGGAAACCACCATGTATCGATCGATACCAGCCAGTGTCGATCGACACCCGTCCAGACACCTGCACGAGGGAATCCAAAATCCCGTGTATCGATCGATACTCCTTCTCTATCGGTCGATACTGAGGCGCAGGTCGAGAAGGAACCAAAGATTGTCAAGGAGAGGGTGTACAAACCCAAAATACTTTATCCTATGCCTCCTAAGATGACAAAGAAGGAATGGGAGGACGCCAGATGCAATACTATGTTGGATAAGTTAGTTGTGGAGCTTCCTTTTGTTGATGCTATTAAGACTTCTCCAGCTTTCATGAGGTATGTGAAGAAGATGGTGTCTAGAAATGTGAACCTTGAGGAAGGTGTCATTATGATTACAGCTGAGTGCAGTACGATTCTACTCAACAAAATTCCCAAGAACCTACCAGACCCAGGAAGTTTTGTCTTGGATTGCACTATCTTCACAGAGAGATTCGAGCGTTCTCTCTGCGATATTGAGTCGAGTGTGAACCTCATGCCACACTCAGTTGCTACGCGGATGGGAATGACAGATTTCCAATGTACAAGGATTTCGCTGGTACTTGCTGATCGCTCAGTGCGACTTCCAGAGGGACTACTCGAAGACGTCCCAATCAAGATTGGGAATTGATTGATCCCAACAGATTTCATCATCTTGAAGTATGATGCTGAGCCTAAGGATCCTCTTATCCTGGGCAGACCATTCCTTGCAACTGCTGGGGCCCTGATCGATTGCAATAATGGACAGATAGCTCTCAACATCGGTGATTTGGTAATGTCCTTTAACATGGAAAAGATGATGAAGAGACCAACCATCGATGGGCAGACATTCTATGTGGACACCTTCAGTGACATAGCAGAGGAGTACTTCCTGGAGATGCACCCTGAAGATCCACTGGAGATAGCACTGGTGTACCCTGATGTCTCAAAAAAGCTGCTTGGAGATGTGGCTGCTGGATACGCCAAGATGCTCGATCTGACTGATGCAGTATCGATAGATACCAGACGTGTGCGATAGAGGAGTTGGCCGAAACTCCTAAGAACACTGGTGAGCTTGGTGATTGGAGTGAGGAGAAAGCTCCTAAGATTGAACTCAAGCCACTCCTAGCCGCATTGAGGTATGCTTTTCTTGGTCCTAATTCCACATACCCTGTGATTGTTAATGCTTCTTTGAACAACGCATAGATTACCTTACTGCTGAGTAAGCTGCGCAAGTATCGCAAAGCTCTTGGCTATTCTCTTGATGATATTTCAAGTATAGCACCAGACTTGTGCATGCATCGGATTCACATGGAGTATGAATCAAAGTCTTCAATTGAATGCCAGAGGAGGCTGAATCCGAACCTGAAGGAAGTGGTCAGGAAGGAAGTGATGAAGCTATTGGAAGCAGGGATTATCTATGCTATTTTTGATAGTTCTTGGGTTAGTCCAGTTCACGTTGTGCCTAAGAAAGGAGGCATAACTGTGATGAAAAACGAGAAGGATGAGCTGATCCCTACAAGGACAATCACTAGTCACATGATGTGTATTGACTACAGGAAGCTGAATGCGGCTACAAGGAAGGATCATTTCCCATTGCCATTCATTGACCAGATGCTGGAGAGGTTAGCAAGTCACCCATACTACTGTTTTCTCGATGGGTACTCAGGCTTTTTCCAGATTCCTATACATTCAGAGGACCAGGAAAAGACGACATTTACATGTCCTTATGGCACATTCGCCTACATAAGAATGCCATTTAGATTATGTAACGCTCCAGCGACCTTTAAGCGATGCATGATGTCGATTTTCACAGACATGACTGAGGAGTTTATGGAGGTGCTCATGGATGACTTTTCAGTGTATGGATCGTCATTCAAGGATTGTCTGGATAACTTTTGCAAGGTGCTTCAACGATGCGAAGAGAAACACTTGGTTCTTAATTGGGTAAAGTGCCACTTCATGGTACAGGATGGCATTGTTCTTGGGCACAAGGTTTCTAAGGCAGGGATCGAAGTTGACAAAGCTAAGATTCAGGTCATGACGAGCCTGCAACCTGCACGATCTGTTTTTGAGATACGAAGCTTCCTTGGTCATGCTGGGTTTTACAGGAGGTTCATCAAGGATTTCTCTAAACTTGCACGCCCACTCACAGCCCTGTTATGTAAGGAAGTCAAATTTGATATCACATCTGATTGCCTTGCAGCCTTCGAGGAGATTAAGAAGGCATTGGTGAGTGATCCTATTGTCCAACCACCTGATTGGAGTTTACCTTTTGAGGTTATGTGCGATGCGAGTGATTTTGCTGTTGGAGCTGTGTTGGGTCAGAGGAAAGACAAAAAGCTCCATGCTATTTATTATGCCAGCAGGACGTTGGATGATGCTCAGCGAAATTATAGCACCACTGAGAAGGAGTTACTTGCAGTTGTTTTCTCTTTTGAGAAATTCGGACCTACTTGATTGGGAGCAAGGTTATTGTTCACACAGACCATGCTGCTCTCAAGTACCTGCTGAAGAACAAGGACCTCAAACCTCGTCTATGTCGATGGGTACTTTTGCTCCAAGGGTTTGATATCGAGATCAAAGACAAGAAAGGAGTTGAGAATGGCGTTGCTGACCACTTATCGCGATTAAAGGTCAATGAAGTCGTACCTATTGATGATTTCTTGCCAGAGGAGGGTATTTACTTCATTGAAGCTCAGCTTCCAGACGTTTGTTCCGAAAATCTGCAATTTTCACGAGTGCAGACCTTTAGTATCGATCGATACTCACCTAGTATCGGTCGATACCAAACGCGATTTGGACCTGTTTTGCCTGCAGAGCACTTCGACTCTTATAATGCCTATCTAGCTGCTGTATCTAGTCCTGCACGACCATGGTACACAGACATTGCCAACTACCTTGCTGTAGAGACTGAGCCAAAACATCCCACAAAGTATGCGAGGAAGAAGTTTATGCGCGAGATGAGGAGATTCTTCTGGGATGAGCCTTACTTATACAAACACTGCTCAGATGGTATCTACAGAAGATGTGTTGCAGAGTCTGAGGTGCCTGCGATTCTTTTTCATTGTCATGGGTCTGAGTATGCAGGACACTTTGCTACTTTCAAGACAGTGTCCAAAGTTCTTCAAGCAAGCTTCTGGTGGCCTACTATGTTCAGAGATGCGCATGCCTATCATTTTACCACGATTTGGAGTGCCGCGTATTGTAATAAGTGATGGTGGCAGCCACTTTATTAATAAAGTTTTTGAGAAGTTGCTGAAGAAGCATTGTGTTAATCATCGTGTGGCTACTCCATATCACCCTCAAACCAGTGGGCAAGTAGAGGTCTCCAACAAGCAAATCAAGGAGTTTTAGAGAAGACAGTGGGTACTTCGAGGAAGGATTGGTCTACGAAGCTGGATGACGCGCTATGGGCCTACAGAACTGCTTTCAAGACACCGCTGGGTACTACACCATTTCACTTGCTGTGTGGGAAAGCATGTTACCTTCCGGTGGAGATCGAGCACAAGGCAGCGTGGGCGACGAAGTTGCTGAACTTCAACATCAAGCCTGCTGCTGAGAGGAGATTGATTCAGCTGAACGAGGTGGATGAGATTAGGCACCACGCCTACGAGAACTCGAAGCTGTACAAGGAGAGAACTAAGGCCTATCATGATAAAAAGATCATCTCTAGACATTTCGAGCCGAACGACCAGGTACTTCTGTATAACTCTCGTTTGCAATAGTTTCCTGGTAAACTGCGGTCTCGTTGGTCAGGTCCCTTCACAATCAAGGAGGTCAGACCACATGGTGCCGTCATGCTGATTAGTCCTACAGGCGATGAATATACTGTCAATGGACAGAGGGTGAAACACTATTGGGCGAAAGCCGAGATTCCAATAGGGTAGATAATGCCTCTGGATTATGCACCCACAGCCTGAATGGCGTTACAATCAAGCTAATGACGTTAAACGAGCGCTTGGTGGGAGGCAACCCACTGGTGAGTCTGTTTTGAGTCTTTTTATTTTTATTTTTTGTTTTGTGTTTGTGTTTGTGTCAGGATAAACAAGGAGCAAAAACACGAAATCGCCTGGGCATCAATCGATACCCCATTGGTATCGGTCGACACCCTACGCGAATGAGAAGGTTCACCGTATCGACTTAAGCTTGGTATCGCTCGATACCAGGCCGTGTGTCGGTCGATACTCGATGTTCCAGCACGGTAACTTCTTCTTTTTCTTCATTCTATTCTGTTCTTTTGTTTTCTTTCACCAACCTTAGGCTAGATAACACTGGGGACAGTGTTGTTCAAGTCTGGGGGAGGTAGTCGCTGACTTTGTTTTTGTTTTTCTTAGAGTCAGTCGTTCTTGAGTCAAAATTTGTTTTATTTAGTCAAAACTTTGTTGGAGACTGTGATCTTTTTCTTGAATCTTTTGATCTGACCTTGCTTCTAAATGACCATTGTTACAGAATCAGTTCTAGATCGACTAATGAAAAATCCAAAGGCTGACCAGTTAACTAGAAGACACTCATGTTTCCAGCTAAGTTCTTTAAAGCCTGAGCCAAATTTTTGCACTTCATCGATGTGGTTAGTATCCATAGAGCTTGATTCATCATTCGTATCTGACAAAGGAACTCACGTGTTTAAAATAATGGTATTTCTGTCCCTGTTACAATTTAATAAGATGCATTAAAAGATGAAATGATTTTCTTCTGAGTAGAGGGTTATGAAAATTTCCTGCGATCCCAATATTCTACTTCAGAGGAAATGATCACACAAACGTGGAAGCGAGGTTAGGAAAATTTCTTGTGATACCATTATTCGCCTACACCTTTGATTACTTTTGAGGGAAGAACCGGGGATTTGGTGGCAAACACCATCAATACTCGCGTCTTGAACCTTAATATTTACATGCAAGAGACATAATAAGAAATAAGTCCGGGGGAGAGAAATAATACCGGAAAGTGTGAAAAAGGGTGGTTCCTTATCGTGATATTATATGGGAAAGAATCTAGAATGTTCTTGGCATTAATCACAGTGATGAAACTGGCGAGGAAGGCTTGATTGAACGATGCTGTGAAATAATGTGTGTAGTCTGGGAAGCTGAGAATGTGTACGGAGAAGTACATGGTGGTTAGCTCAAATGCTGGCTAGGTGACATTTGGGTGCTTGGGAAAAGGGTCATTGCAACGTTTCAAAAACAGGTGAGTCTCTATTTTTTTCAAACCTCTTTCTCTGGTTTAGTCTTCTATTTGCTTGAGGGCAAGCAAAGGCTAAGTCTGGGGGAGTTGATATTTTATGGTTTTTACCCCGTTTAAGCCATGATATAAGTCCGTTTTATAGAGTATTCCTACTATTTTGTAGTGCTTTAGAGTCTTTTACAGGTTTTAGCACGTTTGGAGCATAATTGGAGAAATTGGAGCTTTCTGGAGCATTTTGGATCAATGCTGAAGTTCGTGTAGCTGAGTACCCGATTTGAAGCACCAGTGTCGATCGATACTGCCTAGTATCGGTCGATACTCATCACAGCAGACACGACCCGCGACTTTAATGAAGAGTTGAAGAATTTCAAAATTGCCCAGAGGTCTCTATTATTTACAAGAAGCCCCAAAACGTGATTTAGGTTATTTATTAGGATTTTACAGCTACTTTGCTGGCTACGCTTTATTTTTATTCTGGATTTGTGAGAGAGCTTTTGAAGGAAGACAAGTTTGAAACTCTGTTCGTCCGAGAGAAGATTTCGAACCCTCTTGTTACTCTTTCTTATTTTCTATTGAGTATTTATTCAAACATGTTTATTGCTTCAATTTCCATGTCTGAATAGATCTCTTGTTAGGTTTAGGGATTATCATAAGGGATTTCTTTGAATGCTAGGTTGAGTAGTTGTTTAAGGTTCATAATATGAATTAGTTATTCGCTTTAGGTTGTTATGAAAGCTAATTCTGGATTGATCACCTAGAACTTAGATCTTAGGTTAATCTGATAGAACCTAGGGTGAGCAAATTAATTATTTGCAAAGAGATTTGGTTTAGTTGATTTGTGAACATATCAAACTCGATATTAAAGCTGATTTATTCTTAGGAATTTTCAAAGAGATTTGGGATTCTAAAGTTTAGATTTAGATAATTCTCGCAACGACAGTTGGTTAATTATACTTTACTGATTTGAGTTCAAGAACCGTGCGTAACCTGAACCCTGATTAGTTAGTTTATCTGCATTCATTGATTTCCTGAGAAATATCCCTGAACCTATCTCTCTCCCATCGAATTACAACTCGTTTACTGTTTATCGTTTTTTTGTTTCATCTAAATTGCTTAGCTTGATTCGATACTACACAATCTCTTGTGCGATTTCTCTGAGTTCTTGTGTTCGACCCCTGAATACTGCAGGAACTACTTAGTACTTTTTAGGGTATTAATTTGAGCATATCAGGTGTGATTCCTACTCCCGTGATTCCGGGATGACGTGGCGCCTTGAGCACTTTCCGCGGGTAAGGTGCCTTGAGACGTGCATTCCAGCTTCCGCGGTAGATAGGCTATGATGAGTTTGCCGCTAAACTGCTACGTAGGTAGGGTACTATTCCGCGAGCTGCTCTCCACGTGTCATCTTCTTCTTTGGTCCCTCTGCGCAGAGTTGGTGAGATGTCAGCGCGAGCTCGGTGCGCACTGTGCAGCGAGCTGTCCTCCACGTATCACTTTCTCCCTTGGTCCCTCTGCGCAGAGTTGGTGGGATGTCAGCGCGAGCTCGGTGGGTCCCTGCGTCGACTTTGGCTGGGCTTGGATTTGATGGGCTTTATTTGCTGAGATGGGCCTAGCTAATTGGGGGTGCTAAACCCACGTCCAACAATTCTCCCCCCCCCCCAGTTCGGTGTCAGGAGGCGTGGTGAATGCATCGAATTTTGACTTTTTGTTAGTTCTGCGCATCTCAAGTCGGTCCTCAAGATTTTAGGGTTTATTATGGAGATCGGTTGGGCGGGAACAATCGATCACACGTGTCGGTTCCTCCGCTGAGACTGGGGAATTATTGCGCGTGTCAGCCACGCGGGGAAGTGTAAAAGACGTTTACACATTCTCCGAAGCGACCCTCTACTTTTTGCGCGTGGATACCGAAGCGACGTCATCATTATGGTTTCGGTAATCCCGCCTCTTCGCCACGTGTCAAGCCGTCGCTTCGTCTTCTCCACCTTCTTCTATTTAAACCCTTCTCCCTCCTTCGGGTAAACTTTTATGCGCATAAACTCAAGGTAATTCTCTTCTTTTTGTCTCTGCCTTTTCAGAATTTTTTGTTTGTGCCATTTCTCGAGCTTTCTCTTTCAACCCCGGGTTGGGTTATCGGAAGTTTTCCTCTTTTTGCGATGGCGTCAATATTTTAGAGAATCAGGGCCGATTCCAGTGGTGAATCGGCGTCTCGTGGTGACTGCGAGGATTCTCCGGCAGAAATCTCTTCCCCCCACGACGGTTCAGAACATACTTCCTCGCCGGGTCGTGGCGATAAAGACGGGGCGCAGGCTGCTCCATCAATTTCGGGGGATGTTCCGTTGATTTATTGGGGCTCGCCGAGAGAGGCCGGTGGTTGGGAGATCTTCTTCCGGTGGTCGCGTCGTTAATCTGACTTGACGGGGAGGTGGACGAAGTGGAGGAGTTCGGAAACATAGGGCCCCGAAGCCTCCCCTAGTTTCCTACGATCTGGGTGGCTCACCAACTTGGAGCACTGAGGAGTCGCTTGCGAGATTGGCGTTAGAGTGCGGATTTCCCCGATCTACCGAGCTCCGACTTCCCAAGTCGGTGGAACGTCAATGGAATCCTCCAGAAAGTTTCGTCTGCCTGTACGAGAGTTTCTTCCCGAAGTGCGGGCTGCGTCTCCCTCTTCCCGACCTGTTCGTCTCGTACATCAAGAGACGGGGGTTGGCCTTCTCCCAGATATGCCCGTCCACGATTCACGGCATGGTTGTGATGCTGACTCTTGGGTGGGAGTGCAATATGGTGGTGACTCCCCGTATGTTCGGGGATCTCACTTATCAGAAGGGGAATTTTGCGTATCCGCGAACGTACTATGCCTCCTTCAAGCCCAAGGTGGATCTTATCAAAGATAAGCTGAGCAAGGTCGACCATTGGTCTCGCAGCTACTTCTTTGTCCGTGCTACCGCGGTGGTCGGCATTGACCCGACGGGGAGATACACCCGGGGCTGGAATTTTTCTCCGGGTAGGGATTTGTAGATCGGGTTTCATGTTTTCTTTTTTATTCTAACTATCGACGTGGTTTCGCTTTCAGGTCCGCATACTGCCGGTATCAAGCTATCTGAATACGGTGGTATTCGAGCTGTACTCAGGTCGGTGCATCCAAGAGATTGGAAGTCCTTCACGCCGGAAAGAGTTTGAGCCGCGATGTCTGGTAGGTCGTCGCTCTTTTTTTTTTTTTTTTTTTTTTTTTTTACCGAACTAATGGTTTGTCGTGAACAGGTCGTTCAAGATTTGCCATTCTGTAGTACGCCGACTCGTTAGTTGCGCATCCGTCTCTGTCTTCGGAGGACCCAGCTCGGCAAAACCCGCAGCAGGCTGGTGGGTCCCCGCCCGTTCCCAAGAAGAGGGCGGGTGATGGTAAGGGAAAGAAAGTTGCCAAGAAGAGGAAGACCGATGGGGCGGAGTCCTCCTCCATTGGTCGGGATGACGGTCAGGCCGGCGTGTCTAGCGGGCAGCCGCCCGTTGGGGTGGAGTCCTCGTCCATAGGCCGAGAGGACGTGATGCCGACTCGAGAGACCGAGTTGCCTGAAGGTCCCGTTGGCGGGGAATCTGGCGCGCATAGGCCCGATGTAGCTGGGGTCCGGTAGACCGAGGTGCCTCCTGGTCAAGAGGTTGTTGCCTCCGGAGACCAGGGGGAGGACGTGGTCGTAGAGCGGGTGTCGGGCGAGCCCGAAGTCGTTGAGGTTAGCGACGAGGCCAAGGAGTCTGAGGCCAAGGATGTGCCTGAGGTACCCAGTGGTGATGGCACTGGCGTCGCGGGGGGTGGCGACGAGGAAGCCGTAGATCATAGCTTCGACCTCAGCTATGAGTGCCGTGACGCGCCCCTTGTAGCGGACAAAGCCGCGTGTGCCAACCTTTTCTTTGCGGTCGCCCTTGGGAGGAGGCCCCTTCTCTGCCCGGTCTCAGAAATGGTGGAGTCTGATGCCTTTCAGAGTACTTCCCGCTCTCTAGTCCGGGTGAGTTTTGCTTGAGACCGGGTTTTTTTTTTTTTTGCTTGTTTATATAGATTTTTTTTATTTTTTCAGACGATGGTCAACTTGGCCACCCTTGGTGAGAGGTACGAGCGGCAGGTGGTTGAGCAGGAGCGGGCTAATGAGCGCCTGAAGCTGCGTATCGAGGTGGGAGAGAGGGAGTTGACGGCCGTCATCCGTGAGACCAGGAAGGCATTGAAGGACGAGATGGCCCGAACTGCCGCCTTGAAGTCGTCTATGGGGCAGGTGCGTGTCCGGGCGATGGAAGCGGATCAAGCTCTCGCCGAGCTGTAGGCGGAGAAAGCGCGGGCAGCCGCTCTTGAAGAGGAGCTCGTCCTCGCGAGAGGAAAGGCGGCGAAGGCCTGTGGGGAGCGGGAGGCGGCCAGGTCTAGGGTCGGGAGGCTAGAGGGTGCCATTGAGCGGGCCAAGGTGGCCATTTTCAAAGAAAATGATCGGGTTAAAAGGAGGTGGGCGGCTTGGACCCAGAAATGGGCCGCTAAGATGAATAAGATTCGTGCCCATCTGGCTGGTCGAGATCGCGCATTGCCTACGCATGTATTGCTCAGTCAGGTGGTTGGCACGCGGCAGTGTCTGGAGAGAATGGAGGCCGAAGATAATCTAGTGGTACCGTTTTATCGGTACGCAAAGCTGAAGGAGGATGCAGTGAAGTATAAGGCCGAGCTGGATCATATTGATTTCCTAGAGTTGGCTTTGGAAGACTTGGAGGTTCCTGCCGATCGTACCCCTGAAGTCCAGCTTCAGCAACCTCCGTCTAGCCAGACTCGGCGGCCTCGTCTCCTCCCCGAGCTGCTTCAGATCCGCCTGCCATGGATTCTGCCCCTGGTGCCACTGTGCCGCTAAGGTGGCTAGAGGAAGCTCATATTACTGCGTTGTCCGTTGAGACCGGGGTCGTGGAAGAGCCGCTGGAGTCGAACCAGCCGTTCCGGGGTGAGCATGGCACAAATGAGCGAATGGTGAGCCCAGAGGATATAGATAGTACCCGTGTTGACGGGGTGTAGGTTTTGTAGGCCGATGCGCCATTTGTAGGTTTTTTCTTCTCTTTAGCCCCCTTTTTGTTGTAGGCCGTAGTGGCAATTGTAAATCTTTTTCTTTTTTTTTGTTTTTGTTGGCCGTGTTGCCATTATGTAATCAGGCGCATAGCCCTTCCTTCCTTATAAATGAAATGGATTTTGCGAAATGTCTGCTTGATTTATCCCGTTAAGGTTTTGGTACGAGGCGTAGCTCGGTTTAAGACACCTAAAGCTTGTGTGCCTTTATTTTGGTGCGAGTGGCGAGCTCGGCTTGAGACACTTAAAGCTTGTGTGTCTTTTCTTTTGGTGCGAGTAGCGAGCTCGACTTTAGCACTTATAGCTTGTGTGATATAGGGGTGCGAGCTTTGAGCTCGGCTTTAGCACTTATAGCTTGTGTGCTATAGGGGTGCGAGCTTTGAGTTCGGCTTTAACACTTATAGCTTTTGTGCTATAGGGGTGCGAGCTTTGAGTTTGGCTTTAGCACTTATAGCTTGTGTGCTATAGGGGTGCGAGCTTTGAGCTCGGCTTTAGCATTTATAGCTTGTGTGCTGTAGGGGTGCGAGCTTTGAGCTCTGTTTTTTTTTTTTTTTTTTACTCCGGAGGATAAGATTTTATTAGATTTATAGTTGCACCCTGGTTAGGGGTTACCTACGTACCCTTTAGTAGAAGGGATCAAGCCATTCGTAGTTCAATTGATTACAATGATAAGGGAGATAGTGGACCCTGGGTGGCTTAATAGTAGTACCCCTTTAGGTTCATTGAGTTCTACGAGCGCGGGATTGCCTCGCCGTTTATTGTGGTTAGTTCGTAGACCCCGGGCTTGATGACCTTGGATACGAGGTATGGCCCCTCCCAATTAGCACCGAGCTTGCCGGAGTTCAGTTCCGCCGTATTTTCGAAGACCTTGCGTAGAATTAGGTCGTCTTCCGTGAAGAACCAGCCTTTGACCCTTTTGTTGTAGTACTTGGAGGCTAGCTGCTGGTAGTTCTGGATGCGTAGTAAGGACTGGTCGCGTTGCTCCTCGAGGAGGTCGAGCTCGCCTAAGAGAATGGTGTCGTTCAGGTCGGCGTGTTGTGTGAGCATAGTACGTCGGAGGGTGGGAAATCCGACCTCGGAGGGAGCCATTGCTTTTACCCCTTTTAGGCCATGATATAAGTCCGTTTTATAGAGTCTTTCTATTTTTTCGTAGTGTTTTAGAGTCTTTTACAGGTTTAATCACTTTTGGAGCATTATTGGAGATATTGGAGTTTTATGGAGCGTTATGGAGCAAAACTGAAGTCTGGTGACTAAGTGTCTGATCGAAGTGTCAAGCATCGATCGATACCTCCTTGGTATCGATCGATACCAATCGCAGCAGACACGACTCGCGACTTTTAATGAAGTTTGAAGAATTGCAGAACTTGTCCAGAAGACTTTAATATTTACAAGAAGACCCCAATTCGTGTTTAGATTATTTAATTAGGTTTTACAGCCACTTTGTTGGCATGTCTTATTTTTGCTTTGAATTGAGAGAGAGCTTTTGAGGGAGGACAAGTCTGAAACTCTGTTCGTCGAGAGAAGATTTCGAACCTTTTTGTTACTCTTTCTTATTTTCTATTGAGTATTTATTCAAACATGTTTATTGCTTCAATTTCCATGTTTGAGTAGATCTCTTGTTAGGTTTAGGGATTCTCATAAGGGATTTCTTTGAATGCTAGGTTGATTTATTGTTTAGGGTTCACAATCTGAATTAGTTCTTCGCCTTAGGTTGTTCTCAAAGCTAATTATAGATTGATCACCTAGAACTTAGATCTTAGGATAATTGATTAGGCACGACAGTGTGATTAATTACCTGATAGAACTTAGGGTGAGCAAATTAACTATTCTCAAAGAGATTTGGTTTAGTTGATTTGCGAACATATCAAACTCGATATTAAGGCTGATTTATTCTTAGGAATTTGCAAAGAAATTTGGGATTCTGAAGTTTAGATTTAGATAATTCTCGCAACGACAGTTGGTTAATTATACCTAAGTGATTTGAGTTCGAGAACCGTGCGTAACCTGAACCTTGATTAGTTAATTTATTTTGCATTCATTGATTTCCTGAGAAATATCCTTGAACCTATCTCTCTCCTATCGAATTACAACGCGTTTATTCCTTATTGTTTTTTGTTTCATCTGAACTTCTTAGCTTGATTAGATACTATACAATCTATTGTGTGATTTCTCTGAGTTCTTGTGTTCGACCCCTACTTTACTACAGCATTTTTGGTTGAGACGATGAGTGTCGATCGATACTCATCGTATTTTTGGTTACTTACGTGCTTGACTCTTGTTTTCAGGTGTATGCCTAATCGTGAAACTGTCATTGGAGCAGCTAGCACGTTTGGAATGCACAAACAGAAAGACAAAGCAAACATCAGAGATGAACAACCCAGTGGTATTAAGAGCTGATGAAACTGGAGTCTTGAGAGACAAAGAGGGTCAAGTGTGCAATGAGAGAGGGCAGCGACTTGATGAAACTGGAAACATCATTGCCCCCTGTTGTTGTTGGTGAGATTGTCGCGCCAGCTGGGCGTGCCAACATTGGGAATGCTGAGGTTGATCGAGGTAGAACGTTTGGTGAGCATAATAGACCTGAACAATTCTACGCCAATCGAGCTGCGATTCGCATCCCAACTTTCCAGAGGCATGATTTCGAGCTGAAACCTGCCTATTACGCTCTTGTGAGTCAAAATCCTTTCCATAGCCTATCTCATGAACACCCCATGGATCATATCGAAAGGTTCGAGGATTTGGTCACTGGTATGAAGTACAATGGAGTACCCAATGAGTACATTTTCTGAAAACTTTTCCCATACTCTCTTAGTGGGGATGCTGCTTATTGGCTGAAGCAGTTGGCTCCTGGTTCACTAACTACATGGGAGGAGACGAAGAATGCATTCCTGAACAATTTCTATGATGATGCGAGATCTGAGGAGCTAAGGAAAAGGATCTCTAAATTTTCTCAAGGTCCGACAGAGGCACTCAAGGCCGCTTGGATTCGTTTCAAGTCGTATCAGAGAGATTGTCCGCACCATGGTTTCACTCAGGTTCAGCTGCTGGGTACTTTCTACAGAGGGATCGATTGGAGGTACCAGATGGGTTTGGATGCTGCGAGTAATGGGAACTTCAACAACAGGTATCCAGATGATGCGGTTATGTTAATTGAGAACTTGGCGTCTAGTAATAGCACCAAGAATGCTGATTTCGAGTGGAAGCAGCAACTTGGAGGAGTTGATGGAGCGCAGATTGCTGAAGTTCAGGCCAAGCTGGATTTTTTGATCGGGAAGTCGAAGAAGTCTGTACACTTTGCTGATGGAGTCGAAAATATTGATGAAGATGAATTGGAGGATGTTAACTACGTTGGTGTTTCTGGTTTTCAGGGTCAGCGATTTGGGTACAACAACAACCGAAACTTCAACAACAACAATCAGCAAGGTGGGTACAAGTTTGAGGGGAACCAAGCCGGTTTCAGAGCAAAACAAGTTGCCCAGAAACCACCCCAGAGAAGCGATTTCACTCGCAATTATGGGAACTCTTCGTATCAACCCATCTCTCCAAAATCCACAGAGAGTAAGATAGAATCCTTAATGGAACAACTTCTCTGGGGACAAGAGAAGCTGCAAGGTGATTTCAATGGGAAGTTTGACTCTCTGTACATTGATCTGAATGGAAAAATTGAAGCTATCAATCTGACTCAGAGGAAGTTGGAAATTCAGGTTGCTCAGACAGCAGCAGCTGTGCAGAGGCAGGAAGGTTTCCTTCCAGGAAAAACTGAGAATCCAATGGCTCACATCAATGTCATCACCTTGAGAAGTGGAAAAGAGGTGATTACAGGAGTGAAGAACAACCCAATTGCATAGAATCTCGTCGATCTTGCTGAAAAAGATGATTGGGATTCTGAAGACCCACATGTATCGATCGATACCAGCCAGTATCGATCGACACCAATCCAGACACATGCACGAGAGGACACAAAATCCCGTGTGTCGATCGATACTCCTCTAGTATCGATCGATGATGAGACGTAAATCGAGAAGGAGCCCGAGATTGTCAAGGGGAGGGTGTATAAACCCAAGATGCCTTATCCTATGCCTCCTAAGATGACAAAGAAGGAATGGGAGGACGCCAGATGCAAGGCTATGCTGGATAAGTTGGTTGTGGAGCTCCCTTTTGTTGATGCTATTAAGACTTCTCCAGCTTTCCGGAGGTATGTGAAGAAGATGGTGTCTAGCAATGTGAACCTTGAGGAATGTGTTATGATGATTACAGCTGAGTGCAGTGCGATTCTACTCAACAGGATTCCCAAAAAGCTACCAGACCCAGGGAGCTTTGTTTTAGATTGCACTATCTTCACAGAGAGATTCGAGCATGCTCTCTGTGATATTGGGTCAAGTGTGAACCTTATGCCACACTCAGTTGTCAAGCGAATGGGGATGACGGATTTCCAGTCTACAAGGATTTCGCTGGTACTTGCTGATCGCTCAGGGCGACATCCAGAGGGACTACTCGAGGATGTCCCAATCAAGATTGGGAATTGCTTTATCCCAACAGATTTCATCGTCCAGAAGTACGATGCTGAGCCTAAGGATCCTCTTATCCTGGGCAGACCATTCCTTGCAACTGCTGGAGCCTTGATTGATTGCAGGAATGGACAGATAGCTCTCAACATCGGTGACTTGGTGATGTCCTTTAACATGGAAAATATGATGAAGAGGCCAACCATCGATGTACAGACATTCTATGTGGACACCTTCAGTGACATAACTAAAGACTACTTCCTAGAGATGCACCCTGAGGATCCACTGGAGAGAGCATTGGTATGTTCGGCCACTTCAGAGGTCCATTCGTGTGATGATACTGCTGGATACTCGAAGATGCTCGATTCAGCATCACCAGTATCGATCGATACCCCTCTAGTATCGGTCGATACCCTGCGGCCAGAAGGAAAGTTGGTCGACAGTTCTAAGCAAGTTGCTGGGCTTGGAGATCGAAGTGCAGAGAATGCTCCTAAGTTGGAACTAAAGCCACTTCCAGCGAATCTGAGGTATAGTTTTCTTGGTCCTAATTCCACGTACCCTGTAATCGTTAATGCTTCCTTGAACAACACAGAGATTGCTTTACTGATGAGCAAGCTGCGAAAGTATCGCAAAGATCTTGGCTATTCTCTTGCTGACATTTCAAGTATAGCACCAGACTTGTGCATGCATCGGATTCACCTGGAGGATGAGTCAAAGTCTTCGATTGAGTGTCAGAGGAGGCTGAATCCGAACCTGAAGGAAGTGGTCAGGAAGAAAGTGATGAAGCTGTTGGAAGCAGGGATTATTTATGCCATCTCAGATAGTTCTTGGGTTAGTCTTGTTCACGTTGTGCCTAAGAAAGGAGGTTTAAATGTGGTGAAGAACGAAAAGGATGATCTGATCCCTACAAGGACAATCACTGGTCACAAAATGTGTATTAACTACAGGAAACTGAATGCGGCTATAAGGAAGGATCACTTTCCATTGTCATTCATTGACCAGATGCTGGAGAGGTTAGCGAGTCACCCATACTACTATTTTCTCGATGGGTACTCAGGTTTTTTCCAGATTCCTATACATCCAGAGGACCAGGGAAAGACGACTTTTACATGTCCCTATGGCACATTCGCCTACAGAAGAATGCCATTTGTATTATGTAACGCTCCAGCGACCTTCCAGCGATGCATGATGTCGATTTTCACAGACATGACTGAGGAGTTTATGGAGGTGTTCATGGATGACTTTTCTGTGTATGGATCGTCATTCAAGGATTGTCTGGATAACTTGTGCAAGGTGCTTCAACGATGCGAGAATAAGCATTTGGTTCTTAACTGGGAGAAGTGCCACTTCATGGTACAAGATGGCATTGTTCTTGTGCACATAGTTTCTAAGGCAGGGATTGAAGTTGACAATGCTAAAATTCAGGTCATGACGAGCCTGCAACCTCCACGCTCTGTATCCGAGATTCAGAGCTTCCTTGGTCATGCTGGGTTTTACAGGAGATTCATCAAGGATTTCTCTAAGTTTGCACGCCCACCCACGGCCCTGTTATTTAAGGAAGTCAAGTTTTATTTCACATCGGATTGCCCTGCAGCCTTCGAGGAGATTAATAATGCATTGGTGAGTGCTCTTATTGTCCAACCACCTGATTGGAGTTTACCTTTTGAGGTTATGTGCGATGCAAGTGATTTTGCTGTTGGAGCTGTGTTGGGCCAGAGGAAAGACAAGAAACTCCATGCTATTTATTATGCCAGCATGACGTTGGATGATGCTCAGCGAAATTACAGCACCACTGAGAAAGAGTTACTTGCAGTTGTTTTCTCTTTTGAGAAATTGCGGTCCTACTTGCAGTTCGTTTCCCGTTGTGGCCTCCACGACCTGGTCGATTCTAGGGAGTGGGAAGCTATCCTTGGGACATGCCTTGTTGAGCTCGGTGAAGTCCACGCAGACCCTCCATTTCCCGCTTTTCTTTTTGACGACAACTGGGTTGGAGAGCCAGTCGGGGTATCTGACTTCAGTAATTGATCTGGCCGCGGTGAGCTTTTCGATTTTGTCGTTGACGGCCTGCGCGCTTGGGTCCGAGCTTCCTCCATTTCTGCTTTATTGGCCTGAAGGTCGGGTCTACGTTGAGCTCGTGGCTGCATACCGACGGGCTGATGTCGGGCATATCGCTTGTCGACCAGGCGAAGGTGGATACGTTCTGCTTTAAAAATTTGGCCAGCTCCTCCTTGATGCTTCCTTTGAGGTCTGCGCCGATCCCGACGCAGCGAGAGTGATCACTTGGGTCGATGTTGACTTGGGTGACCATATCCTGACCTGGGAGGTCTTGGTGACTCGGTTCGCCTGGGACCTGCGCTTCGATGACGAGGTAGGTCGGCGTGGCGTTGCGCAGCTTGTGCTCGATGGCGAAGCAGGCGCGTGATACCTTTTGGTTACTCCGGAGAGTGTATGTTCCGGCCTGGTTGGGGAATTTGAGACACTGGTGGTACGTTGATGTGACTGCTTTCATCGAATGCAGCCAGGGGGTTCCAAGAATAATATTGTAGATTGGGACGGTGTCGATCACCACAAACTTGACAATTTTGGTGAAGCGACTTACGTAGACCGGTAGGTCGATGGTCCCGATTCCCATGGTAGTGTCTCCGGCGAAACCGGTAGCGGGGTGGCGGTTGGTATGATTTCGGCCCCTTGCAGGTTCATTCTGGTCAGGGAATCCTTGAAGATGAGGTCGGCCGAGCTGCCCGTGTCGACTAGGACCCGATTAACGTCGCAGTCAACTAGGCGGATTTGTACAACGAGGGGATCGTTGTGTGGTTGATTTACCCCGGTAGCATCAGCTTCGGTGAAGGTGATCCCCTTGCCGCCCGTGTCTTGCGCGCTGCTTCCCGGATTGGAATTCCACTTCAGGGAGGCATCGGTATTCCTCTCGTATAGTTTGATAGACCGTACCGAGTCGTTGCACGACAGAAGTCCTCCCATGATCATTCCGATCATCGTCCGTGCTGGGGGAGGGGACCTCGCCTCTTCCCGAATTCGAGATGGAGATCGTTAGCGACAGTCATCGTTTTGGCCGCGGTTGTCGGGCCGAGCTCGGTTGATTTCCCGACCTTGCATGTCCGGTTGTTGATGTTGATTACCATCCCGGGCTCGTGGGAGCAAGTTCTCAGGCATACAGACCCTGCCTTTCTGATATTGGTCTTGGAGGGCTTCTTGGAGTTTGCGGCAGTGCGAGGTTGGGTGTCATTTTCTTTGGTGGAATTCGCAGAACGCTGTTTTATCTGGCTGCCCTTCGGCTCGTGGCTCTTGGGCCTTTGGCTCGTCGGCTTGATGGCACTTTTGATGGTGCTCGCGTATCCATTTGTTCCACGGCACTTTTGGCTCGGGGTCGGGGATTTGAGCGGGGTCACGCATGTGGAGTATGACCGGCGATTCGTCAACGATGAACGCGGTGGCCCGCTTGCCTTTATTGCATGGGTACTCGTTATCATAATGCTGCCGTGGTTCCTGGTACCCATCTTGGGACTTATCCTTATGGGCTGGGGCCTTATGCACGGCGTGCCTTTTTGAGAGGGCTGTTTTTTCCTCTTCGAGCTCGATTTAGAGCCCGGCACGGTGCAGGGCGTCCTCTAGCAAGCGCGGCTTATTGAGCGTTATTTTGTCCTTGAAGGTCGATTCGAACCAAAGGTCTATTCGAACCAAAGGCAGTTTCTCAGGGCGGGGAGCGCGGATTCGTCCGTCACGTTGCTTTGAGAGGCCGTCGTCTTGAAGCGCTCGATGAAAGATTTGAGGGACTCCTTCGCTCCCTGGTGAAGGGCCTAGAGGTCGGCGCCCAACACGGACTGCTTGATGTACATGGAGCAATGTTTGAGGAAGGCGGTAGAGAGATCCCTGAAGTTATCGATGGAGTGTGTATCCAGCCTGGAGAACCACGTCAGGGCGGGCCTGAAAGCCGTTAGATATTGGGTTGGATCCGTACTACCCGCGTATGGTGGGAGCTTGAGCTTGCCAAAATGTCTGAATGGGATGGACGCGATTCGACGAGTGAACAGCGTATTCTGTGTTTTTTTAAGACGCGGTTTATTTCTGGGGCCGAGCTGGTGGCCTGGTGGATTTTGGAGGTCATCGTGCGAATCGTTTCTTTCATAGCTCCGAGTTCGGTATCTCTGGTGCGCTCCGAGCTGATACGTTGGGGCGTGTTTCGTTGCCCGGGAAACCATCCACCGTGGGGGTGAATTGCCTGGTTACTCCTTCCGACTCTGATGGCGATTCCCCGAATAGGTTCCTTTGGAGGTGCAGCACTTCCGCCCTAGAGGTCGGTTCTCGGGCTTGAGCAGCGGGGGATCCGAGATTGATCGGTAGGTCGCTCCGGGCTGCGAGTTTGGCGAATCGATGGTTGGTAGCGTGCGTTAACTCGTCTATCTTGGTGAGCAAGATGTGCATCGCGGAGGTCAAAGTGAGTTGGTCTCCTGGTGTCTGGGGCGCGTTCTGGGCCCAAATGATCATTATTACCAAGTGAGTTGGTCGCGGAGGTCAAAGTGAGTTGAGCAACTGTTGATCCAAATGATCACCGAGGAGATTATAATATTTTATTATGGAGTAATGTGAAAAGGGGGTGTGATTTTCGTAAATAGAAGGGAGATACCTTTGCAAGGAGTAGATCGGGGTTTGTAAAAGGTAGGTCGGGTGTAAGTGATGAACAGGTCGGAGACCAAATTCTTTGTATTTATGGTTGAAACAGGACAAATTATTTAGACTTTCGAACTAGTTCCAAAAGGAATCCAGTTCGGGGTTCTAAATAATGATGTTACAACAGTGTAGAGAGATAGAGAGAGAGAAAGTAATGTGCGAGCCAGAGAAATAAATTCGGTTCCCCCTCATAAATGCATGCCAAGGGGTATTTATAGCAGGGGTATGCTTCCTACTCCTCGTGATTCCGGGATGGCGTGGCGCCTTGAGCGCTTTTCGTGGGTAAGGTGCCTTGAGACGTGCGTTCCAGCTTCCGCGGTGGATAGGTTATGATGAGCTCGCCGCCGAACTGCTACGTCGGTAGGGTACTATTCGGCGAGCTGCTCTCCACGTGTCATCTTCTTCTTTGGTCCCTCTGCGCAGAGTTGATGAGATGTCAACACGAGCTCGGTGCGCACTGTGCAGCGAGCTGCCCTCCACGTGTCACTTTCTCCCTTGGTCCCTCTGCGCAGAGTTGGTGGGATGTCAGCGCGAGCTCGGTGGGTCCTTGCGTCGACTTTGGTTGGGCTTGGATTTGATGGGCTTTATTTGCTGAGATGGGCCTAGCTAATTGGGAGTGCTAAACCCACCTCCAACAGCCACGCGAAGCCTTCTCCTCGGCTTGGGCAGAAACAAGGACGAAACCGTTGCACCTTTGCCGCGGTCACGTTACTTATTACCCACGAGTCGAGGGCGATCAAAGCCCTACCCGCGGCACATCAAGAGTTGAAGACAAGCCAAGCTGAAGGAACAACCAAAATTTGGCCGCGGCAACGTTGCACATTTGCCGCGGCCTAGAACAAATCAAAGATGAAGCCGCGGGATTGACCAACACTAGCATTTGTCAAAGAGTATGGAGAATATACGTATGTGAAAAAATTAAAAAGATATATAGTATTTAAAAGGATATACTAACTAAATAGGTTGAAAGCCTACATGTTTTAACTAGCATTTGTCAAACTATATATATATATATATATGGGGAGAAATTACTACAAAATTATGTGGAGAAATCAATAATCTTTTTCTTAAGTGTGAAATAGTTTAGTTGTTCCATATGAGGGGAAAATCATGACCGGGACATGTATATAATATATTAGTATGATCACCATATCATATTCCAAGTTCAAATTCGAAAGTATACGTGAAGTGTTGACGGTAAGAAAAAAAAACAAGAAGAAATCAAACCTTTACCAAGATCCGTTACAAAACACAACACCTAGAGTCCAAACTTGCGTCTCAAGTTTAGCAATACATTCGAGTCAAATTCTTGGCTTTCTTTCATCTTCATTTGATATTATTATGAATAATTTGTATTACTTATAACCAATGTTCAAAATTGCGCTAGGTGTTAGTCGGGCGGTCGGGTTGGGCCTAGCGCTTAGCCAAAAAATCAGGGATTAATCAGAGATTAATCAGGGACTAGTTTTTAATATTTTTTATTTAATTTATATTGAAAATTAAATATATGATATCAAATATGCATTATTATATAGAAAATATGTAATTTTATAAATAATATATAGAAAATTGGTGAAATATATTATTTTGGGCTAATTTAGAAATCTCAACAAAGACAATGATATGTTATTAGTTGAATGCACGTGAGTAAATTGAATTTTAATAGGCTTTTGAATTGGTCCAACAAGTTTTAAAATTGAGTTTTTTTTTGGGTGGAAAAGTCTCAAATCGACAACTCTTTTTCTCCTCGCCTCTACTCCTTATTTATAAATAGACAACTTAACTATCCTAAAAATATAAAAAATTTCATAATTTAAAGTTAAAATTTAAACTTAACTATCTTTTCAACTTAAAATTTTAAAAAAATTCATAATTTCAAAAAAAAAAAAAAATCGGAAAAAATCGGCCAAATATCGGATTAATAAAGTCAAAATCGGATTAATCCGGTCAACGCCTAGCTCCGCCGCCTAGATACTAATCTCCAAGGTGTCTGGCCGCCTAGCGCCTAGGCGGCTAGGCGGCCGCTTTTTAGAACAGGGCTTATAACAAACAAACTCGAACAAGTAAAATAAAAACTACTCAAGTACATCGAAAAACAAAGGAGATATAACAGTCCCTAATGCTTATATTTTGCTTATGTTTTGTTTTATTTTGGTTTTGTTTTGATTAATTTTGCTAATTTTGTTTTTCGTAATTCAAAATTTTCAATAGTTATAACATATTAATAAAATAACAAAAAATGAATTATAGGTAAACTTATTATGGAACTTAATTTGATGTTCGCAAAACATAGTTAATATAACACACACACAAAAAAAAAAGTTAAATACCTAAATCCGTCCGAAAAAAAGTTTGAGGATTAAATCCCCACAGAAAAAGTTCAAAACTAAAATCTCCATAAAACTCGGTTTAAAATGGTTTACTGTTTTGTAATTATGGTTAACCATCTAAAACCCGACTCTTAACCGATTACGACCCGATTAAGATTATTAAACCACATATTAGACCCGAAACACAAACCCATACCCGACAAAACCTAAAAAAATTCGATTCACTTTACATAAACAAATTAAAAAAGTTCGATTTCGATTCACTTTACATAACAAATCTAAGAACACAACACATATCAAATCTTCATTTCAGTTCCGTTCTTACAAAAAAAAATTCTCGATCAAGACCATGGACCAAAGTTATATGTTCCATAAAATCTCTAAAATGAATCAAAATCCCTAATTTTACATGATTCCTTTGAATTGGAGCTAAATTACAAAGTACTAAGGATATGTATAATCCTTAGGAAATGTACTAAGGAAATTAAAACAAATAGGCATTCCGGCACGTAGCTTAATATTTTTTTCCCATCACCACGTTGGCAGAAATTTTTTTTTTTTTTTTTTTTTTTTGCAATCACTATTTTTCAATGGGACACGTGGCGCTTTCTCCAACGATGACGTGACAGTCAGCTGGAGAGAGTTGACCCTCTTTTATATAGTAGATATGCTTCGAGTTTCCAAGTGTACGTTAATATCAAATTATTTGGTCTTTTGGAGCGTTAATTTTTTAATTTTATTTATCCTTTCACAACCAATACCATCGATCAACTTCTTGTGTTTAAAACGAGGTGAAACTATTGAACATCAAAAAAATGATTTGAAATATGGATATATATTTGCACTTGAAAGTTGTAGATTTTATTATCTTTCGGTTTCGTAGATAGTTTATGCCATAACAAATCCGCCCTCCTAGTTTATTATAAAACAAAAAAATATATTTAAACGACATTTATAAGAGAGTATACATACATTAAGAACAAAAAAATTCTAAATTGATGTGTGCTTTTCTTCTTAATTGTTATTGTTATATTCTAGAAAATTAAAGACTTTAAAATCTTTGTGCGTGCTTCTGGTTTAACTGATGAATATATTGAAAGTAATTAAATCAAAGACAATATTTTTATTTTTTAACAGACAACAAGCCAATTATAGAAGTTGTTTTCTTGTCCATATTTCACTTCTCTAAAAACTTCCAAAAGAGATGAAAGAAATAATGTACTATACAATGCAAAAGTTTCTCATAAGGTATCCTCTTACCTTTCATGAAACAAAAATACCATATATTTTTTCAAACTGAAGAAAAGAAAAGGTGCTAATAATATACTTTGCTCTCTTTTGCATCTCCATTGCTTCACAAATGTTAATTAACTCTTTAAAGAAAGAAACAATACTGGAGAAGGAATATTATTCTGAAAAACTGTTTATATTCCATCCAAAACTAGTAAATTCAAATATAAATATTGCAATATTTTACTCCAAAAATTTTTGAATAACAGAATTTTTAAAAGTAACATATGAATGAATATAAATGTAAAAAGGATACTATATTATTAAATAAAATAATGAAATGAAAAATGGCGCTTGGGATTGGAGCGCCATTCTCATATGCCACTTTTGTTGAAAATAAATTCTCTCATGCCATGTACTAATCTATATGCCACTAAAGATGTGTAATACCAATTGTAACCTTAATGATATTTGTAAAAAAAAAAAAAACAGATGCCATTGACTCGTCCCGAGTCTTCCTCACTTTCCTTCCTCCTCCCGAGACGCCATTGTTGCTCAAACCGAGCTCTTTCAACCACGTCCTCCGTCACCTCCGGCGAGTTCTTCGTTCTCGTTGGCATCGGTTTGTTCTCCTTTCTTCATCGGGTTTGGTGAGTTCTTGGATAGGGGATTTGGGGATTTGGGGATTTGTTAGATTTAGGGATTTGAAAAGGAATTTGGTTGTTTTTGTAGCACATTTGGTTTGTAATGATGTTTAATGGTAAGAATAGCTATTTCCATAGGTTATTTATCGAATTTAGCTGCTGAATAGTGGTAAATCTAGAGGAAACCACGATTTAGAATCGATCCCAAATCTGGAAATCTGCAGACGTATGACAACTGGAACATATGGTATAACTGAGAGATAGTAGGACAAATGGTTCAAATGGTATATAACTAAGAGATATTAGGACAACTGGAACAAATGGAATAACTATGACAAATTGTGTAACTCGTAATTTGTGTTTTTTTTTATCTTGTTTCCAGGAGGCGATGAGGAAGAGGCACACAAACGTTCTTTTTGACTATGGAGGGTACTATACAGAAGAGCATGAATGAGTTTCAATAAATTCCGTATACGCTATATCGTTTAAGACCGCATCTATGGAAGAGATAACTTATTCGATGTTAGTAGAGAAAATATGCAGGAAGATTGCGTTAGATGAAACCCCGAGGAAGCTGAAATTGAGTTATAGTGTATCTAATGCTGCGAGAGAGTCATATATTGTAGATGACGAGGACGTTTTTGTTTATCTGACGACATCAGATGAAAAGGGACTTCGACATGTTATGCATGTGGAGTTATCCAATGATGATTTGGAAAAAAGTCAGTGGGTCGATCAAATTTCAAGAGCGGGGCGAGGAAGTTCATTTGGTAAGAATTATGGGGAGCCGGCTTCAAATGGGAGAGTTGATGATGCAGATAATGGTGGAATCCTTACTATTTTCAGAGCTGGTGAAATATCAGAACAAAATAACGAGAATATCAATGAAGAGCCGATGAATGATGGTAATGAAGGTTGTGAGAATGATTCACGTAACGATTTTGAGGCTGTGGATAGCCCAGTGGATAACCATGTGGATGACTGTTTCGATGGTAGGCATGAATATGTTGAGTTGCCACCTCCTGTACAAGATAGTCAGTATGTTGAAGAATGGGAAGATGGTACGGGTCTTGAAAAGGGTCAAGAATTTTGTTCAAAGGAGGCAGTGCAAGAACTGGTTCATAGAGCTGCAAATTTGAACTGTTTTGGGATTCGTACGGTTAAGTCGGATACGGAGCGACTTATGCTACGATGTGGTCAAGCTGCACAAGGTTGCAAATGGTATTTACGAGCTGCGAGAATTCAGAAATCAGAATTTTTCAGTGGAAAAGTACATAGAAAGATGCATAGTTGCTCTCGGGCTGTTGCGAGCACAAGCAGTTGTAAACATAAAGGCACACCAGGAATGGTAGCAGCTCTTTTGCATGAAGACTATCCAGGTCTATTAGACACCCCGAGTCCTAAAAATCTCATTAGTATTGCTCAAGGAAGACTCAGTTTGCATTTGTCTTACGCTACGACCTGGAGAGGAAAAAAACAACATGTAAGTGATGTGCGAGGGAGTCCTGAAGAAAGCTACAAGATGTTGTATTCCTATCTGTACATGTTAGAGAAGGTGAATCCTGGATCAGTAACAGGTGTGGAATTGGATGCAGAGAAAAGATTCAAGTACCTATTCATTGCTTTGGGAGCTAGCATTGAAGGGTTTAGGGCTATGAGGAAAGTGATAGTTGTAGATGCAACTTTTCTTAAGTCTGTATATGGTGGTATGTTGGTTTTCGCAACAGCTCAGGATCCCAATCATCACCATTACCCCATTGCGTTTGGTGTAATTGATAGTGAGAAAGATGCTAGATGGACCTGGTTTTTCAAAATGCTGAAAACAGTTATACCGGATGTTCCTGGAATGGTTTTTATAAGCGACAGACATGCAAGCATCATCAAGGCAGTCTTTGAGGTGTAACCGAGCGCACATCATGGACATTGTATCTGGCATTTGTCTCAAAACGTGAGAGGAAAGGTGAAGAAACAACACAAGGATCATGTCGCGATGAAATTCAGGGATTGTGATCATATTTATACGGAGAGTGATTTCAACCGAGAGTATGCTGATTTTAGGAGTAGGTATCCTAAAGTCGCTGAATATCTCGATAAGAGCATAGAGCCGGATAAATGGGCAAGGTGCAAATTCCCAGGAGACAAGTACAACATAGACACCAGCAATTCCGCAGAGTCAATGAACAGTGTTTAGGGAAGAAAGGAAGTACTCTCTATTACCTATGATTGATGCGATTCTTGAAAAAATTTCTGAATGGTTTAACAAACATAGGAAAGAAGCTGGTGCTGCATCGGACCACAAGAGAGTGGTGCCTTTTGTGGAGAACGAGCTGCACAGACGATGTGCAATTGCATCGAAATTAGTGGTGACTGAGCTAAACGGCTTCCAGCTTGAATACAACGTTATTGGACGCGATAGGAAGAGTTATTTGGTGGACCTGAAAATGAAAAGTTGTTCTTGCAGATGTTTTGATATAGACAAGTATCTGTGTGTCCACGCAATAGCCGCAACGAGAAACCTCATGAGGAAGGATGGGAGAACCGCGAATATCCAAATCTATGATCTCTGTTCTCAATATTACTTGATTGATACATGGGCGTTGGCATATTACAGAACGATTTATGTCGTCCCGCATGACTCTAACTGGATGGTTCCTGTTAAAATAGAAGAATTGTTCGCCTTACCGCCGCAATACACCAAACGATCTGGAAGAAATCAGGAAACGCGGTTTCCATCTACCGGAGAATGTAGCAGGAAGAGGAGAAACAAGTCTGTCCCTGGCATTAACTTGGAGAGGTGGTTGCAGCCCAAAATTCCTGATGAGTAAACATATTTTCTTCTTTGTAATTCTCGAATTTAACTAAGAACATGTCTGTTACTAAGTACAACTAAGAACATGTATGTTGCTGTATTTCTCGGATCTTGACAACCAAGTTTAACTAAGTACTACTAAGAACATGTCTGTTCAGCAGTTCTCGAATTTGTACAACCAGGTTAAACTAAGTACAGATAAGAACATGTCTGTACTCGGATTTGTACAACCGGGTTCAACTAGTACAACTACGAACAAAATAATTATACAATCATAACTATTAATATAATATCCAACTAATAATAAAAATGGTAAATTAAGTTGTAAAAGGACTCGTAATACCTTAAGAAACGATTTATAATCAATAAAAAACGAATTAAACATTTTCCTAATACATATGCTTGTTCTCACATCAAATACTCCTTATAGTATAAGGAAGACTTTGTTAATACTCACCTCTTACGATGGAAAAGAGTTGAAAAATTCGATTTCGTGCAAATTTTCTTATGAAAACCTCCTAAATGGTACATAAATGTGGGAAGTCACGTGGACAACTACAACATAATCATTTATATTAAGGTCCAACTTAAAATACGCAAATATCGCCAAAAGCACAACTATGATGTTTGGTGAACAACTGTACATCTAGGGGAAAACTATGTACATTTTTTTTGGAACTTCCCTCATTCTTTTCCCCAATTGGTTCAATTTTTTTTTAATCAATATACCGCCTTTTTGTCCTTTTTCTTTTTGTCGACATACGCTCACTCTCATTTTCCGATATTCTTCCTTTTAGAGTGAGAGAGAGAGTGAGAGAGGAGGGCGAGCGATTTCTATGGTTTGAGAAAAGGGGGAAAGTTTTGAAATTTCTCGATTTGGAAGGTGGAGTTCAACAATCGACAAAGGTAAGTTTATGGTATTTCGATTTTGCGAGTTCGAGTTCGATTTCTCGATTTTGCGAGTTCGTTTTCGTGATTTTCGATTCTCAAATTCGCGATTTCTGGGTAACTAATTCTGGTTTCGATTTCTGGGTATATGGGATTTCTGGGTATATGTTTACTGGTTTCGATTTCTGGGTATATGGGTATATGGGATTTCGTTATATGCTCGACTGATTCGTTGAATAATATGGGATTTCTGGGTGCTGGTTTCGATTTATGGGTGTATGGGATTTCTGGGTATATGTTTATTGGTTTCGATTTCTGTATAACTATTTACAGTGACAGATTGTTGTTTTTGGATATATGATTGTTGTGTTTCCCGTTACAGTGACAATGCCAATAAGTGCAAGAGAGACTGATTCCTAAGAAGAAAGTTACGAGGATCTCTACGCAAGAGAGGACGCTAATTTCGGTATTCCTTCAAAGTGTTGGTGCGGTAAACAAGTGAGAATCGACGTGGCAAAAACTCTGGGGGATGAAGGAAGAAGATACTACCATTGCACAGCGAGTGGTGGTGGATACCTTTGTTATGGTGGAGACCACCTTTTTCAGTGGTGGGATCATGCAATCCAAGAGCAGTTTACAAGAGTAGAGCTCCGACTAGATGAGCAGAGAGCTTAATCTCACAGTGCTTTCAAACTCCATTGTGAGATGCGTATGGTAGTTGCCCAAATGCGTCAAGAAATTGATGAGATCAAGGAAAGCTTAGCCAAGAAGGACCACAAGATCCATATGCTGAGGGAGAAACTTTCGGGGAGAAGGAAGTGACTTTAGTTTATGCGGCTGAAAGGTCCTTTTGTATTACGAATCTTATGTTTATGTTAATGTTTCTGTGGCTTTATAAGACTTGAAAACCTTATGTTTTGAAAACCTTATGTTTATGTTTAAGTTGAACCTATATAAACCAGTTGTTCCTTCGGAACTTAAATAAGTTGAACCTATATAAACCAGTTGTTCCAAAAAACTCAATTCAGTTGAACCTATATAAACCAGTTGTTCCGAAGGAACTTAAATAAGTTGAACCTATATAAACCAGTTGTTCCAAAAACTGAAATACATAAAAACGATAAGTAGTGTGTTTCCGCCCAAACAGTTCATAACCAAAGAACCAAACTACTACAAACCCCTACTTCTTCCTAGTCTTCTTCGCAGGCTTCTTTAAACTAATATTTAAAATCATAAATTACTCTGAAATATTAACCTCGAGAGGAAGAACAAAGCCACCAAACGCCGCTTGCTGTTTTGGTTTCACGATGCCTTTGAAGCTTTTCACAAAGCGTCGGATCTCTTTCATGGTTTCGTCGAATGTAAACCGACCCCAAGGAAATGTCTCACAAGCGTGGACATCATCAACAACACTCAGCAGCCACGAATCTATGTTATCATCAACCTTAAACTTGGCTTTCACTACCTTGCATAAGAAATACAAGATAGTGAGCTTCAACCTATCTCCCAAGGTCTTCCTCACTGCTGAGGTCTTCTTCTTCACTCCTTCGGTCTTCTTCTTAAGTTCCTCAAGCTTCTCCTCCACATCTTTGATTGTTACCTTCAGGTCCTTACCAAACATCCGCTCAGCAAACTCCAAATCCCCCAACGCCTTATAGTTGTCGGGGTAATCGTGGCAGTCCAATCCAGTAAGGAGGGCGTGCTCTCTCAAAGAGAACCTGATAGGCACTCCGTTCACCACAAACCAGGCTTCTCTCTCCTTCTCCGTAGATGCTGTCTGAAGGAGAAGCATCCACATGCCTTGAAGCATGTGGTTTGCCTCCTTAGGCATGTGGAACAGATGCTTAAATTGAGAATGATTTCGAAACCATTCCAACTCTTCATCAAGACAATCCTTAATGTACTCCACCGTCGATTTCAGCTTACACCTACTTCTGACCTTGCAAGTCTTGATGTACTCGCTTGGACCAAAAAACATCTTCTCCGGCGGCAGTGGTTGGCTCTCATCATCATCATCTTCATCAGCATCACTATCGTAGTCCTGCAAATAAAATAAAAACACTTATTACTATCACTTATCCACAGTTGAACTCAGATGTTCCAGTTAGCCAGAGTTGTCCCTACATCACTGTTGAACTAAAATGTTCCAGTTAGCCATAGATGTCCCTACATCACAATTTCATACCTAAGATGTTCCAGTTAGCCAGAGTTGTCCCTACATCACAGTTTCGATGTTCCAGTTAGCCAAAGTTGTCCTAACATCACAGTTTCAAACCTAAGATGTTCCAGTTAGACACATTTGTCCCTACATCACAGTTTCAAACCTAAGATGTTCCAGTTAGCCAGAGATGTCCCTACATCACAATTTCAAACCTAAGATATTCCAGTTACCTCTTTTTCCTCTTCTTCCTCCACAACATTGTCTTCCCCTGCGATAGCAATATTTTCTTCAACGTTTTCAGCAACGTTTTCTTCTACGTTTTCAACAACGTTTTCTTCGTCGTCAGCAACTGTTTCTTCCCTTTCACCCACATTTTCTTCTTCTACTCTCCTTCCATCCACGTTTTCTTCAACTAATTGCTCTTTAGTAACTTCTTCTTCTTCTCCTTCATTAACCGTCACTTTCGGATTGGTTTCATGACAATCCATTGCTTCTCCTTCTATAATTGCTTCTAGGTAATTCCTAAAACAACCAAAACTAGATATAAGTTAGACAACACATCCACATACCATTTGTGAATAATCCAAACTAATTCGAGAACAATTTCATATCAAAAACGAAAGGAGAGAAGTTGGGCATAATGGCGCTCATCGAAAATCGAAAATTAAGGCATCGAAACTAGCTTTGATTCCGTTACCTATTGCGAAGTCTGAGAGGAAGAATATGAAGAATCGCGTGGGTTTGAGGGAGGGCTCGGGATTTTTGAGGGAGGGCTCGGAATTTTTTGCCAATCGACGAAATCTAGAAATCTGCAGACGAAATCGAAGACCAGAACGCGAGGGAACCGGAGTGGCTAAGCTCTTGTCGGATTTCGTGGTGGAAGGTCGGAATGAATCGATCAGAACTTTCCTCAGGGAAGACCGATGGTCTCGCGGGGAAGCATGGGGAAGTGGGAGGTTTTTTTGGTTTTTTGGTTTTTTTTTTTTGCAAATTTAAATTAACTGAATTTAGGTTTGGGTCTGGATTGTTGGGTCTGGGTGGATTTTTCATCGGATCCAAGTGGTTGGATCTATAATTTTCTAGTTTTGATTTGGGGTTTTCGGTTTTTCTTTCATTTTTGTTTTAAAATTAATTATTTATTAAAAATACAAAAAAAAATGGCATATAGGAATAAATTTTCAAAAATAGTGGATTTCCATCAATTGATCCCTTGGATTGGCCGTTGTTTAGTGGAGAAGAGGAAAGGACATAAAAGGGATCGTGAATCTAACCAGAGTTTCTTCTCTTTCTCTCCTTATCTATGCCGATTTCTCTCCAAGGCGGTCTCTTTTCTCTCTCTCTCTCTAAATCTCCCTCCTTTAATCTAGGGTTCCTCAGAATCTCTTTCTTAAATCCTTCCTTGTCGTCAATTTGCTGTCTTTGACAGAGGAAAAACTGCTCTTTCGGTTTCTTTGGATTTGGGTTTCCTTCAATTTCTCGACTTTTATCGGTTTCTTCCGATTCCAGAGTACGATTCGGTTTTTGTTGTAATTCCGATTGAAATATTTTTGATTCCTTCCCCTTTGTGGTTGGCTTTTAGGGCGGATCTTGATCTCTAATTTTTATTTATTATTGTAGCGTGATTCGAATAAGATGACCGTCTCTGATTCCGAATCCATGGGGAAAATCGGAGTTTGTGATTTTCCCTTCATTCCAGAGGAGGAGAGACGTATTGTGACGGAGCTGACTAGCGAAGCGGAGGGTAATTTGAAAGAGGGAAACTTGTATTTCGTGATCTCCAACAGGTCTCATGCTTGTCTTCCTCCTAATGATTTCTTATGCATTGCGATCTCTGGTTACATATACTTTCTTACTTTGGTTGCATTCGTTGCATGATCTTCGGACCCTGGTTCTTGTCAAGAAGATTTGTGAAATCTTTATAGCTTCTTGTTGAAGTAGCATTTAAGCCTTGAATGTAAGTTGTTATTGCTAATTGTATGACATCAGATCGATCACTGTTGTAAAATTTCCTTGTTCAAATCTGGAGGGTGTCTGTGTTTCAGACAATGTGTTTTGTTTTGTTTTGTTTCATTAGTTGCAGTTTTTTTTCTCTTTGTCGATGGCTGTGGACTTTTGCCAGAGATGAATAAATTTTTGTACTCATCCCTTCATGTTGTTACTCACTCTATATCCTTCGCCCAGTTTTGGCTGTATCTTAACGTTTAACTGTTAGTGCAGGTGGTATACAAGCTGGCAGAGATGTGTTGGGCTACTAACAGAAGAATTATCTAGTGGAGAGCCTTCAGAAGTTACCAGGCCCGGACCAATTGACAATCACGATATTATTGATAGTGAAAGTGACGCTAGTGATCCGCAGCTTCGTAAAATGCTGGAGGAAGGGGTCGACTACGTTCTAGTTCCTGAACAAGTTTGGAGAAAGCTCATGGAATGGTGATTGTTTCCTCTGTCCTGCGTAGTAACTGAATATGGAACTATGTGTTATAAACCACCAGTTGATCATATCCATTTGATGTCCTGGTTATTGATGTATCATTTTATTGGGTTTAGTTACTCTTATTGTCTGCATCTGAGTGTAGCTTTGAATGATGACATGACACGACCGATCGTCTCGCCAACCATTTTCTTTGCATCCACTGTTGAGGGATGCTTTCAAAGGGCTGATCTGCTTCTATATCTTTCAGGTATAAAGGAGGTCCTCCAATACAGAGGAAGTTGATCTATCAAGGGTTTTACAGTAAGAGCTACAGTGTGGAGGTTTACCCACTCTGTCTTAACTTGACAGACAGTAGCGACGAAAGTTGTACCGTCATAAGGTTGAGCAGACAGGTATGGTGCCCTCTCGTACTACTCTTGCAACTGTGTTTTTAGGCTATGAGCAAGAACTGTAGACCATTTGGAGTGTTTGTGAGAAGTGAAAGACTCTGTGCTTTGTTCCCTTCTGATATGAATTGCTGATGTGCCAGGCTTCTATAAGTCAACTTTATGAGATGGTTTGTGCTGTAAGAGGGGTATCAAAAGAAAAGGTCTATGCTCGAAGCTTTTCCCTTCTTCCTTGTATTGGGTGATGATATATCCCACTGTTTGATTCAGAGATGTAATGGTTGCTCCATGTTTGATATGTATAAGCAGGCTCGCATCTGGGATTACTTCCAGAAGAGGAAAAGCGTACACTTGGATCCTTCATCTGAAAAAAGCTTGGAGGAATCATCCCTTCAATTAGACCAGGATGTAATTGTCTTGAAATCTCTCTCGGTTACATGACCACTTTTGATGGATTGCCTTTGTCTTTTGCTTTATTATAGTTTTAGCTAAAGATCACGTGAATTTTTTATTGGATGGAACTCCTTGTATATATGCTTGATCTATATTTGGTCTCAATATTTTGGTGAATTTTTTGGCGCTTTTGAGCTCGTATATTGTCACTGAACCAAAATCTCATTTTGGCTTGCCTTTATTTACCATGGTTCTATTTGTTTGGCATTGATGTGTGTATTCCATGTAGATTCTTCTTGAAGTTGATGGGTCTGCGTCTTCTCAATATGACATGAGTTTTGCGGGAAATGAGTTAGCTCTGGTACCTCTAGAGCCTATGAGATCAGATGGTACGAATATAATGCTTGGAGAGGGAACCGTATCTAATGGTTACTCCAACGGTTCCAAGTTTAGCCTCTTTGGGAGAAATGCTTTCGAAGATGATGGTTGTGATTCCTCTAGTGGGTTTGGGAAAAAAGAGAGGAGAGGTTTAGGAGGGTTGCAGAATTTGGGAAACACATGCTTCATGAATAGCACTCTTCAGTGTTTGGCCCATACACCGCCTGTTGTTGAATATTTCCTGAAAGATTACAGCGAGGACATAAATGCAGAAAATCCTTTGGGAATGCGTGTAAGTAACTTGAATTGGTCTCTGTTTATATTCTCCATGTGAGTTTATTTAAACGAATCTGTAAATCTATTGCAGGGTGAGCTTGCGATTGCATTTGGTGAACTTTTGAGGAAGTTGTGGTCATCCGGACAAAATACAGTTGCGCCACGTTCTTTTAAGACAAAATTGGCTCGATTTGCACCACAGTTTAGTGGTTATAATCAGCATGACTCTCAAGTAAGTCCTGTGCTCCATGTTGATTGTTGTGTGTATTTAACAATTAGACAAAATATGTTTTATCTTGGCATTTCTGTAGGCTTTTTTACTTCCTCTCACGCCAGGAAACAAATGTCTTCTTTATCTCTTCATGTAAGATATGTAAACTCATTGTTTCCAGGAAATGCTTGCTTTCTTGTTGGATGGACTTCATGAAGATTTGAACAAGGTTAAACGAAAACCTTACATTGAAGCTAAAGATTCAGATGGTCGTCCAGATGATGAAGTAGCCGAAGAAAAGTGGAAATATCACAAGGCCCGAAATGACTCTGTGATAGTTGATGTCTGCCAAGTAAGCATTTCGTACCTCCCTTGTATCCACTTTTCTACCTAAATGTATTATTTCTCTTTCAAGTATATGAAGTTTCTGCCCCTTTTTGTCTGTTCTGACCGTTACTTATGCTGTATGTGTTTTTACTTCAGGGACAATACAAGTCAACACTGGTCTGCCCAGATTGTGGAAAAATCTCAATCACTTTTGATCCCTTCATGTACTTAACTTTGCCATTGCCATCAAGTCGCACTCGATCAATGACAGTTGCAGTGTTTTACGGCGATGGAAGCCATCTTTCAGTGCCATACACTGTAACAGTTCCTAAAGATGGTTCTTGTAGAGATCTCAGTAATGCAATAGGCGCTGCTTGCGGCCTGAACAATGATGAAAGCCTTTTACTCGCAGAGGTACTAATTTTGGCGAGTCCTTTTCTTATATTTTTCGTTGTCGTTAACTTGTTGTAAAAAAGACTCAAATAAGCTGTGGGATTTCCCTCCCAGGTTTATGATCACAAGGTCTTTAAATATTTTGAGACTCCCCTGGAATCGCTGAGTGCGATAAAAGACAATGACCATATTGTGGCATATCGGTTCAACCAGATGCACAGAGGACCAGGAAAAGCCAAACTTGAAATTCTTCATGGGGAGCAGAAAAAGTCAGCTTGCTTACTTTTTACTATGTCGTTTGAGAATTCTTTTCTTTTTTTTTTCCTTCTTGAGTTTTGCTTTGCTTCTAATGGATTATAACTTTCAAAATTTCACAGGTCTGATAGTGGCGGAGACCTAAAGCTTTTTGGAACTCCCCTTGTTACATATATCAACACTGAACCACTTAGTGTAACTGACATTGATGCAATTATTTCTGGATTGCTGTCACCTCTACAGCGGACTCATTCATCACCTATGGTTGATGATGGAGAGGAAAATGGCCACATTCCAGACGTTGCTGATGAAACATCCGGAAGCTTATCATCTAGAGACACTGAAACAGAGGATATTGCAGTTGATGATAAAGAGTTATCCTTCAGCCTCTTCTTGACAGATTACCATTCTTTCAGTCCCAAGCCACTCGAGTCCGATTTAGTTGTGAATCCTCGTAGTGTTACAAGGGTTATAGTCAAGTGGAACGAGAAAGAGCATGAAAAATATGATTCCAGCTACTTGAATGATCTACCTGATGTTCATAAAACAAGTTTCTTGGCGAAGAAGACAAGGCAAGAAGAAACTTCTTTGTTTTCGTGCTTGGAAGCCTTTCTAGCAGAAGAGCCTCTTGGACCAGATGATATGTGGTATTGTCCTGCTTGCAAAGAACACAGACAAGCGAAAAAGAAGCTTGACTTGTGGAAGTTGCCAGATATACTTGTGATCCACCTGAAACGGTTCACATATAGCAGATATTTCAAGAATAAGATTGATACATTCGTGAATTTCCCGATTCATGATCTAGATCTAAGCAAGTACGTGAAGAACAAAGACGGTCAGTCATATCTTTACGAGCTGTATGCCATAAGCAATCATTACGGTGGCCTAGGAGGCGGTCACTACACTGCTTACGCTAAGGTTTTTTGTGCCATTGAATTGGTCTTTTGTCTTGTCCATTTTGATTGTGCTTTCCTAATATGTCTAATGAAAAATGCGTTGAAACTAATGTGTGGCCTTGTTATTAATTATGCAGTTGATGGATGAGAACAAATGGTATGATTTTGATGACAGCCATGTTTCAGCTATAGATGAATCAGAGATCAAGACTTCGGCTGCATATGTGTTGTTCTATCAAAGAGTGCGAAGTGAATCAGAGACATCGAATATGGATGAGGATTAGTTTCGAAAAAGCCCTTCATTCTTCAGGATTCCTGACAAAGATTTCTCAAGATCCATTATTCATTGGCCTCATGCTCTAATGTTTGCTTCTAAAGCCGATTGACTAAAAAGAGATTAGATTCTTAAAGATTGTTTGATTAGGGTACTTCACCTTTTCCCCCAGTGTGGGAGAAAATTTTGGACAGTGAAGAAACAGATTATATAATGTCTAGGTGGGGGGAGAAATTGGCATATTGTTCTTACAAGTTAATGTTGCAGCAGATTATTTCGTCTGAAGGTCTAATATACATTTGATTGTTGATGTATTTCCAATCAAAGATGAGAATCTACTTGGAAACTGATACAACAACTGTGGACCATAACCTAAAACCTCTCAAGATTGTAATACAAACAATCAAAACCAATGTCAATTTCTGATCAACTAACAAAGACTTAGAACACGAAACAATTTCTTATCCACCTCTTATCTTTGGAAGAGGGATGAGACTTGGAACGTAGACGTAGCCACAAAGGAAAGACTCACCATGGACACACTTGTAGTTTCGTCGTGTCTCAATCTGTTTTCTTAACCCAACCTCATCGATTTCATAAAGAGTGAGGCAAGTACAAATCGTCTTACCACCTTCTTCTTCTTCTTCTATGTCTCCCTCGCACCATGCGATGATACTCTTCCTGTGCTTGCCAAAGCAGTATACCGGATGATCCATATCTGTGTCATGGACCTGTAACACCGGAAGATCGGGGCTTGCCACGCTGAAGTATCTCTGCTAAACGAGACCTTCCCATCATCAGACAACTTGTTTGAAACCCACACATCAATCTGCCTTGATCTTTCGCCTTGCCATAGCAAAGACATCCTATCTCCATTGAAACAGCTTAGATAGTTGTAGTTAGTGCGAGGACAGACGGATATGGCCTTGAATCTTTCATCGGAGAAATCAAAACCCAGGATGTAGTCTATGTGCTTGTACTGAGCAATCCAATACATGTTACCCATCACAGCCACACCTTTGCACGAGATCTCTACATCCCAAATGACCTTATAATTCAGAGTTTTCCAGGAATCCGTCTTGAACTCAAAAATCTCAACCTCTGCTTCACCATCATAATCAATACCCGGAGGATCCCAGAGGCGATCAGAAAATCTCAAGATCTTGTATCCAATCCCGTAGTAATCAGACTCCGTGAAACACTGCGAGGGATCGATCCATCTCATTTTCCCCAAAACCGGATTCCAAATTGCGAGGCGAGTGTATCTTTCATGATTCCCCAAAGGATCACGGGTCTTCGTCTCGGATATCACTCTCGATTTTCTTCTCAAATCGCCATCTCTGCTCAAATTTTAACGAAGGGTTGTAAGGCTTAAATAGAATTAAATCCGTCGTCCACAACGAAAAACACGGTAGGTCAGTGTTGCGAGCTCCACGAAATACTACGGGTACAACTGATGCTATAACTATGGTGGTGATATTTTATTTAAAAAATCTTAGGGGTATTTTTGTCGTTTCACACAATCACTAAAAAAGAAAGTGGTATTGTGATTAACTTAGAGTATTGATGATTAACTTGAACCCTGGGCACAAGCGATACAAGCACCAGCTTGTGGCCCTAAATAATACATATAATATTTCGGCCTTAAATTGGTAAAAAGTTATTGTAGTGTAGTGGTATTTGTGATGAATTTTTACTTAGAGTTCAAGATTTCGATTCCCCATAATTTCTTACAAACTTTTTAAAAAACATTTCGGCCCATAATTTTTGGTAGGTTTGTGGACTCCAATTCCACAGAGCCGGCTCTGGTTACACAGCATGAGTCCATCGCAGTGAACCATAGTATCAATCGCATCTGGACGTTGAAACTCGTTTGGTAGTAAAGATGAGCTTGTTCCGGTCACCGGATCCATAATTTGTACCGTCTCATCAACGGTTCTTAAGAATTGTTCCGGGGAGCGACTCAAGTGATTGTAGATGAATCTCTTGTCGGTGATGAGAGCGTACCATTGCTTGCATGTCGATTCTAATCGGATCAGAGATTCCGCCGGAGTCCTGTAAAGTATTTCTTCTATTAACTCCGGTGGCAACGACGAACTACGCTTTGAGGAAGCCATGGCCGCTCTGTTGTATCAGATTCTTGGATAAATCTTGTTTGCAGAAGCGAAGCACATTAATCTTCTATTAACATCTTTGACGAACTGGTTTAGGTTCAACCGAAACAGATCGGTGAGATTCTGTAAACCAATCAAATTAAATTTTCTCACTTTTCATCGAGACACATCATCATCCACATTTATGCCACTTCATTTTGATATTTAATTTTCATAATTTAATTAGTTAAAATTTTGATATACATATTAACTATATATTTTATTAAATTATGCAAGAAATTTGAAAGGTCATTTTCATATTCATATCATGAAAACCTAAAAAAATCAACAAAAATTATTGAAAGAATAATAAACTTAAAATTTTAATTTTACTAATATATTATACATTTTATTATAGTTATAATGTTAAAGTTTTATATCGAACATATATTTAGTGAATCAATATTATTTGATACAAACTAATAGTATACAATATATACAATATTAATTTAACATATCACAAATATATAGAGATTTGTTTTAGAAAAACAGAATATCTAATAAATAAAAAGTAAACTCATTATCGTTTAATAATGCATATTATAGTAATTTTCTTAAATAAATTATATATAAGAAAATTGATCTTTTAAAAAAAAATAAGTACATAATTTAAAATAATAAAAATGAAACGTTTAGTAATTTAGATATTTGAATAATATGATTTATTTGGTCTTTAAATATAGATAAGATATGAAAATTCTAAACAAACATGATTATTTGTAAATAATATAGAAGTGATTGACCATAGATATTGAAGTGATTGACTATCAATTACATTTTCATTTTAATGGAGGTGGAAATAAGAGAAACAATTATTTAAGTTTCAAATAAAATACTAGGATTACAATCTACAAGCAATAGTTTGTTTTACTAAAAATGAAAAAAAGTTCTCATCAATAAATTAAAATATTATAAAACTTAAACAACTAAAACTCGCGGGTCAAACATTTTTTTCTTATATAAAGTTGAATCTCATCGGGTTTACCCCTTATCAATAGCCTTATGTGTTGGCTAAATTTTCATTATTGTTGTAATTATTTTCATAATTAAATTTATTATTTTATCAAAATAGATAATCTAACACATTGTATTGAATAAACAAATTCTAAAACGGTTAAATATGAATTTGTGTGACATGCAATCCATGAATAGATTTAAAATCAACAAAAGTTGATCAATTGTTAATTCTATTATTGCTGTAATGGGCTTACCCTTTATCAATATCCTTATGTGTTGGCTAAATTTTCATATTTCTCTCCAGTTATATATGGAAAGCGTTTTCAAAAAAAAAAAAACTTAGGAATCACAAACATATTGCACACATAAATAGGGTTAAAATCATACATGAAACACTTCAAAAATAATAACTTCACATGAAACAAAATAAAAAAATTATTATGCAACTTGAAAATGTAAATATGTTCCTTTTAAAAAATCCAAATAATTACATAAAATTGATCACAGGATAATCATATTCACAAGAAGTCTCTCTCTTTCTCTTTCTCTTTCTCTCTCTCTCTCTCTCTCTCTCTCTCTCTCTCTCTCTCTCTCTCTCTCTCTCTCTCTCTCTCTCTCTCTCTCTCTCTCTCTCTCTCTCTCTCTCTCCCTCTTTAAATGTTTAAATCGACGCTCGACCCCATATTTCTTTGACTTTTCCAAATCGGCCCGTATTATCTCAAATGTTCCCATTAACCCATACATCTACGATGACTTTGATAGGTAAATTAGTGATATAAATTAAATTCTTCTTCAAATAAAATTAGATTCATTTTGTAGTCACCAACACTAGATCATCAAAGATGAATAATATTAAATTCTGAACATTTTATTAGTATTCGGTTTTAGGTAAAAATATATATTAATACAGGGACCTATTTCGAAGTATTTTTTTTAATAAGTTCGGAGAATTCTAAATTCACAAAACTAACTTTCTTTTTATTAATATTCGAAGTAACTTTCGGATTATACAAAACTAACCCAATTTCAAAGTATTTATTTTATTAATATTCAGTTGGTTTAAAAAAATATACAATTCCCTAAACTTTAAAATGAAAAAAACTTAACTTTAAAAAACCAACTAATTGAATAAATAGTCAACCAAAGAAAAAAAAATCAAATTGTAGATCATCCACTAAACAAATACATAAATAAACATAAATTTAAAAAAGGAAAAAAAACTTAAGAATAAATAATCCACATTTTTAAGCTAATAAAGACAAATCGATTAACAATCATACTAATAAAACTAAAATAATATTATACTAATTTTTTTTATAAAAAAATGTCACACTAGTCTGTAAAAAAAATTCTGCTCCGATACACCGTTCCACTAACACCGACGTTGACCTGTGTTGACCTGAAAACCCCACTGAGTAAGTTCTAAACCGAAAGCATTCAAATCCAAACTAACTCAATTTTAAACCCACCCAAATCTGACCCAATTAACTATGGCATGACCCTATCACCAGACCCGAAACTAGCAAAAGTAAAAAAAAATCGCGTATATGCAGGGTTTATAATTCTAATCAAAAACGAAATATTTGGAAGCTTCATATATAATAAAAATTAGATTATGATCCGCGTATATGCAGGGTTTATAATTTAATATTTTATAATTCGTGATAAACAAATCAAAAACGAAAATGGTGGAAAAACAATTAGATCACCCCTGAAAATAAATAAAACAATATTGAAAACGCCAATATGAAATTAACCACCGATAGAAAAGCCTAATAAGTAATAATTATCTATTTATTTTTATCCTCTTATTTGTTTTCTATTATTTGGTTTCGATATAAATTTTATCACATGTTTTCAAATATTTAGTTTTTCCTATTTCTATTTGAATTATTTTATTTTATTTCAATTATTTAGATACTCATATATCTATTTTTTCAAATTCTTGACAAATTGATTAACATAGTTCTATTTGATTTTTCTTCTTCTCTTTTAATCATATTTTATTAGTCCTTTTCTTTTCAATATCAACTTAAAATTTTTTAAATTTGTATACATTTCGAAATCTGATCGACTGGCTAATTTTCTTATTATGTTTATTACTATATTTGAGATATCAATATGATAAGATGGTTTGGTCGTAGTGGAATATGACTAATTTGCTTCTTCTTCTTTTTTTTATCCAAATTGAAACCTAATTTTCTTTTTTTTTCTGTCTGTTGTTTTTTGAATGTAAATAAAAAATAGGTTTCAAGTCAATGGAATTTATTATTATTTATTAGAAAATGTAAAATCTTATTATGTATGACAAGGGTTTATGACAAGAGTTTTCTGCAAAAAAAAAATCATGACTTTTATTGTTTTTGCAAGAATACCTCTAATTTTGGAAAATACAAATCAATCCCCTCACCTCCAAAAGTACCCGCAAAACAGTCCAAACCCATATCGATAACGTGGCACTCTGTGAAAAAACAGACATAAGTCTTCTCCGTTCTGTTTCATTACTAAAAAAATAGTTTTTTTTTTTCATTCTATCAAATCAAGTTTGACCGAAAAGGTTATTATCTCTTACCGGTTCCATCTCACTTACAAGAGAGAAAAAGTGGGATTTGACGTTTTTTTTGCGGGAAAACGGGATTTGACGTTTTTAGCGGAAAAACGGGATTTTACGTTTTTGACGGGTAAACGGGATTTCACGTTTTTTGTGGGAAACCGGGATTATACATTTTTGCGGAAAAACAGGATTTGACGTTTTTGACGGGAAAACAGAATTTTACATTTTTTGGCGGAAAAACGAGATTTTACGTTTTTGACAGGAAAACGGGATTTGACGTTTTTGTCGGGAAAGCGTGATTTTACGTTTTTGACGAAAAAACGGGATTTTATGTTTTTGACGCGAAAACGAGATTTTACGTTTTTTGCGGGAAACCAGGATTTTACGTTTTTGGTGGGAACACATGATTTGACGTTTTTTGACGGGAAAATGAGATTTTACGTTTTTGACGGAAAACGGGATTTTACGTTTTTGAAGGACAAACGAGATTTTACGTTTTTGATGAAAAAACGGAATTTTACGTTTTTGATGAAAAAACAGAATTTTACGTTTTTTGCAGGAAACCGTGATTTAACGTTTTTTGCGGGAAACCATAATTTTACGTTTTTTGGTGACTTTATTTGTCTTTTTCTCTAAAATGGCCATTTAATTATTAATTAAAAATATGACTTATTTGTCCTTCTCTCCAAAATAAGACTTAATTCCTTTTTTTTTTTCAATATTTAATATTTTTGGTGAAAACATTTGTAATGTAAGTTGTTGAAGCTTCGGACTTTGGTTAGAGGTTTCCTCAAATCCAAAGTACATTAGGGTTTGACAACTGACTAGTCGTTGGGAGATTGATTGTTATTGCTGTAGAAGCATAAATTCGGAATACAGAAATTACGAAGAACAATGCGAAGAACAACGCTTAAATAATTAAATAAAAGAACGTTAAAATGGAGGTGAGATGATCTCTTTCCGTAATTCTAAATATCTCTCGCAGTGTGGCGGTTTTATAAGATAAAGAATCCCAGGATACAACCATTTGGAGACTACGATCGCATCACTCGATCGTAGAATGTACGAACTGTATATTATACGCTATACTCTCAGACTTACTCTTAAAGAAGAAGAATAAAGACGAGAGGGATTAAATGATGCTTTTGTGAGCTTTTGTTCTCAGTGAGAACAGTGTGATTTTTTTCTGTCTGTGAGAAATGAGGAGGTCGAAAGCTCTTTTTATAGCCAAGAGTCGACAGTAAATGAGGGCGAAATTTGCGCGGAGGGAGTGATCACTGGGAGTGTTTCTCGGAAGAGATCTTTGACCATTTAACTCTCGCGGAGTAATGGTGGGCGAGATTAACCAAAACGCGGCCCAAAAAGAACATATTTTTGTGGCCGTAGGGCCATATTCACTAAGACTCAAGACCCGAGACCAGAGACCCGAGCCTGAGCCCGGTCCGGTCCGACAGCAGCAGCGGCGCGCGTGGAG
The DNA here is from genome assembly GCA_030161315.1 of Eutrema japonicum. Classification (NCBI taxonomy): domain Eukaryota; kingdom Viridiplantae; phylum Streptophyta; class Magnoliopsida; order Brassicales; family Brassicaceae; genus Eutrema; species Eutrema japonicum. The sequence goes on from BSQW01000008.1 coordinate 21,622,486, forward strand.
TCTCTTGGTTCCCTCTAAGTTTTTTGAACTTATACTAATGTTTTCTCTTATTTATATGAGAGGTTTTCCCCATTGCTTCCCGATGTGGGACTTTGCAATTTTCATTTACTTAGCCAAGTGGGCTATTTCTTTTCACATTTAGCACAACTTAATAAACCAATGAGCTTTATTAAGTTTTGGTCCAACAATCCCCCACATGAATAGAAATTACTCTAAACGTATGGAGATTAGACTGACTCGATAAACTAGACTTAACTAGACTTGACTAGACTAGACAGACTTTCGAGAGTATAGGAAAAAAATCACTGTGTGTGAGATGGTAGCGTGTTTCAGCCTTGAACCACTCATTGTTAATATATGTCGTGTTTACTTTGCCAGGAGGTGAACATAATGTCTTGAACCACTCGGATATTTATGTAGATCGAGACAACATGTACAACCCAGTTTCATTTTCTCGTAGAACTAAGTTCTATATTGCGTTCATTTTGGTCTTGAACTTACCTGGTTGATCATGAGTGAACTTGGAGAATGTAGCCTGTTAGATTCTCCTAGAAACGGCCCCATTTCACACTCACTAGGTGATTTACCAGTAGTCTTTGTTTTAAGAAGTATATGTAATACTGTACTGATATATCAGAGCTATGGTCTGATCATTAAACGCTATGCGTATCCTTTTATACATACAGTAAGTAGATGTATGTAAGCACTGTTTATCATCTTGGGAACTAAGTAGAGACGAGAAGTCTTTCAGTGCTTTTATTAGATTTTGTTTGATTTAGTTGTCCCTTTGAACCTTACATCTTGGGATCCCCAGTCACGTAGGTGGGGTTTCCATCAAACATCATCTTTAAGTTATAGGCTTTAAACCCATTCCCTTTGATGATTTTTTCAACTTGATCACGTGCTAAACCTTTAGTAAGTGGATCCGTTAGGTTTTCAGCCGATTTGACATAATCTATGGTGATTACGCCAGCTGTGATCAAATTTCTAATGGTTTTATGTAGTCTTCTTATATGACGTGATTTACCATCATAGATATTATTCAAAGCCCGAGCGATAGCCGATTGGCTATCACAGTGTACACGTAATGCCGGGACTGGTTTCTCCCACATTGGAATATCTTCCAGGAAATTTCGAAGCCATTCAGCTTCTTCTGCAGCTTTGTCTAAAGCAATGAATTCCGACTCCATGGTTGATCTTGACAGTAGAGTTTGTTTGGAAGATTTCCATGATACTGCTGCACCTCCAAGGATGAAGACATATCCACTTGTGGATTTCGAGTTTTTGGACTCTGATATCTAGTTTGCGTCATTGTATCCTTCCAATATTGCGGGTTCTTTCCCATAGTGCAGCCCATAACTTTTAGTTTACCGTACATAGTTTAGTACTCTAGTTATAGCTTTCCAGTGTTTGTGACTTGGATTACTTTTGTAGCGACTTAGTACGTTTACCGCATGTGCTAGATCGGGTCTAGTATAATTGGTTAAGTACATAAGACTACCAATTATCCGTGCATACTCTACTTGTGACACAATTTCACCTGAATTTTTAGTCAAGTGAAGTTGAGAGTCAATTGGAGTTTTTGCAGTCCTATTTGAATAGTTCTTAAACCGTTCAAAAATCTTTTCAGCATAGTGAGCTTGAGACATAATAATTCCGTCGGAAGTTCTTGTGATTTTAATCCCGAGAATGACATTTGCTAGACCCATGTATTTCATGTCAAACTTTCCACTAAGAATTTTCTTAGTTTGTTGGATAATGTCTTTATTGCTGCCAGGGGGAAGAGAAGCTTACATGGGATCGGCCGGGAGGGAGGTGAGGCTGGGTCGATCCTGATGGTCGAGGTTTGCCTCAATTGGAGGCTCGGGCTCGGGCCAGGGGGATCGGACCGGAGGTTGTCGCATTCCAGGTCGAGTTATGCTTGTTTCCATTTTTTTTTAATTGTAAATAACTGTTTTTTGTTGATACAATAAATTTTACATTTAGAAAATGCACTATATCACAAGTTGAGGATTAGAGATATTAATATGGATGATGATTAGTTAAAAAAAACCTTTCATTCTTCATGATGAATAATGTCTAGGTGGGGAAGAAATTGGCATATTATTGGTGTTTTTACCTGCGGTTAGATATTCAAGATACTAATTACTAGTTGTTCTTACAAGTTAACTTTGCAGCAGATTATTTGGTCTGGAGGTCTAATATTACCGACTTGAGACATAAAATTCTTCTTATTATTGTTGTTATTGATTATTGTTTTCTTTCCAATCAAAGAGGAAAATCAATTTCAAAACGACTTGAAAAGTGTAACATTATTTAGAACTCACAGTTTAGAATGTTAACATAATCATTAGGATAACAAAAAAAAGGCAATTGGTTACGCTCTAATATGCTCTCTTGATCTGCTCTCTCTCACACACAAAGCTATACTACTCACTTTTTCACTTTAATCGATCTCTCGTTTATTATTAATTAAAGAAACTTAATTAATTGCATAAACTTATTAGATTGTAGAAAGCTTTTAACGATTTCAGGTCTCTAATGTGAAAACGTTACATCTAACTGGGGATTTTCACACCGAAAAATCTACTATTTACATCGAGTCTACGTCAAAAAGATCAATCATCATCATCATCTAAACATATTGAGCCATGAATTTGACCCGCATATACTACTTATTCTCGTTGTTGTAGTTGTTGTTGAGTGACGACAATGCCTTCATCAAGAATTTTCATGATATCATCGATAGTCTCATCCTTAGCGTTATCCAGAGATTTCATGAGTTCATCGATATCAATCGTCTAATCTTCAGCGCCATCAAAACCATAAGGTTCTAGGTTCGACATCATCATGATGTTGTTGGTGTCGTTTCTCTGCAAAGGAGGAGGAGGAGGAAGAAGAATCAGTGCATCTTTCTCTTGTTGTTGTTGCTGATGATTTACGTCACCGCGTTCTTCTTCTTATTCTCTTTGTCCTTGTTCTTGTTCTTCGATGTCCTTGTTCTTCTCTTTGCCTCGGATCCAACACAAGACCAAATCTTGGGACTTGTCCTTGTCAAAAGAATAGTCCGTCATGTGCCAATCGGTCTTCACTAGCTTTCCCTTCACTTTCTTGTTGTACACGAAAATCCGTTTGCAACCAAACACCACCTTATTGTCGTCCTCAATTTCATCCAAACTGGTGCTTTTCCATTTTCCGCCTTCGCTTTCTCCCTTTCTTGGTACGGTCCACGTCGCACTAGTCCTAGGAACAAAATAGTACCATTCGTTTTCGTCGAACAGGGGATTCATGTCGTGATCAAGACGCCACATGTCATTTTCGTAGACGTTCAGAGTTTTTCTGAATTCGCTCTCGTTTCTATCGACCTTGTTGCGAAGATAACGCCTCACCAACCCCAAATTCGTTGGACAAAACCGGAAACCAACCAGGTGGAGTTAGGCGGCGGAGTTAGGCAGTGGGTTTGAACAGAAGGTTGAGCAAATATATTTGTTTCGAAAGTCTTCCTAGCCAGGTGGAGTTCGGCTGGTTCTGTTGGCAACAAAAACGGTGAAAAGTGATGTTCAAGCAGGTTATAAGTCAAAGAATGTTTCAGAGATATGAAACATGGGTGACTAAGAGTTTTTGCAGTTGATTCAAGAAGAATGTGTTTGCAAACAGGTATGTTAAAACATTTTGTTTGGACTAGGGTTGTGTCGGAAGTCTGTCCAGCAATGTTGATAGTTGGATGGTGTGTTCTGTTAGAAATAACGGCGGTACAAGAGGTGTTCAAGGCTGGTTTAAACAGAGAAAATCATGGATTGTTTTAGGTTTGAAGCATGTATGATTCAGAGTTTGTTGCACATAAAGTTCAAGGAATTTGATTCAAGACTCAATGGGCATGAATATAATCAAAAGGCTAGTAAGGAAATCAAGTTGCAGAGAAACAAAGACAAAGAAAGCTATGAAGGAATCAGTGATGAGTTGAGCTTGACACAATATGTGTAGCAGCTCGTGTTACAACTCAAGAAGACACATGTGAAGAAGATTAACGTGCCAAGTCTAGAGCCAATAGTCAAAGGTTCTAAGAGGCAATTCTCAAGTAGACTTCAAGCTGAGCTCAAGGTGGAGATCTCAGAAGAAGCAATCAAGAAGAAAGACAAAGGTATCATGAGTTGCGGAGAAGTTGAGAGTTTTCTGAATCCGAAGGTGGAGATTGTGAGATATCGGACTTCAGTCAACATACGACTTAGGCCAATAATTGGGCCTTAGAAAGTTTCTAGGGTTTATTGGTTATAAATACATGTATATAACTCAAGGAATATCTAATCTGAAATCTTGAGGATTCCGAGCGCCTTATAGGCGACTCGTAAAGCGTGAGTGATCTTATTGTAAACCACACCGGAGGTGTTTTTTTTATTCTTCATAGTGGATGTTGTGGATCCCGGATCCACCCCAGACGTAGCGGTTAGAGGCCGTGAAATGGGTGAACAATTCTTGTGTTCTTAAATTCGTAAATCAAAGATAGATTTGGAGTATGATTAAAGTTTAAATCCTAACAAGTGGTATCAGAGCCTGGGTTCAGAAAAGGTGAACTTGGAGAAGTGGGTGTGGGCTGCATGTACGTTGTGGGAGGGAGAGCCCTCAAGGTGACCTCGCGATTAAAGGGTGCCGGTGCCTTGTGTAAAAAGTCTTCCTGATTGTGCAGAAGGTGAGGCGGCGGATTTCGTTGGTGATAACGACGATACAAGATGGGTGTCAGATTTCGGTGGAGGAGAGGTCAAGGACTTGTGTAGTCCTTGGTTTGAGGGGAGGATTGTTGGGATATCAATCCAAGTCCCACATCGGAAGTTTAGACAAATATGGTCTAATATATAAACAATGTCCAACTCTAATTAGTATGAGGCCTTTTGGGAAGAAACCCAAAAACAAATTCGCGCGGACTTTGCTACTTGGGCTCAAAGCGGACAATATCATACTAATGGGGAGTTGGACATGGGTTTGAAAAGCCCAACAATCATTTAACCTCATTGACGATTAAATAAAGCAAACGAACAGGTTTAGGTTCAACCGAACCAGATCTGTGAGATTCTGTAAACCAATCATATATATGAAAGTTGACTAATTTTCTCATGCAGCTTGCCACGTCAGCGCTTGAAAGAATGTCACGTGTGATTTTAATTGTAAAAAAAACCTTTAAAATCTAAACGACGTTTCCGCGTACTCCTCTCTTCATCTTTTCTTGTACAATTTTATCTTATAGACGCTTCCGATAACGTACATGGGTTCTAGCTTAATAATCCTTCCAGCAATCAATTTAGTGTAGCTTCGTCAATTTTTGTATAAAATCTATCGCTTAAACATCAAATATCTTTCTCTTCATCTTTCTATGCTCTGTAACGAAATCTTTTCGGTTGCCTCTACGCAGTCGTGATCTTCTCGTCGCTTATGCCGCTTCCTTCTCGTCTAATTACCTTCAACTACATCCCTAATACCACAAACTCCTTATCATAACATCACGGTATCACGATTCATCCCAGTAGATTCGCTTAACCCAATGATCGGCCTGGTTAAAGCATATGAAAGTCTTGTCTTGTACCTGGAGATTTGCGGCCATCAAGTGGAGGGGTTACATGAAATGAGCCTTAAATCCCTCCCTGATGCTGGATCATGCACGACTCAGTCCGTCGTGCGAATGACCGTGGCGAAATCGACTACTCTTGTCAACCACACATTGCACGAATGAATATGGAATGAAAAATAATATTAAAAACGTATAAAAATATGACACGCGCGTAAAGTGGATAATTATCTAGTCAAATTAAAGATACAAAAAATAATAATAAACGTTGACCGGAACATTCTCAGACAATTTCGATTCTCATGTATAATGAAATTTTGGTTTTTTTTGTTTTCATCGATTTCATTCTTATGTTAATTTTTGTTTGTTTCCGTAATAGTTTTTTTTGTTGGAAAATTGATTTATAGCTACATAAAGTATAGGACAATGCATGTCCACACATCCAAACTAACACAATGTCTTGATAATTACATCAATAATTGATATAGCATGGCCACACATCCTAACAAACATGAGTCAAATGGTTAACACCATAACCATCAAAAAACAAAATTCCGCTATGATACGCCGTTCGACTGTGACATGAAAAACCCACCGTCTAAGTTCTAAACCGAAAGCATTTGGATCCAAACTAACCCAATTTTAAACCAACCCGGCCCAATTGTAACAAACCCACCCAAATCTGATCCAATTAACTATAACATGACCCTAGGACCCGACCCGAAACTAGCAAAAGTAAAAAAAATCAGGGTTGAAGTTTCTAATCAAAAACGACATATCTGGAAACTTTATATAATAAAAAAATACTAGATTATGATCCGCGTATTTGCATATTTTATAACTCGTGAACAAAAAACGAAAAGGTGGAAAAAAAATCAGATCACCCCTAAAAGTAAATAAAACAAGATTGAGAACGTCAATACAAAATTAACCACCGACAGATAAACATAACAAGTAACAATTATCTATTTATTTTGATTCTCTTATTTGTTTTCTATTATTTGGTTTCCATATAAAATTTATGAGATGTTTTCAAATATTTAGTTTTTTATTCCTTATTGAATTATTTTATTTTATTTCTATTATTTAGATACTTATATATCCTTTTTTCAAATTCTTGAAAATGGACTATCATAGTGCTATTTGAAGTTTTTCTTTCTTTTTAATCATATTGTATTTGTCCTTTTCTTTTCTAAATCGACATACAAAGTTTCTTTTGTTCCTTAATTTTTTATTATCTATCTAATTGGTAAAACGTTTTACACGATCAACTGACTAATTTGCTTATTATGTTTTATTACTATATTTGAGATATCAATATGATAAGATGGGTTGGTCGTAGGGGAATATGACTAATTTGCTTTTTTTTAATCCAAACTGAAATCTAATTTTCTTTTTTTGTGGCTGTTGTTTTTTTTAATGTAAATTAAAAAACAGGTTTCAAGTCAATAGAATTTATTATTATTTATTAGAAAATGTAAACTCTTATTATGTAGTGTACAACTACATTTATTACAATGGCCATTTAATTTTTAAGTAGAAATATGACTTATTTGTCTTTTTCTCCAAAATAAGACTTAATTCATTTATTTCCTTTTTCAATATTTAATATTTTTGGTGAAAACATTTCTAATGTAAGTTGTTGAAGCTTCAGACTTTGGTTAGAGGTTTTCTCAAATTCAAAGTACATGATGGAATCCATTCTTTTATAGTTTGACAATTGACTAGTGATTGGGAGATTGATTGTTATTGCAAGTCATTCAGGGGCTCGTGGAGTTAGCAAATTTTGCCACAGTTTTGAAGGTTGCCAATACTCGGTTTTGTCATGTCCACCGTTGTTGTGGTGTGTACCTTCGTGAGACGCTTTTGCAACTTGGATACCATCTTTTGGTGCCATATGCATGATGATTTCAGGCCGATTTGTTTCAGTATGGAAGACTTAGGATCAAATTCGTAGTGTTCTGTAGAAAGTGTTTTGGTACCGCATAGTTTGGTTTCTTCAGGGGTTTCCAAGATTGTCTTTCATTGTTTGGCTTGGAATGAAGAACCGCCTATCAAAAGGTGATCGTACCCACAGCTTGGAATTACCCTAATCAGGTCTCATGTGTGAAGAACCGGATGAGTCGTGAGACATCTTTTCTCTGCTTTTCTGTGCACCTACACAGTATGTATGATTTTTGTGGGAAGTTACTTGACAACCGCATCACGCCAGACTGGTCAAATGCAATAACCCATCTACCTATGCACATGTTCACAATCCTAGATTCGGTTCTCATTCGTTTAGCATTCCAGACAATAATTAACGCAATGCTTGTCGTCATGATCAGAATGGGTACCATTCGCCAAACTACTTTTTCACTTCATGAGAAGACCATCAGAATGGGTATGCCCTCACTCCCCTACACCGAGTTGGAAAAAAAATGGTAGCCTCTTTACTAATGTGGTTCCTCGAGAAAGGAACTATCTAGTTTCCACTTTTTCTAACTGTATTAAAATTTCTAGCTTTTGCTTTCTTTCTTTTTTGCTTTATTGAGCTAGTAAATACGTGTTTTTTGTTGATACAATAGATTTTACATTTAGAAAATACACTATATCACAAGTTGGGGATTAGAGATATTAATATGGATGAGGATTAGTTAAATAATAGATTACCTTTGATGCGATGACAACATCACCCTCTCACACACTCGAAGCTATACTACTCACTTTGATCAATCTCTCGTTTGTTATTAGCCAAAAACAACAATTAAAAAGCTTAATTAATTGCATAAAACTATTAGATTGGAGAAAGCTTTTAACGATTTCAGGTCTCTAATGTGAAAACATTACATCTCGCCGGAGATTTTCACCCCTTAAAATCTACTATTTAAATCGAGTCTACGTCAAGAGGATTAATCATCATCATCAACTAAACATATTGAGCCATGAATTTGACCCGCATATACTACTTATTCTCGTTGTTGTAGTTGTTGTTGAGTGACGACAATGCATTCATCAAGAATTTTCATGATATCATCGATAGTCTCATCCTCAGCGTCGTCTAGACATTTCACGAGTTCATCGATATCAATCGTCTCATCATCAGCGCCACCAAAACCATAAGGTTCTTGGTTCGACATCATCATGATGTTGTTGGTGTTTTTGCTTCTTCTTTTTTTGCTTTATTGAGCTAATAAATACATGTTTTTTGTTGATACAATAAATTTTACATTTAGAAAATGCACTATATCACAAGTTGGGGATTAGAGATATTAATATGGATGAGGATTAGTTAAATAATAGCTTACCTTTGATGCGATGACAACATCACCCTCTCACACACTCGAAGCTATATTATTCACTTTGATCGATCTCTCGTTTGTTATTAGCCAAAAACAATATTTAAAGAAGCTTAATTAATTGCATAAACCTATTAGATTGGAGAAAGTTTTTAGCGATTTCAGGTCTGTAATATGGAAACGTTACATTTCGCCGGGGATTTTCACCCCGTAAAATCTACTATTTACATCGAGTCGACGTCAAAAGGATTAATCATCATCATCATCTAAACATATTGAGCAATGAATTTGACCCGCATATACTACTTTTTCTCGTTGTTGTAGTTGATGTTGAGTGACGACAATGCCTTCATCAAGAATTTTCATGATATCATCGATAGTCTCATCCTCAGCGTCATCTAGACATTTCATGAGTTTATCAATATCAATCGTCTCATCATCAGCGCCATCAAAACCATAAGGTTCTTGGTTCGATAACATCATGACGTTGTTGGTGTTTTTGCTTCTTCTTTTTTTGCTTTATTGAGCTAGTAAATACATGTTTTTTGTTGATACAATAAATTTTACATTTAGAAAATGCACTATATCACAAGTTGGGGATTAGAGATATTAATATGGATGAAGATTAGTTAAATAATATATTATCTTTGATGCGATAACAACATCACCCTCTCACACACTCGAAGCTATATTACTCACTTTGATCGATCACTCGTTTGTTATTAGCCAAAAACAACATTTAAAGAAGCTTAATTAATCGCATAAACCTATTAGATTGGAGAAAGCTTTTAATGATTTCAGATCTTTTATGTGGAAACGTTACATTTCGCCGGGGATTTTCACCCCGTAAAATCTACTATTTACATACGTCAAGAGGATTAATCATCATCATCATCTAAACATATTGAGCAATGAATTTGACCCGCATATACTACTTATTCTCGTTGTTGTAGTTGTTGTTGAGTGACGACAATGCATTCATCAAAAAATTTCATGATATCATCGATAGTCTCATCCTCAACGTCATCCAGACATTCCATGAGTTCATCGATATCAATCGTCTCATCCTCAACGCCATCAAAACCATAAGGTTCTTGGTTCGACATCATCATTACGTTGTTGGTGTTTTTGCTTCTTTTTTTTTTTTGCTTTATTGAGCTAGTAAATATATGTTTTTTGTTGATACATAAAATTTTACATTTAGAAAATGCACTATATCACAAGTTGGGGATTAGAGATATTAATATGGATGAAAATTAGTTAAATAATATATTACCTTTGATGCGATGACAACATCACCCTCTCACACACTCGAAGCTCTACTACTCACTTTGACCGATCTCTCGTTTGTTGTTAGCCAAAAACAACATTTAAAGAAGCTTAATTAATTGCATAAACCTATTAGATTGGAGAAAGCTTTAACGATTTCAGGTCTCTAATGTGGAAACGTTACATCTCGCCAGGGATTTCCCCCCCGTAAAATCTACTATTTACATCGTGTCTACGTCAAGAGGATTAATCATCATCATTATATAAACATATTGAGCCATGAATTTGACCCGCATATACTACTTATTCTTGTTGTTGTAGCTGTTGTTGTTGTTGAGTGACGACAATGCCTTCATCAAGAATTTTCATGATATCATCGATAGTCTCATCCTCAGCGTCATCCAGACATTTCATGAGTTTATCGATATCAATCGTCTCATCCTCAGCGCCATCAAAACCATAAGGTTCTTGGTTCGACATCATCATGACGTTGTTGGTGTTGTTGCTATGCATCTTTGTTTTGTTGTTGTTGTTGTTGATTGACGTCACCGCGTTCTTCTTCTTCTTCTCTTTGTCTTTGTTCTTGTTCTTCGATGTCTTTGTTTTTCTCTTTGTCTCGGATCCAACACAAGACCAAATTTTGGTACTTGTCCTGGTCAAAAGAATACTTTGTCATGTGCCAATTGGTCTTCACTGGCTTTGATACGATTCGTCTAAGGACCGGCTTGCTCATGGTACGGTGGAGGTTGATAGATCCTCGACTTCAAGGAATCCACGAAGAAAGATGCTAAGGCGTGAGTGATGAACTCGGAAATTCTTAGGCCCAATCGTCAATGAACGAATTGAAACAAATGGGTGGCTTCGATGCTTGAGGGATCCGTGGAGAAGGATGACAAAGCGTGGATGTTAACCCAAAAATCTTTGTGCCCCTTGTCACGAGAAGGAAACGAACAATCGATCGGATCGATTGCTGCATCGAAGTGTTGCGGAAGACACTCGATAAACCGAAATAATTTCGATGAAAAACTTCAAAGAAATCGAGAGAAACAAGGGTAAGAACTCTGAAATATTTTTGATATAAATGATTGTGTTTTTCGACAATGAGGGAAGGGAGAAGATAAAGAGAAAGCAAAGAGAATAGTCAAAGGTCTAATCTCGAAAATGAGAGAGAAGACCTCGAAAATTACAACAAAAATTAAAGGAAAGTTTGAATGTGTTTTTGAATTCCACCGAAAATTCCCTCAGAAAAATCTCTCGGGAAAGTTCCTCGGACGAGTCCCTCGGAAATAATCCCACGGAAAAATTTCCCCGTGGAATTCTCGAGAGATCGGACCGTTAGACGGTGTAAGCCGGTTGCTTCGTTAAAACCTCTATACGGAAAAGCCATTGGGACTAAACCGTATACAGGAAAAAGAGTACAACACGACTTACACAAACGGCCAAACCTCAAGAAGAATTCGAAGATAGTAAGGTGAGGACGGGGTGCGTAAGTTGGTCCTCCTCGATCCGGGTATCCGTGAGTAAGCTTCGAACCGCTCTGGCTAGCTTCCGTGTCTTGGACCGGGTGATGCGGCATGCGGGAATGATCATTGCGTCTTCTTGAACCTCATCCAATGCCTTTGTGTCCATGATCATATCATCCCCCTCCACTTGAAAAGAATTTGCCCTCAAATCGATTACATCTGCAAAATAGGGAATAATATCAGCAACGTTGAAACTCGAGCTAACGGAATACCTACCTTGGAGATCGATTTTGTAGGAGTTGTCATTGATCTTTTCCACAATGGTGAACGGTCCATCAACTCTTGGCAAGAGTTTAGATTTCCTTTCTTCCGGGAACCGTTTCTTCCTTAGATAGATCCACACAAGATCACCGGGTTCAAAAACCTTCTTGTGTCATCCTTTATTTTCATGCTTGCAGTATTGCTCCGTCTTATGTTCAATGTTTGCTTTCGCCTTTTCGTGCATCTGTTTGACCATCTTGGTCCTTTTCTTTCCATCCCAACTTACATGTTCACTCAAAGGTAAAGGAGTTAAATCGAGAAGAGTAAGCGGATTAAAACCATAAACGAGTTGAAAAGGTGAAAACAAAGTAGTAGAATGTTGTGCATGATTGTAAGCAAATTCTACATTGGGTAAACAATCTTCCCACGACTTAAGATTCTTTTTAATCACTGTTCGCAAAAGCGTTCCTAAGGTCTTATTGACCACCTCGGTTTGACCATCGGTTTGCGGGTGACAAGTCATAGAGAAACAAAGATTATTTCCTAATTTAGCCCAAAGGGTCTTCCAAAAATAACTTAGAAACTTTGTATCTCTATCCGAAACTATGGTTCTAGGCATCCCATGCAAACGAACAACTTCCCTAAAGAATAAATTAGCTATGTTCGATGCATCATCGGTCTTATGACATGGAATAAAATGTGCCATTTTATAGAACCTATCGACCAGAACAAAAATCGAATCATTACCTTTCCTAGTCCTAGGCAAACCTAAAACAAAGTCCATGGATATATCGGTCCAAGGTGCACTAGGAATGGGTAATGGAGAATACAGACCTTGATTTTGGTGTTTGGACTTGGCATACTTACAGGTCGTGCATCAGTTGCAAACTTGTTCTACGTCACGCCTCATGTGCGGCCAGAAGAAGTGGTCTTGCACGATATGAAGGGTCTTGGCTACGCTAAAATATCCCATGAGTCCACCGCCGTGTGCTTCCCTAATAAGGAGATCTCGCAAAGAGGAGTTAGGAATACAAAGACGGTTCTCGTAAAACAAGAAACCGTCACTTTTAAAATATTTTCCAAAACCGAATTTTTCACAAGATAGAAAGACTTCCTGGAAATCAGAATCTGAGGCGTAAGCTTCCTTGATCATCTCAAACCCAAGTATCTTGGCATCAAGAGTGGAAATCAAAGTGTACCTTCGAGACAACGCATCGGCGACCACGTTTTCTTTACCTTGCTTGTATTGGATTACGTACGGGAACGTCTCGATAAATTCAATCCAACGTGCATATCTCTTGTTCAACTTTTGCTGGCTCTTCAAGTGTTTGAGGGATTGATGATCCGTATGAATAATGAACTCTTTCGGCCATAGGTAATGCTGCCACGTTTGGAGTGCTTGGACTAAGGCGTAGAGTTTCTTGTCGTATGTTGGATAATTAAGCGTTGCTCCTCCGAGTTTCTCACTGAAGAATGCTACCGGTTTCTTCTCTTGCATAAGCACATCACCTATACCAATACCAGAAGCGTCACATTCGATTTCAAAAGCTTTCATAAAATCAGGTAAAACAAGAAGATGGGCATGATTGAGTTTATTTTTCATAAGTTGGAAAACGTCCTCTTGTGCTTGCTCCCAACGAAAGCCCACATCCTTCTTAATAAGCCGTGAAAACTTTGGACCTCGCCAACGGTCTTAGGGCTCGGCCAATCTCGGATTGCCTTGATCTTGTTCTCGTCCACCTGTATGCCCTGAGAACTTACCACAAAACCTAAAAAGAAAACGTTATCTGCACAAAAAGAGCATTTCTTTAAATTACCAAATAAACGTTCCTTCCTAAGCACGTCCAACACCAATCTCAAATGTTCCACATGTTCGTCTAGGTTCTTACTTTAAATCAAGATATCGTCAAAGTACACAACTACAAAGACTCCTATATAAGACCTAAGAATGTGGTTCATCAATCGCATAAAAGTGCTAGGTGCATTGGTTAAACCAAACGGCATAACAAGCCATTCATACAAACCGTGTTTAGTTTTGAAAGCGGTTTTCCACTCATCACCTTCCTTCATTCGGATTTGTTGATAACCACTTTTTAAATCAATTTTCGTAAACACGCTAGACCCATAAAGTTCATCCAACATATCGTCTAACTTTGGTATCGGATGACGATACTTTACCGTAATGTTGTTTATCGCACGACATTCGACGCACATCCGCCAAGTACCGTCCTTCTTGGGCACGAGTAACACGGAAACGACGCATGGGATCATACTCTCCAGTATGTGTCCTTTTGCCATAAGCTCATCAACTTGGCGTTGTAGTTCCTTGGTTTCCACAGGATTAGTGCGATAAGCCGGTCGGTTCGGAAGTGTAGCTCCGGGGGCGAAATCAATTTGATGTTCGATACCGCGGAGTGGTGGCAAACCACTTGGACCATCTTCCGGGAAAACATCTGAATATCCCTGCAAAAGAGAAGAGATACTACTCGGAATATCCGGCTCAGGGTTAGTCATGCTTGTAAAAGCATCCCTAAAAACTAGTAAAACAAAAGATTGCCGAGAAATGAGAGCATTCGTTAAGTTCACTCGGTTTAACAAGTAGAGATTCATTCACGGGTGTTCTCTCACATATATTTGAACCAACACTCTCAGTTTTAACAGAAGTAGAGGTTGAGGGATCGCTCACCTTGCTTTTGCCTTGGTTTTGTTCAAGTTTAAGTTGGTCGAGAAATACCTCGTGTGGAGATAATGGTGTAAGGGTGATCTTACGACCTTGATGTTCAAAGGAGTGCTTGTTTGTAAACCCATCATGGATAGCTCTACGGTCGTATTGCCACGGTCTTCCAAGTAGGATATGACCAGCCTCCATAGGTAAGACATCGCATACGATTTCATCCTCGTATCGACCTATCGTCAAAGGAACCAAAACTTGTCGGGTAACTTTGAGTTGTCTTTGATTGTTCAACCACCTAAGGTTATAGGGCCGTGGCTGTTTCCTGGTCTCCATACCTAGCTTATCCATTAAGGTAGTGCTAGCAACGTTAGTACAACTTCTACCGTCAATTATAAGACTACATACCTTGCTTTTGACCATGCATCGGGTATGGAAGAGGTTCTCTCGTTGTTCGTTCTCAACGACCGGTTCCTGGGCAAGAAGAACACGTCGAGCTACTAATAGCTCTCCATCAACCGCATGTTCCTCATAATCGTCAAAGATTGGTGCGGTTTCATTTTGTTCTTCCTCGTCGGTCACGATTTTGCCATGTTCTAACATCAACATGGCTCGGAGATTTGGGCATTTTCTCGCATAATGTCCTTTGCCTCTGCACTTAAAACATTCAATATCATGATTACGTATAGAATTAGAATCGACCATACCCTTGTAGTCATGACCGGACGAACTCGGCTTATAGTCCGTCTTAGGCTTAAAATCGGTCCGGGGAGGATAAGTCAGTTTCTCTCATTTGGTGTAGTTTGGCTTTGAGCTAGAAGTATATTGTTGGCGTGAGACGCCTTTCCTTTTGAGATGTTTCTCCACTAAAATAGCCTTTTGTAACATTTCTTCCAAGGTTGCATATGATTACATTTCCATGCGGTCTTGTAATTCGCGGTTCATACCGGCTTGGAACCTTGCCATTGTGGCGTCACTTGGTTCATCTACATCAGCCTTAAGCATAAGCTTTTCCATCTCTTGGAAGTAGTCTTCCACGCTTCTACTTCCTTGACTTAACCGTCTCAACCGGTTGTGAAGTTCTCGATGGTAATGAAGCGACACGAAACGTCTTCGCATTAACACGATCATCTCCGCCCATGTCTCTACGGGGTTCTCTCCATTACGACTCCTGCTTGTCACAATTTGATCCCACCAGTCAATAGCATATTCATGGAATTCGGTGGCGGCTAACCTGAATTTTTTATGCTCGGTAAAATTTTGGCAATCGAACACCAATTCGATTTTCTTTTTCCATTCGAAGAAAGCGTCCGGGTCATTCTTGCCATAGAACAGGGGAATACGAAGCTTCATTCCACCAAGATCATTGTCATTCCGTCTTCGGGGTTGCGGATGTTTAACTCCGTTTCCCTTGGATTGTCTTCCGACTCGTATTATCGCGATCGTAAAATGGATTGTCTTCCGGCTCGTATTGTCGCGATCGGGCTCTTCTACGTCTAGCCGGCGCATGACAACTTCCTCGTCCCATGCTCTGTTCGGATCTCAATTCCTCGACCCCATTAGCCCTTTGTTCGACGCCTTGGTTTCTCTCTTCCCGTCTCGGCGTCCGGACCTCAAGCGCGGCCATACGATCTCTCATCTCTTGTAGGATTTGAGTGATACCGTCCATCTTTTGGTTCATGGCGGTTTCTCGTTCTCTCCTTGACCGTGAAGTAGCGGTCTCGCTTTCATCCGACATTTGTTCCTCGCACCGAAATCAAACAACTTTTTAGTGTATGCAAAAATTCTGTAATTCTCACAAAACACAATTTTTTTCAAAATTCCACAAAAACGATTTTTTATTTATTTTAATTTTAAAAAATAAACATTTAAATCTAGACTACAGATCTATATTTTTTTTTTTGATAAGATTTAATTTAATTAAGCAAAACAAAAACAAAAAATAAAACCAAAAAAAAATCGAAAGAAGATGAAGGGATAGAAAGGATAGATCTCACCGATTTTAAGAGCAAGTGGCTCTGATACCACTTGATACGATTCGTCTAAGGACCGGCTTGCTCATGGTACGGTGGAGGTTGATAGATGCTCGACTTCATGGAATCCACGAAGAAAGATGCTAAGGCGTGAGTGATGAACTCGAAAATCCTTAGGCCCAATCGTCAATGAACGAATTGAAACAAGGGGGTGGCTTCGATGCTTGAGGGATCCGTGGAGAAGGATGACAAAGCGTGAGTGTTAACCCGAAAATCTTTGTGCCCCTTGTCATGAGAAGAAAACGAACAAGCGATCGGATCGATGGCTGCGTCGGAGTATTGCGAAAGACACTCGATAAACCGAAATAATTTCGATGAAAAACTTCAAAGAAATCGAGAGAAACAAGAGTAAAAACTCTGAAATATTTTTGATAAAAATGATTGTGTTTTTCGATAATGAGGGAAGGGAGAAGATAAAGAGAAAGCAAAGAGAATAGTCCAATGTCTAATCTCGAAAATGAGTGAGAAGACCTCGAAAATTACACCAAAAATTAAAGGAAAGTTTGAATGTCTTTTTGAATTCCACCCAAAATTCCCTCAGAAAAATCCCTTGGGAAAGTCCCTCGGACGAGTCCCTCGGAAATAATCCCTCGGAAAAATTCCCCCGCGGAATTCTCGAGAGATCGGACCGTTAGACGGTGTAAGCCGGTTGCCTCGTTAAAACCTCTATACGGAAAACCCATTGGGACAAAGCTGTATACAGAAAAAGAGTACAACACGACTTACACAAATGGCCAAAACTCAAGAAGAATTCGAAGATAGTGAGGTGAGGACGGGGTGCGTAAGTTGGTCCTCCTCGATCCGGGTATCCGTGAGTAAGCTTCGAACCGCTCCGGCTAGCTTCCGTGTCTTGGACCGGGTGATGGGGCATGCAGAAATGATCATTGCGTCTTCTTGAACCTCATCCAATGCCTTCGTGTCCATGATCATATCAGGCTTTCCCTAGGCTTTCCCTTCACTTTCTTGTGGTACACGAAAATCCGCATGCAACCAAACACCACCTCATTGTCGTCCTTGATTTCTTCCACTCTGGTGCTTTTCCATGTGCCGCCTTCGCTTTCTCCCTTTCCCGGTATGGTCCGCGACACACTAGTCCTAGGAACAAAATAGTACCATTCGTTTTCTTTGAACAAAGGATTCAGGTCGTGATCAAGACGTCACGGATCGTTTTCGTAGACGTTCAGAGTTTTTATGAATTCGATCTCGTTTCTATCGACCTCATTGCGAAGATAACGCCTCACCAACCCATATCCATTGAACAAAACCGGAAACCAGCCGGAAAAGTCATGTTTTGTGACGTCGACATGAAGAAGAAGAAGAAGAAGAAACCTTGTTCGATAAAGTTTATGCCTTGTTTTGTTTCTTTGTTTGTTTGTCAGCAGAAGTTCTTAAATAATGATAAGCGGATAGAGCCACACGTCTTTCATTTTTCTAGTCTTCGGAGAAATAAGTTGACCAAAGCTTAATCCATTGGTTAAAAATTCGACTAACGAGAATATAACGGTTTGAACAGATTCAGATCAAATTATCCATATGGAGATAATTCAGATCCACTGATTCTCCTTTTTTCTCCTATCGAAAATATTTGACTTTTATTTTTCCAACAAACATTTCAACGATATAAAAAAACCAAATTTAAAACTAAAACGATATAAACAATACCAAAATTAAAACTAAAACTCACCAATTTTGCGTAGCTACAGTGTATCAACTGCATTATTCACTAGTATTTAAAAACAATTATAGGTAAACAATGGTGGATTTCATATTATTTCTTTTTATGCAAGCTTTCCAAAAAAATAAACATGAATTATGGAGTATTAGATTAGAAATAAATTAATATTTTATAAATCGTTAAAAAAAAAAAAACTAGAATACCAAATTAAATGACCCTTGAAAAACTAGATTATCCGGAATCCGATAACTGATCCGATCCGAATTCAAAAATAAGATATCTGGATCTGGATAATTAAATTTTAAGATTAGGATATCCTTATCCGATCCGGACCCTCTTTCATAGAAAATATACTACAAATATATATATATATATATATATATATTGTATTATATTTTATATTGATTTTGCTTGTCATTTAATATTTTTATTTAGTTTCTTATTTTTAATAATTTAATAATATCATTTTTATAAATTTTAGCTATTTTAGGCGGATATACATACCCGAGAATATCGGCGGATCTGGATCCGGATAATAGGGTTTTGGATCTAACGGATCCAGATACACTAAAATTATAATGTAACTTATTCGTGCCACCCTTAAGAACAACGACGCAAAACCACATATAGAGAATTTTGGGGATAAATAATTTCTCATGGAGAAGGCGAATCACGTAATGCCATGTGTAGTAGATTAGTCATTGGTCACTAGACCTAAAGGCATGCCACTCTTCCTCGTGCTGATGGTAAGGCTGTTTTCGACATATTCTACATTTGCTTTGAAAATCTGAGAAACACTTGGAAAAGATGTTGTAGACCTATTATTGAACTTGATGGAGGCTTTCATGAAATGGGAGGTAAAAGCTGAGATCTTGGTTGCGGTTGGAAGGGACGCATATAACAGACTTTTTTCCATAGCTTGGGCTATTGTGAGAGTGGAGGATAATGATTCTTGGGCATGGTTTGTTGATAAACTAAAGACTTATTTGGGGTTGGAGTTAGGAAATGGATTCATGGTAATTTCAGACAAACAAAAGGGTTTAATCAATGTTGTTTCTGATCTCCTCCCAAATGCAGAGTGCTCGACACATATTTGCGAATTGGAAGAAGATTTATGGTGAGTGGGCAATTGCATACATCTCATATGTTGGTTATTATACATACAACATGGAAGCTTTGAAGAAATTTGATGAAGTTGCACATGAAGACCTAAAGAGAACAAAACCAAAGACTTGGTGTACACTACAAGAAATTTGATTATTGATATCAAAACCAGATAGCGTTTTGCATGTTTATGCTATTATTGACTAACCCATCATTTTAAGATATTGTTTGCTTAGTAGTAAACGCTATCAATGTGTTAAGCGGGACAAAAAAAATTCACGCCACCAATTTATAGTCTTTGGCGCTTGTGAATATTACAGTAAACCGCTATGAAATTGTTAAGCGGGACTAAAAATTTTAAGTCCCCGCGTGACTTAGCCAAAAAAATAGAAATTTGATTTTCCCAAAAATTTCCCCCACACGCACAACTCAGATTTCACACTCTTTCTCTCTTTGTTCAAGCCGTCCATGAGCTCAAATCTCTATATCCCTTTCGATTTCTCACTCTGAAACTCGATTTCTCAGTTTACTGTTCAAACGTAAACCCTAATCTCAGGATTTATCATCTGCATTGGAAATATAGAAGTCGACGCAGAGGGTTTTCTGGGAAGATTGCTCACGTACGAAGCAGACATTGAAGGTGAGATATTTGGTAGTTGATACGGATATACATGGATCTAAGGTTCTTACATGTTTAGTATTGACCTGATTCGTTTATTTTGGTGTTTCGCAGACATATTTTACGGTTCGATTAGGCTCAAGGTATGTTTACTTATAATCTGTGTTTTAGATCTATTGTTTTTGTAAGAGTCATCAATTTAGGGTTCATTCGTCTCACAATTTAAGCGATTTATTGTTATTAGATGCTATTTTCTGAATATAATTGACGCTCTAATTTTGCAGATAACTGTGGGTTTCAGAACTCGAGTTCTGTAACAGAGGCAAGTGTTAGGGTTTTGAAGTTCACAATCAACAGGTAGGAGTGTCAATTAGGGTCAAAGCCCGAGGGCCGGTCCGGCCCGACCCTGAAAAACAGTGGGCTCGGGTCTAGAAATATAAGCCCGAAAAAATCGGGTTTTTCGGGCTTAAGCCCATTTGGGCTAGTGTGTTTTTCGGGCTTAGCCCGACCGGGCTTGGGCTAGCCCGAAAGTTTACATTTTAATTAGTTAGAGATTTTATTTAAATATTTATCTTTCTAAAAATAATAATTTGACATATTTTCTATACATTTCATTCATGATCCATGTACCATTATCATTCATCCATATTTACTTCATATTTTTAAAATCATTATCTATAGACTTTCAATGACATTTCTATATGCTTTATACATGTCAAAACTTAATATTATTTTACGTTTTTTTTATCTATAGCTCTTGATGGTGATGATGATTTAGAAGACGATGAAGGAGATTTTAATCTAAACTCTACTACCTAGATTTGAAGTGTTTTGATTCTATGTTTGATTTGATAATACAATTTATTTGAATTTTATTTGTTTTTTGTCAAACTTTTGCTTTTAAATTTAATTAGATTTGATACAATACATTTCAATTTAGATTTATTTTGATAAATATGTTTTTTTTAATTATTTTTCATTTGAGAATTGTGATTTTTTTGTGTTTGTAAATAAAAGCCCGAAAAAGGCTGAAAAGCCCTAGAGCCTTGTCCGGGCCGGACCGAGTTTTGGAATATAGGCCCGATTTCTTTTTGGGCCGGGCCGGGCCGGGCTGGGCTAACCCGATTGACATCCCTATCAACAGAGGAGTACATAAATTTAGTTGGTGAGTAATTATCTATCAGAAATAAGGGAAGTTCATACACACGATGCTTGTTTTCTTAAGTATTGTTGATTGAGTGTTTTTGATTGATATGCTTTAATTTGAGTGTATGTACACTTGGTCGTGGAGTTGTGGTATTTTTGTAACATGGACAAATCTTGGGTCTGGCTTCCAAGGTATGGCATTGTTTGTTCTTTTCATTTCTTAGTTAAGTAGAACTGTTTTGGAGAAATCTACTGAACTTGTAACTTTTGTTTTCTGTTTACTTCCAGGGTTAGCCTTTAGTACGAGATAGGAGCAAGTAATTTTGTTCATGCATCAGCAAGGTGCTTGGGTAATCCAAGACTCAAAACAGTGGAGTAACTTACGAAGCTTTTAACATGTGTAAATCCAGTGCCAGAGATAATAGACATATGGCAGATATGGTTGTGTACTATGGAGTTATACAACAGATTATTATGCTAGATTACCACATGTTTCAGGTTCCACTATTCAAGTGTAAGTGGGCCAACAAAGGAAATGGGGTAAAAGTAGAAGAAGGATTTACACTTGTGAATCTCAATGTCAACCAATATGCGTATCTCCATGATCCATATATTTTAGCATCACAGGCGAAACAAGTTTTCTATTCCAGAGATGATGATTCATCAAGTTGGTCTGTAGTGATGAGGGCGCCACCAAGAGGGTATCATATGCTTTTACAATTCGCTTTACTCTTCTGAGAACAGCCTGATGATGTTTCTGCATCGGAGTTGGTTAGTAATGCAACCCAGGAAGTTCTTAGGTGTCAACTACTAGATTGGTGCTCAATGGAAGACGTTGTTGTCGGTGAAGGAGAGTACTGCTTAGCTGAACCAATGTACACGGTTGGTCGTATTCCAATTGGTCCTAATGCAACAGCTGTCATTGTAAAGTCTGTATCAAAAGAAGATGCATATGTCTGGAGGCCAACAACAACTGTTGTATCACTTGGTCAAGCTGTGGGAACCAAAATAGCATGGCCATCTGATAAAATCATTTTAGACAGTGAGCTAGACTCCCCAACTGAAAACCAAACTTATGGTTCATCGGTAATGTTTTGATTCTGCTTTATCATAACGAATTTGTATAAACTTATATTTGATATGTTCTAATATATGTGTTTTGTTTTTGACTTAGGCATCACTTGATAGAATCATTATGTATGCTTGGAATATGGAGGATGTAGTAGTTGCTGAAGGTCGTATGTGTTCAACTGATCTGCAAGAGAAGGTCAACAATATTTCTATTGGTCCCAGTGCTGCACTGCTGAAGGTTGAAAAGGTGGTGAAGAAAGATGCTTAACTGTGGAGACCTACTATTGAAATGTACTTGATGGGTAACGCACTTCATGAGTATGTTGTCTGGCCTATTCAGAAGATACAGTTGAGTACCCCACCTTCAAGACGAGCATCACCAAAAGCATCATCACCTGCGGTATAATTCTCTTACTATAATTTAAGTTATTTTCTGAAATTCTATATGATGCTGTGTTTGAGTTGTCCTTATAATTGTTAAATTTTGTTTGTGAGTGGTAGAGTGTAAGTTTCAGCATCGATAACAGCTCATCAGGTGGTAAGAAGCAGAAGTGCATGCTATTGGATTATATTATATCATGGTTTTTACCCCTTTTAAGCTATGATATAAGTCCGTTTTATAGAGTGTTTCTACTATTTTGTAGTGGTTTAGAGTCTTTTATAGGTTTTAGCACGTTTGGAGCATAATTGGAAATATTGGAGTTTTCTGGAGCATTTTGGATCAAAGCAGAAGCTCGTGTAGCTGAGTACCCGATTTGAAGCCTCAGTATCGATCGATACTGACTAGTATCGGTCAATACTCATTGAAGCAGACACGAGTCGCGACTTTAGAAGAGTTGAAGAATTGCAAAATTTCCCAGAAGACTTTATTATTTACAAGAAGCCCCAAAACGTGATTTAGGTTATTTAAGAGGATTTTACAGTCACTTTGATGGCTATGCAAGTTTTATTCTACGCTTGATTTTACTTTGGTTTTTAGAGAGACAACTCTGAACTCCTGTTTCTTATTGATTTCTTTGATGATCTATTCAATCATGTTGTTTTCATTCTCCATGTCTGAGTAGATCCACTTTAGGTTTAGGGTTCTCATAAGGGTTTTCTCTGAATGCTAGGTTGATTAGTTTATTAGGATTCACCATCTGAATTAGTTCTTCGCCTTAGGTTGTGTTCAAAGCTTGTTCTAGATTAGCTACCTAGAACTTAGATCTTAGGATAATTGATTAGGCACGAGAGTGCGATTAATTACCTGATAGAACTTAGGGTGAGCAAAATAACTATTCGCAAAGAGATTTGGTCTAGTTGTTTTGTGAACAAATCAAACTTGAACTAAAAGCTGGTTTAGATTTTAGGATTCGCAAAGAGATTTTGAATTCTAGAATTTAGGCTTAGAAAATTCTCGCAACGAGAGTTGGTTAATTATACTCTAGTGATTTGAGTTCGAGAACCGCGCTAAATCTGAATCCTGACTAGTTAGTTTATCTGCATTCATTGATTTCCTGAGAAATACCCTGAACCTATCTTTCTCCCAATCGAATTACAACAGTTTAATTTACGTATTGCTTTCAATAACATCTTTTGGTTTAGCTTAATTCGAATCTATTTAATATATTGTGTGATATTCTGAGTTCTTGTGTTCGACCCCTACATATACTACAACAATTGCTTTAGTAATTATAGGGTAATAATTTGAGCATATCAAATTTGGCGCCGTTGCCGGGGACTCAATTCGCCATTAGATTTTAGCTAAGAATTTCGTCTAAATTGTTGAGTATCGATCGACACCCTAGTGGTATCGGTCGATACCCGTCGTGAATTTCGGTTACTTACGTTCTTGACTTTTGTGTTTCAGGTGCATGCCTCTTTGTGAAACCAGAAGGAACAAGAACACTCCGCTAGTTGACCTGTCAAACGAGCAACTAGCACAGTTGGAACGTACAAACAGAAAAGCAAAAAGGCAAGCAGAGATGAACAACAATACAATGATTTTGATTCAGGATGCTGCTGGTGCTTATAGGGACCGAGAGGGTCAATTTTGTAATGAGAGAGGGCAGCGACTTGATGAAGCTGGAAACATCATTGTCCCAGCAACTGTTGTGAATGTTGGGAATGGTGTGGTTAATCGTGGTAGAACAATTGGTGAGTACAACAGGCCTGATCAGTTTTATGCTAATCGATCAGCGATTCGCCCTCCACCATTTCAGAGGAATGACTTTTAGCTGAAGCCTGCATACTTCACTCTTGTGGGTCAGCACCCTTTTCGTGGTCTTTCTCATGAATACCCTATGGATCATATTGAGAGGTTTGAGGATTTGATTACTAGCATCAAGAGCAATGGAGTGTCCTATGATTACCTTTTCTGCAAGCTCTTCCCATACTCTCTTGGTGGAGATGTGACTTACTGGCTGAAGCAGTTACCACCTGGATCACTGACTACTTGGGAAGAGACTAAGACTGCTTTCATGAACAACTTCTACGATGATGCGAGATCCGAGGAGCTCAGGAACAAGATCTCTCAGTTTTCTCAAGGACCGACAGAGGACTTAAGGCTGCTTGGGTGCGATTCAGATCTTATCAGAGGGATTTTCCACATCACGGATTCACTCAGGTTCGGTTGCTGGGAATCTTCTTCGGAGGGATTGATTGGAGGTACCAGATGGCTCTAGATGTTGCGAGCAATGGAAATTTCTACACGAGGTATCCTGACGATGCGTATGTGCTCATTGAGAACTTGACATCTAGCAATAGCGCCAAGAGTGCTGATCTCTAGCGGAAAAGGCTGCACGGAGATGTTGATGGATCGTAGATTGCTAAAATGCATGCAAAGCTGGATTCGGTGCATAATTTGTTGATGAGCAAGCAACAGAAGGCTGTTCATCTTACTGAAGAAGATGAAGTGGAATATGTTAACTACATTGATGGAGTCGGATTTTAAGATAAAAGGTATCAATGCCCACCCACTCCACAAGAAACTTCTGAGAGCAAGACCGAGTCCATGTTTGAAACGTTGGTTCAAGGACAGCAGCAGATAACATTGGATTTCAATGGGAAGATGGATGCTATGTACAAAGATCTGAGTGGAAAGATCGAAGCTCTCAGTATTCATCAGAAGATGCTGGAAACTCAAATAGCTCAGACTGCAGAGATTTCGAACACCACCCATGTGTCGACCGACACTCCCTTGTATCGATCGACACACGTCCAAAGTTCTGCCAGGGATGATTCCAGAGCGAAAGCATCGAACGACACCACCCCTTGTCGGTCGATACCAGTTCAGTTGCTGAAACGAAACCCAAGTTGAGTGCATAAAGGGTTTACAAACCTAAGATGCCATACCCTGATCTACCTAGACACCTAAGCGACCACATTTCTCCAAAGCAGCTGCTTGGCTTTGAGAAGATGGTACAAAGGATTCCCCACACACTGACTTTTGAAGAAGCTCTAGAGTACCGCCCTCTGCTGAGTCACTTCCGAGATTGCAGAGAAACTCTGGAAGAAATCGAAGTAGTCTTTATCAAGGCAAGAAGCAAGTCACTACCGCTGAGGCAGTTGACCAAGAGGGAAGACCCATGAATATTCTCAGTTCCATGCTCTATCTCTGGAGTTAAATTCAAAGAGTCTCTCGTTGACTCGGGGGCTAGCGTCAATGTCATGTCAAGGGAAATTGCAGAGAGATTGGGAGCTGATATTCAATCTCCCAAAAAATATATCACATTCGCAAACTGCTCCACCTCACTTCCATACTGTACAATCCCTGATTTGATGATTGAAGTGGGAGATTCTCTGGTTCCTACTGATTTTCAGGCTGTGGAGATGAGTGCAAAATCTAATATGCAGTTTATTCTTGGAAGACCATTTATGGCTACGGTTGGTGCCATTATGGACACACCCAGCAAGAGAATCTCGTTCTCATACATTGACAAGGAGGTGTACTACAAAGCCATCCCTACTAGAAGAACTCCCACACATATCTCTTGCATCATCCTTGTTACAGGAGAGATGTTGGTAGTTAATCTTTTGGAAGAACCTCCTGATGAGCCAACTATCATAGACGTCTCAGATTGTCCTCCTATCATCACCCAGAAAGTCATCAAAAAGACTAAGGCAAAGAAGGAGGTGAAGAACAAAAGAGCCGCGAGTGCTGCTTCTATGACTTTAACCCCTCAGAAGTGTGATGGGGATTCGATTGAATACAAGGTGAAGTGCATAGGAACCTCAAAACCATTCTCTAAGACTAGAGTCATTCTTACTTCGGAGCTGAAAGAGAAAGGAAAGGAAGTTGTGGAGAGCATGTTGAGCAGAATTCTGAAGTTGGAGATGTCAAGTTGTAGAGCTTGTTTTGGAGCAAGTTCTCATTCTTATCCTGACTGATCATCCGTAAAGTCAAGATCGTGACGTAAAACAAGCGCTTGGTGGGAGGCAACCCACTGGTGAGTCTGTACATACGTCTTTATTTTCGTTTTTATTTTTGTGTCTTGTGTCTTAACGTGAAGCAGATTAAGAGGAGTAGTATCGATCGACACCAGTCCGTGTCGATCGATACCACAGTCGCGGAAAGAGCAGGAATTGGTCAACAAGTATCGACCGATACTATGCGGTGTCGCTCGATACCGTACGGGCAGGTAAGTTTTTTTTAAAACCCTCGGGTCTTTCTCTCTCTTCTTTCTTCCCCATCGATCGATACCGCCTCCTTTTTCCTCTCAAATCGCATCTCTCTCGTTCCTTCACCGATTTTGGTGATTCAAATGTCTAGATTCATTAGATTTTCATCATCTATCTCCTTCTAGTATTTTTTTTTTCAATCAGCAAAGGTATGTAATCAAAATTCCACCTTTTCAGTCCGATTTTTAGGTTTGAGGTTTGTGAGATTTTACTCCTTAGCACTTGTTTTTCTTGACAATGTTCATTCGCTGAGATGCTCTAGAGTAGTTTCGTACCTTCCCTTACATTCAATTGCCTTTAGTTTCGACTCTTGGATAATTTGGATTGTGGACATTCGAGGAACTGGAAATGGCTAGGGTATCGATTGATACCCTCTGGTATCGATCGACACCATTTGTGTCTGCTAATAAGAATTTGCTGTGATTGCTGAGAGGTGTTGGATTTATGCTGTGTCTTTCTGTCTTTGTTTACAGATGACAACTAGGCCAAAGAGAGCAAGAACCTCAGACGCATTGAGCTCTGATCCATTTGCTCATGCTGTTCCTGTAACCCCACGCAGAGGTCCTTGGCCTAAGCTGAACGAGAAGGCCAAGATCCCTTGTCATCGAGATTGGAACGGGACGGAGAAGGAGATTGCGCAGGGAGATGACTGCACCTACAGACCCATCTTGGAGGAATGGGATGATTATGGCATGCTGCACTATAACGCGTGGTTGAGAGTTGCTATAGAGCCTACTCGGTTTGTTGACGGAGTCTCCATGCGTCGCTTGGGCCTTGACACAGAGCTGGCCCATTTGCTTGAGAAGATTGGTCTTCGGCGGATGGCCACTTAGCAGTATGATCTTTACCCGGACTTGGTTCGTCAGTTCATGGCGACAGTTCGCATTTACTACCAGGACGAGGTTCTCCGGGATGCACAGGAGGGTACTTTGAATTTCATGGCTTGTGGAGTGAGGTACAGGTTACCACTCCCTGATCTCTGTGACATCTACGGTTTTCCGCGGGATTGCAGGAGGGTTACTCTTTCCGCGCAGCAACCTGACATGCAGACATTTTGGGGTATTTCGGGAATGGTGCTTATTACTCTAAGGAGTTCACTCAGATGGATATATGACACCCGGTCCTACGCTGTTTGGTTAGGATCCTGAGCACCACTCTCTTGTGCAAGATGGAACCGAACAAGATGAGGGTGTCCAAGCTTCTACTTCTGTGTCTGGCTATCAGAGACATTATTCCTGAGGAGGATTTCGCATAGCCTGAGCTTACAGAGGTCAACCTTGGCGCTGTATTTGCGCATCATTTGGTCTCTTTGAAGACCAAGCCATTCACAGGCACGAGCACGAAGACAGAAACAGTTGGTACTCTCCTCACTCCTATCTTCTAGCACCTCGGGATCAGTACTACGAGCTGCTCGATAGTCACTACGCGTCGGTTTATGGATGAGAGCCATCTGAAGAACCTTACATGATTGAAGCCCTAGAGGCGTTGGTTCTTCACTACATCTTCTGGAGATTTTCTGGTGCAGCTCCCTAACGACGCGCTGACAGACATTCTCGGGGATCCTTCTCAGCTTCGTTTTGTGCCTCCTCCGCACCTGTTGATTCGAGCACCTGCGACCAGACGACGAGCTCCTGCGCCTGCACCTGCTGCTGCTGACATTCCATCTACTTCACGTTAGGGAGGACGAGCCCAGCGATCGCGTGCAGCGACTTCTTCCATCCCTGAACCATCATTTCCTTCTGATTCGGAACTTCCGCTGGAGCCAGATGCCTTTCAGAAGGTGATGATAGAGAGTATGAGGAGCATCAGGACTGCTATTTCTCGCTGCCGCTGCATGACTGACACGGACGCTGTTCCTTCGTCTCAGCCTGGAACCTCGCAAACTCCGGTTGATCCTTCTCGTGTTGGTGATCCTGATGCTGATGATTCCGAGGCGACATAGGATTAGTCTTCTTCTGTTTTCACGTTTGTTTTTCTTTTTCTTTTTCTTTTCCTCTTTTTATTTTTCGTTTGTGTTAAACTTATGTCAGCTTTATTTTTTGCATTTGAACTCCTGGATTTATCCTTGATTATCTTGTTGCTATTAACTTGTTTTTGAGTGTTCCTAAGAGTGCTAACTTCTAACACTTTGGATCACTTTCCCTGGGTTAAGAAACTCAATATCACTGATTTGAAATCATTGTGTCGACATCAGCTGGTATCGATCGATACTAGTCTGTATCGATCGACACTCATCACCTTCACAGGTAAGATTTTCGATTTTCACAATCCACTTGGTTCATTTGTTTTCTTTCACCAAACTTAGACTAGATAACACTCGGGACAGTGTTGTTCAAGTCTGGGGGAGGTAGTCGCTGACATTGTTTTTTTTCTTTCTTAGAGTCAGTCGTTTTTTGAGTCATTCGTTGTTTTATTGAGTCAAAATTTGTTGGAGACTGTGATCTTTTTCTTGAATCTATTGTTTTGACTTTGCTTCTAAGTGACCATTGTTACAGAATTAGTTCTAGATCGACTAATGAAAAATCCAAAGGCTGACCAGTTAACTAGAAGACACTCATGTTTCCAGCAAAGTTCTTTAAAGCCTGAGCCAAATTTTTTGCACTTCATTGATGTGATTGATGTCTATAGAGCTTGATTCCTCATTCGTATCTGACAAAGGAACCCATGTGTTTAAAGTAATGGTATTTCTCTCCCTGTTACAAGTTAATAAATAAGATGCCTTAAAAGATGAAATGATTTTCTTCTAAGTAGAGGGTTAGAAAAATTTCCAGCGATCCCATTATTCTACTTCAGAGGGAATGATCACACAAAGGTGGAAGCGAGGGTAGGAAAATTTCCTGTGATACTATTATTCACCTAAACCTTTGATTACTTTTTAAGGGAAGAACCGGGGATTCGGTGGCAAACACCATCAATACTCGCGTCTAACCTTATTAAGCATATGCAAGAGACATAATAAGAAATAAGTCTGGGGGAGAGAAAATAATACCAGAAAGTGTGAAATTTGATGGTTCCTTGTCATGACATTGTATGGGAAAGAATCTATAAGGTTCTTGGTATTAATCACAGCGATGAAACTGGCGATGAGGGCTTTATTGAGTAATGCTGTGAGACAATGTGTGTAGTCTGGGAAGCTGCGAATGTCTACGGAGAAGTACATGGTGGTTAGATCTGAAACTGGTTATGTGATATGTGGAGAGCTAAGGAAAAGGGTCATTGCAGTGTTTCAAGAACAGGTGAGTCTCTATGTTTTCAAACCTCTTTCTCTGGTTTAGTCTTCTATTTGCTTGAGGGCAAGCAAAGGCTAAGTCTGGGGGAGTTGATATATCATGGTTTTTACCCATTTTAAGCCATGATATAAGTCCGTTTTATAGAGTGTTTCTACTATTTTGTAGTGGTTTAGAGTCTTTTACAGGTTTTAGGACGTTTGGAGCATAATTGGAAATATTAGAGCTTTCTAGAGCATTTTGGATCAAAGCAGAAGCTCGTGTAGCTGAGTACCCGATTTGAAGCCTCAGTATCGATCGATACTAACTAGTATCGGTCGATACTCATTGAAGCAGACACGAGTCGCGGCTTTAGAAGAGTTGAAGAATTTCAAAATTGCCCATAAGATTTTATTATTTACAAGAAGCCCCAAAACGTGATTTAGGTTATTTAAGAGGATTTTACAGCCACTTTGATGGCTATGCAAGTTTTATTCTAAGCTTGATTTTACTTTGGTTTTTGGAGAGACAACTCTGAACTCCTGTTTCTTATTGATTTCTTTGATGATCTATTCAATCATGTTGTTTTCATTCTCCATGTCTGAGTATATCCACTTTAGGTTTAGGGTACTCATAAGGGTTTTCTCTGAATGCTAGGTTGATTAGTTTATTAGGATTCACCATCTGAATTAGTTCTTCGCTTTAGGTTGTGTTCAAAGCTTGTTCTACATTAGCTACCTAGAACTTAGATCTTAGGATAATTGATTAGGTACGAGAGTGCGATTAATTACCTGATAGAACTTAGGGTGAGCAAAATAACTATTCGCAAAGAGATTTGGTCTAGTTGTTTTGTGAACAAATCAAATTTGAACTAAAAGCTGGTTTAGATTTTAGGATTCGCAAAGAGATTTGGAATTCTAGGATTTAGGCTTAGATAATTCTCGCAACGAGAGTTGGTTAATTATACTCTAGTGATTTGAGTTCGAGAACCGCGCTAAATCTGAATCCTGACTAGTTAGTTTATATGCATTCATTGATTTCCTGAGAAATACCATGAACCTATCTTTCTCCCAATCGAATTACAACAGTTTAATTTGCGTATTGCTTTCAATTACATCTTTTGGTTTAGCTTAATTCGAATCTATTTAATCTATTGTGTGATATTCTGAGTTCTTGTGTTCGACCCCTATATATACTACAACAACTGCTTTAGTACTTATAGGGTATTTATTTGAGCATATCAGATTGTGAAAACTCAAGAGAGATCGTTGCAGAAGGTAGAGTCGCTTCAACCAATCCGGAAGAGATGATCCACTTTGTCCCCTTAGGTCCTAATGCTAGCAAGGTATGTGTAGAAGTTATTAAGAATGGAAAGGCAAAATTTTGGAGACCAAATTCAGAAGTTGAATGCGTTGCTGATGCTTGAGGTACAACAGTGGCATGGCCTAAAGAGAAACTTATTTTTATGTGATTTTGTGGTGAAATTTGTCTATGAACTTGTGTGATATTGGCTGGATTTGTGGTTTAGTTTAATGTAATATTGAACTCTTTGTGTAGTTTAGACTTTAACATTGTAATGTTTACATTTATAAAGTTGTCTTTAGTTTGTTACATTTGAAGTATTTATAATTTTATATATGCATAAAATAAAAGCTGTAACATAAAAATACATAACATTTTGGTTATGCTATTTTAAAATAATACATAACATTTTGGTTATGCTGTAACATAAAAATAAATAACACTAAATAATTGCTATCGTATTCTTATATATCGCAGATAAAAAAAGCGATATTGTATATACAACAACCATAGTATGCATAAAAACGTTATCTAAAGTGTCTGACCTATTATCGCGGTCGATGATAGAGCGCTTTTTAAAACGCTATGTCTTTGTCATATAGCGTTTTCCAGGCGCTAATAATACGCGAATTTCTTGTAGTACGTAGGGTTTGGTTCAGTCATCATGCAAGGTGTGAGGATGTTTGGAACAATTTGTCAGAGAGTTACAACACAACAATCAAAGAAGCCCGTAAGTTGCCACTTATTAACATGCTTGAGGAGATTAGGATGCTAGCAATGAAACATATATCTCGGAGGCGTGAGAAGACATTGAAGTGTGCCACTAAGTTTCCACCTAATGTTCTGAAGATCTTTGAGAAAAACCATAGGGACAGTAAGTTTTGCTCAGTTATTACAAGTAGTGAAAACGTGTATGAGGTACTTGAGCATGATCAAAGCTGCGAAGTGTGTCTTCCATACAAGCATTGTGCTTGTAACCAGTGGGATATCACATGAATATATACCTTGTCGTCATGCAATTTATGTCATCACATAACATAACCGTGATCCAGAAGAGTGAGTCTCATTAAAGACTTTTGTGTTTAAGATTCTTAATACTTGTATAAACTAACTCTTTAACTCTATTTTCTAATTTGTTTCAGCTATGTGGATTCCTACTATTTGACATCCAAGTGGTAAGAAACTTACAAAGACAACATCAAACCCGTAAATGGAGATAAGAATGTGGGAGAAGACGGGAAAATATGCTATTCAAATCCCTGAAAAAAGGAGATTGATATGGCGTCCCATAAACTATGATAGGATAAAAGAGGCACATGAGTCATCAACAAATCCTAAAAAAAGTGACAAGGAGGGGAAGGACCATAACTTGTAGCAACTATAAGCAGCACCGGCTCAATACTTTTAGGGGCCCTGGGGCAAAATGTTTTTTTTTATCCCTGGGTAAGAAACAAAAAAAGTTTAGGCCCCCTTGGGCAATAAAAAAACTTTTCAGGGCCAATGTGCAATAAAATATTTGAACCCAAAAAAGGGTGCAGGCCCTGGGGCGGTCGCCCTACTGGCCCCCATGTGGTTGAAACATGCCCTAAAAGGAAAAGGGGAAGACCTCAGAAGACTCTGATACATGTATATCACTTCTTGTCTTATGTATTTTTGTATTGTTAAGAGCGCATGGATGGTTTACATGTCTTTTTGTATGGTAAATGGTTGGTTTATTGGTTCTACAATAGGCGGTTGATCCATGGAGCATCGAAAATGCACCTAAGAGGAGGAAAGCTCAAAGCCAATAAACACCAGGTGCTTCAACTTCTACACAACCTTGTTCTGATCACCAGCCTTCAACTGCTCCACCTGCATCAACTTCTCGAGGTCGTGGGTGTGGGAGAGGTCGAGGCCGTGGGCGTGGGAGAAGTCGAGGCCGTGGGCGTGGAAGCCGTGGTGGAGGCCATGGTCGTGGTGAACCTCCTATTCCTAGAGGGTATGGATGTTTCATTTCTCCATTTACCGGTCAAGTTTTCGACGTTTGGAGATCTATGGCAGTTGATATCAGGGGTCCTCCTCCACAAGCACCTCCTCCTCAAGCACATCCTTCACAAGCAACTGGTCAAAACCCTTAGGAACGTTTCTTACATATGTTTGGATGATCTCTATTTTGTGTTTTTGGGAAAACCTCTATGTTTGTGTTTTTGGAACTTGTATGATGTTTTCCCCTCAGCTATTTGGAACTTGTATGATGTTTAATGCAATTGTTTTATGCAAGTTAGATTATGTGTTTTTGCTTATATTTTTTCAAGAAAATTTGGTCGAAAACATTAACCATTAAACAAAACACTAAGCATTACAAGAAGACACCAACCAAACACAAACATTTGTGTCATAAAACACACCATTACAATAGAAGAAGAAACTTGAAAACACAAACCAAACAAAAAAAAATTATCCTAACAGAACCATCAAACACAATACTAATTTTTCACCGAACCATCAAACAAAATACTAATTCTTCACCATTTTAAGGATCATGGCTGTGATCACAATGAATCCTCCCCACGAGAGAACAATGAATTGGCGGAGCAATGTTTCTCTGTCTTTCGATGCCATAGCTTCATTTTCAAGCTTCTTCGTCTCTTTTTCGTGTTTCTTCCATAAATCTGACTTCACCATGGCTGAATCAATTGTTGATGTACTCACAATTTGCTGATTCACAGCTCTCAGCTCCTTGATTTCTTCTTCTAGACGACGAATATGATCTCGGGCTTCCAATAGGCTCATGTTCTGCCACCCATTTTACTTGTATTTATATGCCCAATTGAAGAACCCATGAACATCACACTTGAAAACCTTCTTCCCGGATCTTCATCAGTCCATGATTTTGAAAGAACAATAGCTCTAATGTAGTGACAGAAAGGACCATCGATGAAGCTCTGGGTGAATGAGTTCGCATCTGACCCTGAATTTTGACTCTGATCCATCTTCAACTTTATGTGGAGAGAGAGAGAGAGAGATATATTGATTTAGGGTTTAGGGTTTAGTTCAATTTGGGGATAAATCGAATTGGGGGAAAATAAGTCAAGGGTAACAGTAGTCATTTCAACAGTGATAACCCCACATTTTTTTAGTCTAAACGGTGTTTTCTAACTTCCGTTCGATGGATTAATGGGGCTAACGGAATCTGTGTTAAACTTACGAATTTTAAAAGTTGAAGTATTAAAATAGGTGCAATAGTTAGTCTGTATATTTTTTTTTGGTGCCAAAATAGTTCGTATATTTTTCTTCCAAATTTTATATAATTCGTGTATTTTTCAACTTTTTCCCTAAATAAAACCATAATTAAAACTAAAACTCACCAATTTTGCGTAGCTACTGTGTATCAACTACATTATTCACTAGTATTTAAAAACAGTTATAGGTGAACATTGATGAATTTCATATTATTTCTTTTCACGCAGGCTTTCCAAAAAAAAAAACATGAATTATGGAGTATTAGATTAGGACTAATTTAGTATTTTATAAATCGTAAAAAAAAACCAAAAAATAAAATAAAAATTAGAATGCCAAATCAGACCACCCTTGAAACTAAACAAAATAAGATTGAGAATAAATGGTGGGCAAAATATGCGGGATCCGAGAACTGATCCGATCCGAATTCAAAAATAGGATATTTGGATCCGGATAATTAAATTTTAAGATCAGGATATCCGTATATGATCCGGACCCCCTTTCATATAAATTTTTCTTAATATATATACATTTGTATTATATTTTATATTTGGTTTTTTGTTCATTTAATATTTTTTTAGTTTATTATTTTTAATAATTTAATAATATCATTTTAATAAATTTTAGCTATTTTAGGTGGATCTACATACCCGCGAATATAGGCGGATCTACATACCCGCGAATATAAGCTGATCTAGATCCGGATAATAGATTTTTGGATCTAACGGATCCGGATCAATCCGGATACACTAAAATTCCAAGGTAACTAATCTGTGCCACCCCTAAGAACAACGACGCAAAACCACATATAGAGAATGTTGGGGATAACTGATTTCTCATGGAGAAGGAGAATCACGTAATGCCACATATAGTAGATTAGTCATTGGTCACTAGACCTAAAGGCATGCCACTAAGAGGGGATACGGCTACGAGGCTAAGGGATCGAACCATGTAGCAGGTCATAAGCGGCCACCTTTTCTCAAAACCATTGGTTCGAATCGAGCCATCGAGAAGTAATGAGATGAGTGGTCCGGAATATAATAAATGATCACCTTTTCTTGAACCCGTCAATTCGTGTCAAGTGATCTGGAGAGTGTGGTAGTAGGGAGATGAGTGATTCAACACGAAAAGATCGACTCTTCAATGTTAGCATCAACTGAATAGCAATGCCCGAGAAGGTAAATATAAATAACTGGGTAGCAATCCCCGGGAAGGGAAGCAATAACAACCCCGATATTCCTTATACAAGTGCCAGAAAAGGTAAAAAATGTACATTAAATACAACAAAGATATTCTTCTAGTTTCCTCCATTATTAGATACTAGGAGAGCACCCGCGCTACGCACGGGTTTTCTTTTAACTCACTATGTACATCACGGTAAAGATTAGCCAACAGAAATTTTGGAGCATCGGGTCCATTGAAAACGTCGTAGATCCCAGTGAGAAGCCATCCTTGCTTCTCTTAAACCGCTAATTGCACTATGTCCTCTCCTGCTTTCCCCAATGTCCACTGTAAATTGTTCTCGCTTCCGCCACTTGCCTTCACTCCGGCAACCGCTAACGTAGCTTCGACGATAACGCCGCTGCCGCCGTCGGGTCTCACAGTGTTTTCCCTCTTAGAACCACGATGAAATTCGACACCGGAAGAACCCATGGCCGTTGCTTCCTCTCCCTGGAAATCGGGTGCCAGGAAAGGCGCTTCTTCCTTTTCTGGCTCTTCTTCGAGTATACGCTACCGAGCGGCGCCGAGAAATACGTGCCGACGGAGTTAAATCTCAAAATCTCTCCGGTCGGATCCAACAGAAGTCGCGCCTCTCTCAGACCCGACATGATCGCCTCTCTCTCTTTGACTTGAAATAAAATTAAAAATAAAAATAAAACTGGAAAAAATCCAGAAATGATGCCTCTTCACGCGTCCTAGTCACCTCCCCCATACACGCGCTTCTCTCTCACCTCAACCACTCTCTCTCTGTCACCCTCTCTCACTTTCCTCCTCTCGCCGGCTCTGCAATGATGTCGGCGCGAATTTCTTTTTCGCCGACGCAAAATTCGACCACGTCCGCGACCAATCCTCGTCGTTCAAGTCACATAATTGATCGACGGCGTTTTCATTGGCTGCTCTGTTAACCACGCCGTGAGTAACGGAACGTTGCTGTGGAATTTTATTTCGATTTCATATCTTTCCATTATGGATGTACTTGATAGGAATCTCATGATTTCCTTCGGTTTCATGATGCTCTGCATTATCATTGATTTTGTCGATCCAACTTGAAATTGATGATTCAATAATAAGACGAGCCAACATATTGAAAATGCATGTTAGGAATAATATCTCATAACGTTAAATAATATATAAGAGGCATATATCAATTTATTAATTGCCAATTAATTTTTAATATGTAATTAATTTAAAAAAAAAAAATTGAAAAATAGGAGGGTGCTAAGGTGTCAAAGCTGGAGAGCACCCCTTATCTCTTTATAAGGTATACTAGGGTGTGATCCGCGCTACGCGCGGGGGTTGTAAACAATTTTTCTAAACAGTTTTTATTCTCTATTATTTTATTTTTTGAATCTGGTAGTTAATTGAATTGTTTCTATCAACATAAAATATGTATATTTTTATTTTTTGGTTTATTTTCTTAATTTCTTAAATTTATGATTTTATATGTATTTGTTTAGTGGATAGTATACATTTTTACTTATTTTTTTCCTTTGTTGGTCAATTTCATGCAATTAGTTGGTTTTTTGGGGGAAGATCTTAACAATTTAAAGTTTTATTTGCATAATTTTTGTTTTTTCTTTTGTTTCATTTAAAACATATTTGTTGAAACCCTTGTAGAATACGTTTCCCTTTTAATATTAAGGAATGAAGGAATTGGAGCTACTTTTAAAATTTTAGTTTTAAGATAATTTTTTGTTTTTTTTAAAAATATGTTGGATGTAAAGATACAATGCGCGGCCGTGGTCTACATGTTTTTTTAATTTTTTTATTGTATAATAGTATTTTATTTTTTATGGTTTTGGAGTTAATGGAACTGTTTCTAACAGTTTAATATTGGGTGGTTCCTTATTTTATTTTATTTTTCATTTTTATATTATTTTTAATCGTGTTTTTTTTAACATCATTCTTTTTAATCGTGTTTCATGTTGGATTCTAATTAGGCATGTCAAGCGGTTCAAACTTGTATCCGCACCCGCCCCGCTTGAATTCGCGGGTATCCGCGGGTAACCCGCAAATATTTAAATAATAATTACTAAAAAATACTTATAATTTCTCGACCCGTACCTGACCCGCACCCGACTGGAGGTGGGTTAAATGGGGCGGGATCCGCTGATAATGACTCAAATTGACAGCACCGATTTATGTATATTTTGGAATATTTGTTTTATGTTTGAGTTTTTTTTTTGGATCTTTTGTTTTATGTGTGTGTGTGTGTGTTTTTTTTTTTTAATATTTGTTGTTTAGGTGGAGGGTGATGTGGCATCATAAGAAGAAAGCAAAGCTAACTTTATATATATAGATAGGTTCTATCATGTTCAAAATGTTCTCGCTTAATTGGTTTATTTGTTACGTAGGCATGTGGACCACTGAAAGCGACCACTCGATAAGGCCTTGGGAGAAGTGGGGTATGGGTATCATGATTTAGCAGCGCGAAACCAGCCAAGAGACGTACGAGTGGCGCGTCATAAACAATGCCAATACACAGCTGGACATAAGCGACAAGGAAAACACTCGAGTATCATGTATGAGATCCAACCCACCAATGCAAGACCCGACATCACTACAAGTAAATACTCTGATTCCCGACGGAAAAAAAATCGGTCAGAAATTCTTGACCAATTTTCGATGAAATACCAAAGAAAAATAATCCATCGGGATTTGGTCAGAAATTTCCGACAGATTTTTCTTTGTCGGACAATCGTCGGAATTCCCGACCGATTTCTGACTATATAGTGACCAATTTAAGAGCGTCGGAAATCGGTTGGGAATAACAACGATTTTTCAACGATAAATATCCGTTAATCTGCCCATTGCACTAGCCGTTTTATAGCCGTTTCAAATTTTTAAACCAGACTCAAAGTTTTCCCGATGAGGATTCTGATTCAGCTACTTCATATTATTCATCGGATTCAGAGTAAATTTGTAACAAATTTTTTATCTGCAATTATTTTTAAGTATCAAATTTTAGAAACTTTTCCATGTGCCTTAATTAATTGTACGGATTTTTTTATCGATTGTACATGTTTTATATGCATTAATTAATTGTACATTTTATAGGGTTTAATTAATGAAGCATATAGTATTATTTTCTAAGTAACATTTCTATTTTCTATATTTTTTTGGAAAAGTATTCGATTCGGCCAGGAATCGGTCAGAATTTCCGACGGTTTTCCGACGAATTTTACCCAAATGGTCGGAAATCCGTCGGACATTCTCCACCGATTCCCGACGGTTGTGGATATTTTTTACAAACAGAAAATTAACGTGTTGATATACATTTATAACATGTGTTTTCTATCCGACGGATTTTCGACCATTTGGGGTTTCGAAACCTCAAATAGCAAAAATTTGATTAGGTTTATGATTGCTAGGGTTAGATATGATATATTGAAAGAATTGAATGTTAAAATATCTTAAGAATCACTCTTTTTGAGCTTTTAATCAAAATCCTACAAGAAACTGAAAAGTGTGAGTAAAGATTCTATGTTTCATTATGAAAAGGTTAAACTCGTTCTGCAATTGATTCATATAAATCGTCATATACTTTATTTTATGTTTACCTATTAAGTTAGTTGTTAGACATAAGATTAGTAGATATTTCTTAAATCCCATATGTAATTTCCGACCGATTTCCGACGGGATTTATAAATGTATCGTTTTACACTTAGCATTTTTTCAAAAAAAATCATATCCGTCGGAAATCGGTCGGGAATTTCTGACTACGTGATATCTAAGTTTGGAAACGCATGGGAAGCAAAAAAATTTGGATTAGAAATCGTGATTTAGTAACATTGCAAGCGAAATGATCTTATCAAGTGGAACAAAAATATAATTAGTTCGATGTTAAAGAAAAAAGGAAATATGGGACGCAAAGAGAAGATTACGTAGAAATTAAAAAAAAATCTCGGAGTTGAATGGAGCTTCAATGGCAGATGAATTTCAGAGAAATGCGGCAGAGCAAGAGAGGGGCAAAGGTTTTATTGATTTTTTTATTAAAAATTTGACAAATAGACTTCTTATGGGCTTTTCAATAAAAGAATATAAATGTATGTCTAGGAATATGAAGCGGGAGCGAAGGAAGAGTATGGAACATTCGGAAGCGCAGTGGAATTGCGATTACGGGATATCTAAGTTTGGAAACGCATGAAAAGCGAGATATTAGAAATCGCGATTTCGTAACATTGCAAGCGCAATGATCCTATAAAGTGGAACAAAAACATAATTAGTTTGATGTTGAAGAAAAAACGAAATATGGGATGCAAAGAAAATATTATGTAGTAATTATAAAAATCTCGGAGGTGAATGGAGTTTCAATGGCAGATGAATTTCTGAGGAAGGCGGCAGAGTAAGAGAGGAGCAGAGGTTTCATCGATTGTTTTAAAAAAAAATTGACAAATAGACTTCTTATGGGTTTTTCAATAATAGAATAGAAACATATACCTTTTAAAAAAAAATACGCTTAAGATCATTTTTAACATCACCAAGAGTTGACTAACCATACACAGATAAGCCATTGGGTTTTATAAAGATAAATCTAAAAAACTGAGAAACACCACCCCTAAATGACACATTATGTATTGAAACATTATCTAATTTCAGAATATATCTTAATTGAATTGTTTATATTTTTATCTTAGGTTTTAAACAAAAAGAGATCTATGTTTGAACATAACTAAATTTTTAAAAAAAATATAGAATCTTTCTGAATTATCTTTTTTTTAAAATATAAAGCATTTGCACACTGCTATACACTTCGTTACCATGAACCCGATCATAATTTCATAAAATATAAAATGAAAAATAAAAATAAAAATAAAAAACAAGGAAAATAAAATAGATGAAGACAAAGATGTTGAAAATGAAATTTAAAATAAAGCAAACCAATAAAGAAAAAAAAATATATGAAATCATTAACAAGACTTAAAAAACAAACTAATAACAATCAGCTTAACAGATAAATTGCTACAATATAGAGGCAAATGTTAACAAAAAAACCACAATAATTGAACAAGAAATAAACTGCAACTGAATGCAGTATCTCAGGAACACTAAATATGATTGGCCACATATTGTAAATCAAAACAATAGTTAGGTTGTGTAAGAGATTTAAAATTAAAGATAATGAAAACAAACATAATAACATTAAAATATAAAAATAAATAAAATTCTCTCGCGAAGCGCGGAACAAACCCTAGTATATTATATAGTTTTTTAAATGTAACTGAAAAATATTTTTATCGATTGAATAGTTTATTTAAATCTAATTGGAGAAAATTAGGGGTGTCAAAATGGGACAAATTGGTCACCCAGGACCCATGACCCTAATGGATTGAGTGTAAATAGGTCATGGGTCAAATGGGTGACCCATGAATCAAATTTTTTTATTTAAATTAATATCATTAATAATTTTGAAATGAAAAAATTAAAAATGGTGAATAATATTACGATGTATTTTTATTATGAATCGACAAATTTTTTTTAATTATCGTGAATTTGTCATGAATTCGTTGAACCATGTATTTGACGGAAAATGTGAAATTACGTTTTTGGCGGAAAATGTGAAATCATGTTTTTGGCGGGAAACCGCGGAAT
This sequence comes from Eutrema japonicum, assembly GCA_030161315.1. Lineage (NCBI taxonomy): Eukaryota > Viridiplantae > Streptophyta > Magnoliopsida > Brassicales > Brassicaceae > Eutrema > Eutrema japonicum. The sequence goes on from BSQW01000008.1 coordinate 21,663,832, forward strand.
TGCATTTTTGGCGAGAAAACGCGCGATAATGTTTTTGGCGGGAAAATGTGAAATCATGTTGTTGGCGGAAAAATGTGAAATCACTTTTTTGGCGGAAAAATGTGAAATCATGTTTTTGGCGGGAAAATGTGAAATCACTTTTTTGGCGGGAAAATGTGGAATAACGTTTTTGGCGGGAAAATGTGAAATCGTGTTTTGACAGAAAAATGTGGAATCAAGTTTTTTTTACGTTAAAATGACGGATTTACATTTTTTGCGAAAACTTTGTGGAAATCGCATTTTTGACGGACTATCATGTTTTTGGTAGAAACAATAATGGACTTGTTTTGGCGGAAAATGATGGATTTTTGCTTTTTTGAGAAACAATTATGTCATGATATATTGCTATGATGTCAAGATGATGTCATGATGATGATTAGTTGATGATCAAATGAAGTTAATGGGTCCAACGGGTCACTCATTTGATCCATGACCCATTTAACTCATGACTCATTTGACCCATGACCTATTTGACCCATCAACCCATTAGGGTCAAAAAAATTGACCCATTGTCATGGGCCATGGGTCAAGTTGAGTCGACCCATGACCAATGACCCATTTTGACACCCCTATAGAAAATACCAATTTTTATTATTATATCTCTTTTTCGGATCTAATTTTATTTTATTTGAATAAATAAAGATAATATATGTTAAGGATAAATACGTTTTTTCCTACGTGGATGAATTGCTTATTTCCACGTGTCATCAATGGCTCTTTTGCAGATACGATCTCCATGGGTCAAACTGGGTTTTACTTAGGCTTACGACCCAAGTATCATATACTTTTGCACTGGGCCTTGAAACCTTCGGAACCAATAGGCCCAGAATAGGCCACATGCCCTTGGGCTCCCCTTTACAGTGCATGCCACGCTGTCGGGTACGAGGAGATTAGGGATTTAGTGGTCATGAGGAGTGAGCGATCATTCCTTCCTTGTCTCGACTCTCGTCCGAAGATCAGTAATATGGAGAAGGTCAGACCGGGGAGGAATGATCCACTCAAATACTAGGAGAAAGGCGCTAGAAGACCGATCATTGGTATCATGGGAAGCGGGCCAGGTACGCGAATCACTTAGGCGGGAGTAGATATTTCAATACTTATGATTTTCCCTCCAAACGGTAATAAGAATATGTTCAAAACTAAGCTCATACATATGTTATCCTACATATTATACAATTAATGCTTTATGCTTACACCTTACATGTGAAAGTGACAACACGCAAAGCATACAGAAGAACAACGATATGGGAGACGACCATTACGCGTTTGATCCGCTGCTTCCGAACAGTACACTTAGAGAGATAGAGACGCATGAAGGCTCTGTCGAGCAGCTGGTAGATACGACCAAGGAAAGTAGGTGAGAAGTCAGACGAGCTTTGGGTACACGACCCATTCAACGGATCCAAACTTGAGCCAACAACCCAACGACTTAGGATCTGACCCGGTATACTAACCCGGGTCAGGTAAAATTCTATAAATACTTACTTTCTCCAACAAGAAAGGGGTTCACGCTTTTCTCATATTTTCCTATAGATTATTATGAGATTTGCATGCTTAACATTTCTAAACACTCAATTCTCCTTTCTTTCCGAGACTCCTAGTCTCATTTCCGACCATTCTCTGGTCAAGTTCACGGTTGCTCCTAGACCGTGAAGCTCTCACACTCAAACTCTTGTTTTTCTTCTCTTTTACCTCAAAAAAACCCACCATCTATAGCCCGTTGTAGATCCAATCTTCCTTTTGATCCAATAGGCACATTTTCTCACCACCGTTTTCCGATCACTCTTTTTCCTTTCCGACGAACCACTTTGTGGTCTTTCTTTAAAGTGTGTTTTCCGGGCCTTCACATTTCTATTTTTTTGTAGAGGATTTGGCCCCGAGAGAACGAAAAATCCCCTACACAGTATAGTTTCCAATTGTATAGTTTTCTTAATCTAACTAGAAAAAATAAACACTTGTTGTGATCATGTTAATTACAAAGTAGATACCTCAAACTTAATATAATAAAACATATATAAATATCTATGTGCATTATAGACGATGGATTATTTATATTTTGTTTGTAAAATATTATTTATTAAATTTATATTATTAAAACAGAAATACTTTTAAAATATGTTTTCAAACACTTTTTATTTTATTTTATTTTAATAAATTGATTATGTTGCCAAACAACTCTCCTTTTTTATTAAATCTGTTGCCAAACAATTCAATCATTTTTTCCTAGAATATTTAATATATTAGAAATTCAGAAATTCTTAGAAATTCAGAGATCCAAACAGAAGTTATAAAAGCTACGTAAATAAAATCACAAAATAATAATCTGACACTACGAGCCAAAACTTATTTCAATAAATTAAAAATATATATGAATGACAAGATATACTACATTTTTTCATCGTATATATAGGATTCGATATATCTATTTTATCGAACCAAAGACATCCACACAAATTTTGCTAGAAACATGGACTTTTTCCATCTATAATATTTGTTTTCTTTCATAAAATTAATGTTTGACTATAATTTCTCACGTAGTAATGAACTTTTTTCAATCACAATCTTTGGTAATTCCAATATAATGATCATGTAATTGTAAACACAAATTTTAAAATGTCGAAGTATAACGAAGAAAATCAGGAAGAAAAAAAAGATAACCAAATAAAGACTATGAAAAATAACTGTGTAATTCATGTTAAAAAACAAATAAATCATTAACTCAGATGTAATTGAAGATTTATTGGATTTTATCAACAAACATGGAGTTGATCGCGCAAATAAAAAGGAGTTTCAAACAAATAAAAGCATAGAAAATTTTCAAAAATCATGTTCATTTTTAACGATATAGATATAGTTTGTTCTAATAATTAATATTGATTTCTACTTCTTATAATGATTGTTAGGGATATGTCCCTATATTATTGATCCTCTCGGGAATATTAGGATCTAGCAACACCATAGGGTGTCAATTAGGGCCAAAGTCCGAGGGTCGGTCCGGCCCGGTCTGAAAAACAGGAGGTTCGGACCTAGAAATATAAGTCCGAAAAAACTGGGCCTTCCGGGCTAGAGTGTTTTTCGAGTATAGCCCGAACGGGCTCGGACTAACCCGAAAAGCATGGAACTTTACATTTTAATTAGTTAGAGATTTTATTTCAACATTTATCTTTCTAAAACTAATAATTTGACATATTTTCTATATATTTCGTGATCCAGGTACCATTATCATTCATCCATATTTACTTCATTTTTTTAGAATCATTATCTATAGATTTTCAACGACATTTCTATATGCTTTATACATGTCAAAACTTAATATTATTATTTATTTATTTTATCTGTACATCTTGATGGTGATGAGGATATAGATCACGATGAATGATATTATAATCTAAATTCTACTACCTAGTTTTGAAGTGTTTTGATTTTATGTTTTATTTGGTAATACAATTTATTTAAATTTTATTTGTTTTTTTGTCAAACTTTTGCTTTTAAATTTAATTGGATTTGATATAATACATTTCAGTTTAGATTTAATTTTATAAATATTTTTTTTTAATTATTCATTTGAGAATTGTAAATTTTTGTGTTTGTAAAGAAAAGCCGGAAAAAGCTCGAAAAGCCCTAAACCCTTGTCCAGACAGGACAGGACTTTGGAATATAGGCCCGATTTGTTTTCGGGCCAGGCCGGACTCAAATATATACGGGTTTTATGGGTTTCGGGTCAGGCCGGACCGGACCGGACTAGCCCGATTGATATCCCTACCACACCATGTTATTTAGTACATATTTATATTATTGGTTATATGATGGGAAGGAGTAAGACTAGTTTTTTTATGATTGTGATTTTTTACAGGTTGGTCCGCTAAAACATATTAAATATTTTAGTATGATGTGAAACGGGTTAAATGGACATATTAATACATTTCGACACTCATAATATGTAATTGCTTTCATATAGTCGTAAATTGTTCGTGAAAAGTAATGATGTGAGGCCATCTGCATCGGTGAGATACCTTCACCTCATGGGTGTCTCACCAATAAAATAATATTTAAAAAAAAAACTAAACAATTAAATTTTTTAACAAAAAAAAAGTTGGACCAATCCAAACATGACACCTCAGCAAGAGAGTGTCTCAACTCTTCCTTTCTCTTTCTTCACTTTTTTTCATTTTTTAAAGGGAGTGTGACACCCCCAATGCTCTTGCCCTGGCGGTTCTTCATCTCGTCGATTGCGGTGAAAATAACTCCGTCAATCCCAATTGGGAACGTAAAAAATCAAAAAGAAAAAGAAAATTATTAGGAAGATCGATTTCTTTAAAAGTACACATAAAATTTACGATAGTGACAATGTGAGTCGATCATAACAAAATTATTGTACGCTGAGAGACGGTTTCTTTGTTTTCTTCTCTCGTTCCTTTCTTCGTCGGAGTGCTCTGATTGCTCCGGCGTCGTCGATTTGGCTCATGTCTCCGGGTTCAAACTCGACGAATCATCCCTCGTTGTAGAGATACGCGCGATCGAGGCCAATGGGTCTTTGACCGAGGCACAGAAGATCTCTCCTCTCGATGAAGGCGATTTATTTGGCGTTTCGACGGCTTATTCGTCTTCTTCTCTCGTTCCTCTCTTCGAGGACGGTTACCTCCCAATCTGACTGCCAAGTGGGGCAGTTCTATGATGGTTTCGTTCATGGGTCTCGTGGGCTATCCATCTCCGTAGTGGGGATCTCCAACCACTACGATGACACAACGAAATTGAATTCTTTCAACCTTCAAATCTGGAATCGAATGATTCAATCCATCTCCTCTCCCGAAGAATTGATGCATTCGGTAATAAACAAAAGATCTTGGGCCTTCAATGATCGAGTGCAAGCGATTCAACGATGGAGTCCCGACCTTTGCAAATGGTGTTTGGGTCTAAAAATCTGGGATCCGGGAAAATCGTATATTTATGTTATTTTTAGTTCGATTTTTTCCGGGAATTTTACTTTGTTGAATATGGCATTAACACTATGGAGGGTAGGACGGTTTTTTACGGAAGATGCACCCTTGTTGCATGGCGACATTCGTACAGTCGTTGAAGATTGGCAGTCTCAAATCTTATTTTGATCGAAAGAATCAGTAAATTGGGTTCTTTTTCGGCGAACAATTTTAGATCCTAATTGGGAATGGGTCAATGTAATACAACTTGAGAAAATATGGATAATAGCCAAAGACGAAGATCGCATCAGATTGTATGCGAATTTGAGGAAGGGAAGGATGGACAGTCTCTTTGCGAGTAAAAATTCTCGGAGAAAAGAATTGACAAAATTTATTATAGTTATTTTATTGCTTTGTATTGTTTCTATTTTATATATTTTTGATGTACCTTGATTTTTATATAAATAAAGATTAGATGACAAAAAAAAAAAAAAAATTGACGATAGTGAAATCTCTTACCTCAAAAAAGACAATCACAATCTGTGAAGAAACCTTAATCGATATGTAGGATTTCTTATTTGTTGAAGCTTGTAGCTGGTATGCCTCAAGTTTCAGTGTTGGTTCAGAGGGATTGTGAAGTTGGTTGGATTGTTGGTTTGATTGGGAATCTGAGATAAGGGTAATGATCAGAACGGTGATTTTTGATTATTGGTATCAAAGACTGAAGACTCTTTCTTGCTTGGAGGGTTCCACCTATCAAAACTATAAAAGGCTAGCTTCTTCTCCTTCTCACGTAACCTGTTCTCCGCCTTGTTCCCTTGTTGAGCTTTGGCTTAGTTTAAGATGTGTAAGAACTTGCTCTCTCTGGTCAATATATCGCCTGGACTGATTCCGGCCCCGGACGTAGACATCATCACACCGATGAGTTGAACCGAGTTAAAAAACCGTGCCTTGTGTCTCTGTTTTTACTGTCACTTTCTCTCTGTTTTCTTCAAACCCATTTCTTCAAAATACAAACGAGTGAAAGAGTAAGAGAGAGGTTAGATCTGAGTTTCAAAGGTGGTTAAAACCACAACAACTGGTATCAGAGCAAAGGTTCCTTGAGGAAAGCTCAAACCTTTGAAGAAATACAAGAAAGGTGGAAACTTTGTCAAAGGAAGTCTTAAAGCTTTGAGCTTTGTGAAGAAAGGTGAGACCTTTATCGAAGATACATCAAGTTTCATCCTGAAAGTCTCAAGCTTTTGTTCAGATCGATATTTCTAGTTTGAAAGGGCTTGTCTTTGTTTTAAAAATCCAAACTTTATTACAAAGACTCAACCTTTATCCCAAAAGGAGATGCCTTTGAGCTGTTTCGTGATGGCTAAGGAGTTATTAGCAAGTGCACGTGTAGATGTGGATAGGTTTGATGGAGAAGGAGATTTTTCTCTGTGGAAAACTCGTATGATGGCAAACTTTCGTATTTTGGATCTGAGAGACATTGTCACAGACTTAAAATGGAGAAAGAAGTTCCCCTTACCAGAAGTGAAGAAAAGCAACCTGTCGAAGGAGATGAGACACCCTCATCAGCACCTTTGACTAAGATGATTACAGATCCGGTAAAGATTAAAAAATCTGAGAAAGTTATGGGTTTAATTATAGCTAGTGTGGGGAATCATGTTCTCAGGAAGATAGAGCAATGTGTCACAGCAGCAGAGATGTGGTCATTGTTGGACAAGCTCTATATGGAGAGTACCTTACCAAACCGGATACACCTGCAACTGAAGTTATACACTTTCAAATCAAATGAAAGAATAGGCATAGATGAGAATGTGGATGACTTTCTGAATATTGTTACAGAAATGAGCAGCCTAGACGTAAAGGTCACAAATGAAGTCCAGGCTATCTTGTTCTTGACCTCCTTACTTCCAAACTATGATCAACTGAAGCATACTCTTAAGTATGGGAGAGAATCTCTAACCCTGGAGGAAGTTATCTCAGCTACAAGGTCAATAGAAAGAGAGATTTTTGCTGATGATACAAAGGATTATAGGAGTCCTGCTGCAATTTTATACACTAAAGAGGAAGAGCTTCTTATAAAAATCCTAGGGACTCAAATGGGAGAGGAATGAGCAGATCAAACTCCAAGTCAAGGGTAACTTGTTGGTTTTGTAAGAAGGAAGGGCATCTTAAGAAAGATTGTTATGCCAGGAAGAAGAAGTATGGCAATGACAATCAAGGAGAAGCAGGAGCAGTCATTGAGAAGCTGGTAGCCTCAGAGTCACTAAGCATGAATGATCAGAATGCTAAAGACGTGTGGGTTTTGGATTCTGGTTGTACCTTTCATATGACATCTCGAAGGGATTGGTTTGTGGACTTACAGAACAATGGCGGCACAACAATACTGTTGGGAGATGATCACTCAGTGCAGTCAAAAGGCCAAGGAACAATCATGATCAACACTCACGGTGGATCCATCAAAATGTTGAAAAATGTCAAATATGTACTTGAGTTGAGAAGAAATCTCATTTCTACAGGAACTTTGGATAAGTTGGGGTACATACATGAAGGTGGAGATGGTAAAGTCAGGTATTTCAAGAATGGTAAGACTGCATTGCGGGGAAATCTGTTGAATGGTTTGTATTTTCTTGATGGGAAGACTGTCTTGCCTGAAACCTGCAATACTGAGAAGAAGAAGGTGAATAAAACTGAGCTATGGCACAACAGACTTGGACACATGAGCATAAACAATCTCAAGATACTGGCAGGGAAAGGTTTAATCGATAAAAGAGACATTAAAGAGTTGGAGTTCTGTGAGAACTGTATAATGGGAAAAGCAAAGAAGCTGAGCTTTAATGTGGGAAGGCACAACACTGAGAACATCCTTGGATATGTGCATGCTGACTTGTGGGGATCTCCAAGTGTCACTCCATCATTATCAGGAAAGCAATATTTTCTGTCTATTATCGATGACAAGACAAGAAAGGTGTGGCTTATGTTCTTGAAGACCAAAGATGAAACCTGTGAAAGGTTTTGTGAATGGAAGAATCTGGTTTAGAAGCAAGTGAACAAGATTGTGAAGATTCTCAGAACTGATAACGGCATGGAGTTTTGCAACATCAAGTTTGATGAATATTGTAATACACATGGTATTGAAAGACATCGGACATGCACATACACGCCACAACAAAACGGTGTTGCTGAGGATGAAACGAACCATAATGGAGAAGGTGAGGTGTATGATGCATGAATCAGGCCTTGGTGAAAAATTCTTGGCAGAAGCAGCTACAACTGCTGCATATTTGATCAATAGTTCACCTTTTTCTGCTATTGATCACAATGTACCAGAGAAGCTGTGGTTAAATAGGAAGCCTGGTTACAAGCATCTCCGGAGGTTCGGCTCAGTTGCTTATGTTCACCATGATCAAGGTAAGTTGAAGCCGAGAGTACTCAAAGGAATCTTCCTTGGTTATCCACCAGGCACAAAAGGGTTTAAGATCTGGTTACTTGAATCTGAGAAGTGTGTTATAAGCAGAAACGTCATATTTCAAGAAGAGAAAGTGTTTAAAGACTTGAAGCCAGAGGAGCTGCATGAAACTAATGAGAGAGCTGCTGCGAATAGTCAATCAAGTGGAAAATGGAATATCGACCTTGTTATTGGTGTAGTGTCATAAGAGCAACATCAAGACACCAACCAAGTGACTCCAATTTCAGGTGGAGTTACGGATGATCACTCAAGTGATTCAGAAGAAGAGTTTGTTGATGCTAGTGAGGAACAAGCTGGCATTGAGTTAGCTGGATATCAGTTGGCTAGAGACAGACCTCAGAGAAATCCAGTTCAACCCATAAAGTTTCAAGACTTCACAATGGTAGCATTTGCTCTTATGGCTGCAGAAGACTTAGATGTTGAAGAGCCCCAATGTTATCATGAAGTTGTGACATCAAAAGAATGGGAACAATGGAATGCGTCTTTGGAAGAAGAAATGGGATCTTTATCAAAAACCAAGACATGGGATATTGTTGACAGGCCTAAAGACAAGAAAGTGATAGGCTGCAGGTGGTTGTATAAGAAGAAACCAGGGATTCCAGGCGTAGAACCAGAGAGATTCAAATCTAGATTGGTGGCAAGAGGTTTCACACAAAGAGAAGGGATTGATTATCAAGAAGTGTTTGCTCTGGTCGTGAAACATGTCTCCATAAGAATTCTGATGTCTGCAGTAGTGAATCAAAACCTGGAGCTTGAACAAATGGATGTTAAAACGGCATTCCTTCATGAAAAACTAAAGCAAGAGCTCTCTATGGAGCAGCCTAAAGGTTTTGAAGTGAATAAGGAAAAGGACTAGGTATGTCTCCTCAAAAAGACTTTGTATGGCCTAAAGCAATCTCTAAGGTTATGGAACCAGAGATTTCATCAGTTCATGGAAGAGCAGGAGTTTACAAGAAGTGATTATGACTCTTGCTTCTATGTGAAGAAGGTTGATTCAAGATGGGTTTATCTGCTGTTATATGTTGATGACATACTCTTGGCAGCAAAAGAGATGTCTGAGATCATTAAACTCAAAGAAATGTTAAGCTCTGAGTTTGAGATGAAGGATATGGGATCTGCTAGCAGAATCTTGGGAATCGACATCAAGAGAGACAGAAAGAAGGGAATTTTGTACATGTCTCATTCAGGGCATCTAGAGAAAGTTGGAAAGAAGTTCAATATGGCTGAAGCTAAGACTGTAAACACACCAATGGGAGGACATTTCAAGTTGGCTGCAGTCAAAGATGAATCAGAGTGTATTGATACTGATAAATTCCTGTATTCAAGTATTGTGGGAAGCCTCATGTATGCACTTGTTGGAACAAGGCCAGATATGGCATATGATATCGGTCTTATCAATAGATTCATGAGCAAACCAGGAAAAATACATTGGGAGGATGTTAAGTGGTTACTCAGGTATGTTAAGGGTTCTGAAAATTTGAATCTCGTTTTCACAAAGGGAAAGGATCTCATGGTTCAAGGTTACTGCGATTCTGATATTTTGCTGGAGACTTGGATAGAAGAATATCTATCAATGGGTATGTATTCACAGTAGGAGGTAATACAGTGAGCTGGAAATCAAGTTTACAACACGTTGTGGCATTATCTACTACTGAGGCAGAATACATCGCGTTAACTGAAGCAGTGAAGGAAGCAGTATGGATCAAGGGGTTATTAAAGGATATGGGATTTGAGCAAAACAAAGCACTAGCTTGTGTGGTGTGACTCTCAATCTGCTATATGTTTGTCTAAGAACAACACATATCATGAAAGGACAAAACATATATCAGTCAAATATCACTTCATTAGAGACATCATTGAATCAAAAGAAGTTGAAGTGGAGAAGATTCACACATCAAGGAATCCGGCTGACATTTTGACTAAGACGGTTCCCGTGAGCAAATTTGTTGCAGCTTTAGATTTCCTAAAGTTGATCAACTGAAGAAAGGAAGCATTCCTGCTGGAGGTAAGGTTCTAAGTTTGTGTGATGTATTGTGTGGAGTGAAACTTGATGCAAGGTGGAGTATGTTGAAGCTTGTAGCCGGTATGCCTCAAGTTTCAGTGTTGGCTCAGAGGGATTGTGAAGTTGGTTTGATTGGGAATCTGAGATAAGGGTAATGATCAGAACGGTGAGTTTTGATTATTGGTATCAAAGACTGAAGACTCTTTCTTGCTTGGAAGGTTCCACCTATCAAAACTATAAAAGGACAGCTTCTTCTCCTTCTCACGTAACATGTTCTCCGCCTTTTTCCCTTGTTGAGTTTTGGCTTGGTTTAAGCTGTGTAAGAACTTGCTCTCTATGGTCAATATATCGCCTGGACTGATTCCGGCCCCGGACGTAGACATCATCACACCGATGAGTTGAACCGGATTAAAAAACCGTGCCTTGTGTCTCTGTTTTTACTGTCACTTTCTCTTTGTTTTCTTCAAACCCATTTTTTCAAAATACAAACGAGTGAAAGAGTAAGAGAGAGGTTAGATCTGAGTTTAAAAGGTGGTTAAAACCACAACAATATTGTAATATGATTTCAATTGTATGATTTCTCAACAGAACAAATTTTCTCGAGTTTGAGTTGTCTTGATTTAGGTTGTTTTTTTTATGGTCGACCGTGAAACACAAAAATATTGTCGATTGGTATTTTGTTTTTGGGCAAAGTAATCTTGTTTTTTATTTGTCTTTTTAACTAAAGTATTTTTATCAAACTATAAAAATTAAATTTCTTTTAAAAAATTATAATTTTCTAATCTACCTTATAAAGAGAGAAGGGGTGCTCTCCAGCTTTGACACCTCAGCACCCCCTATTGGTCAATTTTTTTTTTTATAAATTAATTACATATTAAAATTAATTAGCAATTAATAAATTGATATATGTCTCTTATATATTATTTAACGTTATGATATATTATTTCTATGCATTTTCAATATGTTGGCTCGTCTTATTATTGATTCATCAATTTCAAATTGGATCGACAAAATCAATGATAATACAGAGCATCATGAAACCGAAGGAAATCATGAGATTCCTATCAACTACATCCATAATGGAAATATATGAAATCGAAATAAAATTCCACAGCAACGTTCTGTCAATCACATCGTGGTTAACGGAGCAGCCGATGAAAATGTCGTCGATCAATTCTGTGACTTGAACGGCGAGGATTGGTCGCGGACGTGGTCGGATTTTGCGTCGGCGAAAAAGAAATTCGCGCCGATGTCATTGCAGAGCTGGCGAGAAATTCGAGGCGGGAAGTGAGAGAGGGTGACAGAGAGAGAAGCGCGTGTGTGTGGAGATGACCAGGACGCGTGAAGAGGCATCCTTTCTGGATTTTTTCCAGTTTTTTTTTTTAATTTTTATTTCAAGTCAAAGAGAGAGAGGCGATCATGTCGGGTCCGAGAGAGGCGCGACTTCAGGCCCGTTGGACCCGGCCAGAGAGATTTCGAGATTTAACTCTGCCGGCGTGCATTTCTCGGCGCCTCTCGGTAGCGTATACTCGAAGAAGAGCCAGAAAATGAAGAAGCGCCTTTCCTGGCACCCGATTTCCAGGGAGAGGAAGCAACGGCCATGTGTTCTTCCGGTGTCGAATTTCATCGTGATTCTAAGAGGGAAAACACTATGAGACGGCGGCAGCGGCGTTATCGTCGAAGTTTCGTTAGCGGCTGCCGGAGTGAAAGCAAGTGGCGGAAGCGAGAACAATTGACAGTGGGCATTGGGGAAAGCAGGAGAGAACAAAGTGAATTAGCGGTTTAAGAGAAGCAATGATGGCTTCTCGTTGGGATCTACGACGTTTTTAATGGACATGACGCTCCAAAATTTCTGATGGCTAATCTTTACCGTGATGTACATAGTGAGTTCAAAGAAAACTTGTGCGTAGCGCGGGTGCTCTCCTAGTTAATATAAAATTATCAATAATTGATCTTTTGCAAAACCTAATTGGTTTAAGATCAATTTAACATATAAGAACCAATAAATATATAAAAGGTTAGATGTCAATAATAAATACACAGTAATATTTAGGATTAAAAGTATATTAGATTTCTAATCAGAAAGAGAATAACTTTTCGGAAAATGCGGTATAAATATCAAAACATATATTGCACAACAAATGAACAAAATATTATATTTTCACAAAAAAACTTAAGAATTACAAATTCAACATATTTGAATCATCTACAGTTGCATTATATCTTATTTCTCATTTCACATTTTTTATATTACAAAATTTAATATACAAAAACCTTTATCTCATGCGGTCGTGCGGATTAAAATCTAGTATGATAATTAAGACTTATTTGCACACAGTTGACTTTGTCAAAGCTTCCTCACAGATTTGTCACTTATTATTTTTTTATTTTTTTTGCCCTTACTTTCTATTCGTCCATGTATTGTACACAGACTATTCCAGCTAGTATTGTACGGGGTAAGATCGAAAAGTCAACGGTAAACAATAAAATGTGTTAATTTTCAAAATAAGTTGAGAAAGTATTAAAAAAATTATAGAGTTATCAAAAAAGTGACTGCCCAACAAAAATCCCCCAATAATTAATGGACAACATAGAAGAAAACAAATTAAACCGAATGTGATCCTCACGAATATAGGAAGAGTATTATTGATTGGAATATAGAAGTGAATTGAGTGTGATCCTCATACTACATAAGGTGTAAAATGAATTTCTAACATAAATACTATAGAAGAAACAAAAAAAATTGCCGTGATAAGAGCTCCAATGGTATGTGGAATTTGGAAGAATGCAAAACAGCTTTTGCTTCTATAAATTAACTCTGTTTCGTGTAATCAAAGGAAGTGTCTCTCGCCAAGTAACATGCTCACCATCATTAACAATATTGCCACATTCCCTTTTCTTTTCCCCTGCAACAAACAATTTCGCATAAAGTATTTTGTCACTAAACACTCAAAGGTAAATTTGGCATCATTAATAAATTAACCAACAAACAAAAAAAGAGAAAGTTCATGACTAAAATTTGGTATCATCACATTTGTTAATAATGAATATTATAGTCTTGTCAATTTTAATGGCTCTTTTAAGGAAAATGACATGAATTTTTTTTTTTCAAATTTGACTTCAAAAGTTAGCAAATAATTGCTTTAAAAAACAAATTACTTTGAAATCTCATTCCTAAAATTGGTCTAACCATTTCATCCAACATTTTTTATAAACAAAAAATCTTGAAACGGAATAATTTTTTAGTGCCTAATATAAGAGAATAAAGTTGTAACTTAAGGTTGAAAAATATCGAATCTTTCGCTTTACAACAAAAAAAGATCGCAACTTTAACGAAAAAGAAAAATGCGAAGAATCTTACCGGAGCCGACGAAATTGCCAAATAACCGGTCGACGCACTATCCGACGCCACAGGCGTAACCGGCGAGACCGGCATTTTCCCTCCTCCTCCTCCGCTGCTACTATTACCACCACCGTCTCCGCCGCTAGACCCTTTAACGACGTCGTTTAGAGTGAATCCAAGCGAGTAAGCCTGAGTCCCGTCAGGTTTAAACAGCCCGTAATTCCTCTCCGACGTCGGACCAGGTTTCATGTTCTCGTTGAAGAGAGCAAAAACGTAGACGATGAGATCGTTGTTTGGTCGGAGGGGCGTTTTCGTCTTTTTACCCATCATCAGCTTAATCAGGTTTCCGTTATACCTCTTCGCGTTCTCCGGCGTGGCTCCGAACTCGTCGTCGTCTCCTTTCGACGGCCAACCCGTCTCCGATATCTGAACCTTGAGAGATTTGTATCCCGCCGCCGCTAAAGCCGAGTAGACGGCGTCGATCTGCGCGAACAGCATGTTGTCGTAGTGGAATCCGGTGGCCGGATCTACGATTCCTTGATTCGGCTGGAAGAGGACGAAATCGAGAGGGATCTCTTTAGGGTTTCCTTTGTAGGCGAAGAAAGGGTAAGCGTTGATTAAGAACGGAGAATCTGTTTTCCGGTGGAACTCGAGGATTGGTTTGAGGCAATCGATGAGATCTGGGTGAAATTCGCCGGCGGAAGGAGGGAACGAGGTTTGGAGGATGGAGAGAGAATGTGCGGTGGTGACGGCAATTCGATCGGAGAGTCCGGCGGTGATTAAAGCGGAGTGGACTCCTTGCATCGCCGGGAGGAGGTTACTGGTGAGAGAAGAGTCGTTGAGAGCGAGTATTTCGTTTCCGATTGTGATGCAGGTGATGTTAGTCGCCGGTAAAAATGGTGTCACGTTTTGTTTGATCCACGTTAGGGCTTTAGAAGGGTCTCGCATTTTGGAGAGATACTCGTTGCCAAGCCCAACGATGAACTCTACGCCGGTGCCGGAGAAGGCTTTTAGGATCTGAGGGTTTGCATCGTAGAGCTTTACTTTTGTTGCTCCGATTGATTTCACTAGCGGAACTACTTCTTCCGGTGACGGGAGGTTATCTCCGATTTGACCGTAGTTAACGCCGATTGAAATCACCGTCGCCGGGAAAACAACCACCACTGTGTATGTATCACATTTGAGGTTTTAAAACGACGTCGTGTTAATAAACCGTGACAAATCAAAACACTTGAGAGTAAAGAAAGAAGCTTTAAGATACGACGAACCTGAGAGGAGGAATAAGAGGGAAGAAGAAGAAGAGCGATGGAAGGTGTTAAGCTTCATTGTTGTGATTGATTCCGGGGAATGCCGGCGGTGGCGGCCAGCGGAGAGGTGAGAGAAGTGGTGATGGATGTGGAATCGAAGGAGACAAAATTGCAGAATTTGAGTTTATCAACAGTGAGCGTAGTGTGATGTGTTTTACTTTTAATTATTAAATTGTTGATTTCGGATATTTTTGAGTCGGCGATTTACCGGAATCTCGATGTGTTTTTGCGTATATATATATATTTTTACATTTTTAATATTAGTTCTAAAACAAGATAATTATATTTGGTTCAATTAAAAAGTTAATTAATTAATTAATCTGATTCTATAATTTGTATATATAAATTAATTTTAATTCGTAATTAGAAAATTCAGATTATACAAAAAATTAAATTAAATATTTAAAATTATAAATAAAATCGATTATTATAAATTACATATTACAAAATAATTAAAATTTTTAATATTATTTTGTTACGAAAATAATATTACTTATTTTGAATTTTTGAATATAGATTATGCCAAATATTTTAATAATCATTTATTTTTAAATGATATATTTTCAAAATTAACAATTTGTTTTGAAAAATAATTTTAAATTTTGAATTTAATATAGATTTTCATAGATTTCATCAACAGTTACAAACAAAATATTTAGAATTAATAACAAAATATGATTACTTCTAAATTTAAATCTTATTAATACACTCGAATTTATAATTGAATATTATTCATACATAAAAAGTAATATATTATTAATTAAATTTGCACAATCATATATTCGATAACATTAAGTTACCAAAACCAAAAACAATAATTGATATATATATATATATATATATATATATATATATATATATATATATATATATATATATATTTATTTTATTTTTTTCGTAATTAAAAAAATCAAATTATGCAAAAAATTAAATTAAATATTTCAAATTATAAATAAAATCGATTATTATCAATCTAACCTATTAAAACAGAGTGCTATTTTGTGTTCAAACAGGAAAAATGAAAATAAATTTATTCTTATCCTGGATAACTTTTAAATTTTAGATTTTTGTGGATAACTATTTTTTGTTTCCAAAGAGTTGAACTTTGTTCAATTAAAAATTTATTTAATTAATCTGATTCAATTAAAGATTAATTTAATTAATTAAATAATCTCATTATATATATATATTAAATTTAATTCGTAATTATAAAAATTCAGACTATGCCAGAAATTAAATTAAATATATAAAATTATAAATAAAATTGATTATTTCCAAAATATGTAAATTAAATATTTCAAAAGTAATTTAAATTTTTATTATTATTTTGTTACGAAAGTAGTATTAGTTATTTTGAATTTTTGAATTTCGATTATGCCAAATAATTTAATAATCAAATTTTTTTGAATGATACTGATTCAAAATTAACAATTTTCATTGAAAGATATTATTAAATTTTGAATTTAATGTAGATTTTCTGAGATTTCATCAACAGTTACAAACGAAATAGTCAGAATTAATAACAAAATATATTTACTTCTAAATTTAAATTTTATTAATATAATCATATTTATAATTGAATATTTTTTAAACTGAAAATGAATATATTATTAATTAGATTTGCACAATCATAAATTTGAGCATGCATATGAACAATATTCGGTTATTAATACATATTCAATATTTGTTATTTACATATATAAAATGATTAATATTTTAAGAATCACATAATTTTAGGAATTGTTAATTTAAAATTAAATTCAAAATGCAAATCTAATTAATCTTGGTAAAATTGTCCAGATTATGTTAATATTCTTTTATATTAATAAAGATTTATTAAAAAAAATTATTACCATAAAATCTAAACCAGAAATGGTTATTCTATTCAAATTCAAAATTAAGAATTATACCCCAAGTAAAATTAAAACAGATACATTTTTGTGTCCAAACATGAAAACCTTCATATTAAGGTATTCTTTACTTGGATAATTACTATTCAAGTTGCCAAACAAGTAAATTTAGTACAATATTAATAAAAAAATTATTTTAATTTATATTTAAAAATAATTCCAAAAATTCATATTTTAATTTAGATTAGTTTGGATTTTCTTAAATATATGTTAGATTAATTATCAAAAATCACAAAACCAGTTGTTTCTTTACAAAAATAATATACCGAATATTAATTTAGATTTAATTTAAATATTCAAATTTAAATAATATTCTCATAATGACGGACATGATAAACGATATGTTATTGTATATTTTTATCATAATCAATCAGCCTAAAATTTTAAATATTTGAAATTAAAAAATATTTATATTATACGGTAATATGAACGGGCGGGTTAGAATTATGTTTTTATAATCACGGTCATTCTCGGATTAATATGAATGGATGAGTTAGAATTATGTTTTTATAATCACGGTCATATTTAATATTAGAAAAACTTAAATCTACAAAAACAAACTATATATAAACACAAAAATAAATATTTGTTACTTATTAAAAAATTATATCTATAAAACAAATTATATCTAAATACAAAAAAAAATATATTACAAAATTTGGTAAACAAAAAAAAGAAAAATTCTCGTGCGGACGCACAGGGTAGAATCAAGTTTATAATTAAAGTAGAAACTGTCTCATTTATTCTCTAACTATTGAGTGCACAATTTAGACTTTTAAGTTAGTGTTGATTTTATAAATTTAGATATGAGGAAAGTCAATGTTAACTAAAAAAATGGAGATGTTAACGTTGACTTTTTATTAGTCCAATTTTGCAAATTCGACGTAAATTTGAGTAATTAATTTGCCAACTTAAAAATTAGAGAATTAATCCGCAAAATTGCAAAACTAGAGGAATTCAATTATCATTTCCAAATATAGTATGCTTTTTAATAAAAATTGATTAGTCTTCATTTTAATAATATACACATAAATTATTACGATTTATTTATAATAATTTTCAAAATTGTCTTGTAACATTTAAAACTATTTAATTTGATAAAAATCAAAACAACTATATTCAGCTATATAAGAACTTAACCGATATGTTTTTATAGTTACATAAAGTTTTATTTTTGTATTTTACGTTATTAATAAAGTAATCTTAGTTGATTTTCCATTGTCCATGCGTGAAAGCCTAAATTTATTGGATCTTGCCACCATACGTTTATAGATGTATATAGTCATATTGGATCCGTAGGGAAGACGGGATAGGCCATTGCCTAGGACCACCAATGTTTTTTAAAAACATTATGGGCCACATTTTTTATTTTAGATTAATAGTTTTTAGACCACAAAATTTAAAGTTCATATTTTTCTTTATAATATTATTTTCCAAACAAAAAATTGGTTTCTATCATATAAAATTAACCATCTAAGAGCTACAAAAAATTAAAAAAAATATATGTTTGTTAAATTACTTTCTAAAACTTTACTTATCCTTTTTTGGGTCATGTAAAAAAATTCTTTTTCTTTTTTATCAATTGTTTTTAAAATAAATTGGAACTAAACTTTGACAATTATGTGTATATTTATTTTATTTTTAAGAGCATTTAATTCCTCAAATTTTATAAATTTTCAAATTAATTCTCCAATTTTTAGGTTGGCAAATTAATTTTTTAAGTTTATGCTGATTTCGCAAAATTGGACTCATAAAAGTCAACGCTAACATCTTTGTTTTTTTAGTTAACGTTGACTTTTTTCATACCTAAATTTACGAAATCAAAGTTAATTTAAAGGTTTAAATTGCACACTTAATAGTTAGGGAATAAATCATATAATTACAAATACTTGGGTAATTAAATGAGCATTTTCTCGAAAGATAAACTATTATGTTCGAGAGTCTACATAAATACCCATCATAATTCATTTCTCAAATTCCAAACTTTTAATTTTCTAGTTTGTTATGAACTTGCTTTGATTGTCAGACAATTAAAAAAAAAGCGAATCTAGAAAGAAGCAAAGAAAAAGAAGAAAACAAGCTTCACATGGACTTTTGTCAAAACAAAAAAAAAAGCTTCACATGGACGATTCAATCACTAATTGAACCCCTAAAAGACTTTTTTTTTTATGATTACTTTTGTGGAAACTGACAAAGGTTGATGAATGACCATCGGTTTATAAAATCAACGGCTCTGATCTGTTCTTCACCTTCTCTCATTCTGACTTTGCTTGGCGTTTGCACTTTGCACCGGCAAATTAAGGTCGGCTCCATATTCATAATTTAGTTTCTACTAGAAAGTGCGATATTCTCTAAATAATTTATAAGTTAAAAACAAAATTATTAGTTGATGGAACAAATTATCATCGATATACGTGTTGTAGAAGTCTCTCGACACTACATAGGGAGTTAAACGGTTTTTTTGGGTAATGTCTTGTTTAAGGAAGAAGTAGATTATATCGGTTAGATTTGAGATGAATTGTTTGAACCTGTTAAAGATGTTCGATGATCCAACGAATTGGCCTGCTTTAAAAAAAAAATAGATTATATATGTGATTGATGCGTGCCCGGTTCAAAGTATGGGCCGAATGTGCAAATGTACATGGTCCAATTGATTTTTGCAAAATTTTGTTATGATTAATGACTCTTCTTTTAATATTTAAGGGCATTTTTTAAAAAAAAAAATTGTTTATATACCTCAAATTAGAATTTTTATTTGTAATAGGCACATAGCCCACTTAATTAGTGAGCCGGGCATTGATGTTATTTTGAGAATTTTATCTTGTTCATAGTTTCTTGTATTTCAAATGTTCATGCCGATGCTTTTGCTAAAATTTGTTTTAGCACATGGTTTTTTTTTTAATGTAAATCACGAAGAACCGGTATGGAATGTCTCTCGGGGTAATAATCATACCGACCAAATTTAATTTAATTTATGGAGTTAGTCGAAAACAAAAATTAGTAGCTGATGATTCTTTGTGTGTTACATTCGGATAATAATTGTTGGTCTATTGGGTAAAGAACATATTCTTCAGTTAGCCTTCTTTGATGTCATCTTTACACTTTTACAGCTTCCACGTTTAGGTTAAGCTAAAAAACGTAAAAGTTTTTGTCGCACATCTTTTCTTTCGAAACTTTTATCAACTAGACACTTTTAAACCGTCTAAAACATTGAGCTATTGCCATCAAAGCTATCATAGTGTTGCTGAATCATGTTCGTTAGAGAGACTTGACATTGAATCGGATGCCCATCAAACTTAACACCTCAAATTAGTAAGTACATCAGTCTATTTTAATTAAACACTTTTTAAAAAGAGGTAGAAATAAAGACGAGCAAAAAACCCAACAAAATATGTATATATATATATATATATTTTTTTTTATTATATAAAGTTGAATGTTTTAAAGTTAGTATTTCACCTAATCGCGATACGTATCAAATCAATCGATTAGATTTTGACATCTGTAAAAATAACTTCTAATTAGATTTTGTCACATGAACTTTTTAATCGATTCTTAATTCTAATAGGTAAAATTACTAAAAAAAATGAAAAAATAGAAAATAAAAAAATCTTTAATTTTTCCATCTATATTAAACAAAGGATTACTAATCCTAAAAGAAATTTTTTAATTATTATTTTTCACCTCTATATAAACAATTTATTAGTCTCTCAATTACACACCAAAAAATCAAAATTGATAACTAAATTGATAACTTAGTAGTCTCTAAATTGATAACTCACACAATTATAACAGTATAATTATATTCTAGATAAAGACACGCGTTTAGATATCCATAAATATTTTATAAACTTTCAGATTTTTACACATGTAAAAAAAACTTATTCCAATTAAACTTTGGCATATGTTATCATAAAAAGAAAAATTATAAATCCTTAACATAAAAAGGAAAAATAAATTATATAGATTAAAGTATATAGTTAAAAAGATATACTAAAAAAGAAAAGTTTATAAAAAATTATATAAAGCTTAATGTCTCTAACTTTTCCATTAACATGATCACGACATGTATCAGTAAGTCAATCAGATTTCGCGTTAACGTTTTTCTTATTATTATTTTATGGGTGATCATATATTATTTTTTATTTTTTCATTTTTAGTTTTTTTGCAAATTATTAAAATTTAAATTATAAATCCACGTATAAGCAGTCCTTCCGTTTCACAAAGAGTATCATTCTGACAATTTTTTTGTTACATAAAAAGTGTTATTCTCTAATTTCAATACAAATTTTGACAAAACATTCTTTTTTTAACCTCAAATAAAATGATCAAATATTAAAAAAAAAGAATTGTGATAAAATTCCAAAAGTCATTTGTTACACAAATTTAATTGTACTACTTCATAATCCCAATGACATTCAACGTCATTGATATTTTAATATTTTAATTATTTTATAAATGGAATTAGTATATAAAATTTTCCAAAAGTCACTTTTATTTATTATGAACATAAATATGATTCAAATAAAGAGAAGTGTAAGAGTTGTAATATTCATAATTACATTAAAATAAATTGACATAAATCATTGTAATTACATAAATAATTTAGGGGTATAAAAAACTTTTATTTTGTTTCTTAATTTATGTGAAACAGAGGGAGTAGTGAATAAACTGCTTATAGATCAGATTGAAAAATACAACAATAATTTTAGATCAGTCTAGATTACACGTAGGTAGATTGACAAGTAAATAATTAGACGATATCTACTTGTCAAAACCTAAAACAGATCTCTCCAGATTTTAGATCAGTCTAGATACTACACTTACTAAGACCATCTCCAATATATTACTCTATTTTTTACTCTAAAATAGAGTTGGGTTTTGCTCCAATGTATTACTCTATTTTTTACTCTAAAAAGGAATATTCTATGGTATATTCTATTTCTATTTTATTATAAATATCATTTATTTATAAGAAATTACAATTTAACTCCACTTATTTTTTTCTTTCAAAAACTTCAATAAATTATGATTTTATTTAAATTAAACATTTATTACATAAGAAAAATTACATTACATCATATAAAAATAATAAAACATATAAGACTTTGATTTAAACATCACAGCTACTGTATTTTTCTCATAAATGATCAATTAATACATTTCGAATAAAAAAATGAGCTTCTCTATCTTTGATTTTTCAAAATCGACCAAGAAATTCTTCGAACCGAATATCATCATCCTCTGCTATTTGGACCTCTCGAGATGGAACTTCTCTTCCAACTTCAATTGGTGCATCGAGATCACGCTTATCTTCGATTATCATATTATGTAAAATTATACATGTAGTCATTATATCATGTAGCACATTTTTTTTTCCAAAAACGTACTGGTCCTTTCACAATAGCAAAACGCGATTGGAGAACTCCGAATGCACGTTCTACATCTTTCCTACATGCTTCTTGTTGTGTAGCAAAATATTTTTTCTTTTGACCTCTTGGCTCATGAATAGTTTGCAGTATAGTGGACCATTTTGGATATATACCAACAACCAAATAATAAACCATGTTATATTCTTTTCCTTGAATGGTATAATGAACCGAAGGAGCAATACCTTGAGCAAGATTGGAGAAAATGTGGGAAGACTCCAACACATTGATTATCTTTGTTGTATTAAAATTATTTTGTGTTGCTTATCTTTTTTTTTGACGTCAATATTGCTTACTTTATTTTCGGTATTTGTTATGTTGTTTATGTTTAATTTTTCTATGCTTGTTATGTTGCTTATCTTTAGTTTCAACATTTATTTTGTATTTCTGTATTTTAAGGAAATTATTGCTGTCTTAAAAATGTTGATTTTAAAATTTATAAAAAGAGTTTTCTGTAATTTAAGTTTTAACATTTTTTTAGTGTAAATTTTTTTGTCAAATTGTGATATTGGAGAAAACATTACTCTACAAATTATCTTAAATAATATGAACACATCACAAATAATATGAACACATCACAAAATATTATAATAAAGTAATTTAAATGTAAAATTGATTTTCTTGTATTTAAATATTATAATTATTATTTGTTTCAGTTATAATTACAAAGATATAAAAATTAAAGGATCATTCTATAAATAAAAAAGTTCAACTCTAAAATAGAGTGGGAAATAGAGTGGGGTTGGAGAAAATTTTACTCTAAAATAAAGTTTAGAGTAAAAAATAGAGTAGAGTTGGAGATGCCCTAATACTATGCTCAACTCGAACTCTTTAATATTGGTCAATGATCGAACATCGAATTATTGGAACATTTATTGGTAGTTTTTGCATTCACATTCTACTTTTTTCACGGCAACCAAATAATTAAATATTTTGGACGCAACTTCACATCTGATTAATGCAACCGAACTCACTTAATATGACAAACCGAACAACATCTACTACCATGATGAAACGAACAGGCCATTATTATATATATATATATACATACCAGCATAATACCACACATAACATTACTTTTACTTGACCTTCCCTACTCCTAACTTTCTCCTCCGGTAAACACCGTTCCTTCAACCACTTCTGACACAAACAAAACCCACAAAATTCACATTTTCACGGCGTCGCTAAGTTCTCCTTCGCCAGAGGAGCTATCTCTTCACCATCGATTCCAGCATCACTTCCGGCGACATCTAGTGACAATAGTACCTTCTCCCACAATCTCGCTGGTCCCTGCATCCATCAAATCAAAACCGTTTACACTAACCAAAACTTCACAAAGTAAGAGATTGATCCCAACATCCCAAATAAAAATTTCAAACTTTAGAATGAATTGAATCACTGACCTTCCAGGAGAAGTCTTGGTCCATGCAGTTCTTGACCATCTCTTTCATGGTGGATGTTCCATACACTGCAACGGCTCTCGCCACAGCCTTTGCTGTTGCAATCACATCATCCGGATCCACAACTTCACACTGGTAAACAAAGCAAAAATTGTAACTCTTTTAAATCAGTTTGTTGTAATGTCGGAATACGCAGTTATAGAAAGCGCGAAAGCGGGTGATTTTTAGTTACCTTGACGTTGAATCTTCCAATGTGGAAACCTGTGAACCCATCTTTAACAGTGTCCACAAGCCCACCAGTAGATGCCACTATAGGGACGGTTCCATATCTCATGGCGTGCAGCTGAATGAGACCGCACGGCTCAAACCTGCTCGGGACAATGATGAAGTCAGCTCCTGCTGTGATCATATGAGCCAAGGGCACGTTGAATTTCGCCACTCCAACAGATTTCCCTGGGAATTTCTCTTCCAGTTCCAGAATCTGAGCCTCCATCTTCTTCTTACCGGTTCCCTGTGAAAATTATCAGATAAGATTCAATAAGTTTTTGAGCGTAAAGGTTAATAGAAACGTTATGATCCCAAGTCACTGCTTTGTGTACTCACAAGGATAACCATCTGAACATTCAGCCCCATGAACTTTGAAATAGCTTCCACTAGAATATCAGAGCCTTTCTGTTCCTCCAATCTCCCTATGAAACCGATAACCGGGACATCCCTGTCCACTGGAAGTCCAACAGCAGCCTGAAGTGCTTCTTTGATCAATGGCTTAGCATCCGTAACCTGCAAAAACACGTTACAAAAAAAGGATTGATCGGTAACAGTTTCCCCGAACTTCTTCTATCCAAATGCACTGATCTTTCAGAGAAAACTTACAGTCGTAATATCGTATTTGATATCGATGTACTTGTCAGTAGCCGGGTTCCATTCTTGAACGTCCATTCCGTTTATAATTCCAGACACTGTTTTCATTCGAAGGTGTGAATGCAATTCCACACCTCTATCGATGCCAGAGACGAGTTCTTGAGCATAGTATGGGCTAACTGTTAAGACACGGTCTGCTTCCAGAATTGCAGCCTTCATCCAGTTGATCTTCCGTCCTTTTACTGGCTTTTCATACCTGAACATGGAACAAGAAGACGGATTAAACTAAGGATTGGAACGTGAGACAGAGTGTGTACTAATGTGTTCTTCTGAGAACATTTAATAGAAATCAGTACCCGTCCATGAAATCGAAAGAGCTCTTAAAGCTGTTTGGCAAATTGAGAAGAGAATAGTCTTCAAAGGCAAATCTTCCTTGGTAGGCTATGTTGTGAATGCAGAAGACAGTCTGTAAATCATCCATCAATAGAGTATGTAAGTATCAAGGCTCAAGTTTTTTTCTAAGATTTGGTAAAGTTTGCATTGTTTAACCCAATACCTTTGCATTCATGTAGACTCCGCGTGATTGATACATAGATTTGAGGTAACAAGGAAGGAGAGCAGTGTGCCAGTCATTGGCAACAAAGACCACATCTTCCCCTATAATAACATCAGAGATTGGCTTAAAAAACTTTTCAGAATGCAGAGTTTAGAAACCTTTTTAGGAATTCAGAAGCCATTCTTACCATATGGTCCAGAGAAATATTTGCTGCTGTTCAGGTTCAGAACCCGTGGTGCCACAAGAGCAGCCTGCCAACGATCAAAGTTAAATCAAGTTATTGCTTATGCTGCAATGGATGCACACATGTTGTTCAAACACAGATTCTGCAGTAGCTATCTTCAAGAAAATAATTTGTTTGGGCTTTATGCTTCAATCGAATGGACTTTCGACCGAAATGGTTGGGCATAATATATTTCTCTCAGACGGATAGAATTTATCGTTGTTCTTTCCGACATTTGACTGAACAAAACTCTCGCATGTGAGATTGAGTTACATCTTTTGGCTTATGTCTCTATTCTAAGCATTCTGATCTGACTACGTATCTTCTTCCACAAGAACACTTTATCGAAAAAAGCTCCTAGAAAGCTCAATAGTGGGCCTAGGAGCTACCGTCCAGAGGCGGCAAGGCTTTAATGACGGGAGGAATGTAGCTTAAGGCAAATGTGTTCAACGCACGCCTCAGTGATCAGTTTCCTTCAGCAAGATTCTAGTGAGCTCGAGTATGATAAACAGCACGGTACTCTTGCGGAAGGGAATGTATCACCGTGGCATGGATCGAACACACTCGCCTTTAAGCTAAATTCCGACTACTATCAAATTTTGGCAGCCACTATTAAGCTTTCTAGAGAGATAGATGCGTTTTGCATAAGAAGATAAGTTGTGGATATGAGATGAGTTGTGGATAGTTAGCTTAGAATGAGGCTCTATCTAAGGAGATGGAAGAGACGTAAGTCCAAGTGATTACGCTCCTTATATCCGCTCTAACTTTCCCACTAACTGCTTATTTGACAGAGCGAAAACTCTCACACATTGAAGACTGAGTATTGCAACTAATCCTTCGGATATTCCTCAGAAACTATGAAAAAAAGATACTCGAGCCCTTTTCCTTTACCCAAGGAGCTCGGTTTTGACAGAGAAAACAAATCAAGATTCAGAAACAAGAAGTTCAACACAATAGTCAGAGTTCAACTACAGAAGTAGAAGGAAAAGAGTGTTACCTGACACAACAAACTGAACCGGAGTTGGTTGTCAGTGTAGTCTACTCCAGTTATAGGGCCATAGATTTTGGATTCAGTTTTGCCCCAAACCTGCATTATTATTCCCCATAAGCTCATAGTATAAAACGCCTGCCTAGTGATTAGCTAAACAAGAAAACAAACCTTTGCAAGGAAGAGTGGATGGTCAACAAAGACACGATCAACTCCTCGTTTGTAGCAGTGAAAGAAACGGACATTCAAAACTCTATCACCAACTTTGATCTGCATGATGTCATCAGATAACATTACAAGACGAAATAGCTAAAACTCATCATGTGAACAACATCCTTAGGAAGCATAAATATTACCTGAGCCACGACACAAGTGTCCCAAGCATCTTTGTATTGGTCATACCGAGGGCAAATTGTCATCACACGGTGGCCTCTAGCCTAACAAAACCATAACATCTGGTTAATCCATAAGAAACAAAGACGTCAAGACATCAAATCAAGCTAATGTGTATACGAAACTTACGGCCAGAGCTGGAGGCAGACCACCTAAGACATCTCCAAGGCCACCGGTTTTGCTCCATGGACCGACCTCAGCTCCAATAAAGATCACAGACATCCCTGTCTCACACACAATCTTACCGGTAGGCTTAGTTTTAGAAGAGTTCTGCTGCGATCTCTTTGAGGATTTAGCAGGAACAGCTTTAACTTGAGATCTCCTCTGAAGCCTATCCACCATGTTGAAAGACCTTAGCCCACAGTGAGTCATGGATTGACCTTTCAAGGTAATCTGAGACAGATTGGCGTTGGATTCAAAGCCTGAAGCAGAAGCTCCATGGTTGTTGACAAGTGGGGCTCTTGAGACAAAGTGGGAAGCAGTCACAGTTGCCATCGTGAGAGACCCTTTTTGCCTGGATTCCAAAACAGAACGAAAATAAAAAAATCGATGCTTTCAGTAGAAAGATACAATCTTTGCGATGATTCTATGATGAATCACTATTTGTGCGCTTCAGAATTTACAACTAAACATAAGGAGGAAGAAAAAATGCCCATTTTTAACAGAGAAGAAATCGTCAGATTAAAGGAGAATCACTACAAACTCAAACGTATTCCGAGAATTTGACCGTAGAAATAGAGAAAGCTCATAATTTTAGAAACGAAAAATCAAACATTTTAACCCCCAAAGAAAGAAGAAAATCAAAAATTTCGAGTGGTTAAAACAGAAGAAAAGCTCACAGATTTCGGCGGCAACAGAGGAGGAGATTTAGAGCTCAGAGCTCCGAAGCTAATGGTTTTAAGATGAGAATGTGATCAGAGAGAAGAAGAAGGTCCGTTTATGTATGTAAAGAGGAGAGTGGAAGCTGGGACTGACTTCGAGTGACACGTGGCGTTATTACAGTAGTTGAGTTGCCGTATGGATTCGATTTCCATCGCATGAGAGTGGGCAATGGTATTGCCCCGAGAATATGCTCGAATCCTAAGGCTAAGAACTTTTCAACTCCAGTGGCTAAGAATCGACGGCTGAGATTTGCCTCTTGCTTTGGGAAACTGGGCCCTATTGGTGGGTCCCCGGTTATACTGTTATTCAAGTGTTTTGTTTGTCGTCGTGCACCTTTTGGACGACATCTTTTCTTGGCCCATTTGTTGAATTGACGGTCGAAATTTTTTATCATGTTTAATTTTTATTTTTTTTTGTTAGTTTAAGCAGAGCAAACGAACCGTTGAAAGTGTTATTGCATGTATATGCATAGCCGGTCTTTTGTCTAAACAGAGCAAGTTCATTTTTCCAGTCTTCTTTTTTTATAATTTTTTTTTACAAATTATAACGATATGTACCGTCGTAAAAAAAGTATTTTCTTGTAGTGAAGCCGCTATGATCAGTCGTATTGATAGCAAAACAAACAAGAATAACAACATTTAATTGTTATCATTAGTTTTTTTTTTAATCATTAGTTATTAATCCATCTGTTTTGTAGGACCAAAATTATCGCACAATAGACAGGAGAGATTTAATCACGATTTATATAAATAAACAGTAAGGAACAGACGATTCATAAAACGATAAAGCAATAAAATAAATCTAAGGAGGCGAGATGAATCTCTTTCCTTAACTCTAAGAATCTCCCGTAGTGCGACGGGTTTTAATAGATCCATGAGTCCCAGGATACAACCAAAGTAATCTGTATCATCTACACTTGATATCAGATCTGTCGAACATTATACTACGATACTCTCGAATAAAGACTTACTCTAAGCTATGGAGAATTGAAGGAACTTTTTCTTTTGTAGTGTGTTTTCTGTGTGTGATTGGATACCTTTCTCTCAAGAGAGGCGATCCTATATATAGGAGAAGATCATAGAGAAAATTAATTCCAACTAGCGATGTGGGACTTTTCACATGTCCCTCACTTTTCCTTTTTTATAGGTTTTTCCTTTTTTTAGGTTTTTCCTTTTCTTAAGGCTTTTCTTTTTTTGTAGGCTTTTCCTTTTTTAAGGCTTTTCCTTTTTTTAAGGTTTTTCCTTTTCTTAAGGCTTTTCCTTTTTTGTAGGCTTTTCCTTTTTTAAGGTTTTTCCTTTTTTTAAGGTTTTTCCTTTTTACATTCACAAGGCTTTTTTACATAGCCCAAATGTCTCATTTCAATTCACACATACACACATTTATAAAGCCCTCAAGCTCTTATAAATTTTGTTCCAACAATCCCCCACATGAATAGAAATGACTCTAAACATATGAAAATTGAACAGACTAGACTTTACTAGACATACTTGACTAGACTCATCTAGACGTAGACAGACTTTCGAGAGTATACGAAAATGTAACTGTCACTGAATGGTAGTGTTTTTCAGCTTTGAACCAAACAATTTTAATATCTGTTGCGTTTACTCGGCCAGGAGGTGAACATGATGTCTTGAACCACCCGGATTTTGATGTAAACTGATACAACAAATATCGCACAGCGACATTTTCTCGTAGAACTTTGTTCTCTATTGGGTTCATTTTGGCCTTGAACATTCCTGGTATTCGTGAGTGAATTTGGAGAATATAGCCTTATCATTCATTCTCCTAGAAACGGCCCCATTTCACACTTCACAAGGTGATCTTTTATTAGCTTGTTTTCAGAAGTGTCCTGTCACACTCCAATATCTACACAGCTATGCAATCATTAAAAGCCAACGCTTATCCTCACTATCCACAGGTAGCACTGTTTTATCATCCTAGGAACTGGGCAGAGACATAGTCTCACAGTGCTCAAATTCGAATCAGTTTAATTTTGTTTCCCTTTGAACCTAGATCTTGGGATCTCCAGTCACATAGGTGGGGTATCTGTCAAACGTCATCTTTTTCTATAGGCTTTAAATCCATTCCTTTTGATGATTTAACTAACTTGATCTCGAGGCTAACTTTTTGGGAAACAGATCCGCTAAGTTATCAGCCGTTGTGAGATCAGTTGTCTAAATGGTCTTATATCATTCTCGAGATTTACCATTTTATAACTTACTCAGTGCCTGAGAGATAGCTCACTAACTCTCACAGTGTACACATAAAGTTGGCACTGGTTTTTCCCACATCGGGATATCTTCCACAAAGTTTCGAAGCCATTTTGCTTCCTCTGTAACTTTATCTAAAGCTATAAACTCTGACTCCTTGGTTAATTAGGCCAAAAGTGTTTGTTTGGAAGATTTCCAGGATACTGCTGCACTACCAAGAAAAAATATTATCCACTTATAATATCTGTCAGGTTTACGAGACCAAGAGGTGAACATAATGTCTTGAACCCCCCAGACTTTGATGTAAATCGAGACGACATATAACGCTGGATAATTCAACATTCTAGTTATGGCTTTCCACAGAGTATGACCTGGATTACTCATGTAGCGACTTATTTACTGAATGCGCCAAATCGGATCTAGTACGATTCATCAAGTACGTTAGACTTCCGATAATTCTTGCATACATCACTTGTGACACAACTTTATCACAATTAAAGTTATTGCAATCTTGTTTGAGTAGTTCTCAAAACATTCTAGGATCTTGAGACAAGATTATCCACTAATCTTATGTCTATCAAACTTCCCACTAAACACTTTCTTAGTGTGTTGGATTATGTCCTTCTTGCTTCCATGATGAACGTGTCATCTTATAAACATAACAAAATGTATCCATGTGGAGTACTTTTGATGTATATCACCTTAAGTGATTTTGAAGCTATTTGACATCACTTTGTTGTCAAACTTTCCAAGCTATTTCTTAGGAGCTAACTTAAGCTCGTATAAGGACTTTGCAAGTCTACTTATTTTCTTTCCTTGTTCAGGAGTGACATAACCCTCGGGTTGTTTCATGTAAATCTCCTCTTCTAAATGGTCGTTTAGAAAGGCAGATTTTACATCCATTTGATGGATTACAAGATCTCATATTGCTGTGATTCCAATCAGCATACGACTAATTTCAACTTTAGCCTCTTCTGCTTCTTTACAGAAGTACCGGCATTGCTCGATCTAAGGTCCAATACCCGTCAAGCATCGATCGATACCGAGGGGTATCGATCGATACGCATAAAAGCGTAAGAGCCCAAGAACTCAATTGCTCGCCTCAATTCGTGAGGTACTAGAGCTTATCCTTTACACAGAAACTCATGTTCAAAGGAAGACGCATTCCTTGTTTACCGTGATTACTTGGATGTCTGGTATATCTATTTTATATACCATAAAGTAATCAGCACTACATTGTGTGCATATACACAATGAAGATACAATCCACCTTCTTAGGTGGTTGCTAGGCACCCCTACACTTTCATGTATTTGTATAAAAACACATTACTTTTCCAAAGTTCACATAAAACATTTCCAGTGACTTTGTGTGGTATTTAGTTCAGGATATAACTTGTGGTAAGCAATGCTTCCCCCCACATTTCTGGACTAACCCAGATTCCTGCAACATTGCATTCATCATTTCCTTGAGAGTTATGTTCTTTCTTTCAGCAACTCCATTGGATTCAGGTGAGTAGGGATCAATAGTTTGATGTATACTACCTTGTTCATGTCCTCTATCACTTCAAACTATGTTGATAGTTCTTTCGAGTTGGTTTTCAACCTCGAGTTTAAACTCCTTGAGTTTTACAAGGTCTCGTATTTGCTTCTTAGCAAATAGACATAACTATATTTCGTACAATCCTCAACGAAAGTTACGAAATATTTCTCACCACCTTTTGTATGAGTCACACCAAGAGGTTCACTCGATTGTGGTGTTTTAGTGAGTTTGGTTAGAACGCAAACCTCACACTCATCTTTGCTTATTTTGTATTTCGGGATCTCATTCAACCTACGCATAGATTCGAATATACTGTGACCGAAACATTCAGATCAAATACTAAGAGATTATGTACCATAAGCAAATGATTCTTTCTCATTAATGTCAACAACATTGGTTACATTAATTTTTAAGTCCGACTGTCTTAACTTTAATTTTGACCAGTCCGTCCTTAATATAGACAACATTCTTTGTCAATACATGCTAATCAGCTTTGACAATTGACTATGAATTCGTGCCTAATTAGCATTGTGCCCTAAATAAGATTTTTATGCATCTCTAGCACATGCTTTACATTAATGAGAGTGAGCTTCTTTGAGAAGTCAACTTCAGCACCAAAATTCTTGTCATTATTTATGGTAGGAGGGAAACATTCCCATCTCAACGCATATATTGGTATAATACCACCACTCATGTGGGTTATGCTCAACCATATTGACTCCGAGGATGACATTACACATGTCTATCTCGACTACATTGGCTTGAGCCATTTCATTATCTTTTACACCACCGAATCTTAACAATGATCACATCGGTGTTGTTAGTCATATTGAAATTTGATTTTGTTCAAGAGAATCAAACCAAATTAATATACTAACCAATACCCAACTCTCAAGTTAAAGGGTAAAATTAAATTAAATTTCTAGAATTTAATAAACTTAATACAATATCGAATTGTATTAGTATTCTTGAACTCATATCAAGAATCGCAAGAGGCCTGCTCACTTAGCCCAATGATTTAATTATTTAATTAAATCAGCCTCCAATACTTAATTGAACATCAATTATTCCAAAAAATCGCAAATTTTTTGGACACATAATATTGAGCTACACGTCTTTAAATTTTTTTCCAAGGCTTAATCTTTACTCCGCAGTAGAAAGATGTATCAATATCTCGTGCAATCGTCTATGAATGTCACGAAATATTTCTTGCCTCCTCTGGTTTGAATATATTTCAAATCACATCAAACTGTGTGAATTAAACCTAGAGGTTCTGTTGTTCTTTGAACGTTGGGTGATGGCATTTTAGTGAGTTTAGCTTGGACACAAAACTTCACATTTGTATTTGCTTAATTTGCATTTAGGAATCATGTTAATGTTCATTAATCTACTCATAGATTTGAAATTAACATGTCCTAATCGTTCATGCCAAATAGCAAATGGTTTCTTATCATTAATCTTTAGGGTTCTACGAGGTGCCTCGGTTAAATTATCCTTTCGTATTACTTCCTCAACAGATATCTTACACAGATTATCACATACAAAACCCTTACCCACATACATTCCATTTTTCGTTAGGATTAGCTTATCACCTTCCAGCTTCACAGAGAATCCATGCTTACTTATGAGCGATCCAGAGATCAAATTCTTGCGTATGTCTGGTACATGGACGACGTTCGTGAGAACTAGTTCCTGTCCAGAGGTGAGCTTCAGAACAACCTTCCCGTGACCATCAACTGTCGACGAGGCAGAATTTCCCATCAAGAATTTAACACCACTCTTGTTCTTTGTGTATGTCGAGAACATCTCGCGATCCATACAGATGTGTCTGGTTGCACCAGTATCGAACCACCAAGTCTTTGGATGGCTTTCTGCAACATTTGCCTCAGTGACCACATCACACATGTCAGCTTATATCAAGTTTGCTTGACCTTTCACTGTTTCGATCAGACTCGCAGTCGTTTGATCCACTTTGTCACTGGTTTTCTCCATAGTTCCAGAGTTGTTGTTTGTCATTTCTCTAAGACAATGAGAACACAACTTTCAGTTAGTACCGATATATAAACTCAAGAATCGCAATTCTAAGACTGATATCGAACTGAATCGCATTGGTGTCGATCCATACTCCTTGGTATCGATCGATACACACACAATGTCTATCGATACACCCATATGGTATCGATCGATGCCCTCAGTGTCGATCGATACACCCTTGGTGATGATCGATGCACGTGAGTTTTGCATAAGATCTATCGATACACCTCGGTGTCGATCGATGATCAGCTTGTATCGATTGATACACCTCGGTGTCGATCGATGCTCAGCTTGTGTCGATCGATACACATATAGTGTCGATCGATGCACCCTGTGTGTCGATCGATGCAAGTGAATTTTTACACAGGATCGATCGATAAACCACAGTGTCGATCGATGCTCGATGCACATACTGTGTTAATCGAAGCATCTTGGTGTCGATCGATACACATTGAGTGTCGATCGATACACCCTGGGTTCCTATTGATGCTCGATGCACATACTGTATCATTCGAAGCAACCTGGTATCGATCGATACACGCTCAGTGTCGATCGATATACCCAGGGTGTCGATCGATACAAGTGAATTTCACAGGATCGATCATAGCACCAGTGTCGATCGATACTTGTGTCTTATACACAGTATCGATCGACATAGACCAACTTGGTCGATGCAAAGTATCGATCGATACACTGAGGTGCCGACCGATACACTGTTTGCATGGTATCGATCGATACACTTAAGTGTCGACCGATACAATTTAGTCCAATATCGACCGATACCATAGGGTGTCGATCGATACTCACAAGGCCTCGATCTGAATCGAACCTATCAAGAACAGATGTGTGTTCGTTGATTATATCGTTCTTTAATCGCAATTAAAGATGGTTTTTTAGAAGATGTTTAAGCAGATCTGCTTCTACTACACGTTTCAAGTTGCTAAACAGCTGTTTGATTAACGTTTGAGTATCACTAGCAGAAGAACATCTTCTTAAAAAATAGAGAGAGATGAAGATTGCCTCTACTACACGTTTCAATTTGCTAAAAGCTTTTTGACAACGTTTGAGTATCATCAGCAGTAGAAGAATCGTTTTAAAAACCGTTTGAAAACGTTTATTTACTCGTGATTAAAGATCCAATTGAAGTAATAAAACAGAAATTGGATCTTCTTAGAGTTAAAATTGTAGGACCAAAATTATCGCACAATAGACAGGAGAGATTTAATCACGATTTATATAAATAAACAGTAAGGAACAGACGATTCATAAAACGATAAAGCAATAAAATAAATCTAAGGAGGCGAGATGAATCTCTTTCCTTAACTCTAAGAATCTCCCGTAGTGCGACGGGTTTTAATAGATCCATGAGTCCCAGGATACAACCAAAGTAATCTGTATCATCTACACTTGATATCAGATCTGTCGAACATTATACTACGATACTCTCGAATAAAGACTTACTCTAAGCTATGGAGAATTGAAGGAACTTTTTCTTTTGTAGTGTGTTTTCTGTGTGTGATTGGATACATTTCTCTCAAGAGAGGCGATCCTATATATAGGAGAAGATCATAGAGAAAATTATTTCCAACTAGCGATGTGGGACTTTTCACATGTC
Organism: Eutrema japonicum; assembly: GCA_030161315.1. Taxonomy (NCBI): domain Eukaryota; kingdom Viridiplantae; phylum Streptophyta; class Magnoliopsida; order Brassicales; family Brassicaceae; genus Eutrema; species Eutrema japonicum. The sequence goes on from BSQW01000008.1 coordinate 21,698,943, forward strand.
CCTCACTTTTCCTTTTTTTTAGGTTTTTCCTTTTTTTAGGTTTTTCCTTTTCTTAAGGCTTTTCTTTTTTTGTAAGCTTTTCCTTTTTTAAGGTTTTTCCTTTTTTTAAGGTTTTTCCTTTTCTTAAGGCTTTTCCTTTTTTGTAGGCTTTTCCTTTTTTAAGGATTTTCCTTTTTTTTTAAGGTTTTTCCTTTTTACATTCACAAGGTTTTTTTACATAGCCCAAATGTCTCATTTCAATTCACACATACACACATTTATAAAGCCCTCAAGCTCTTATAAATTTTGTTCCAACATGTTTTACTTTATATATAGTTTAAAGTTGCTTCACACACTTAAAAAAAATAGATATATATTAAAATTTATATTATACCTTTCATTAATACATTTCATAACATTTTCTCTTTTATTAATACATCTCTGAAATATTATTTAAGAAGACATTTTTAAAAATAAATTTTGTTTTCTAAGTTATTACATGAAATACCATTACAAATGACAAAGAATAATTGAAATAGCAAATGATATAATAATCTTTTAAAATTATTGGTTAGAATATGGAAAATATATATTTTGCATTAAAAAGTTATTTATTATTTAATTTCTTAATTATTTTTGATACTATATATTTTAAAATAATAATCAATTCATATATATTTAAAGAAACAAAATCTATTCAAAATCTTGCTATTATTTTCACTATAATTTATTATATTTTATTTGAATATATATCAAAACAAAAATTGAAAAATAATTTACTAATTTTATAAAAAGTTAGACACATGAATTTTTTTTTTAAGAGTTCGTAAAATAACCACAAAAACTAAAGTCATTTAACGGTGCATATTAGAGTTATGTTTTCCAGATTATAAGTTTTTCCAGGTTAGCCCGAATAATATTTTAGTTCACTACAAAACGGGTTAAATAGACAAATTATTATAAATTAACAGCTTTATCTATAATCATTAGTCAGCTATACTAAAATTTTGTTTAAACTTTTGCATTGAAAATATAAAACGATACTTAATTTAAAACAAAAAAATCCTAAAATGATATTTAATTTGAAACAGAGGAAATACTAACTGTTTGTTATCGTAAACATTCACGATTCTTGGAATTTTTACCGTTTGAGCATATGTATTTGTGACATATCCATAGGAAATATCTCAACCAAATAATATTAATAATTTAATAAAATTTAGTTTTATAATTAAATTTTAATTTTTTAAAAAGAATTAAACTAATAAGAAAGAGACACATCTATAGCTATAGAGAGGCTCTCACTCTCTCTCTCTTTTTTTTCTTTCTTTTTTTTAATGATGCTTTTAATGTCATGCTTAATATTTTATTTTTTTGGATATTGTGGACGGTTACGAGTGATTTGTCGCAGCATAGGAGAACGTGTGATGTTGCGATGTCTCCAAGACATCCTCACACAGCCACAACATAGCCTTTGGTCCACTTTAAATGTGTCCAAATCGATATCTTTGTCATAAGAAACACATTTTCAAAATTTAAATTATTCACTAGAATCCTCCTTATTAAAAAAAAATTCAAGCGACGTCAAAAAAAAAAAAAAAAAATTCAAGCGGTATCATATTTGCATCATAACTACAATTATGATTATCATTTTCATTCGAGTATCTTACAGCATCCGCAATGGTTAAAATATCCGTAGGGTTAAGATACCCATATGGTATTTCAAGAATAAATATAATTTAATTTTAAATTAAAAAATAAAATTGGACAAATGAAAAAATAATACATATAAGAAAAGTATCTCAATTTTTTTTGTTGAATGTCTCAAATGAGACACCATTCTCTCTCTTCTCTTTTCATTTTTTTCTTTATTTTTTTATTAGTGAGTGTCTCATTGAAACACCCCTAATGCAGATGCTTTTATATTATCCAAGATCATCTACAAATTAACTACAAAAGAAATAGTTAATTTGTGTCTCATTGGGGAAAAAAGAAATAGTTAATTTGTAGTGACAATCCTTTTGAAATTTTAATTGGAGCTTTCAGGACCCGAAGGTAGAATGACAACTCTGATTTTTAATGGGTATGCGAGAATGCATATATATTATGCGAAACAAATTGTGGTATCCCAAAATGTTAATATGTTCAACCCAATATTCGAAACAGAGAATGGGTGAAGTACTCCCACAAATATACATAGCTCAAGTTAGAGAGGCGACATTGGCGACATTGAGAATGGCTAGAGAGAGAGAGAGAGAGAGATAGAGAGAGAGATTATGAATGCACCTTCAAAACACGTCAGAGAATTGAGATACTCCCAAATGATTAAAAAACTAACTACATGATGTTTTTTTTGGAAATGACTAGACGCTAATGTAACTATACAGAATTGGGTATGTGATTATGGATATTCGGAAATCATTAACCTACAAAAATATTCAGATATTTACAAACCAAATTAGTTTTTAAGTTTTGATTAATATATTATGTAATTATTTTTAAATATTGTATATATAATTACATCAAGTAGATATAAATACCATTAAATACTATAAATATTAAAATTTGAAATTTAATAAAAAGATTTGATATCGTCAAATTTTCTTCTAACTATGTCAATAAACACAACACAAAATTCCGCACGAAGCGCGGATTAACCAAGTTATTATAATGATTCAAAAGATGGTTTCAGATACCAACCAGCTCGAATTACATAGTCTACATGGGAAAAATCAATATCACATGATTGAGCTTTTTCGCTAGGCGATGGACACATATATTTAAAACACGAGAAACAAAGAAAATAGAGAAATTACTAAAAATTTGGAATAAATGTGTAAAAACTCATTAGTTTTCGAGGCCAAAGCTGGCCACTCTTTTTCTTCGTCAATCAACATGACAATATGAAAACAATCCAATCCAAAATTCATTAAAAAAATTCCCATCATCAGTACATTTTTCATCATCCATAGAAGCGCATTGAATTCTGAGTGGAGAGGAGATAAAGCCCGTTGTTTTCTTTAATTTTAAAATTTATTAATCTTTAAAAAAATATTTACAGAAGTGTTTGGAAAAAACAAATAAAGCTAGCTAAGGATCAAATTGACAAAAAAACAGAGCAATATAGAAAAATAGAGCAACACAAGAGGGCAGGGCTTTCATACGATCAGTCCCATAAAATCAGAGAGTAGGGAGTGTTTTGGAGCCAGAATCGCGATGGACTGCTTTTCTTGGGCTGGGAATAGTAAGGGTGAGGGTTCTCAATATAACCGAATTCTAATTTTATTTACCGAAACTGATCAATCACTGTGTCATTTTTATATTAGAATTATTAACATTTAATATGAACTTGATTTTTATAATTAAACTGAGAGACACATATGTCACATCAAAATATAAATATATTCTTACATTGATACTATGATTAAAAAAAAAAAACAAACTAAGAATATTTGTGTTGTTGTGCGACACATGTCTCCAAACCACACAGGCTGGAACAGCGATGTCAGGGAACCCGTCCCTGCCATACGGGCTAGGACAGCATGTACTAATTTTTGACATGGTTCCAAGACGTTTCCTCGAACATAAACTAGACTTAACCCTATATATACTTGTTCTAAGCCCCTTGTTAGACACAAGCCACACATAGAGACGGCACAACCACCCACTTAGTTTAAGGTTTTCGTTTTACATTTTTTTGAGATTCAAAGGAGAAGATCTAAATTTTGTATTTCCATATAAAGAATACTAGGATTTAACTCGCGCTAATTATAGCGCGAAGTAATTTTTTTTAAAGAAATTGTTTTCAAATTTAAGAAAATCACTTTTATCTGAATTTTACAATATAGTTAACTAATTATTATATATAAAACTATCAATTTGTAATAATTTGTCTATTTAACCCATTTTGCAGTGAACTAAAATATTATTCGGACTAACCCGCAAAAACTTATAATCTTGAAAACATAACTCTAATATGCACCATTAAATGACTCTAGTTTTTGTGGTTAGTCTACAAACTCTTAAAAAAATAGTTTTCTTATGTCTAACTTTTTATAAAATTAGTAAAATATTTTTTAACTTTTGTTTTGATATATATTCAAATTATAGTAAAAATATAGCAAGATTTTGAATAGATTTTTTTCTTTGATTATATATGAATTGATTATTATTTTAAAATATATAATACTAAAAATAATTAAGAAATTAAATAATAAACAACTTCTTTAATGCAAAATATATATTTTTCATATTTTAATCAATAATTTTAAAATACTATTATATCATTTCCTATTTCAATTATTCTTTGTTATTTGTAATGACATTTCATGTAATAACTTACAAAACAAGTTCATTTTTAAAAATATATTCTTAAATAATGTTATAGAGATTTTTGAACTATGATTATGTCTGAGTAGATATGCTAGATTAATATCGATTAACTATGGATTATCTTCTATGTTCTTCACATTTACATCAAGACAAGAAATTAGACAAATCTAGAATGACTATGATACCATATGTAAATTACTTTGATGATTTCAATTTTTTTTTACATCAAAAACATCATATATTATTATAATTTTTCAAAAAAGTAGTCTCACATATCAGCAAGCTCGAAATTACATAGTTTACATGGGAAAAATCAATACCTCGTGATTGAACCTTTTTCGCTATGCGATCGATACAGACATTTAAAACACGAGGAACAAAGAAAATAGAGAAATTACTAAAAAGATGGAACAAATTTGTATAAAAAACTCATTAGTTTTCGACTCTTTTTCTTCGTCAATCAACATGACAATATGAAAACAATCCATTAAAAAATTCCCATCATCAATACGTTTTTCATCATCCATAGAAACGCATTGAATTCTGCATGTAGATGAGATAAATCCCGTTGTTTTTTTAATTTTAAAATTTATTAATCTCTTAAAAAAATAATTACAGAAGTGTTTGGAAAAAAAAATAGTTAGTTAAGGATGTAGGACCAAAAATTCGCACAATAGACATGAATAGATTTAATCACGATTACATAAATAAACGTTAAGGAAACATGAGATTTATATAACGATGACACATAAATAAATCAATAGAGGCGAGATGAATCTCTTTCCTTAACTCAAAGAATCTTTCGTAGTGCGAAGGTTTATAATAGATCCATGAGTCCCAGGATACAACCAAAGGAATCTGTTATCGCAGACACTCGATAACAGATCTGTCGAACATTATACTACGATACTCTCGAATAAAGACTTACTCTAAGCAGTAGGGAATTGAAGGAACTTTTGCTAGAACTTTTAGGATGTGTTTTTGTGTTTCAGAGGATGATTTTTCTGGTGAAAATCGGGTTGTATATATAGGAGAGAGGCTAGGGTTTTTCGCAGACTTGATTAACAAGTACAGAATATTCCGCAGAATATTCTAGACGGCTGCGACTTAAAATCAGCCCAAAGCCCAATGTCCGTCGAGCATCGATCGATACCAAGGGGTATCGATCGACACCCATATACGATCACACAGCCACTCCATATATACAAGAGAAAACATTTCTCAACTAGCAATGTGGGACTTTTGCTCTTCCCACAAATAGTTAAAGCCAATGAAAACATTTCATTTGAATGGGCTTAACTCATTTCTTTTCACACAAACACAATTTTATCAAGCCCGCAAGCTTTGATAAAAAATTTGTTCCAACAATTCCCCACATGAATAGAAATGACTCTAAACATATGAAAATTGTACATACTAGACTTTACTAGACATACTTGACTAGACTCGACTAGACGTAGACAGACTTTCGAGAGTATACGAAAATGTAACTGTATATGAGAGGTAGCGTTTTTCAGCTTTGAACCAATCATTTTTAATACCTGTCGGGTTTACTCGACCATGAGGTGAACATGATGTCTTGAACCACCCGGACTTTGATGTAAACCGAGACAACAGATATCGCGCAGCGACATTTTCTCGTAGAACTTTGTTCTCTATTGTGTTCATTTTGGCCTTGAACATTCTTGGTTTTTCATGAGTGAACTTGGATAATATAGCCTTCTCTTTCATTCTCCTAGAAACGGCCCTCATTTCACACTCACTAATTGATCAGGCGAACATAGTTTGTTAGGAGGATTTCCAAGACACTGCTGCACCACCAAGCGTAAAGACATATCCACTCATGGATTTTGAGTTTTTGGAGTCGGAAATCCAGTTGGCATCACTTTATCCTTCCAAAACTGATGGTTCTTTACCATAGTGCAGCCCATAATTTTTAGTATGACGTACATAGTCCAATACTCTTGTTATGGCTTTCCAGTGTTTATGTCGTGGATTACTAGTGTAACGACTCAATATATTAACTGTGTGCGCTAAATTAGGTCTAGTACAATTCTTTAAGTACGTCAAACTTCCAATTACACGTGCATACTCCACTTGTGACACGGCTTCACCTGAATTCTTTGTCAAAAGAAGTTGAGGATCAAGCGGAGTTTTTGCAGTCCCATTTGAGTAGATTTTGAATCTATCAAACATCTTTTCAGCATAATGAATTTGAGACAAGATTATTCATTCGGAATTTCTAGTGATCTTAATCCCTAGAATGACATCCGTTAATCTCATGTCTTTCATATCAAACTTGCTGCCAATAATGATCATGTTATCAACGTACAAACAGAGCAAAACGTATCCGTGTGGAGTACTTTTGATGTATATGCACTTATAACATTCATTAATGCTGAAATCATTTGACATCATTATGTTGTCAAATTTTTCATGCCATTGTTTTGGAGCTTGTTTAGGACCATACAATGAATTCACAAGTCGACAGACTTTGTGTTCTTGTCCTGGGATAACAAACCCTTTGGGTTGTTTCATAGAGATCTCCTCTTCTAAATCAACATTTAGAGATGCAGTTTTCACATCCATTTCATGGATTTCTAGGTATCTTAATGTTGTAATTCCAATCAACATTCGAATTGAAGTTATTCTCATTACCGGAGAATAGGTATCAGCTAAATCCATGCCTTCTTTTTGCCGGAATTCTTGCACCACAAGCCTAGCCTTGTACTTATCGATTGAGCCATCGGTTTTCAACTTTGTTTTGAAAATCCATTTACACCCTAGGGCTATGAACCCTTGTGGTAGATCGGTTATCTCATATGTAATGTTTTGCATAATGGATGCGATCTCACTATTAACGACTTTCTTCCAAAAAAGGAACGTCTGGTGTAGACATGACTTCAGTGAAAATTCTTGGTTCATTCTCTAAAAGAAAGACCATTAAGAAATTTTCACCATAAGATTTTTCCTTACGAGATCTTTTGCTACGTCTAGGTTCATCTTCAACCTATCCTGCATCATCTAAAAATGTGCCAGAAGTGCTCGCCTCAATTCATGAGGTACTAGAGCTTATCCTTTACACGGAAACACATGTTCAAAGGAAGACACATTCCTTGGTTACCGTGTTCACTTGGATGTCTGGTATATCTAAATTATACACCAGAAGACTATCAGCACTACATTGTGTGCATATTCAATGAGGATACAATCCACCATTTTTGGTCTGATTGTCACCTTCTTAGGTGGTTGCTAGGCACCCCCACATTTTCATGTATTTGTTTCAAAACACTTTACCTTTCCAAAGTTCACATGAAGCATTTCCAGTGACTTTGTGCGGTATTTAGTTCAGGATATAACTTACGGTAAGCAATGCTTCCCCCCCACATTTCTGGACTAACCCAGATTCCTGCAATACATGTTCATGTCCTCTATCACTTCAAACTATGTTGATAGTTCTCTCGATTTGGTTTTCAACCTCGAGTTTATACTCCTTGAGTTTTCCAAGGTCTCGTATTTGCTTCTTAGCAACTAGACATAACTATATTTCGTACCATCCTCAATGAAAGTCACGAAATTTTTCTCACCACCTATTGCATGAACCAAACCAAGAAGTTCGTCCGATGATGGCGTTTTAGTGAGTTTGGTTTGAACGCAAGCCTCACACTTATCTTTGCTTATTTTGTATTTCGGGATCTCATTCAATCTACTCATAGATTCGAATATAACATGACCGAAACGTTAAGAGATCCATCAACATAAGCAACTGGTTTTTTCTCATTAATCTCAATAGCATTGGTTACATTAATTTTAAGTAAGACTGTCTCAAAGTTAATTTGGACCAGTCCATCCTTAACAAAACCTTTGCCTACATAGACACCATTCTTTGTCAATACAAGCTAATCAGCCTCGAAATTGACGGTGAATCCGTGCCTAGTTAGCATTGTGCCATAAATCAGATTTTTCTGCATCTCTTCCACATGCTTTACATTGGTGAGAGTGAGCTTCTTTCGAGAAGTCAACTTCAGCACCACTTATCCACAACTTTCAACCTTTGAAAGTGCATTGTTGTCTCTGAATAACTTCTTGTCATTCTCACATATATGAACCATCACACCGGTATCATACCACCACTTATGTGGGTTATACTCAACCACATTGACTCCGAGGATGACATTACACATGTCTATCTCGAATAAATTGGCTTGAGCCATTCCATTGTCTTTTACACCACCGAATCTAACAATTATCACATCAGTGTTGTTAGTCATATTGAAATTTGATTTTGTTCAAGAGAAACAAACCAAATTAATATGTTAATTGGCACACTAACATAGTGTCTACCAATTAATTAAACCACTTGATCAAGATTCAGTAACCAGACCGACATCTTTAAACCAAGAAAACAATCCAACAGCTTTTGATAAACAAAAGTGATCGTCTTTGCAAATAACCGATTGACAAAATAATCGGAAGTCAAAACCGATACAGTCGGTGAATATCTTTAAATATCGATACAGAATTAGATTCCAATTTAAAAATCTGCTAATCGAACCGACTAGAACCGCATGTGCGCGTTCTAAAGTTTAAACCGCAAACGCGCGTTCAAGTTCGAACCTCCTCAGAGCGTTCATCAACCGGTTTCTCGAAACGCGTTTGATTAGCGTTTTAGACGCAATTTTAAACCTTTTGAAGGCGTTTATGAGAGACGCGATAAAGCGTTTAATAGTAACCTCCGCAGAGCGTTCTTCAAACCGTTCTCCAATGTGTTTGATGTTAGCCGTTCGCAAACCCTAACCCGGTCAATACAAAATTTCAGAGAATCTGAAATCGATCGATGCACACACGGTGTCGATCGATACAAGAGAATTTTGCACAGACTCGATCGATGCGACTGTAGGTGTCAATCGATGCACACACGGTGTCGATCGATACAAGATAATTTTGCACAGAATCGATCGATGCGACTGTAGGTGTCGATCGATGCACACCAAGTGTCGATCGATACACAACAAGTGTCGATCGATACAAAACAAATGTCGATCGATACACAACAAGTGTCCATCGACTTGTTCCATCAATGGTTTTGAATCTACCATTTTAGAGTTGTTGTCAACGTCGGTTGTCATTTTGTGAAGACAAAAGAAACACAACTTCCAATTAGTACCGATATGTATAGTTAAGAATCGCAATTCTAATGCTAATATTGGACCAAACAACATGTATCGATCGATGCACAACTGTGTCAATCGATGCATACATAGTGTCGATCGATACACCCTAGGTGTCGATCGATGCATACCCAGTATCGATCGATACACCCTAGGTGTCGATCGATGCAGGTGAATTATGCACGGGATCGATCGATGCAAGTGAATTAAGCACATGATCGATCGATACACCACGGTGTCGATCTATACTTGTGAATTTTACACAGTATCGATCGATATAGACCCAAATCGGTCGATGCACAATATCGATCGATGCACACGCAGTGTCGACCGATACAAAATTTTCAGAGACTTAAATCGATCGATCCACGCTCGGTGTCATTCGATGTCAGTGAAATTTTGCATAGTATCGATCGATGCCACAGTAGGTGTCGATCGATACTCACATGGTGTCGATCGCAATCGAACCAAACAAGAACCACATCGTTCGTTCGTTGTTTATACCGTTTATTAATCGCAATTAATAACGGTTGTGAAAGACGTTTAATGCAATACTGCTTCTACTACACGTTTCAAGTTGCAAAAGATGCGTTTTGATAACGTTTGAGTATCACTAGCAATAGAACGTCTTTTATAAAATAGTACAATAAACAGAAAATTGCTTCTACTACACGTTTCAGATTGCTAAATTAGCGTTTGATAACGTTTGAGTATCATCAGCAGTAGAAGAATCTTTTTATAAATCGTTTGAAAACACGTTTATTTACTTGCGATTAAAGATCCGATTGAAGTAATGAAACAGAAATCGGATCTTCTTTGAGTTAAGATTGTAGGACCAAAAATTCGCACAATAGACAGGAATATATTTAATCACGATTACATAAATAAACGTTAAGGAAACATGAGATTTATATAATGATGACACATAAATAAATCAATGGAGGCGAGATGAATCTCTTTCCTTAACTCAAAGAATCTTCCGTAGTGCGACGGTTTATAATAGATCCATGAGTCCCAGGATACAACCAAAGGAATCTGTTATCGCAGACACTCGATAATAGATCTGTCGAACATTATACTACGATACTCTCGAATAAAGACTTACTCTAAGCAGTAGGGAATTGAATGAACTTTTACTAGAACTTTTAGGATGTGTTTTTTGTGTTTCAGAGGATGACTTTTCTGGTGAAAATCGGGTTGTATATATAGGAGAGAGGCTAGGGTTTTTCGCAGACTTGATTAACAAGTACAAAATATTCTGCGGAATATTCTAGACGGCTGCGACTTAAAATCGGCCCAAAGCCTATTGTCCGTCGAGCATCGATCGATACCAAGGGGTATCGATCGACACCCATACGATCACACAGCCACTCCATATATACAAGAGAAAAAATTTCTCAACTAGCAATGTGGGAATTTTGCTCTTCCCACAAATAGTTAAAGCCAATGAAAACATTTCATTTGAATGGGCTTAACTCATTTCTTTTCACACAAACACAATTTTATCAAGCCCGCAAGCTTTGATAAAAACTTTGTTCCAACAAAGGATCAGATTGACAAAAAAATAGAGGAATATAGAAAAATAGTGCAACACAAGAGAGCTTTCATATGATCAATCCTAGAAAATCAGAGAGTAGGGGAGGTGTTGGAGCCAGAATCGCGATGGACTGCTTGTCTTGGGCTGGGAATAGTGACCGGATGCGTTGGCGAATGTCGTTGTCTATGGTGTAAGTAAGATGGAGAGCTGAGTGGGCAGGCTTGTGATATACAACCAAGGACACTTTACAATACATTAAAGTAAGGGTGATCTAATCAATATACCTGGATTCTAATTTTATTAACTAAAACCGATCCATCACGTTGTCATTTTTATATGAGTGGTTTACACTATATAGCACATTTTGAGTTTGTATTTACACTCTATAGTACATTTTGACACTCTAGCACTTTGCCCACTTATTTTGATGTGAAAAGACAGAACTGCCCCCTTGCCTTATTAAACTCTTTCCTCTTCATCTCACACACTCTCACACGCTTCTTCTTCTTAATTTCTCATTTTCTCTCTCTTCAAATTTTCTCTTCGAATCTTCTCTTCAATCTTCTTTTCAGAATCTCTTTTATTTTGGTCTTCTCTGAATCCCTGCAAAAACTCAGTTTCGCAAGCTCCAATCAAGGTTTGTCTCTTTTTTTCTCTCAGGTTCTCTCCATCAAGTTTCTGATGTGTTCTTTAATTTTGAATCGATTTTTAGGTTTTTGAAAAGATTCAAAATGAGTATTGGTACAAGTTTCATGTTGGATTTTGCGCATATCTGATCAAGGTAATAGTAGACAAAAGACGCCTTTAAAGTGTTCGACGAAATGCGTGAAAGAGACATGTGTGTCCATTGAAAAAAGAACACATGTTCCACTTTCCGAAAGCGACAAGTTTAAACGTAACTGCAAGCTTAAACGTAATTGGGTTTCCGATGAACCTCCTTCGAGGTGGATGTTCAGAGATGGACAGATGGATAGTGGATGTTCAGAGATGGATAGATGGGTGTGGACACTTTTTGTGGATAATGTATTGTTTCCCTTCTTTTCCATAGTGTTATAAATAGTCTTAGGTGGACAAATATTTTGTGGATTGTTTTTGGTCTATCACCATATCGTGGACATGTTTTGGTGTTGATAAATAGAAGAAAAAATTCAATAATCTTAAAACATAACGATCATATGCATCTTGATTCATGAAAATACATGGAGTCCGTTTTTATACCTTGTCCATAATAATGTGCCCATACAAACATGTCCATATGGCCAAAATTGCAGTAGTAAAAATATTTTATCCTGCATAACCGTTTGTAACATCTTAATTTGTTTAAATCAATAAATTCATCCATCTTATATTAAACATTTATTTGATACTAATGTTCAATACTAAATGGACACACATGTCTTGTCCATGATAAATTTGTTTTTTTATAGATATACACGAATAGTTGTTTTTCATATCGTGTCCATGATAATTTGTCTATGTAGACATGTCCATTTGTCCAAAACTGCGGTAATAGAAGAATTTAATCCTACATGACTTTCAATAACATCTTATTTTTGTTCACATGTCGAAGAATAAATATTCAGATGAGAATGGACGGTCTGCATATAATTCATGAAAGTGTAAAAGAACAATCGATCACTAATTGATACAAAAGATACCACAACATCAGAAGTCCATAATCCACATAAAAGTGTCCACACCCCTCCGTTCACCTTTGAACATCCACCACCAATTTGTCCATCTCTGAATGTCCACCTCGAATGAGGCTCACCGGAACCCCAGTTACGTTTCGCTTTCATAAAGTGGAACATATGTTCGTTGCTAAATGGACATGCATGTCTCTTTCGCTCATTTAGTCGAACACTTTGAAGACATGTTTTATCTACCATTACCTTAGTCATATATGGGCAAAATCCAACCTAGGCTTGTACCAATACTCATTTTAAATCTGTTCAAAAACCTAAAAACGATTCTAAATACCAGAACACATAAGAAACTTGATGGATAGAGTGAGATAAAAAAGAGAAAGAGAGAGAGATAGAGAGAGATGAAACTTAATCGGAGCTCGTGAAACTGGGTTTTTGTAATGATTATGAGAAGAAATGCAAGCAAAAAAAAGGAGAGTTTGAGGAGAAGATCGAAGAGAAGAATCGAATTGAAGAATTGAAGAATGGAAAAATGATTCATAGCTACACGAAGTATACATCATCACATGGCTACACATCTGAACAAACTTATTGTATCTCTAACTATACGAACTTTATGTTAACCATGACTTCATGTATTAATTAGAACTAATTATGTGTTTAACACCATAATCATACCTGAGCCCGCCAGAACATTACACCGGACGTCGGAAGCCGTCACCGGCCGTTTGACTCCCGGTTACACATAATTGAAACCCGACCCAATCGACCCAACCTATTCACAATCCGACCCGGGAACTAAAAAACAAGACCCGACCATCTAAAACCTACCCGAGTGAAAAAATTAGAAAACAAATTCTTCTCTTTCCAGACAAAATCGTCTTCTTCATCAAGCTTAAGTCACGGAGAACACTGAAGATCAGAAATTCGACATCGTTGGCTGCCATTGAAACATGTTTCATAACAAAATTCAGAAATCCTTTGATAGATATATGATATGTGATATGCATATAGGTTGTTTGATAGAATGTCTCACCGAGAGGAAATTGCTTTTTTTAGATGGAGTTAAGTTCAGGATTCTCTAGTAACAGTAGGAGCAGATCAATGGGGGTTCGAAAAATGTGTGAATGTGGATTGCTTGCAAAGATTTTCACATCTTGGACGGATAGGAATCCGGGTCGAAGATTCTTCGGGTGTGAGTTGTATAAAGTATGATTAGACTGAAAATTGAGTGATTTTAACTTATTCTTATGTTTGTAATAAGTTTTATTTGTCATTAGGAGGGTGGGACTGAGCACTGCAAGTACTTTCGGTGGTTTGATGAAGAAGAGGTGAAAGGGTGGCCAAAGAGAGCATTGATTCAAGCTTGAGATGAAATACATGAGAAGAGTAAACCGATCGATCAACTAACCACGACTATCAAGGAACTTCGTATAGATTTGGAGAATCAGTTGGAGATATCAGCAATGGTTAGTGAGGATGAAGTGACGAAATATGAATGTGAGCTTGGGTGGAAGACAAAGCTTAATGAAGCTGAAAATATTGTGTATCGACAACGTATCATCATCTCGGGATTGACCGGATTGCTAGCTCTAACATTTGGAATCATTGTGTTTGGTTGATTTAGGGATGATTTCTCTTTGTAATGACATCTAGTACTTTCGGTGGTTTGATGATGACTCCTCTTTTGAATCTTCTGTTTTGAACATTTATGGATGACCTCTCTTTGTAATGACTTCTATTTGTGATCACTTATCTTATGTATCTTCTGTTTTGAACATCTAAGTATCATCCAAAAGACACAAGACATACTCCATTTATCATTCACAAGACATAAGACATCAAAGTATCAATTTCAGCTTCTTACCTGAGAACATGTAACAACAAGTACAAACCGATTACAAACTAAGCATCCAAAAAAGTACAATGTGCTTCTTACCCGAGAACATGTAACAACATGTAAAAACCGCCCCACAATCTCCAAAAGAGTGCAATGTGTTTTCTCAAAAAACATCCCCAAAATGAGCAACATACCCGAGAACATGTAACAACATATTGTTACATGTAAAACATACCCACCTTGAATCATCCAAAACGCAAATGAGCCAATCGGCTGCTTCTTTTGAGTCCTTGCATTGGCTGTCCTTGGCTTGGCTGTCCTTGGCTTGTTTGGGTTACTTCAGGTGCAGTTGAAGAAATTTCTTGGACTTCAACTTCATCCTCCATCCGAGCGCCAAAATCTGCTTCCATTTCAGCGATCTCTTGAGCTTCTTCTTCAGCTTGCCTTTGAGCAACCATGTCAGCTTTCACTTGAGCTTCCGCATTAATTTTCCTCCTCTTTGTCCTGCTCTCCGGAGACTGTCAAGCAACAAAAAAACTGCAACTAAATAGCTCCCCAAAACAACATAACTAAGCAACAAAACTAACAACAATTGAATAGCAACCAAAACAGCATAGCTACGCAACAAAAATAAAAGCAATTGAATAGCAACCATCCTATAATAGCAAACCATCCTATAATAGCAATTAAAAATAATTGAATAGCAAACAAATATAATAGCAAACAAAAATAACAGCTTGAATACCTCTTTTGGACACCTTCTTGAGTTATGTCCTTTGTCACCACAAAGACCACAATATGCTTCTCTTCCTTTCCGGCCAACCTTCTTCCTAGGTGGTGATTCATGGACACCCTTGATCCTTGCTTTACCCTTAGGTCTACCTGGAGGACGTTTGTAAGGTGGTGCATGAATGCGTCCTCCTCCACAATCAACCCAGAATTTAGGTCCATCGATAGGCTTCAAACCTTTTTTGTAAGTCTCCTTCCATTTCTCTGTCAAATAGTAGTCATCAATGTAGTCTTCAACATTGCATGTATTCTCTCGGATTGCACAAACATCATGACAACAAGGAATGCCTGTTAAATCCCACTTTCTACATGCACAAGTACGGTTCCTCAAGTGAACCGAGAATCCGTTAACACCATCAACAATCTCAAACTTTCCACCAGTGCTCGAAACTGAATAACAATGTCGAGCTTCTTCACAAGATTTCTCCACCTCTTTTCTTGCTTTCTTTATGTGCTTGGCAACCTCTTTACAAGCAATCTTACACCTGTTGGCTATCCTTTGCATTGCATATCTCCTTATCAGCTCTAACATCTGAACAAATGGCTTCTTTCTTGCAGCCTTCAAAGTCCTATTAAAAGACTCTGTTAGATTGTTGTGTGTATCAGCACAACAACATCCAACTCTAAAAAAAGCCCTGCACCAGGTACGGTGATCTTTCTTCAGTAGATCATCACATGCCTGGGATCAAATTCTCTGAATTTAGCCAAATTCACTCTAAAATCAGCCTCATTGTAACTGCTTGCAAGCATCCAGAACATAGGCTTCAACATGTCTGACTTGTGGTTTTTCTTCAAGTTGGCATAGATGTGTCTAGCACAAGCTCTATGTTCTGCCTTTGGTAACTCTGTCGCAACACCGTGAATCAAGCTCCTATGCATATCAGAAATGATGGAGATCTTCTCACCTTCACCTAAGTCCAAGTCAACCTTTAGATGATGAATAAACCACTCCCAGTTGTCATTATTCTCAGCTGAAACTACACCCCAAGCTATTGGATATATCTGGTTATTAGGATCCCTTCCAACGGCAGTAAGCATCATTCCTTGAATAGAATGCTTTAAAAATGTTCCATCCAAACCTATTATGGGTCGACATGACTTTTTCCATGAAGCCCTCATAACATCAAAGCAGATGTAGATTTGAGAGAAGGCCTCAGATCCATCTTCTCTTGTTGTTGTGTTAATCTCCACTGTAGTGTTCTTGTTCTTACTGAATAGCAAAACAGTGATCATCATAAAACAGATTGTTCTACATAGAAATTTGAAAAAAATAACAAAATGTGATATACACTTACCTCTTAATTTCATGTGCGTAATCTCTTAATCTTGCAAATTGCTCGTCAGTTTGAGCTTGCAGTTTATCAAAACAAAGTCTCCTTGCACTTTGAGCCTGTGGCGGTGAGATGATAATGTTGTACCTTCTCTTCATTTCATCTTTGATCTCTGGAGCACTCATTTCTGGATCTTTCCTAATGTCTTCTACAAAGAGATCAACTATGACAGGACTCTTTATCTATTTACACCTTCCAACAGGATGACATTGATGCTCATCTTCATATGCTTTGACCATCCATTTCCCAATTGGATTATCCACAGAACAATAAATCCGCCAGCCACACTCTTTTTCATTGCAATTTGCACTCAATTTCGTTTTTCCCATCTATCAATCACTACGTTACGCCTAGTCTTTAGAATGTATCGTATCACATTCTCCTTGAACTCCTTCCCACTACTAAATATTTGCTTCAAGCTGAAGACACCATCAGGTAAATTCTTTTGAACCAACCTATGTGCTTGTTCTTCTTCGTCACCCTCTTTATCATCTGTAGCAGGATATACTTCATCTTCATCTGGAATTTCTTCCTCATAATGCACATTAACATTGTTGAAGATTTCCTGATCCTCATCAACCTCTTCGGCCTCATTTTATTCAGAGTTATCAGACAAAAGTGCTTCTAAATCTCTCGCATCATCCGTCTCTTCACCTTGAACATCATACAGTTCATCACCATCTTCATCACTCTCATCAGCAACTCTCTGCTCACTGACATTCTCCTCAGCTCCTACTTGTGCACTCACATTCTCACAGAGTACTATTACCATTTGCGTATTTTCCTCAACAGATGCTTCCTTCGCACTCTCTTCTTCAGCTACCACTTTGTCAATCTCTTCTTCTTCTTCGAGCTTTTCACATTCATTCTCTGTGTCATCCCACCCTTTCTCAATGTATATATCGAGCTCCTTGTACCAACGCCCAGCTACTTGCATTCTCTGTTTATTATGCTCCACATCTTCCCACAGAGGCTTTCTATCTTCAAGCTCGTGAAATGGTAGCTTAAACCACATTTTTCCTATTACTATCCTTTTTGCATACATCTTCGAGACCACATCAGTGAAGATAGAACCCGAATCGACTTCCACCACATCAACCACTCCATCTACGTAATCCAAGCTTTCTTTTACTCTTTTGAATTGCCCAGAATGATGACAATTTATTTTCACCAATATTTCGTTACTGTAAGACAAAGGAAACATAACACATTTGTAAACCTCAACTAGTCATTAAAGAATTATAAAAACCAGAACTAAAAGTATGGAATAAACAAACAAAACAAAGCTCGACACAACCCCGACACAATCCCGACATTGTTTTCAAACATAACAAAAATTACCTCATTGGAACGAGAATCAGCAACGCTTCAAGATTCTATCTCGAATTCGGCCAATGATTCCACAAGATTTCTTCGATTTTCGGCCTCTTTGAAATTTTAATCCTCTCTAACCTTAGGTGAAAAGCGACAAACTATTGGGGAAGATGAATCAGTTGTTTTTTATTTTTACAGTCGAGTCGGGTCGGGTAGGTTTAACTTGTTGGGTCGTTTTTCAAATTTCAAATTTCTTGGGCCGGATTTGGGTCGGGTCTTATTTTTTAGATGGTCGGGTCTTGTTTTTTAGTTCCCGGGTCGGATTGTGAATAGGTTGGGTCAATTGGGTCGGGTTTCAATTATGTGTAATTGGGAGTCAAACGGCCGGTGACGGCTTCCGACGTTCGGTGTACTGTTCCGGCGGGCTCATGTATGATTATGGTGTTAAACACATAATTAGTTATAATTAATACATGAACTCATGGTTAACATAAAGTTCGTGTAGTTAGAGATACAATAAGTTTGTTCAGATGTGTAGCCATGTGATGATGTATACTTCGTGTAGCTAGGAATCATTTTTCCTTGAAGAATTGAAGAGAGAGAAAGAGAAAATCACTACAAGAAAACATGGGCTATTCCGACGGATTTTCTGACAGCAATAATTCCATCGGAAACTTTCGACGGTTTTCAGACGGAATTCCGACGAAAGTAAACTCCGTCGGAAATCTGAGCCCGTCAGAATATTCTGACGGATTTTTGACGTATATTGTAGCCCTTTGAAAGAATATAGACATTACTTAGCTGTTTGAAAATTTTCGGTAGCCGTTAAATCCATCGGAAATCCGTCGGAAATTGCGCATAATTTTTCTATATAAATGTTTCCACCCCTTCTCTCATTCATTACAATTACAAAAAAACTATGTTCTTCTCTCTTACCAAATGTCTTCTTCAGATCCTTATAATTATTTTCGATCATGTATGGACAATCCTCATCAAATTCCCGAGACGGGCCTATCTACAGAGGAATTCAAAGAAGGTTTGCAGGAATTCATGGCATTTGCGGGTATGCAGAAGAAAGCGAAAAAACCAGTAAAATCTACTGCCCTTGTACGAAATGTCAGAATCGTAGATTAATCGTGATAGATGAAGTATGGTCACACCTATATTGTCATGGGTTTGTTTCGGGTTACAAGATTTGGTATTATTATGGAGAAACTGATAACATGGTGGATAATTATGCTAATAGTAGTGAACAATATATTGGGGATAACACTAGTTTAGAAGAACCTGAAATGGAAGTAGAAAGTATTGTATGTCATGTTCAGATGGTTAACGATGTATTTCATGAAATTATACCATCGGTTGCTGAGTATGGAGATAGAGGAGAAGAACCTAACTTAGAAGCTCGGAGATTCTTTGATATGTTAGACGCCGTTAAACATCCGTTATATGATGGGTGTAGAGGTGGACATTCCCCTTTATCAACTGCAACTAGGATGATGGGTATAAAGACGGATTTCAATTTAAGTGAGGAATTCGTGGATGCAATCGCTGATTTTGTGAAAGATATTTTGCCATAAAATGATCTTGCACCGGCATCATACTATAAGATACATAAACTTGTTGCTGGTCTAAGATTGCCGTATGAGATTATAGATGTATGCATCGACACCTGTATGCTCTACTGGAGAGAGGACGCAGACCGTTCGACATGCCGTTTTTATCGAAAACCTCGATATAAGAAAACATGTTGAAGAGTGTCAGTGCCATATAAACGGATGTGGTATTTGCTATTAACAGAGATATTGAAGCGGTTATATCAGTCAGAGCGCACAACGGGAGCAATGAGATGGCATGCAGAGCATACAACAGATGGAGAAATCGCTCATCCGTCAGACGCAAGAGCATGGAAATATTTTCAATCAATGTATCACAGTTTTGCGTATGAGGCGAGGAACGTATACCTTGGATTATGTACCGATGGTTTCAACCCTTTTGGGAAGCACGACAGACAATATTCTTTGTGGCCAGTAATTATAACACCTTATAATTTACCGCCATTTTTGCGCATGAGACGGAAGTTCTTGTTCCTTAGCATTCTCGTTCCTGGACCAGAGCATCCGAAGAGATCACTTGATGTGTTTTTGCAGCCATTGATTTATGAGTTGCGAATGTTATGAGACCAAGGTGTTGAGGCGTTTGATGTTTCTTGTCAACATAATTTTGTCATGCGGTCGGTACTTATGTGGACCATTAGCAATTTTCCAGCGTATGAGATGTTATCAGGATGGACAACGCACATAAGGTTATCGTGCCCGTACTGTCAAGATAACACATATGCATTTCAATTGAAGCGCGGACGCAAACCGTCTTGGTTTAATTATCATAGGTGATTCCTACCAAGCGATCATCCTTATCGTTGGAGCACCACATTGTTTACGAAGAACCGGAGAGTATTTGATGATCCACCTCCTGAGTTAGATGGATAGTATTTGTTGACTCAGTTCAGAGATTTTGGTGTAGAGAGGACCGTTGATTGTGGTGGTAACGGGTATCATCCTGTTTATGGCTGTGGCAATGTACATAATTGGCATAAGAGGAGTATTTTCTGGGAATTGCCTTATTGGAAAGATCATCTTTTGAGGCATAATCTGGATGTCATGCACATTGAGAAATTTTTTTCGACAACATTATGAACACCGTTCTCAATGTCCAAGGGAAGACAAAGGACAATCTGAAGTCTATATTGGACTTTCCAGACATTTGTTCTCATAGAGCACTACAAGTGACAGGGAACGGGAAGCCTCCGGTCCCGGCTTTTAGGTTGGATGAACCTTCAAAGACTGAGTTTTTTAAATGGATTTCCGATAGTGTTAGATCCCCGGACGGATACGCATCTAACCTTCATTACTGCGTTGATCATGGGGGGGGGGGGGGGGGAAGAGAAGTTTACTGAGATGAAGAGTCATGATTGCCATGTTGTGATGCAGTGCCTCCTTCCATTTGCCTTTGCATGTCTTCTACCACGTAATGGCCACGAAGCATTTGCAGGTACAATCATTAAATTAATTTTTTTAAATACTTAATTTACATAATACTTTAGTATTTATTAATTTATTCATTTGGTATGCATATTGTGCAGGGATTGATGCCTTTTTGAGATATATGTTTGCACGCTTTTACATCAGACTGTATCCGCAACCTTGCGAATAATATATAGTAATCCTTTGCAATCTGGAGAAGATATTTCCGCCTTCCTTCTTTGATGTTATGGAATATTTAACAATTCATCTCCCTCGAGAAGCAGAGCTTGGAGGCCTGGTTCAGTACCGTTGGATGTATCCTTTCGAATGGTATATGTTTCATCTAAAGAAAAAGGTGAAAAATTTGAGCAAAGTGGAGGGTTCTATTGTCGCACAGAGCACCAATGAAGAAACCTCACATTTTGCGGAGTTCTACTTTCCATCACAAGTCAAAACGAAGAGTTGTAGACCAGCTCGACATGATGACGGAGGCGTAATAACTTTCTATCCGATCGATATTCCTCATATATTCTTAAAGATTGGACGACTTAGTGGAAAAGGCAAGAAGCAGAGACTTTCAACACATGAGCGAGAGCAATTGCATATGTATATTCTCACAAACTGCGACGAAATTGATGAGTATGAGAGGTATTATATTGAACGAAATTATTAATTATTTATTGCGTCCTTGATTATATATATGTTTACGGGATGATCACTTCAATCTCACAGGATGTATATGGCATATCAACGTTTTACATTTCCGAACAAAATAGAGGATGAGCTAATCGAGCTACAACAGGAAGAGGTCGGAATTTGGTTAAGAGATTATGTAAGTGTTTTAATTGCCTTGTTTTTAACTATCATATATAATGAATGATTTATTTGAAACTTTTTGATTTTATTTGTGCATGTCACGACAGAGAAGGCTAACGGACAAATATTTCCCACGTGGTTAGAAGAAATTGTGCACTTTCCATTAGCAACCGTGCATTCACATGTAATGTATAGCACACAGGGGTACGCTTTTAAGATTCTTCGGGTTGAAAGGAGTGCGACAACTTCAGATTACAGTATATCTACTCAGTCTGGTGATCTTGTATACTATGGTGTCGTACGTGAGATTTTTGATGCTCAGTACCCGGGAATGCTCAGTTTGAGATGCGTTGTATTTTTATGCGACTGGAACGACCCATTAGTAGGAAGCGGTGTGCGACACGACCAATTTGGTGTTACATCATTACATAGCAGAAGACGACTCCAGAAATACGAGCCATTCATACTTGCTTCCCAAGCAGACCAGGTTTGTTGTTTTCTTTTACGTTTATTTGTTAGTATTTTTGCATTCCCGTGGTTAAATTTTTATAAGACTTTATTACATAGTGTAGGTATGCTATAATCCCTATCCTCGAGTGACAAACAAGCAAGACCCATGGATTACAGTCACATCGATAAACCCGAGAGGTAGGGTGCATGGGATGTCCGATCATGAACCCCTCCAACAAAGCTTCGTAGATTTTGGTTCAATCGAGCATTCCCTTGAGGTCGACCTTGTTGTTGATTTCACCATAGATGCAGACGATCGGGTATTTGAGGATTCAGAGGAAGAATTTGGATAAACTTCCGATTCAGCAGAATCAGATTACTCATCATCAGATTCAGAGTAGTTTAATATATAAACTTTTCATTGTAAAATATGAACTTGTACTTGTACTAGATATTTGTTATTTGGAATGTATTAGTTATGTGAAATTTTTATAAACTTAGACATTTGAAAACCCAAAAAATGCTAAGTATACTTCCGTCGGAAATCCGTGGGTAATTTATTAACCCCGGCTAAAATTACCCTCGGCTAAACTCAATCCCCGACAAAAATATCCCTCGACTAAATTCAATTTGTCGGAAATCCGTCGGATATTTCCCACGGATTTTCAACGGATTCAGTTTAGTGGAGGGATATTTTAGCTGGGGATTGAGTTTAGCCGAGGGTAATTTTAGCCGGGTTTAAATGAATCCCCAACTAAAACTTTCCCCGGCTAAAACTGAATCCGTCGAAAATCCGTGGGAAATTTCCGACAGATTTCCGACGGATTAAGTTTTAGCCGGTGGAAATTTTAGCCCGGAATTCAGATAAACTCCGGCTAAAATTTTCCTCGGCTAAATCTGAACCCGTCAAAAATCTGTCGAAAATTTACCACGGATTTCCAACGGATTCAGTTTTAGACGGGGATTCAGTAAAACCCCGGCTAAAATTTCCCTCGGCTAAAATTGAATCTCCCACGGATTTTCGACGGATTCAGTTTTAGCCGGGGATTCAGTTAAACCCCGGCTACAACTGAATCGGTTGGAAATCTGTCGTTTTTAGTCGAGGGAAATTTTACCTGGGGATTGAGTTTTAGCCGGGACTACTAAATCCGTAGGAAATTTCCTACAGATTTCCGATGGATAAACAAAAATGTGGTTTAGGGTATATGGTTTAGGTTTTTTTTTCTTAGGAATTGTAAACAAACACGTGTATGATGTATATACAATATCTTGAACTTGTCATATTTCAAAATAAATGTGTTATATAGAATTTATAAAATTTGATGGAAGTGTTTGTATAAGTTAATGTATAAGGTATAGTTGATTTATGTAAAATGTATAGGTTTTGATATTCTAAAAGTTATAAACTCAAAAAAGTTCCTAACATTGATGGATTTACTATTTTTTGTATGAGACATATAGATTAGGGATTGTTAAACCATTTCACAATACCCTAAACCCTAAACCCTAAACCCTAAACCCTAATTTTACCCTAAATCCGTCGGAAATTTCTCACGGATTTCCGACGGATATGGGGTCCTTGACACGTCTCGGCTGACTGGCCACGTATGTGCACGAAATATACAGTATATTCCAAATCCGTCGGAAATTTCTTGTAAGGAACCGACTGATTTCCAACAGAAATATCCGTGGGAAATCGATATTTAATCGGGAATGACGATTTCTCTTCTCATTTCTCTTTTTAGAATTTTTAATAATAAAAACATATTTATAATATTTATAAAACGTTATTTGAAAACATATGACAATTTTTGGGAATTTTGAAAAATTTCGGGAATTTTGAAATTTTAGAGAATTTTGAAATTTTAGAGAATTTTGAAATTTTCTTGATTTTCTTGATTTTCGGGAATTTTTAAATTTTTTGGGATACTTTTGATTTTTTTCGGGAATTTTGAACTATTCGGGAATTTTGAACTTTTCAGTAATTTAGAATTTCTCGGGAATTTTGAACTTCTCGGGAATTTTGAACTTCTCGAGAATTTTGAACTTTTCAGAAATTTTCTATTTAGATTGGAATTTTTTACTTTTCGAGAATTTTGAACTTAGACGGAAATTTTCGGGAATTTTGAACTTAGACGGGAATTCAGATTTTTTAAAAAAAATTTCGTTAAATTTAGCTTTCGGTGTACTAACGTTTTTATGTTTTTCCCGCAGGGCTGACGAGGACTCTCTCTGTTTGTGACTGATTTTTAGTATGACTTTGTAGTCGCAAAAGTAGTCCCAAATTTGTGACTGATTTGCTTTGGCTTTCCCACTCCAGTCGATTTTAAAAAAAAAAACGATGAAACATAGTAGTCCCACAAGAGTCGCAAATTTGTGACTAATTTGTAGTCTTACTTTGTAGTCGCAAAAGTAGTCCAAAATTTGTTACTGATTTGCTTTGGTTTTGCCACTCCAGTCGATTTTTTTAAAGAAATTCATCAATATATATTTGTAATAGGTAAATTTAGATTTTTTTTATATAGATTTGAACTATTATATAAACTAAATCATGATATTAGAGGAAAAAACTTGTAATTTTCAATATTCTAAACTTATGTTTGTTTATAGTCATAACATGTATAAGTAGTTACAAAAGGGTCTCAAATTTGCGACCGTTTAACAACTCGATTTGTTTTTAAAAAATCATCAATATTGAATTGTAAATATGTTAATTTATACGTTTTACATAGATTTTAACTACTACATACTTTGAATCATGATAACAGAGAAAAACACTTTAAAATTCCAATATTTTAAACTTATGTTTGTATATTCTCAAAAGTGTAGTAAGTGTATATGTGTTTTATATGAAATGATTTTGAAAAATATAATTTTTTCAAAATTTACTTACCATATCTTAGTTTACTGTTTAAATAGAGAGTTTTAGTATTGGAATTAGAATAATAAAGTCATATTTAGAATAAGAATGATTGAAAGTTTAGAGTTTATGGTATAGGTTTGTGATTTATTAAGTATCGTCACAAAACAGTCACAAAAGGGTCATAAATTTGTGACCGTTTAGCAACTCCACTCGATTTTTTAATAGTAGTCACAAAAGAGTCCCAAATTTGCGACCGTTTAGCAACTCTACTCGATTTTTTATAATAGTAGTCATAAAAGGGTCCCAAATTTGCGATCGTTTAGCAACTCCACTCTATTTTTTTTAAATCATCAATATTGAATTATAAATATGTTAATTTGTACGTTTTTACATAGATTTGAACTACTAAATACACTAAATTATGATAACAGAGAAAAAACTTATAAATTCCAATATTTTAAACTTATGATTGTATGTTATCATAATATGTAGTAAGTACATATGTGTTTTATATGAGATGATTTTGAAATATAGAAATTTTTCAAAATTTACTTAAAATATCTTAGTTTACTGTTTAAATAGAGAGTTGTAAAGTCATATTTAGAATAAGAATGGTTGTAAAATCATATTTAGAATAAGAATGATTAAAAGTTTAGAGTTTAGGGTATAAAGTTAAGAACAATCACAAAACAGTCACAAAATAATCCTAAAATTGTGACTATTTTAAGACGAATTTGCGACAATTTTATGAAAATTTTAAAAATATTCATGGAATTTTGTGAAATATCCGGCGGCAATTTATCCCTCCATATTTTTATGAATTTATCCGGCGGCGACCACTTTAGGGTAGTCTCGTTAATTCTATGCTTATGTACGATTTTGATTCCTCTTTCTCTCATTTTCTCCATCTTCTTCTTCTTTTCTTCTCCACTCAACCAAAATCTCTCAAGTCTAATAACCCAGATCAATTCGGCAATTCGGCGATCTGTAGCCGTTACAGGATCCGCCGCAGACCACGGCGTCCTCCGGCAACGGCAACGGTAAGATACGCTACCGTTCGCCTTCCTCCGACTCTCATCAGGGACTTCTCTCTGTCGACGGAGGGAAGATGGCGGCTAAGCGGGGGATTGAACGGCACGACTCTTCTTCTCCACTTCGTCTCCTTCCTTCTTTTCTTCTCCACTCAGTTTCGTTTTCTTAGCCTCTCTCTCTCTCTCGCTGTTAGATTTGATCAATTTGAGGTTTTCTAGTTTCTGATTGCTTCGGAAGTACAAGATTTTTGTTTCCGATTCATAGGGTTCTGTTGAATGTTTGGTCTGTGGAGTTCAATGTTTGATTAGAGTGATTAGAGGGGTGTTTGGAATCCGAAAATGATTGTAACTTTGATTGAGAAAATGTATAGAATTTCTTCGGGTCTTTTGGTATTCTTATAGTCGATGAGTCTGATATGTCCCTGAAGAAATCAGACTCTACTCTTTGTCCCTGAAGGTAAAAACATTAGTTGGGACATCTCTATATATGGTGATGATATGTAACTAACGTACTTTTGCGTTGGCAGAGTGACAGGCTGCACAAGGTGCTAAAATTTTATGTAATTTTTTAAGGCCGAGGTGGAAGTGGATAGGCTTAACCAGCTGAAAGCTAGCCGAATGTTTCTGCAGTGCAAAAAGTGCAATGAAACAGCTCCACTAGGTACGGTATCTGTATAATTTGAACACATGTCAATGCTGTGCAATTTTATATAACAAGGTGATCTCTGATACTCATTCAAAACTAATAAGTATTTTGGTTTGCAGCCTTTGGAACAAAGAGATTAGCATCATAAGTTTTGGCTCAAGAATTGGATAGCAAAAGATTGAATCAATGATTATATTTTAGTTTGTAATTTAATTTGTAATTTCAATTTTAATTTTTGAATTATGGAATCTGAATTTAGTTTATAATTTCAATTTCTATTTTAATTTTTGAATTATGGAATTTTAATTTTTTTTTTAATTTTGTTTTTATTAGTAGTCACAAATCAGTTTTTAAATTATGACTGATAGTGGGAGTCACATATTAGTCTTAAATTTACGATTGATAAATGGAGTCATATATTAGTCCTAAAAGAGCGACTGATAGTGGGAGTCACATATTAGTCGCAAAATAGCGATTGTTTTCATTTACGACCATTTTGGAACTCTTTTTGGGGGTCACAAAAACTGTGTTTTTTTATAGTGATTTTTTTTTACTGTAGCAAGAGTTCACCTGGGACTCTGATCTTACGACGAAGGTTATTGGGTAATTCGACAAGTATGTCACGCTTTCGTATTCGAACCACATGTACGAGTGGAAGCAGAAGTGGAAGCACAGATTAGCCAAGCCGAAGGACCTTGAGGACGATGTCTGGAAGGGGTTCGGTGAGTACTGGAGTAAGGCAAAGACGAAAACGATCTCCGAAAGACAATCAAAGAACCGCAACAGTGACCGGGGAGGGAAGGGGCCTACATTCACAACGGGGACGCAAAGACCGTTGAACACGGGGCAATGGAAATGTTAAGTATAATTATAATTTTTAATTACTAATTTCGTTTATTATTACTTTTTTACTTAACAAAATTGTACAGGCGAACGCAGACGGCAAAGCTCCCGACTACCTTAAAGTGATCGAGAGGAGGCACACCAACAAAAAAACTGGTGTGTTCCATGACCCGGGCATGCGTCAGCTTGTCGAGACCTGCACGAAGAAGAAGATGGAACATGAAGTTTCGATGTCACAGCTCACTCTTGATGGATCGTTGGACTTGAACGAGTACGAGTTATCCCGGGAAGAGATCAACCAAATTGTTCTCTCGGTAAGTTTTTATTTGTTTTCAAATTTTTTTTTCATAGTTTTATTACTAACATTTATAATATTTTGTAAGAAACTCGACAAATCAAAGGTAGATTCGCTGGGTTAGGCGGACTTCCGACCCATGAATCTTCTTCCTCGGTTTCCTTCGGAGTACATGGAAGAAATCGCGAGGCTCACGACGAGGTCGCAGAGTTAAAATTCGCACACACCTCAACCTAGTCCACATCTCATCGAGTTGTAGAAGATCATGCATGACGCCTTCCCCATCTGTTTCGGAAAAACAATCCTGACGACCCCGACAATTCGCCAGCCGTTTGAATTAAATGTTTTATGTTTTTTTAAACAATTTTAATTATGTTTAATGAATTTATTTTTATGTTTAATGAATTTTTATAATGAATTTATTTTTTTAATAATTATTTTATATTTATATTTAATATAAATTTCGAAATAAATAATTAATTAAATAAAATTTCGAAAATAAAATAATTAATTAATATAAATTCCGAAATAACTATTAAATAAAATAAAATTAAAAAATTATTAAATATCCGTCGGAATGAGTCCGTCGGAAATCCGTCGGAATGAGTCCGTCGAAAACGATCCGTCGGAGTGTTGTCGGAAATATTTTTGACGGCTATTCGACGGATTCCTTATGACTTTTCCGACAACGATCCGTCGGAAACCGTCCGTCGGAGTGTTCTCGGAACTGTTTCTAACGGAATTCCGACAACGTCACGACGCGTAGTTCCAACCAAATTTCCGTCGAAAAACCGTCGGAAAACTGTCGGAAATAGAGTTGTTGGTAGTCCGTCGAAAATAGTCCGACGGCTTAAATCTGTCGTAAATCCGTCTGAAATATCCGACGGGTTTTGTTTTTCGACGAGCTGAAACAGACGGATTATTTCTGTCGGAAACGGTCTTTTCCTACGGATTTCTGATAGTTTTCCGACGGAAACTGCCGTCAGAAAACACATGTTTTTTGTAGTGAAAAAGAAAAAAAATGATATTTTAGTCATTCAACATGGGAAAAGTGGTTAATGTATTAAAATGTCAAATTATGTTACTTTATAAATACTAATATAGTGTGAAAATGTGTTATAGAGCGTAAATAACTTTTTTTATATTAGAATTATTAACATTTAATTTGAACTTGATCTTTATAATTAAACTGAGAGAGACATATGTCACATCAAAAAATAAATATTTTTACATTGATACTATGATGAAAAAAAATTTAAGAATATTTGTGTTGTTGTACGACACATGTCTCCAAACCACACAGGCTGGAACATCGATGTCAGGGAACCCGTCCTGCCATACGGGCTAGGACAGCATGTACTAACTTTTGACGTGGTTCCAAGACGTTTCCTCGAACATAAACTAGACCTAACCCTCTATATACTTGTTTTTAGTCTCTTGTTAGACACAAACCACACACAGAGACGATACAACCACCCACTTAGCTTAGGGTTTTTGTTTTACATCTTTTTGAGATTCAAAGGGGAAGATCTAAATTTTATATTTCCATATAAAGAACATTTTTGAACCCTCATATCTGTATCTCTCTTTTTAATTATGATTATGGAATTCTCTTCATCTATGTGCTTGCTATCTATGATTATGTCTGAGTAGATATGCTAGATTTATATCGATTAACTATGGATTATCTTCTATGTTCTTTACATTTACTTGTTCTGAAGTCAGGAACTAGTGTATAGCTAACTAGGTACTGATCTTTGATTAGTTTACTCTCCAAAATCTTGTTAAATTGATTGATCTAGTATTTGGTGAGCAATACATAACATGCGAAAGTTGAGTTATCGAGTATTATGAACAATTGAATCTCATACGAATTAAAACATGTTTATCTTCTACTAATAACAAACGAAAGTTTAGTTTATTAGGTTTTTTAAACATAGTGATCGGAACCACAAAAGTGGAATGACTATACATTAGTGATTTATTCTAGAATGGTTCTTATCACATTTCCTGTTTTTCGATTAATGTATTGTGTTTCATAAATCTATGCAACTACCCTATTGCCTAACATTTTCGTCATATTGATTTACATCGTTAATATATATATATATATATCTTGCTTTTTAGTTGATTAAATTGTTATTTTCATCTACCATTTTATCATAAATAACAAGCCCCATATTTTTCATCTTATCTAAATTCGACGTTTATATATTTGTAGTGTAGCTTTTTGGTATTCAGTGAATCGATTCCTATGTAATTTTGCGATTGTTTGTGCATTTGCAGTGAGTTAAAACGTGAGCACGTTAATAAAGATGCTACATGTTGTTTCTCACTAAACACATAAAATGATTTCTTTTTGTGCAAGGAAGAAAATGGAAAATATGTTGAAATGTAGTGGAACGACTCATCGACCCATATGTACTTTTGTGATTGTCTTTGCCTTTGTAGTTTTTTTGAGGGTTAAAATCTTAACACATTAAGAGAGATGTCACATATTCAATCTCACTAAACACATAAAATCATTTATTTTTGTGCAAGAAAGAAAATGGAAGATATATGTTTAAATGAGGCTTCGTGCCGAGCAATTAAGAGAAATGAAGAAAAAAAGTAAACAGAAAAGTATGAGAAGATTTTTTTTTTTTTTTTTTTATAACCTAGGCTGTCCGGTCGACATCTTACCGGAGAGATGGGGACTGACTACCACATGCCAAACCAGTAAGACTTCGCGCTTTCCGACTATTGCCTAGAGTGAGTTGGCCCAACTGACAAAGCCTCCTCACAGGTTTTCAACTGGACCGAAGCCCAGTGTCAGCTTCCACACATGGTCGTGATTAATGTTTCGAGCACCAGCGCAGAGGGGGAATCGAACCCGGGTTCTCCGTTGGTGGAACAATCCCACCTCCCCACTAGTATGAGAAGATGTTATTGTTTGTTATTGAATTGCATTTTTTTCTATCTATACATAAACAAACACTTAAGAACCATATATATGTAGGGCCTGTTCGTTTGTCGGCCGCAGGCGGCTGTGGCTGCGGCCAACGGCCAGACGCAGCTCTTGTTGTTCGTTTGGCAGCCGCGCGGTCAGACGCTGCGATTGATCGTAACGCAACGCTGAATATTTTCAGCGTCCAGAATTTTCGAACACAGATCACAGCATCCAGCCGCAACCGCAGGAGGCTGCGTCTGGTAAAAGAACACCATTTGGCCGCAGCCGCAGCCTCCTGCGGCTGGCAAACGAACATACCCATAATAAAAAAATTAAAGCACCACAACCTTTGCTCCATACTTTGTCTTCCATTTTTATACATAACTAGGACTTAATCCGTGATATAATTAGCGCATAGTCATTTTTAAAAATAAATTATTTTGAAATTTAAGAAAAAATATATTTTATTTGAATTTTATAATATGTATAACACATGATTATAGATATAGTTGTCAAACGAAATAATTTGTCTATTTAACCCGTTTTGCAGTGTACTAAAATATTATTAGGACTAACCCGTAAAACCTATAATCTTGAAAACATAACTCTATTATGCACCGTTTAATAATGACTATAGTTTTATGGTTAGTTCACTATCTCTTAAAAAAATCAATTTTCTTGTGTTAAACTCTTTATAAAATTAGTAAAATATTTTTCAACTTTTATATTGATATAAATTCAAATAAAATATAATAAACTATAGTGAAAAATATATCAAGATTTCGAATAGATTTTTGTTATTTGAATATATATGAATTGATTATTATTTAAAAATATATAGTAAATAAAATCTTAAATGAAAAATAAATACTTACCATATTCTTATCACTAATTGTAAAAGACAATTATATATCTTTCTATTTCAATTATTCTTTGTTATTTGTAATACATTTCATGCAAATTTCATATAATATCTTCTTAAATAATAATATTTTCTCAAGTGGATTCAACAATTCTTCCTTTCATTTTGTAGATGGGTCATCATGTCTCATTAATCACTTCGTGACTTAATTGTGGTGTTCATTCGCATTAGTGCTCTCAAAAATCCTTAAAACCTTGAAATTTTAAGGCCTTCAGTGTCTGCTTCTATTGTTCGCATAATAATTATGAATTAAGACTGACATTCGCCACACACACACACAAAACCACTACAAAATATGATAAGTCCATTGTAAATTGCGATGAATTTGCAACTATTTGAGTTTTGCGCCTTAGTAAATTTTTCCTCTGACTTTACTCAACTCTTCTAAGAAATATATTCTATGGCATAGTATCTTCCCCTGTTCTAAATATCTCCGCCTAGCTTCGATCACTTCTCGCCTAGTCGCTAGACCCATCATATCCGCCTAGGTGGCTTTGGCGGCCATCTAATTTTTTTTTGTTTTTTTTTTAAATTTATTGCTTAACAAAATTTTTGAAAAATTCTAATTTGGTTTTACTGTGATGTTAGAAAGTTATTAAAAGTCCAAAAAAATCATTAAAAATCATTAAAAAGTTATAAATTTATGAATTAATATGTTAAAAGTCATAAATTTATAAATTTATGAACTAATATGTTAAAAAGTCAATAAAAGTCCAAAACTTAATTCCTGATTAATCTCCGATTTTTGGGCTAGGCGCTAGGTCCAATCCAACTGCCCGACTAGCGCCTAGCGCAATTTAGAACATTGGTATCTTCAATAAAAAATCTTAAATATATCTTGAAAAATAAAATATATTCAAAAATCATTAACTGGTAATGGGAAAGCCTGCTTAGCGATGTGACCAGCACAAGAATTGGCCGGGGTCGAAATTTCTATAAGATTCGAATCATGAATTCAAAATGCTAAAAGCTAGAGAAAATAAAAGAGAAAACAATCAATTATATACTCCCTCTATCCCATTTTATAAAACTTTCTCGATAAAAGCGTGCATAATAATAATAAAAAAATTCTATACAAATAATCATTTAATACTTTAATTTAAAACAATTCAACCAATAATAAAAAAATACTAATCAACTTTTATTGTTTCTTTAGAAAAATGTCTTTACAAAATATTTTTCTTTATAATTGATTGTTTTCTGTTTAATTTTCCCTAGCTCAGGGATGTGAAAAAAGATGCTAAAACACAGAGAGCTTGCTGCTACTTTCATAAAGGTTGAAGTACACAATGGTGCTTTAACATCTTTCTGGTATGCTGATAGGACAAAGCTGGGAAAGTTAATCGATCACACGTGTTTAAAGGGTTGTATTGATATGTGTATTGATATTCACTCATCGGTGGAGAAGGTTCTGATCTTTCATCAAAGGCGTAAACATCGTACATAGATTCTGAATCAGATTGAAGATGCCATAGAGACTCAAAGACGACAAAATCATTCTCAAGATCAAGACGTGTTCTTATGGAGATTGAAGGGAGATAAGTTCAAACCAAAATTCAATTCAAAATTAACGTGGGAGCAAGTCCGTATAACACAACCGATATGTGAGTGGTACAAGGGCATATGGTTTCCATTTTCAACGCCTAAATACTTTTTCATCTCTTGGCTCGCTATGCACAACAGGCTATCCACGAGAGATAGAGTCATGAACTGGAATGTAGGAGCTATTGGTTTATGTATTCTATGCCAATGTATGGAATGCAGAAATCATATTTTCTTTGAATGCAAATTCTCGGAAAATGTATGGGTAGGTCTGACACGAAGGCTCCTAGGAGGATGATACACGGCAAAATGGGAGGAAATTGTACCTTATAACAGCCGCGGATCATATTATTTATATTACGATCAGATCATTTCTATTACGATATCTCTTTCAAACCACGATCTATTCATTTTGGAGAGAAATAAATGGAAAGAAACATGGTGAGCCTCATACTCTCTCACCACGACTCATTCAATACATACACAAGTATGTGCGAAATCGTCTAACATCCATACGAAGGTTGGGTGATGGAAGATACGAATGAGGAATGCAAGATACGAATGAGGAATGCAAGCTTGGTTGGTTACTCGCTAAGAAGATTTACTATAATTTTCAATCTTCGATTTTTTGTTGATTAGGAAATCCTTTAAAAAATGTTTAGCTTAAGCTGCACTTGTTGTAAACACAAATTTTTTTTTTGTTTGAATAAATTTTACATTCAATTCAAAATATATATATATATATATATATATATATATATATATATATATAAATGGTCAAAAAATGTTAAATGTATTTAAAATTTTCATAAAAACTTGAAAACATATAATAAAATGAACCAAAAAAAATATCCTAAAAACATCTTATAAAATGGAACAGAGGGAGTAGAAGATTTCTCAATGCTCATGTAAAATGTCTACGAAGATTATTTATACATCATGCACCGAATCATTCTAGTTAAAAGTGGATGATGGATGATAAACATCATATACTTGCAATTGCGATTCGTTTTTGAACTATGTTACTAAATGAATGTCTTCATTTTCTTATAAATGGTATTCTATTGAAAGGGATGAAAATAATACAAAGGCAGCTATGACTCTTTGGATCTGGAAAGAGTAGTTTAAATTTACACTTTAGCTAACTTGAAGTATCAATGAAATCCATAGCTAGAGGTCTTAGCTAAGGAGAAAATCATTATGGAGCCCTTGCTGAGAAAAGTAGTGGATCATCTTCTTGGTCCCAATTACTTAAGTTACGACCAATAGCTATGGATTTCATCACGTGCAAAGTGGGTAATGGGTGCGAATGCTCTTTTTGGTACGATGTATGGACTCCGTTTGGTCAGCTCCTCTTCTTCATTGGGCAGGATAGTCCGAGACTGTATGGGATCTCTATTGACTCTAGGGTATCATTTGTGGCTGTTAATGATGGCTGGAATTTCAAGGGTGCATGCAGTGACAACGCATAATCTCTTCTCTACCACTTGACAACGGTCCAACTAACTACAGGAACAAATGATAGCTTCAAATGGAAGGATGGAATGGGTCCAAAAGGACAACTTTTCTCTTGCAAGGCGCCAAATGATAATACTGTATTTTTACCAGTTTTATTATCTATTTTAGAACACTTTAATAAGTTTTTTATTCGATTTTACATGTTTTTATTATGGTTTTCGCATATTTATAGTTTCAAAACTCTTTTCAGGATACTTAGGCAAAAACATTGAAAATTGGAGAAAAAACCAGATTTTCGGCTCAGAGTCAAACTGTCAGAAGTTCAACTGCCAAAGAAGTTATTCTCACCGTCTGATCCAACCCAATTTTGGAGATATTCAAGAAGGACCAGCTACCTTTCCATTACAAGTGATTTGAGCACGATCCAGCGGTTCAATCAAAAGATACATCAAGATCAAGACGTCCCAGTTCGCCTCGGGCAGAAGCCCCCGACCCGCGGCAAGAGCCAGTTTGCCGCGGCCAGGAAGCTTCGACCCCCCACCGAAGCACGTTTTGCCGTGGCCAGAGACCATGGACCCGCGGTGGAAGCAGTTTCATCCTGTAGGCCCAATTGCAAGGCCCGTTCAATTTCCGTCAACTCAAAACCCTAAAGACCGACGAAAACAAAAGAGAAGACCTATAAATATGTGTTTTAGAGACCTAATTTTGTGTATCATCTTTTGTGCTTGCTTTGACATCATTTTAGTTTACTTTTTGCATTACTTTCCGCTTTTTACTTTTTGTTCGATTACTCTTCGAGATTGGTGAAGAGGTTTTCTCCGGACATCATTCTTAAATTCGAGAATCCTCTTTCATCAATCTCCTATTTTATTTAATTATGTCTTTTATTTCGTCTATGTGTGAGTAGTTTAATCGTTGGGTTTAAAGGGATTATCGAGGGGAATTATATGTTCGGTAAGGATTTCACAAGATAAAACCTAGCCGAATTCTAGAGCTCTTTCTTATAGCTCGTTGTTAATGAATGAATATAGCGTCATGAACTATAGGCTGATTCATAGGCGTTAAAGAACCACCATAAGTGCTGAATCTAAATGCCCAAATCGTTCATCTATAAGAGCGTGTCGCATCGTAAGGTATGAAAGTATACTTACGGAGTGCAGTGAACTAAGAAGAACCAACGCGAACATCACGATTTTCTGCACGGCTGATAAGCTCAAATTAATATCCTAAAAGTACTAAAACTTTTTCGATTGTAATACTTAGGGATTGAATCTACAGAGACTCAAGGAAACACACAATAGATTGTATAGATGAAAATTAAACTAATTAAGTGATCAATGGAATTGAAAGCAAATACGTAAATTAAACTCTTGTAAATTCAATGGGAGAAAGATAGGTTCAGTGTATTTCTCAGGAAATCAATGAATGCAAATAAACTAACTAATCAGGGTTCAGGTTATGCAGGGTTCTTGAACTCAAATAACTGAAGTATAATTAACCAACTCTCGTTGCGAGAATTGTCTAAGTATAAATCCTAGAATTCCAAATCTCTTTGCGAATCCTAAAGTTTAAACCAGCTTTTAGTTCAAGTTTGATTTGTTCACAAAACAACTAAACCAAATCTCTTTGCGAATAGTTATTTTGCTCACCCTAAGTTCTATCAGGTTTCTCAATTGCACTCTCGTGCCTAATCGATTAACCTAAGATCTAAGTTCTAGGTGATCAGTCCAGAATTAGCTATTAGAACAACCTATGGTGAAGAACTAATTCAGATTGTGAACCCTAAACAACTAATCAACCTAGCATTCAAAGAAATCCCTTATGAGAACCCTAAACCTAACAGGAGATCTACTCAGATATGGAAATTGCAACAATAAACATGACTGAATAAATACTTGAATAAATAATAAAGAAGAGAGTAAAACAAGGGTTCAAAATCTTCTCTCGGACGAACAGATTTTCAGACTTGTCTCCTTTCCAAAGCTCTCTCACAAAACCAAAGTAAAATAAAGCATAGCCATGAAAGTGGCTGTAAATCCTAATAAATAACCTAAGTCATGTTTTGGGGCTTCTTGTAAATAATAAAGTCTTCTGGGGAAATTTGCAGTTCCTTGAATCTTCAAATAAGTCGCGATTCTTCTGTTTCTTCGACGGGTATCGATCGATACACTTATGGTATCGATCGATACCATAAGTGTATCGATCGATACTCATGCATCAAATCGGTGTCTCAGCTACAGGATCTCTGCTTGGCTCCAAAATTCTCCAAAATGCTTCAGTATTTCCAATAATGCTCCAAACGTACTTAAAACCTGAAAAGACTATAAAAGACTCCAAAATACTAGGAAGACTCTAATAAAAGGATTTATATCATGGCTTAAAACGGGTAAAAACCATGATATATCAGCGGCCATAGACGAAAGCTACTGGTCGAGTATATAGATTGTTGGTGCATATGATGTATGAAAGTAGACTACGCCGTTTATTCGGTTCAGTTCGTGGAGTTAAAATCTAGAATCGTGTTACTAAGAGCTTAGAGCCGTGATTGAATCGAGCGTACCCTAAGATATCCTTGTCGACCCAACACCGTTTTATCATAGTTTACAAATCGTTTTCCCGTTTAGTTTATGCCATCGATTTTCTTAGGTTAATTTTCAAGCAAATTTCTGTTTTTCCGTTATTTACAATTTTTGTGACAAAACCATATATAAATTTTATTCTCGTTCTATACTTCCTTGCTATTCTCTGTCTGAGGTCTCACAGAACAGTTTTTCCTCCATGTGGATTGATACCTAAAGTACTACAACGCACATGTGTGCACTTGCAGAACTTTTAAGTTTACAAATTTAAAACTTGAAGTTTCGAAAACAATCTGACCGCATCACCAAACCAATGCCTACTTTGTGGAGATACAATGGCATAAAGAGGTTTAGGTCTCGAGATATATCCCTAAGCACGCTTTCATTTTATCGGCTCGTTTGTCTTGATAGGCTATCTACAAAATCAAGACTTGCGTCTGGGGGGGGGGGGGGGGGGGGTGATTGAAAATAGCACTTGCGTATTGTGTGAGATCTATGATGAGACTAGGGATCATCTTCGATGTCCTTATAGTCAAGATGTATGGAGATTGGGGTTCCGCATATTCAATGCTCCTATTTTGGGATTTGGAACTTAGGCTGTCTTTCAGCGATGTCTTATCTGAACGCCGCAAAAAGCAACTTGAGGCTTTTAATGGTCCAAGCGATCATCTACTCTCTGTGGAGATAAAGAAAAGACCACATCTTCAACCACAATCCTCTTCCATCAGAGGTGATCTTCAGAAAGGTGGACAAATGGATCTGAGACTCCTGCTTGGCTAGAAAACCCAGGCCTAGCTTTCCGGATTCACTTGCACTGTGATTTTGAGGTACTTAACCTCCATTGTCTTTTTTTTTCTTTATATGTAATACCTTCTTGGGTACAAGCCCGAAGGCTTCTTGCTATTGCTTTTATTTTCTATTTCCCGCTGTCGTAATCGTCCCTTAAAGTGAAATACAACCATAAAGTTAAAATAACAAACAAACAAAAAAGTCAATGAAGCTAAACACATGGGAAGAGTGATATCTTGCTGATTAGCAATGAAACGGTGTTTTACTTTTTACTTGTCATATAACCGACAAGTTCATCGACGTAGCGGGAATTCTCATCCACGTTCCCAAACAAACCCTTCATGAGCTTTGCTTTTGCCCTTGTGGACTCGCCTGCATCATCAATCATAGCCAACCGAATCGAGTGGGCAACCGAGTCAGAATCAAATGATCCATCTTTCTCATCTCTTGGGATCTCAACACCAAGTCCCTTTCCCTCCAAAAGCCTCGTGTTAAGCCCTTGCTCATTCAACACTGGGAAGAAGATCAGAACTCGCCCGAGCCCTAGCCCTTCCACCAGTGAGTTCCACCCACAGTGCGTTAAGAACCCACCCACCGAATCGTGACTCAGTATGTTGACCTGAGGAACCCACCCAACATGAACCATGCCACGTCCTTCAACTCGTTCTTGGAACCCATCCGGAATCTGTGACTCGTTCCGTAGAACCCAAAAGAAAGGCAGCTCTGACTTCTCCACCCCATGAGCCAGCTCGGCGAGTTCAGCTGGACGAAGGCTCGCCTCCGTACCTAGTGCCACGTAGACCACTGAGCTGACTCGCTGCATGTCGAGCCACTTCTTTATACCAATCCATGTTGTATCTCCTTCGACTTCGTCGTCTTCAGTACCTGTTGGCAGAAACCCGGTAGGAAACACCGGTTTTCGATACAGATCTTGCAGTAAACCAAGCCACTCTGGTTCAAATTCTGGGGAGCTATGGATGAAAACCGCATCGCACTCGGAGACCGAGTAGCCAAACCGGACCGAATCGGAGTCTCCAGTCGGATCTTCCTCCGTCTTCTCACCGTACCAAGTGATTTCGTGATAACGAAATGCCATGTTTGATTCGAATGGGATCCACGGAGGCACCACCGTGAAGTCTTCAGGCGTTGATCTTAAATCTTTTATCAGCGACGAGGGCGGTCCCAAGAAGCAGAGAAATGCGGCGTTGAATATGCTGAAGAAAGCCTTCGAGATTCCCAGCTCCGCCGCAACTGGAGGAAGCCAGTGAGAGGCGTAGTCATATATGACCCAATCCGGAGACGACCGTCGGAGAAACTCCGTCAACGGTAGCTGGAGAAGATCGAAGGCGGATTTGAGAGACTGTTGCTTGTTGTACGGCACGTCCATGGAGCATTCCGAGCCAGGAGTTGAGCCGGGGAAAGCAGGGAGAGGGAAAGAGACGAAGGTGATGGAGGAGAAGAGGTTTGAATGTAGTTTTTGAAGTCTCTCGATGTTTCTCGGTGTCGATATGAAGGAGACCTTGTGACCCTTTTGCGCAAGCAGCTTAGACAAACGAAGAAAAGGAAGAAGATGACCTATAGCCAGCCATGGAAACATGGCTACGTGCAGAGCTCTTTCTCCCCTCTCCATTTCTTTTGTTTCTCTCTCTCCGTCTCCAATAAACCATTTGTACATAGGTGCTGAATTTTGGAATTGGGCCAGGGAGTAGGTGACTAAGGTCCACAGACTCATGGATACATTCAATGTTCAAAATTGCGCGAGTAGCCAAAAAAATCGGAGATTAATCGGGTAGTCGGGTCAGGCCTAGCGCCTAGCAAAAAAATCGGAGATTAATCGGGATTAATCGGGAACTAGTTTTTGGACTTTTATTGACTTTTTAACATATTAATTCATAAATTTATGACTTTTAATGATTTTTAATGACTTTTTTGAACTTTTAATGATTTTTAATGATTTTCTAACATCAGAGCAAAACTAAATTAGAACTTTTAAAGATTTTTCTTAAGCAATAATTTAAAAAAAAAAAACAAACAACTAGGTGAATGGGGTGAGCATAGCAACTAGGCGTGGAGTTATCGGAGCTAGGCGGGGATTTTTAGAACATGGGATACATGTGCTCTAAAATCATCTTCAATACCATTAAAAAAAAGAAAAAAAAAGAGACAGTGTAGAGAGTGTCATGAGAGACACATATGCCACATGTCCATTTATTATTGGTTGTACTCTTTTTTTTTTAAATTAAAATTTAATAATAAAAACAAATTCTATTAAAATACTAATATTAATTTGTTGAAATACTCTTTTCGAGAGACTCACCATTGCAGGTAGGACTGTGCACAGGACAAGTACTTGCTAATTTTCATGTACTTGATACCCGACTTGACACGTTCAAGTAATTGGATTTGATACTTGTACTTGATCCGGCTAAAACAAGTACTTGTTATTTCAAGTACCTGCAAAAAAATTGAGTACCCGCAAATTACTTGACCTGGCTTGTTACTTGTCACAATTCATTACTTGTTACTTGAATCTGAAATACTTGATTACTTGAACCTAAAATAGTACTTTAAATAAATCATCATAAATCACATAAATACTTTAAATAAATCACCATACGTCTATTTTTATTTATTACTTTAAATAAATCATCCTAAAATCACATAAATACTTTAAATAAATCACCCTACGTTTTTTTTTTGGTCAACAAATATATCTTCCAAAATAAAAAATATTTGGGCTTAATTTTGGGCTTTAATATTTTTTTATAGATTTTGTTAGATAACATGTATTTAATCTTTGGGTTTTAAAACTAAAACAACTAAACAAGTAATATGTATTTATTATATTAACAAGTAGCGGGTAACATGACAAATAACGGGACAAATATTAAAAATAAAAATGATACTTGATACTTGATCCATATTTGCAGGTAATAAAATTTGTTGACTTGTTATCCTACTTGACAACGACAAGTACTTGTTTTTTCAAGGTAAGTACGAGTCAAGTAACGCGTACGGGACAAGTACGCCCTAATTGCAGGTGCTCTAAGGTCCACAGACTCACGATAACATTATCATACCTTTTAGTTAAACGTTTTTTGTTTCCCGAGCTATAGAGTGTGGACGTACTTTTTAATGCAACTCAACAAAATAACACTAAATAAATTGAAACTATAGGAAAAATCAAAGATGAAGAAAGGGTTATTAGGAGGTTGGTTTCTATTTTTTATAGAATTTTAAAATTTTATTATTATTGGTTTATGGATTTTTATATTCTTATTAAGATCTTGTATTATTGGTATGATGATTTTGTAATTCATTAAAAACATTTGTGTTATTGGTATATATGTTAATTTTGTAATTCCATTTAAAATTCTTTCTTATTCAAAAAGTTTAGTATTTATTCATTTTTCAATTATGTCAAACTCTAGTGTTATTGGGACAATGATTCTTTACATTTTTAGTCATTAACAACAACTTTCATAATACTATAGTTATCCTATGTATTCTTAGAATTATATAACAATACTAAAAACTCTCTCTTTCTCCACTATATAATCATCGGCTCATCACTATCATATTGTTCCAAAACAAAAGCAAATCCAAAAAAATCCATAATATATAAGAAAACATAAACCATACCAAAATGTCATGTTCTTTTAATAACAAAAAGTAATATCAATACATATAAAGGAAATTCTTTGCAACCCCATCTTTTCTATGAGATGACATGCAACTCAATTTTTTCATGAAATGACCTGCCTTATTATGATATTTGGAAAACAAGTATAAACATATATTTACCTTACAATTTTTTTAAAGAAGAAAAATATTTAGAATCTACTACAATCCATAAAATCATTATAAAGAATCACTAAATTTGGGTAAATAGATTTATTAGAATCCACAAAAGTCTTTGAGATTTTTAAAATCTCTTAACTTTCGAAACCCACAAACTCTAAACATTCTTCCCAATAACCCTCCCAATTTCATTTTAAAAAGAAAAAAAATAAACAACACTAGAATCAGATTTTAGTAAATTCATTTAAATTGGAAAAAGAAGTATAAATGATTACACCATTTGGTGGTTTAAATGATTACATCCTCTTTAACCTCGTCTCCTCCCTATTGTAGTGTTAACAAAATTAGTACAAAAGTAGTCTATTGTTCTGAGTACTAACTTAACATCATAAGATCTCTGTAGTAAACTAAGAACAAAAAAAAAGGGAAGATTCCATATTAATACATTAACTTAATTTATATTATCACTTTAATACACTAACTAATTTTGTACTCAGAACAATAGACTACTTTTTTTCCAATTTAAACCACCAAATGGTGTAAACATTTATCCATTTTATGACAACACATTAACATCCCCATTAACGGCACTGTAGACGACGTGTTATGCCGTTTATAAGTCGTTTAGTCTCTAAACCATGAGTTAACTATTACCACACATGCTAAAAAAATCCCATTTTTAGTAAAAAAAACCCAAATACAAATCCTGTTTTTTCAAGAGCTCACAAAAATTTGCAATAGAGAGAGAAGAGACTACAATAGGGAGGAGACGAGGCTAAAGAGGATGAATCAAAGCCAAAATTCTGGAAATGGGTCGAATGCAAGCGATGGTGATAAAAACTTGGACGAATGACAATCGAGAGAGAATATTTCACAGGTGTGGAGATGCGAAGAGTTGTTGCAATTTCTTCAACGGTTGCCTCTCCATCAACATACACGCTAAATTCCAGATCATCCATTTCACCACTAGCAATAATCAAATCAAATCAACCTCTCCAACTCCTTTAGTTTCTTCACACAACTTCCTAATCTCAAAATATTTGTCTTTGTAGATCGATTTTGACACATTCTATTTTCATGGCTCCGATCATTATGCTTAACAACCTAATAAACTCAAATATCGATAGTTATTACAACAAAAAATCATGCATTAATTCGTTCAAGATTCATTTGTTTACAATATTTCGTAACTCAACTTTCAATGGTTACGACATACTGCTCATCAAATACTAGTTCATGCAATATAAGAAGCTTTTGGAGAATATAACATTAGTTCTGATGCTAGATGATCAGAAAACCGAAATCATAGTATTTTGTTTTAACTTTATTTTATTCTTATTAATTTGTTGTACATCATAAGATCTCTGTACATCATAAGACATGACTAGCTGATCCCAATTTAGATCATGAGTGATGGATTTATCAGATAGTT
The DNA here is from genome assembly GCA_030161315.1 of Eutrema japonicum. Taxonomy (NCBI): domain Eukaryota; kingdom Viridiplantae; phylum Streptophyta; class Magnoliopsida; order Brassicales; family Brassicaceae; genus Eutrema; species Eutrema japonicum. The sequence continues at coordinate 21,742,301 of BSQW01000008.1, forward strand.
TATGTTTTTAGTAGTCAGAAAATTATTTAGCTTATAGTTTATTGAACTAACCAAATACAATTATCTCCCGATGGAATCTTCTTATATTATTTTTACATTTTTATAACGAAATCCAACTAGTTATATGTGATTATGTTTTAATCTAACCACAAGTTAGAGAATTGTGTCAAGTTTTTCAAAACATAAAATTAAACTTTCGTTTCCAAGGTCATTGCATGTGATTTTGATCGGCCGCCATTGGAATTGATTAGTTGAAGCTTCAATAGTTACCATGTAACCGAAATTTGGGTATATGTGATCATAAATGACTAAAATGGGTGCAGAGAATGTGAAAGTTCGTATTTGTGGCTAGATCTAGGTGTTCTAATGTACGCACGAACATAAAGTAAATAACACATAGAGTTTTTTAACGAGATTCGGTTTTCCTACATTTCCGGGACCTAGTCCAGAACAAATCCACTAGAACAAGATTGCAATTACAATTGCGTATGGTATCCGACACTAGAATGCCTACCATTATTTTCTAGATGAATAATCTGTGGACACGGTATCTCATACAAAGTCTACCGCTCGGCTACAACCGATACAAACATCATCTTCACGATGTGCTTGTAGTCCAATCAATCTATGAAAACAGTAACAAGCCACGCATAACTTGACTACCACCCGGCAGCACCGGTGCAACACCGTCTTCTCAACGACTGCAGAATTCATAGACCATAACCACCGATCAGATCTACTAATCTTCTCTGGTGGGGCGACGCCACACACGCATGTGCCTTTGTCAATAAAACCCTAGACGCGCAAGTCTTCATGAAACCGCCTCTAGGTATTTATAATGACAAGTCCAAACCCTTTTCCTAATTCTACCTAAATTAGGAAAAGACCAATTTCATTTTCTTTTTCTCTTTTTCCTTTTTTTCTTTGATGTCTTCTTTTTTTGTATTCACAACACAGTCAGCACTAACACTAACAATCTCCCCCTTGATGACTGAGTTGTAGAGCTCACCTTTGCTTAGCTTGTCACGCTGCACTAACAATAACAATCTCCCCCTTGATGACTAAGTTGTAGAGCTCAGCTTTGCTTAGCTTGTCACGCTTTATGCTTCTGTCACATCGTCTTATGTATCACCTGATGTATCAATACTTAGCTCATAAGATCTAACATCTTCAATCTTCCCCTTTTTAGCTTAGTTTGATACTCAAGCAACATGTTCTGCAAACAACTGAAAGTGCACCCAACTAGACATCTGATATTGTCTCACAAAGTATGACAGCTTATCTCATCTCCCCCTACTTGAGTGCACAATTAAGTTAAAAACCAACCGAGACTATCTTAACTTCAATAAAATGCCAATCTTTCATCCAATCTCCAAATGAGTTCTCGTGTGGTCATAAAATAGTTTTATATGTCCAGAATGCTCCTGCAAAGATTCAGCTCAAAACGACTTTGTTTGACAGTTCAAACACAACTTCTCGTCACACTGGTCACATTGTTTTCTGTGCAGACATGTCTCAAAAATACTTGAATAAATCTCAAAATAGCCGTCAAAATCTCAATCCCACCGTTGATTCTTAAGACAATAGTGCCCGGAGACTTGCCACAAAATTTCAGCCCGATCAGACATTTTTGACCTTTCAAACGTATCTCTGAAGTTGATTTGACAGATCTGTCTTCTTCTTCTTCATAATAGTCATCAGTTTCTTTTAAGCCTGCCTTTGATACTGATGAGTTCTTATTCGATTTACCTCACAGAGTAAAGACATCTCTTATATGCTTTCTAAAAATTCAGAACACAAGCCTCTGAGTAATCATATCATCTTGCAAACTTCATGCCTGCTCTAAGAACTTGGATCACGAGCCTTTTTCCCAATAGTGCAGATTTTAATGCTTTCTGCAAAAATCAAGGCTTTTGTCTTCCGAAAAACTTCAATCCAGAACTAATAAACTCTCGATCTTCAGTTAACGCAGAATTTCAGAACTTCAGTTCCCTTCTTCTTCCAAAATAAACCAAAGTGAACTCGATGCAATCTTACCGGAATTTCTGCAATATTGAGACATATCCAAGAGGCAATACAAAGCTTCTGATATCTGTCTTTGATCTATTTTTGGCTCCCGATCACACCAATCGTAGCTGCACCGTTTCATTCCTTGTCTCCAAAAGAAGAACACGAAGTTATAAAACCAAAAAGTCTTTGATTTCTCATTTATGATAGTAAGAAATCTGCAGCATCTTCCTGATAATAAAAAACCTGCAACTCTTTATGATAATCAGAACCCTGCAGTTTCTTTCTGATAACCACCATATCTTCTTATTTTCTGCCAACATCAGACCTGAAACTTCTTTGCTTAAAACTTTTGATATGAGCAGCTCCACCTTGAGCTAAGAACATCCAGGAACCATCTTTCGTACATGAATGAAGAACCTCACCTTGACGATCTTGTCTCCTTCCAGCCAGAGAGCCTGCAATTTTCGTTTGAGCTTGGCAACACTGATTCCAATTGAATCTGAACCATTTCAAAAGAAACCAGCAATCGATTCTTCTTTTACAACTCTTCGAATTCACCTTCTTAGAGCTTCCGACTCCAACTAGATTTTTCGAGCTCAAGACTTTATCTTCCAAAAACAACATCGAAGACAAAGAATCAAAAATATGATGAGTCCGATGATGTCTCACTATGTCTCCACTGAAACAGAACCGGACTTCTTCCCATGAGAACCAAAAGAATCAACATCCCCATCCTTACATCAGTCTTAATATCATTTCTGCACCACACATTGGAAACACCATCCTGTTTTACGGCTTGCGATCGATTTGCGAGACTTTTTCATTGCAATTTAGCTTATCTCATTGCAGCTCATAATAGAGACAAGTATCAAACTTCCACGACAGTGATAAACAAAAGACAACAACGCCTTCTCCAATAGATTCCGTCGAAGCTCATCGTCAATATCAATTTCTCTGATTTCCCGGTGGAATGACAAGAGGGAAATCTCTTTTGGTATGCAATTTCGATTGAAGCTCTGCGATGCACAGAAGTTTCCTCCGGCAACTCCCACCTGTGAATCGTCTCTCTTGTTCTCTGCCTCTCCGTCGTCGGAGCTCATCGAAAATTTCTGGTGAATTCTCCAACCATTGCCCTAGTGTTTTTCGTCAAACATGAACCAACACAGACACATCTCAAGGTTTTATGCAATTGCTGCAATCTCACGATGACCCAAACTTCTTCCTTCAAAACCCGCATCGCTTTCCAAGAAGGAGCAACATGATGAATTTTTCCGACAAGGAATTGCATCTTTCACGGGGTAAAATCCAGAAGCCAGGGTGAGACTTATCACTAGCCCCATCGCTATCTTCAACTTGGGCTTGAGTTAACCGGTTCATTTAGACACGAAACAGAGAGCCCAATGAAATTAAGAAACTCATAACAAAGGAACAAGACCACGAAATTCATGATCCGCCTTTTTTTTTTTTTTTTTTTTTTTCAGAATTCGTCTTCTTCTCCTTTCACGATGACAAAACCACCATGAACCAGTTTTCCATCACGATTCTCCGTGAGGACTTCATTACTGACCAGATCATCTATCAAAATTGTTACGGAGCTCGTCTTTCTCATCTTCTTCCATTAGCCACAAATCCATGATCTACCCGAAATAAGACTTGATCTCTATCGGGTACCCGCTCTGATACCAATTGAAAGTTCGTATTTGTGGCTAGATCTAGGTGTTCTAATGTACGCACGAACATAAAATAAATAACACAAAGTTTTTTAACGAAGTTCGGTTTTCCTACATCCCGGGACCTAGTCCAGAACAAATCCACTAGAACAAGATTGCAATTACAATTGCGTATGGTATCCGACACTAGAATGCCTACCATTCTTTTCTAGATGAATAATCAGTGGACACGGTGTCTCATACAAAGTCTACTGCTCGGCTACAACTGATACAAACATCATCTTCACGATGTACTTGTAGTCCAATCAATATATGAAAACAGTAACAAGCCACACATAACTTGACTACCACCCGGCAGCACCGTGCAACACCGTCTTCTCAACGGCTGCAGAATTCATAGACCATAACCACCGATCAGATCTACTAATCTTCTCTGGTGGGGCGACGCCACACACGCATGTGCCTTTGTCAATAAAACCCTAGATGCGCAAGTATTCATGAAACCGCCTCTGGGTATTTATAATGACAAGTCCAAACCCTTTTCCTAATTCTACCTAAATTAGGAAAAAACCAATTTCCTTTTCTTTTTCTCTTTTTCATTTTTTTCTTTGATGTCTTCCTTTTTTGTATTCACAACACAGTCAGCACTAACACTAACAAAATACTCACCACAGCTCAAAAGCACGTATTACGTATAACATGACGAGTTAGGGGTGTGTACTCGTTGTGAATGAATAAGATGGAAGTGAATGTGATTGGGTCCCTGAGTGGCCATATGGTTGTGAATGGAATCGTTGATATATATTTGTTTAGTTGTGTATGGTTGGATGAGACTGATATGCTCAAATTAATACCCTAAAAAGTACTAAAGCAGTTACTGCAGTATATGTAGGGGTCGAACACAAGGACTTCAGAAATCACGCAATAGATTGTATAATATTAAATCAAGCTAAGCAGTTCAGATGAAACAAAAAGCAATAAGCAGTAAACGAGTTGTAATTCAATGGGAGAATATAGGCTCAGGGTATTTCTCAGGAGATCAATGAATGCAGATAAACTAACTAGTCAGGATTCAGATTTAGCACGGTTCTTGAACTCAAATCACTAAAGTATAATTAACCAACTGTCGTTGCGAGAATTATCTAAATCTAAATCCTAGGAATTCCAAATCTCTTTGCGAATCCAAAGGTCTAAATCAGCTTTTAGATCAGGTTTGATTTGTTCACAAAACAACTAAACCAAATCTCTTTACGAATAGTTATTTTGCTCACCTAAGGTTCTATCAGGTAATTAATCGCACTGTCGTGCCTAATCAATTATCCTAAGATCTAAGTTCCAGATTCGTCAACCTAGAATTAGCTTTGAACACAACCTATGGTGAAGAACTAATTCAGATGGTGAATCCTAATAACTAATCAACCTAGCATTCAGAGAAAACCCTTATGAGAACCCTGAACCTAAAGTGGATCTACTCAGACATGGAAATTGAAGCAATAAACATGTTTGAATAAATCATCAAATAAAACAGAAAGAGTAACAAGAGGGTTCAAAATCTTCTCTCGAACGAAGGGAGTTTCAGACTTGTCTTCCTCACAAAGCTCTCTCTCAAAACCAGAATAAAATAAAGCATAGCCAACAAAATGGCTGTAAAATCCCTATAAATAACCTAAATCACGTTTTGGGGCTTCTTGTAAATAATAAAAACTTCTGGACCAAATTGCAATTCTTCAACTCTTCATTAAAGTCGCGGGTCGTGTCTGCTGCGATGGGTATCGACCGATACTAGTGAGTATCGATCGATACCAAGCGTGAAATCGGGTACTAAGTTACACGAACCTCTGCTTCGATCCAAAATGCTCCAAAAAGCTCCAATATCTCCAATAATGCTCCAAACGTGCTAAAACTTGTAAAAGACTCTAAAACACTACGAAATAGTAGAAAGACTCTATAAAACAGACTTATATCATGGTCTAAAAGGGGTGAAAACCATGATATATCAGAGATATAAATAAAAGTTTCACCAAGTATTTTTATTGCATATGCACATTTTTTGACAAAAATATTTTACTGATCAGAACTTGGGGTAAAAAATCTAAGCTTGCGAGATCACGATGCATTTCAAAGCTAGTTTGGATATCTTAAAAAAAGATGTATGACTTTCGTAAGCATTTAAGTCTAGTAGATTGGTTTACAATTAACAAGATTTTTTTGTGCTATATTAAATTACTTTTGAAAATGATATTACATTAATTTTTGAAACTATAAATAAATAATGGGTCTAAAGCATGATATTATTTTGATTAGTCAAAATAATCTAATGTTTTCGACACATTAAAAAATTCGGTGAGTGAACTATTCGACGGCTATTCTCACTTTGAAAAATTAGCTGAGTGATAAAAGTGTGATTCACTCCCATAAAAAAAAAAATATATATATATATATATAATAAATGTATAAAGTGTGCATAAGTAAAATCATAATAAACTCGAAAGACTTCATGAATCAATTGCTTTGACATCGGTACAACAAGCCGCATATGTCTTTTCTTTTTTATTACAATCTAATACATTCAATAAAAATATAGTTATAAATTATTAAGATAGTTATTGGTTTATAAGAGTTGGTGGTCTTTTTTAGCGTATTTTTAGTCGGAGTTTCAAAGTTTTTTACCTCGAGCATATGTTTTCTCGAGTGCTTCATTTCTTTGGTTTGGTCGTGGAGTAGTTATTGGCTATGTTCTCGCTTTGGTTTTACATTTGTTTCTGCTGGTGTTGTTACTATTTTTGAGATCGGATTATTTTAATCTCCAGGTTTAGTTTTTCTCGAGTCTTGTCTCTTAGTTCAGTTTCGGAGTCTACAAATTTTCTGGAAATGGTTGATATACTCATATTAATACCTTATAAGTACTAAATCAGTAGTTGTAGTAAAGAAGGGGTCGAACACAATGACTCACAGAAACACACAATAGATTATATAGTTGAGAATTAAGTTAAGCCAAAAGATATAATTGAAAGCAATACGTACATTAAACAGATGTAAATTCAATTGGGAGAAAGATAGGTTCAGGGTATTTCTCAGGAAATCAATGAATGCAGATAAACTAACTAACATGATTCAGATTTAGCGCGGTTCTTGAACTCAAATCACTAAGGTATAATTAACCAACTCTCGTTGCGAAAACTATCTAAGTCTAAATCCTAGAATTCCAAATCTCTTTGCGAATCCTAAAGTCTAAACCAGCTTTTAGTTCAAGTTTGATTTGTTCACAAAACAACTAAACCAAATCTCTTTGCGAATAGTTATTTTGCTCACCCTAAGTTCTATCAGGTAATTAATCGCACTCTCGTGCCTAATCAATTATCCTAAGATCTAAGTTCTAGATTCGTCAACCTAGAATTAGCTTTGAGAACAACCTATGGTGAATAACTAATTCAGATGGTGAATCCTAACAACTAATTAACCTAGCATTCAGAGAAAATCCTATGAGAAAACCCTAAACCTAAGATGGATCTACTCAGACATGGAGAATGAAAAAATCAACATAACTGAATAGATCATAAAATAAAACAATAAGAAAAGAGTAACAAGATGGTTCGAAATCTTCTCTCAGATGAACAGAGTTCAGACTTGTCTCCCTCACCAAGCTCTCTTTCTCAAAACCCAAGTAAAATAAAGCATAGCGCTGAAAGTGGCTGTAAAATCCTATTAAATAACCTAAATCACGTTTTGGGGCTTCTTGTAAATAATAAAGTCTTCTGAGCCATTTTGCAATTCTTTAACTCTTCATTAAAGTCGCGGTCCGTGTCTTGCTGCGGTGAGTATCGACCGATACTAGGCAGTATCGATCGATACTGAGGCTTCAAATCGGGTACTCAGCTACACGAACGTCTGCTTTGCTCCAAAATACTCCAGAAAGCTCCAATATCTCCAATTATGCTCCTAACGTGCTAAAACCTGTAAAAGACTCTAACACACTACAAAATAGTAGAAAGACTATAAAACGGACTTATATCATGGCTTAAACGGGGTAAAATCCATGATATATCAACTCCCCCAGACTTAGCCTTTGCTTGCCCTCAAGCAAAACATAAAACTAAACCAGAGAAAGAGGTTTGAAAACATAGAGACTCACCTGTTCTTGAAACATTGCAATGACCCTTTTCCTTAGTGCTCCACGTATTACATAACCAGTTTCGAATCCAACCACCATGTACTTCTCCGTAGACATTCGCAGCTTCCCAAACTACACACATTATCTCACAACATTGTCCAATAAAGCCTTCCTCGCCAGTTTCATCGCTACGATTAATACCAATAACCTTCTAGATTCTTTCCCATACAATATCATGACAAGGAACCACCATTTTTCACACTTTCTGGTATTATTTTCTCTCCCCCAGACTTATTCCTTATTATATTCTCTCGCATATGCTTATTAAGGTTCGAGACGCGAGTATTGATGGTGTTTGCCACCGAATCCCCGGTTCTTTCCTCAAAAGTAATCAAAGGTGTAGGCGAATAATGGTATCACAAGAAATTTTCCTAACCTCGTTTCCACCTCTGTGTGATCATCTCTTCTGAAGTAGAATAATGGGATCGCTGGAAATTTTCCTAACCCTCTACTCAGAAGAAAATCATTTCATCTTTTAATGCATCTTATTTATTAACTTGTAACAGGGAGAGAAATATCATTATTTTAAACACGTGGGTTCCTTTGTCAGATAAGAATGAGGAATCAAGCTCTATGGACATCAATCACATCAATGAAGTGCAAAAATTTGGCTCAGGCTTTAAAGAACTTTGCTGGAAACATGAGTGTCTTCTAATTAACTGGTCAGCCTTTGGATTTTTCATTAGTCGATCTAGAACTGATTCTGTAACAATGGTCACTTAAAGGCAAGGTCAGATCAATAGATTCAAGAAAACGATCACAGTCTCCAACAAAGTTTTGACTCAAAAACGACTGACTCTAAGAAAAATAAAAACAATGTCAGCGACTACCTCCCCCAGACTTGAACAACACTGTCCCCAGTATTATCTAGCCTAGAGTTGGTAAAAGAAAACAAAAGAACATAATAGAATTGTGAAAAACAAGAAGTTACCGTACTGGAACATCGAGTATCGACCGACACACGGCCTGGTATCGATCGATACCAGGCTTAAGTCGATACAACGAACTCTTCTCAATCGCGTAGGGTATCGACCGATACCAACAAGGTATCGATCGACACTCAGGCGATTTGGTGTCTGCTCCTTGTTCATCCTGACACAAAACACAAAACGAAAAAGAAAAAGAAAAAGACTTATATGCAAACTCACCAGTGGGTTGCCTCCCACCAAGCGCTCGTTTTAAGTCAGTAGCTTGACTTTGGCTCAGGTGATCATTTAGGAGAGGATTGAGAGCTTACTCCCATGCAAGTTCCACAACTAGACACTTGCAGACTCAGAGTTCTACTCAACATGCTCTCCACAACCTCCTTTCCTTTCTCTTTCAGCTCCGAAGTAAGAATAACTCTAGCCTTAGAGAATGACTTCGAGGTTCCTTTGCAATTTACCTTGTATTCAATCGAATCCTCATCACACTTCTGAGGGATTAAAGTCATAGAAGCAGCACCCTCCACTCCTTTGCTCTTCACCTTCTTCTTTGCCTTAGATGTTTTGACGTCTTTCTTGGTGATGACAAAAGGACTATCTAGAAGGTCTATGACAGTTGGCTTGTCAGGAGGCTCTTCCAAAATATCAACTACCAACGTCTCTCCTGTAACAATGGTGATGCAAGAGATATGTGTGGGAGTTCCTCTAGTAGGAATGGCTTTGTAGTAAACCTCCTTGTCAATGTACGAGAACGAGATTCTCTTACTGGGTGTATCCATAATTGCACCAGCTGTAGCCATGAACGGTCTTCCAAGAATCAAATGTGTACTAGACCTTGCATCCATCTCCACAACCTGAAAATCGGTAGGAACCAGACAGTCTCCTATTTTAACCATCAAATCAGGGATTGTACCGTATGGAATCGATGTGGAAGAGTTTGCGAATGTGATAGATGTCTTGGGAGATCGAATATCAGCCCCCAATCTCTCTGCAATTGCCCTTGACATGACATTGACGCTAGCCCCCAAGTCAACGAGAGACTCTTTGAACTCAACTCCAGAGATAGAGCATGGAACTGAGAATATTCGTGGGTCTTCCCTCTTAGTCAACTGCCTCGGCGGTAGTGACTTGCTTCTTGCCTTGATAAAGAGTACTTCGATCTCTTCCAGAGTTTCTCTGCAATCTCGGAAGTGACTCAGCAGAGGGCGGTACTCTAGAACTTCTTCAAAAGTCAGTGTGTGTGGAATCCTTCGTACCATCTTCTCAAAGCCAAGCAGCTGCTTTGGAGAAATGGGATCTCTGAGGTGTCTGAGTGGCATGGGGTATGGATCCTTAGGTTTGTAAACCCTTTCTGCACTCAACTCGGGTTTCGTTTCAGCAACTGAACTGGTATCGACCGACACAGGAGTTGTAACATCCCGGTTTCTTGTATATGCGGAGAGGCTTATAAGAATTGATTTGGCTACCTATGTCACCAAAGTGCACTTACCTTTTCCGATCACTTGCCCGAAAGAACTCCAGAGTTAAGGGTGCTTGAGCTGGAGTAGTCTAAGGATGGGTGACCTTCCGGGAAGTGATTCGCGGTAGCGTGTGAGTGAGGACAAAACACGGGGAAAGGTACGTGGTGATTGCAGGGTCAGTAAACAAGTATTACAAGCCTCCCGGACTAACGCACCGGCCGTCGGACAAGGGTGGGGCCCACGGGCCGGGAGATGTCGTTGGGGCCCACAGGTAGGGGCGGTCGGGGCGTTATAAGTGGTATCAGAGACGAATCCAAACACGTGTGTGGAGTCAGGTGGGCCCACACCGTCTAGGGTGACGATCCTGGTGCGCAACGAGGACGTTGCGCTCTGTGAGTGGGGGTGATTGTAACATCCCGGTTTCTTGTATATGCGGAGAGGCTTATAAGAATTGATTTGGCTACCTATGTCACCAAAGTGCACTTACCTTTTCCGATCACTTGCCCGAAAGAACTCCAGAGTTAAGGGTGCTTGAGCTGGAGTAGTCTAAGGATGGGTGACCTTCCGGGAAGTGATTCGCGGTAGCGTGTGAGTGAGGACAAAACACGGGGAAAGGTACGTGGTGATTGCAGGGTCAGTAAACAAGTATTACAAGCCTCCCGGACTAACGCACCGGCCGTCGGACAAGGGTGGGGCCCACGGGCCGGGAGATGTCGTTGGGGCCCACAGGTAGGGGCGGTCGGGGCGTTATAGGAGTGGTGTCGATCGATGCTTTTGCTCTGGAATCGTCCCTGGCAGAATTTTGGACGTGTGTCGATCGATACAAGGGAGTATCGGTCGACACATGGATGGTGTTTGAATTCTCATCGTCAGATATATCATCAACAAAAGGAAGCTCCACAACCAACTTATCCATCATAGTTTTGCATCTGGCGTCCTCACATTCCTTTTTTGTCATCTTAGGGGGCATATGATAAGGTATTTTGGGTTTGTACACCCTCTCCTTGACAATCTCTGGTTCCTTCTCGACCTGCGCCTCAGTATCGACCGACACAGAAGGAGTTTCGATTGATACACGGGATTTTGGATCACGTGCAGGTGTCTGGACTGGTATCGATCGATACAAGGGAGTATCGGTCGACACACGAGGATTTTCAGAATCCCAGTCGTCATCTACAGGATCGGCGAAAATTGCTGCATCCAAACCCTTTTCTACCACTTCAGTGGCTTCTTTAGCACTACCTAAGGTGATTGCATTGACGTGTGCTCTTGGATTCTCAGTTTTCCCTGGAAGAAAACCTTCCTGCCTCTGCACTGCTGTTGCAGTCTGAGCAACCTGAGTTTCCAGCTTCTTCTGAGAGACATTGAGAGCTTCAATTTTTCCATTCAGATCAGTGTACAGATGGTAAATCTTCCTATTGAAATCCACTTGCAGCTTTTGCTGTCACTGAAGAATCTGTTCAAACATGGATTCCATCTTACTCTCTGTTGACTTTGGAGAGATGGGTTGGTACGAAGAGTTCCCATAATTGCGAGTGAAATCGCTGCTCTGGAGTGGTTTCTGAGCAAATTGTTTTGCTCCAAAGCCAGATTGGTTCCCTCAAACTTGTACCCACTTTGCTGAGTGTTGCTGTTGAAGTTTCAGTTGTTGTTGTATCCAAATCGCTGACCCTGAAAACCAGAACCTCCAACGTAGTTAACATCCTCCACTTCATCTTCATCAATATTATCGACTCCATCAGCAAAGTGTACAGTCTTCTTCGACTTCCCGATCAGAAGATCCAGCTTGGCTTGAACTTCAGCAATCTACGATCCATCCATGTTACCATTCTGTCTCTTTCGCTCAAGGTCTGCATTTTTGGTGCTATTGCTAGACGCAAAATTCTCAATAAGCACATAAGCATCATCTGGATACCTGGTATTGAAATTCCCATTGCTTGAAGCATCCAGAGCCATCTGATACCTCCAGTCAATCCCTCTGAAGAAGAAACCCATCAGCTGAACATCAGAGTACCCGTGATGTGGACAATATCTCTGGTATGATCTGAATCTCATCCAAGCAGCCTTGAACGCCTCAGTAGGTCCTTGAGTAAACTGGGAGATCTTGTTCCTAAGATCCTCGGATCGTGCATCATCATAGAAGTTGTTCAGGAAAGCGGTCTTAGTCGCTTTCGAAGAAGTCAGTGATCCAGGAGGTAACTGCTTCAGCCAGTAAGTCGCACCTCCACCAAGAGAGTATAGGAAGAGCTTGCAGAAGAGGTAATCATAGGACACTCCATTGCTCTTGATGCTAGTGACCAAATCCTCAAATCTTTCAATATGGTCCATGGGATGCTCATTGGAAAGACCATGAAAAGGGTGCTGACCCACAAGAGTGTAGTATGCAGGTTTCAGCTCAAAGTCATTCCTCTGAAAAGCAGGAGGACGAATCGCTGATCGATTGGCATAAAACTGATCAGGCCTGTTGTACTCACCAATCGTTCTACCACGATTAACCACAACGTTCCCAGCGACGTTCCCATCGACAATCTCCTCGACAACAGGAGCATGTGGAATGATGTTCCCCCTCTCCATCCAATCGTTGCCCTCTCTCATTACACAATTGACCCTCTCGGTCTCTGTAAGCACCAGCTGCATCTTGAAACAAAATCATTGGATTGTTGTTCTTCTCTGCTGGCCTCTTTGCTTTTCTGTTTGTGCGTTCCAAAAGTGCTAGCTGATCCAATGACAGTTCAACTAGCTGAGTGTTCTTGCTCCTTCTGGTTTCACGAATAGGCATACACCTGAAAACACACCAGACAAGGCACGTGAGTAACAAAAAACAAGTTTAGTATCGACCGACACTGAGTGGTGTCGATCGATATCAACAAAAAGAAAACGACGAGTATCGACCGACACTAGATAGTATCGATCGATACCGACGAACTTAGTCGAAATTCTCAGACTAAAATCTAATGGCGAATTGAGTCCCCGGAAACGGCGCTAAATTTGATATGCTCAAATTAATACCCTATAAGTACTAAATCAGTAGTTGTAGTAAAGAAGGGGTCGAACACAAGGACTCACAGAAATACACAATAGATTATATAGTTGAGAATTAAGTTAAGCCAAAAGATATAATTGAAACCAATACGTAAATTAAACAGATGTAAGTTCAATTGGGAGAAAGATAGGTTCAGGGTATTTCTCAGGAAATCAATGAATGTAGATAAACTAACTAACATGATTCAGATTTAGCGCGGTTCTTGAGCTCAAATCACTAAGGTATAATTAACCAACTCTCGTTGCGAAAACTATCTAAATCTAAATCCTAGAATTCCAAATCTCTTTGCGAATCCTAAAGTCTAAACCAGCTTTTAGTTCAAGTTTGATTTGTTCACAAAACAACTAAACTAAATCTCTTTGCGAATAGTTATTTTGCTCACCCTAGGTTCTATGAGGAAATTAATCGCACTCTCGTGCCTAATCAATTATCCTAAGATCTAAGTTCTAGATTCGTCAACCTAGAATTAGCTTTGAGAACAACCTATGGTGAAGAACTAATTCAGATGGTGAATCCTAACAACTAATTAACCTAGCATTCAGAGAAAACCCTATGAGAAAACCCTAAACCTAAGATGGATCTACTCAGACATGGAGAATGAAACAATCAACATAACTGAATAGATCATAAAATAAAACAATAAGAAAAGAGTAACAAGAGGGTTCAAAATCTTCTCTCAGATGAACAGAGTTCTGAATTGTTTCCCTCACAAAGCTCTCTTTCTCAAAACCCAAGTAAAATAAAGGATAGCCCTGAAAGTGGCTGTAAAATCCTATTAAATAACCTAAATCACGTTTTGGGGATTCTTGTAAATAATAAAGTCTTCTGGGCCATTTTGCAATTCTTAACTCTTCATTAAAGTCGCGGTCCGTGTCTTGCTGCGGTGAGTATCGACCGATACTAGGCAGTATTGATCGATACTGAGGCTTCAAATCGGGTACTCAGCTACACGAACATCTGTTTTGCTCCAAAATGCTCCAGAAAGCTACAATATCTCCAATTATGCTCCAAACGTGCTAAAACCTGTAAAAGACTCTAAAACACTACAAAATAGTAGAAAGACTCTATAAAACAGACTTATATCATGGCTTAAACGGGGTAAAAATCATGATATATCAATGGTCATAAGTGATAATCGAGTTAGCAGTCAGTTTTAGTGTTTTTGGTTCATTAGCTATTAATTCTTGTTTGGGCTTTGTTGGGGATAAATAATTTTCCTTAGGACAGACGAATCACATGATAGCACGTGTCATAGTAAGGTAGACGCCCATTTATCCTATAAGTGCACCACTAAGAGAGGGTGCAGTTACAAGGATAGATGGTCGAATAGTAGGGCAAGTTAGGACATGTTATGAACCACCACATTTTCCCAAAACCATTCTCAAATAGCGGGAGTGGAAAGTAAGGAGATTAGTGGTCCCAAAATGATAAAGCGTCACCTTTTCCTGAGTCCGTCAACTCGTGCCTTGTTACCTGGAAAGTGCGGTAGTAGGGAGATGAGTGATTCAGACAAGAACATGTTGACACCCCAACTACATCAACATAAACCGGGCAGCAATGCCCGAGAAAGTAAAATCCTAAGAACCGGGTAGCAATTACCGGGACGATAAGGAAAACTCGATATCACTTATAAGGTCATCGGAAAAGGTAAATAACAATACTATACACGAGATTGTCTTTATTTTCCCTCCATAAAAAATACTTCATATTTTGAAATAAATGCGCCAAAGGCTTGGTAAAAGATTTGTACTACATGGTCTCAAGCCCACATAGAGGGATGAAAGCGACTCATCAAAGAGCCTAGGGAGACGTGCATCATGTTACGCGCAGACCACACATCGCCAAAACCGTTGAAACATAGTACGAACGACTCAACATGGGATAGAGCTGTTCGATGGCAGGTCTTGGAGCAGAAAAGCATTCAAGTGGATTTTACCAGACTCCAACTCATAGGATCCAGGATCCGACCCGACATCCAGAAATACGAGCCGGTATACAATCCAGGTCAGGTAATCTTTGTAAAAGCTAATGCTTTCCCCGGAGGCAGGGAACAACCCTTTTATCCTAATTAGACACTACACACTTAAACACTACTTTTCTCTCAAAACACTGAACCTTAGACGAAGTCTCCGGTAGTCTAAGGACTATCATATTACGGTCGTTTCTAGGCCGGATTCACGCAAAAATCCGATCTCCTCTAACTACTTTCACCAAAAAACTCCACCTAACAACGGATACTTTGCGGATCCATCCCAAATTTCGGACCCAAAGTCACCTAACCCTTCTTTTTTGTTTTCTGACTCTTTTCAGACCCGACACCAAAAATGTGGTCTTTTTCTCTCGTTTATTGACTTGAGCATCGCAGAGTCCTTGGAAAACACCCCCACATCATGTTTTCTGGGATCTTAACGTGTTGTTTCTTGTGTAGGAGAACTACTTCTCTGGTAGGACCAAAAATGAGGGGAATCACTTTTCTATTACCTACACAAGATGGAACGAACGACAAGCTTTGAGGGACGTACACCACTCCCAAGAGGGGCCATTAGCACCAAAGTCGCTGTTGGACCGTCCAAATGGTGGGACAAGCGCCCAGTCGAGCTAGTTACGATGCCAGAAGAAAAATGAAGGCATCAAGAAAATGCCAAAGATTGAGAGCGCCTCCAGATAGCTCAAAGGATAGAAGAAGAATGGAAGAGAAATCGTTGGGCGGACTTCTCAAGGGAAGAAGGGTCCACAAGGAGCAAGCGAGAGACTCACGGGGACACGCTCCGAAGGGCGGAGGTCGTCGCAAAACCTAGTAGCGTACTGGTAAACTCGGTTGACACATGGTGGACCGAGCAGAGGAGGTCGATAGAAGATCGCTCGGGGCAATGCGGTTTGAGCCAATGGGTCTCAAATGGGAAAATATGTTGTCGGAGGCAATGACTGTTTACCCCAAACGTATTTCGCATCCATATCTTAAAGAGGCATATAACCCCTTCAAACCCACCTACAACGAAGGCGTGAGATCTTGTATCAATCTGATGCTACCCGAGAAAGGAAGCACCAAAGCAGCAACTAGAGCAAGTGATGGCGCGGGCACTTTGGGACAACGTGAAAAACATAATCCTCAGGGGAAAGTTGGCACGATAGTGGTTTTAGAAGCAAAAACCGGGAAGGGAGGGAGTGCTAGGAAAAAGATGGGGGCAAAGATAAAACAAACGGTCCTCCCCAGCACAAAGGACACACAACCGAAAGGAAAAGTCGCATGTCCTACTGACCGGAGGATCAACGGCTAGATGATGGAGAAGACCTCTCAACTAACCTCCATCGCGTAGAATCGGATAAGGGTTTCTTATTCCCAACACCCGGAGTCTTAATCCTAGCCTGTTCAACAACAATCAACCAACACACCCACATAAGCAACTATAAAGGAGATACAAACTCAATAAAGGAGTTTAAATTCTATGAAGTCACTTCCCCAATAAATTACACGTCTCCCTCCAAGTGAGCTCCCCGAGCCCGCTACACTCAAGGTATGTAAAATTTCAACGAGGGCCCTTCTCCTATAGTAAAAGGAACACTCCCCGCTGTAATGCGGTGTGCACACCGAGTTCGGTCAAAGAATGCTCCATGTTGTAATGCGGTGATACTCCTTTGATCGGGTAAAGGAAAGCCATACTTATATCTATGGAAGCTAATGACCGCCCCACTCGTATCGACTTCGTCTCCTAGCCACGATGGGGAAGACATTTTTTGTCAAGTAAAGCGATGTTGCGGAGGACATCCCTTCAGGGAGAGGTACTCTTCCGGCACCCTGGGCAAGAGGTGATCTTCCCTCAAGGTTAACGAGCTTAGTTTGGAGTTTCAAAACTACAAGTTTTACGTAGCGGTGAGCACCCTGGCCAAGCGAGAGAGGATTCGAGTTTCGCTTCATAGGGGCTAGGGATGCTCCCCACTGTAATGTGGTGCTACCCCTAACCTCATGAAGAGGAGTCACTCTCTCTTACAAGGAAAGGAACACTCCCCGAGAATATCGACTTTGTCTCCTAGCCAGGTCGGTGTTCCCCATGTCTTGTTTATAGTCGCTATAAGACTTCGTCTACAAAGCTAACGAATTTAGTTTGGAGTCATAAGACTAAAGTTTTACTGGTCAGTTTGCCCTCTGTCATGTAAGAGAGAGCACTCATGGACTTACGGTCTCAAGTCCCACAGACTCAAAACTCCAGCTTTCTGGGTTTTCGACCCCAAATCTCACAGACCCAGATTCCTGCCTATTAAACATGTTTCAGTTATTTTATTTTAAGTATTTAAATTATTTATTATTATGGGTAAGTCTTCCACTCCACTGGCTAGCTGAAAGCAAACCCGCGTAGTGGGGGGGGGGGAATTGTTGGGGATAAATATTTTTTTCTTAGAATAAGCGAATCACAGGATGTCACATGTCATAGCAAGGTAGACGACCATTTATCCTAAAAGTGCACCACTAAGAGAAGATGCAGTTACAATGCTAGATGGTCGATCCATAGGTTATGTTAGGGCGACATGTGTCATATTATAATTGATGGCCACTTATCCTAAAAGCACGCCACTATGAGGGGGTGCGATTATGAGGGTAGGTGTTTGAACCATAAGGAAGATTAGGACAAGTTATGAATCACCACATTTTCCCAAAACCATTCTCGAATAACGGGAATGGGAAGTAAGGAGATGACTGGTCCCGAAATGATAAAGAGTCATATTTTTCCGAATCCGCCAACTCGTGCCATGTTACCTGGAGAGTACGGTATTAGGGAGATGAGTGATACATACATGAAAAAAAAATCCGTCGGAAATCCCTCGAAAATTTCTGACGGATTTTCGAGGGAGCAATTTACCGACGGCTTTTCTTAGGCACAATCCGTCGGGGATAATCCGACGGATTTCCGAGGACAAATCCGAGGGTGAAATCCGTTGAAAATCCCTCGGAAAATTGCGAGGGATTTCCGACGGACTGAGGATCGATCGATCTAAAATTCTGATCGATCAATCCTCAATCCGTCGGAAATTCCTCGCAAATTTCCGAGGGATTTCCGACGGATTGAGGATCGATCGATCACAATTTTAGATCGATCGATGTTCAATCCGTCGGAAATCCCTCGGAATTTTCCGACGGATTAAATAATTAAAACGAAAATAAAAAATTAATTTATTTAACTTGTAATATATTTTTTAAATTAAATATTAATTAAATAATTTTAAACTTAAATAAAAAAATTAATTATATAATTAAATTACAAAAACATAATTTTTAAAAGTTTTTCAAAGTTGACAAATTACAAAAAAAAAAATTGAAATCAAAACGACGGATAATCATCGAACTTCGATGCGAACCACTCGTCCATCTTATCGCTCTTCGTTTTCTGAGTCGAGAGCTCGTCCTCCAAAACCGTGACCTTATGCTTGAGCTCTTCGTTTTGACGGATGAGTTCTGGATCCATCGAGAAACCGGCCGAAGAAGATGCACGTTGGGTCGCAAGCTTACCCAACCCGGCCGACGACCTTTTTTAACGGGTACCTCCTAAGAAAACAATAAAAAAATTAGAATTTTTTATTAACAAATAATTATCTAAATTGAAATAATAATCTATATTTTTTATTTACCTCGAGGACTAGGTTGTTCATCTCGTCCCGAGTGATTTTTTTGGATCCGGTGTAGCCATCCGGCGATCTCTGGGTGAGAATCTCTTCTTGCACCTTCGTCATCTTTTCGACCATCTCCCTGACGGCTCCATCGTCAATTCGGCCAGTCTTCTTGTTGGTGTGCGTCCTCACCATCACTTGAAAAAGATCGGGAGCTTCGCCGTATTCCTCCGTCTACAAAATAAATAAAACCGTTAAAGATAAGCATTTTCTTATAAAAAAAAGAACTAAAAACTGCAAAAATACTTACCATTTCGATTTCGGTTGTCAAGAAGCTCTTTGCCCCATTGTTGTGGATAGCTTCTCCCTTCCCGCCTCGGCGACTCTTCCGGTTCTGGGAGTTAGTCTGAGATAGAGCTATGGTCTTCTCCTTTTGCCAATACGGGATGTATTCCGTATACACATCCTTGTTCAAGCCTTTTGGCTTATCTTTCCCCTTTTTCCAAGCTTTCTTCCACTCGTTCATGTGGTGCGAGAATTGCGTCATAGCCTCCTTATAAAATTCCGTCTCCACCGTCTTTGTGATCGTATGGTTCCAATTAAACTCTTGCTACAAAAAAGAAATAGAAATTTAGATGTTAACAAAATCTCAAAATATATTACAAAAAATAAATAAAGATTTACTTACCGCAAACGTACGAAACCACATGTTTTGTTCGTCTGCCGGCACCTCCGAAAATTTCGGGTATGGTTTGTCGAGGATGATGTGCAACATCCTGAGAACCGACTTGCTGATGCCATTCCCGGCGATTCAAAACCTATGAAAAAACAAATTAAATAACGGTTATCAAATCTAAAAAATAATTAATTAAGAATAAAAAAATTTATTACCAAGTAGATCTCGGAATCCGGAGTTCCGGATCGAGAACTTTGAGTAGTTCTCGGCCCGGCTGTTGAACGAGCTCCTCGATGGTCATGATCCTCGGTTGAGCTACACTCTCTGTGTCCGGAACTGTACTCTGGCTAGGACCTGCGTCAGTACCCCTCCGACGGTCTTGATCGAATCCACCGTAAGACCTACAAAAAAAATGCATAAGTGTTAAAAAAACATATAAATTAACAATTCCACAAAATAACATTACATATATATTTTGAAAAACTTACATAAAATCTAATTAACATTCCACAAAAATCAAATTAACAATTCCACAAAAAATCTAATTAACAATTACAAAAAATCTAAAAATTTAAACTAATTCCACAAATATATACATATATAAAAACTTTTTTAATATATATGTATTAAAAACGTTTTTTCAAAATTCATTTATTAAAAACGAATTTACAAAAATGTTTTATAAAATTCTATACATATATATATTTTACAAAAACATTTTATAAAATTCTATACATATATATATTTTCCAAAAACGTTTTTTATAAATTTTCTTTAATAAAATTATCACAAATTCAACAAAAACTAACAACATAATTAACCCAAATAAATCTAATCACAAAAAAAAATCTAACAACTTAATTAACATTCAAACAACCTAATCTAATTCCACAAATTCTACACAAATTAACAACCTAAACTAATTAACAACAACCTAAACTAATTAACAACAACAAAATAATTGAAAGGACTTACATTGCAGGGCTGTGCAGCTGCGGTGGTGGCACGGCGGCGAGCTCAGGTGGGCCGCGGTGAAGACGGTGGTCTGCGGTGGCCGAGAAGAAGAGAAGAAGAAACCCGAAGAAGAACCGCCAATTGTGAGAAGAAGACCCGAAAAAGAAGAAGAAACCGGCGGCAATCGGCGGAAATTTCCGGCGAGTAGAGGGAGATGCTGAAGATCGCAGAAGAAATGAGAGAGAAGAAGTTAGATCGGATATTTATAAAGCTTTCCGACGGAAAAATCCCTCGGGAATCCGTCGGAAAGCAAATTTAATTAACCGCTTTGATTTTAATTTTTTTTCGTTTGGCGGTTTAAATTCCCGAGTAAAATTTTATGATCCGTCGGAAATTTCTGAGGGATTTCCGACGGGTTAAGGTTTAGGGTTTAGATTATGAAGACTTCTTAAATTTTTGTATTTAATAACCATTACTGTTACATACTAATAAGAAAAACATTTGACAACCAATCAAAACAAGTTATTTGTGATTTTGTAAAATCGATCGATGAACGAGTTCAAGGATTCATAAAAACATATAGAACATCTAAAGACATTTACGTGTTTGATTCGTGTTTCAATGAAATGTTCGAAATGTTCGATTCTTACAAACATTTCACAGAAACTAGTTTATATTTGTTATTTATACATCTATCAAGACCAACCATTTTCAAAATCTAGCAAATTCGAAGTTTTAAACCCTAATCCATCGGAAATCCCTCGGGAATTTTCGAGGGATTTTTGACGGATTATGGTTTTAGTCGAGGAAAACTGAATCCCCCGACTAAAACTTGCCCTATATCAGTTTTAGCAAGGGGATTCAGTTTTCCTCGGCTAAAACCATAATCCGTCGGAAATACCTCGGAAATTTCCGAGGGATTTCCGATGGATTATGGTTTTAGCCGAGGAAATCTGAATCTCCCGGCTAAAATCCTAAACCGTCGGCTAAAACTTTAACGGTTTTAGCCGGGGAGATTAACGGTTTTAGCAGGGGGGATTGACGGTTTTAGCCGGGGGGATTTACGATTTTACCCTGACGGATTTAAGGTTTTAGCCCGGGTGATTTACGGTTTTAGCCGAGTACCGAAAAATCTCTCGGCTAAAACTGAAAAGAGGGAATCCGTCGGAAATCTCTCGAAAATTTCTGGTTAGAAAAATATTTAGGGACACTTTACTATATTTATGTTTTTATTTCATAAAAAGGTGAAAACATTATATATAGATAAATAAAATATATTACATAAAATTCATTATTCGGAGTCCGATGAATAATCCAGCGGAAATATTCCAAACCGTTTACAAACAAAGCAAAAAACGTATATAAAAGGGGAGAGGTATTTACAAAGCAAGAATATATATATTCCCTCGGAAATCGGTCGGAAAATTCCGACGGATTACTTGCCGTCGGAAATCCCTCGGCATATTCCGACCGATTTCCGAGGGAATACGGGGTCGTCGAGACTCCCTCGGAAATCCGTCGGAATATTCCGAGGGATTTCCGACGGCTAGGAATCCGTCGGAATATTCCGACCGATTTCCGAGGAAAATAAATCCCTCGGAATGCCCTTGTTATGTCGTCGGATATCCGTCGGTATTTTCCGATGGTTTCAAACCCGTCGGAAAAACCGTCAGAAATCCGGGTGTTTTCTTGTAGTGATATATATTTGTTTAGTTTTGTATGGTTGGATGAGACATAAATGAAAGTTTCACCAAGTATTTTTATTGCATATGCACATTTTTTGACAAAAATATTTTACTGATCAGAACTTGGGGTAAAAAATCTAAGCTTGCGAGATCACGATGCAGTACAAAGCTAGTTTGGATATCTTGAAAAAAGATGTATGACTTTCGTAAGCATTTAAGTCTAGTAGATTGGTTTACAATTAACAAGATTTTTTTGTGCTATATTAAATTACTTTTGAAAATGATATTACATTAATTTTTGAAACTATAAACAAATAAAGGGTCTAAAGCATGATATTATTTTGGTTAGTCAAAATAATTTAATGTTTTCGACACATTAAAAAATTCGGTGAGTGAACTATTCGACGGCTATTCTCACTTTGAAAGATTAGCCGAGTGATAAAAGTGTGATTCACTCCCATAAAAGAAAAAAAAAATATATATATATATATATGTATATATATATATATAATAAATGTATAAAGTGTGCATAAGTAAAATCATAATAAACTCGAAAGACTTGATGTATCAATTGCTTTGACATCGGTACAACAAGCCGCATATGTCTTTTCTTTTTTATTACAATCTAATACATTCAATAAAAATATAGTTATAAATTATTAAGATAGTTATTGGTGGTGGTCTTTTTTGGCGTATTTTTAGTCGGAGTTTCAAAGTTTTTTTACCTCGAGCATATGTTTTCTCGAGTGCTTCATTTCTTTGGTTTGGTCATGGAGTAGTTATTGGCTATGTTCTCGCTTTGGTTTTACGTTTGTTTCTGCTGGTGTTGTTACTATTTTTGAGATCGGATTATTTTAATCTCCAGGTTTAGTTTTTCTCGAGTCTTGTTTCTTAGTTCAGTTTCGGAGTCTACAAATTTTCTGGAAATGGTCATAAGTGAGAATCGAGTTAGCAGTCAGTTTTAGTGTTTTTGGTTCATTAGCTATTAATTCTGGTTAGGGCTTTGTTGGGGATAAATAATTTTTCTTAGGACAGACGAATCACATGATAGCACGTGTCATAGTAAGGCAGACGTCCATTTATCCTAAAACTGCACCATTAAGAGAGGGTGCAGTTACAAGGCTAGATGGTCGAATAGTAGGGCAAGTTAGGACATATTATGAACCACCACATTTTTCCAAAACCATTCTCAAATAGCGGGAGTGAGAAGTAAGGAGATTAGTGGTCCCAAAATGATAAGGCGTCACCTTTTCCTGAGTCCGTCAACTTGTGCCATTCTCAAATAGATGAGTGATTCAGACAAGAACATGTTGACACCCCAACTACATCAACATAAACCGGACATCAATACCCGAGAAAGTAAAATCCTAAGAAACCGGGTAGCAATTACTGGGAAGATAAGGAAAACTCGATATCACTTATAAGGTCATCGGAAAAGGTAAACGACAATACTATACACGAGATTGTCTTTATTTTCCCTCCATAAAAAACACTTCATATTTTGAAATAAATGCGCCAAATGCTTAGTAAAATATTTGTACTACATGGTCACAAGCCCACATACAGGGACGAAAGCGACTCATCAAAGAGCCTAGGGAAACGTGCATCATGTTACGCGCATACCACACATCGCGAAAACCGTTGAAACATAGTACGAACGACTCAACATGGGATAGAGGTGTACGATGACAGGTCTTGGAGCAGAAAAGCATTCAAGTGCATTTTACCAGACTCCAACTCATAGGATCCAGGATGCGATCTGACATCCAGAAATACGAGTCGGTATACAATCAAGGTCAGGTAATCTTTATAAAAGCTAATGCTTTCCCCGGAGGCAGGGAACGATCCTTTTATCCTAATTAGACACTACACACTTAAACACTACTTTTCTCTCAAAACACTGAACCTTAGACGAAGTCTCCGGTAGTTTAAGGACGATCATATTACGATCGTTTCTAGGCCGGATTCACGCAAAAATCCGATCTCCTCTAACTACTTTCACCAAAAAACTCCACCTAACAACGGATACTTTGCGGATCCATCCCAAATTTCGGACCCAAAGTCACCTAACCCTTCTTTTTTGTTTTCTGACTCTTTTCAGACCCGACACCAAAAATGTGGTCTTTTTCTCTCGTTTATTGACTTGAGCATCGCAGAGTCCTTGGAAAACACCCCCACATCATGTTTTCTGGGATCTTAACGTGTTGTTTCTTGTGTAGGAGAACTACTTCTCTGGTAGGACCAAAAATGAGGGGAATCACTTTTCTATTACCTACACAAGATGGAACGAACGACAAGCTTTGAGGGACGTACACCACTCCCAAGAGGGGCCATTAGCACCAAAGTCGCTGTTGGACCGTCCAAATGGTGGGACAAGCGCCCAGTCGAGCTAGTTACGATGCAAGAAGAAAAATGAAGGCATCAAGAAAATGCCAAAGATTGAGAGCGCCTCCAGATAGCTCAAAGGATAGAAGAAGAATGGAAGATAAATCGTTGGGCGGACTTCTCAAGGGAAGAAGGGTCCACAAGGAGCAAGCGAGAAAACTCCCGGGGACACGCTCCAGAGGGCGGAGGTCGTCGCAAAACCAAGTAGCGTACTGGTAAACTCGGTTGACACATGGTGGACCAAGCAGAGGAGGTCGATAAAAGATCGCTCGGGGCACTGCGGTTTGAGCCAATGGGTCTCAAATGGGAAAATATGTTGTCGGAGGCAATGACTGTTTACCTCAAACGTATTTCGCATCCATATCTTAAAGAGGCATATAACCCCTTCAACCCCACCTACAACGAAGGCGTGAGATATTGTATCAATCTGATGATACCCGAGAAAGGAAGCACCAAAGCAGCAACTAGAGCAAGTGATGGAGAGGGCACTTTGGGACAACGTGAAAAACATAATCATCAGGGGAAAGGTGGCACGATACTGGTTTTAGAAGCAAAAACCGGGAAGGGAAGGAGTGCTAGGAAAAAGAAGGGGGCAAAGGTAAAACAAACGGACCTCCCCAGCACAAAGGACACACAACCGAAAGTAAAAGTCGCAGGTCCTACTGAACGGAGGATCAACGGCTAGATGATGGAGAAGACCTCTCAACTAACCTCCATCGCGTAGAATCAGATAAGGGTTTCTTATTCCCAACACATGGAGTATAAATCCTAGCCTGTTCAACAACAATCAACCAACACACCCACATAAGCAACTATAAAGGAGATACAAACTCAATAAAGGAGTTTAAATTCTATGAAGTCACTTCCCCAATAAATTACACATCTCCCTCCAAGTGAGCTCTCCGAGCCCGCTACACTCAAGGTATGTAACGAGGGCCCTTACCCTATAGTAGAAGGAATACTACCCGCTGTAATGCGGTGTGCACACCGAGTTCAGTCAAAGAATGCTCCATGTTGTAATGCGGTGATACTCCTTTGCTCGGGTAAAGGAAAGCCAGACTTCTCTCTGTGGAAGCTAATGACCACCCCACTCGTATCGACTTCATCTCCTAGCCACGATGGGGAAGACATTTTTTTGTCTAGTAAAGCGATGTTGCGGAGGACGTCCCTTCAGGGAGAGGTACTCTCCCGGCACCCTGGGCAAGAGGTGATCTTTCCTCAAGGTTAACGAGCTTAGTTTGGAGTTTCAAAACTACAAGTTTTACGTAGCGGTGAGCACCCTGGCCAAGCGAGAGAGGATTCGAGTTTCGCTTGATAGGGGCTAGGGATCTCCCCGCTGTAATGTGGTGCTACCCCTAACCTCATGAAGAGGAGTCACTCTCTCTTACAAGGAAAGGAACACTCCCCGAGAATATCGACTTTGTCTCCTAGCCAGGTCGGTGTTCCCCATGTCTTGTTTATAGTCGCTATAAGACTTCGTCTACAAAGCTAACGAATTTAGTTTGGAGTCATAAGACTAAAGTTTTACTGGTCAGTTTGCCCTCTGTCATGTAAGAGAGAGCACTCATGGACTTACGGTCTCAAGTCCCACAGACTCAAAACTCCAGCTTTCTGGGTTTTCGACCCCAAATCTCACAGACCCATATTCCTGCCTATTAAACATGTTTCAGTTATTTTATTTTAAGTATTTAAATTATTTATTATTATGGGTAAGTCTTCCACTCCACTGGCTAGCTGAAAGCAAACCCGCGTAGTGGGGGGGGAATTGTTGGGGATAAATATTTTTTTCTTAGAATAAGCGAATCACAGGATGTCACATGTCATAGCAAGGTAGACGACCATTTATCCTAAAAGTGCACCACTAAGAGAAGATGCAGTTACAATGCTAGATGGTCGATCCATAGGTTATGTTAGGGCGACATGTGTCATATTATAATTGATGGCCACTTATCCTAAAAGCACGCCACTATGAGGGGGTGCGATTATGAGGGTAGGTGTTTGAACCATAAGGAAGATTAGGACAAGTTATGAATCACCACATTTTCCCAAAACCATTCTCGAATAACGGGAATGGGAAGTAAGGAGATGACTGGTCCCGAAATGATAAAGAGTCATACATGAACAAGTTGACACCCCCAACTACATCAATATAAACCGGGCAGAAATGCCTGGAAAGGTAAGATCCTAAGCAACCGGGTAGCAATACCCGAGAAGGTAAGGAAAACCCGATATCCCTTCTAAGGTCATCGGGAAAGGTAAAGAACAATACTACATGCTGGATTGTCTTTATTTTCCTTCCATAAACAACACTTTGTATTTTGAAATAAATGCGTCAAAGGCTTAGTAAAAGATTCGTACTACATGGTCTTAGGCGCACAGAAACGAACAAAAGTGACTCGTCAAGGAACCTAGGGAGATGTGCATCATGGGACGCGCATACCACACAACACCAAAACTGCTGAAATATAGTACGAACTGAAAGAGGATGGATTTCCCTGCCGGGATCCTTGTATTTACTAGGTTATATAAAACCAAAGAGATTACACAGAATCAGGGATCTCAACAGAATACAAATGAGATATTCACTAGATAATCTAAACAATACTAACAGAATATGTAGATATTTTATCACCCTCCCTCAGTTGAAGCGTCGGATTGCCGTACGGTTAAACTGGTACGAAATTCTTGGAACAAGGAGGTTGGGAGACCCTTGGTGAAGATATCAGCATATTGTAGAGATGAAGGAACATGAATAACTTTCACTTCGCCAATAGCAACCTTCTCACGAACAAAGTGTACGTCAAGCTCGATATGTTTCGTTCTTTGATGCTTTACGGGATTGGTAGCCAAGTATACTGAACTGATATTATCACAGTAAACAACTGAAGCTTTGGTGATGTTGTAATGAAGTTCCAGCAGTAGATTTCGCAACCAGCAAAGCTCAGCAACAGTGTTTGCAACTCCTTTGTACTCAGCTTCTGAACTCGACCTTGAGACGGTCGGTTGACGCTTAGCTGACCATGAGATCAGATTGTGTCCAAGAAAAACACAATAACCAGAAGTGGAACGACGCGTATCCGGACAGCCTGCCCAATCAGCATCTGAATACGCAGTGAGGCTGTCAATTGGTCCTTTAGTCAGATGAATGCCATGAGACAGAGTCCCCTTTATGTATCGAAGTATTCTCTTAAGTGCTTGTAAATGTGGCTGTCGAGGATTATGCATATACAAGCATATTTGATGCACAGCATAAGATATATCTGGTCTTGTAAAAGTCAAATACTGAAGTGCTCCAGCTAGGCTTCGATACATTGTCTGATCAGCAACAGGATCGCCTATATCTGCAGAAAGTTTGGATTTCAAATCAACAGGTGTAGCACAAGGTTTACAATCTGTCATTCCTGCTCGTTCGAGTATCTCCTGTGCATAAGATCCTTGACTTAAAAACATGCCTTTGTCGTTGTGATCTGCTTTAATACCGAGGAAATGGCTGATTTTGCCCATGTCAGTCATCGGAAATTCCGTTTTGAGTAATGCAGTAATGTGCTGCAGCAAGCTTGAAGAGGATGCAGTTAAGATGATATCGTCGACATAGAGCAAAAGGTAAGCCAATTCATTCCCTTTCCTGAAAACAAACAGAGAAACATCTGCCTTGCTTGTTGTAAAGCCAATTGTAGTGATAAACTTCGCAAATCTGGAGTTCCAAGCCCTGGGCGCTTGTTTCAAGCCATATATGGCTTTTCTCAGTTTGCAGACATGATTGGGATAGCTTGGATCTTTGAATCCTGGTGGTTGATGCATATACACCGTTTCTTCAAGATCTCCCTGCAAAAAAGCGTTTTTGACATCTAACTGATGAATCGGCCAGTCACAAGAAACTCCGATATTGAGGACTGTACGTATCGTCACAGGTTTAACGACAGGACTGAACGTTTCCGTGAAGTCAATACCAGCTTCTTGAGATTTTCCATTAGCTACCAACCTGGCTTTGTGTCTTGTTAGAGTCCTATTAGCATCATATTTATGTTTGAACAACCACATGGATTTAACAATATTGACATTTTTAGGCCTCGGAACAAGATCCCAAGTTCTAGTTTCAATCATAGCACCATGTTCATCGTTCATCGCTGGTGTCCAATTTGGATCAGAAAGAGCTTGAAGATGGCTTTTTGGAAGTGGAGATTTTGTTGAGGTGAGAAGAGAAAAGATCTTTTTGGGTTTTCGAATTCCAGATTTGGCACGAGTCGTCATTGTGTGACTAGTGGTTTCTGGAGCAGCTTGTTGTGGCGGAATATTCGAAACTGAGGGTAAATTATGAGGTAAAAGCGTTTGTGGTGTATGAACATGAAGTGGTGTTTGAAGAATTGTACGAAATTGAGGAGAAGGATCCGAATTTTCGAGAAAGTGATAAGCTTTATCTTGATTTTGAATTTTTTCAGATGCTGGGAATTTATCCTCATCGAAATGGACATGGCGAGATATGATGATCTTATTGTTTTTCAGATCAAGACATCTATAGCCACGATGTTGCAAGGGATAACCAAGAAACAAACACGGTGTTGATCTCGGAGACAGTTTGTGAAGATTAGAGTGATTCAAGTTGGGAAAGCATAGACAACCGAAGACTCTTAAATGATCATAGCTTGGATGTTGATTGTAAAGCATAGTGAAGGGGATTTGATTGTGAATGGCAGAGGAAGGAAGGATGTTCAAAAGGTGGACAGCGACATGGAGAGCTTCAACCCAATAACTCGGAGACAGTTGAGCTTGAAAAAGGAGAGCTCGTACCGTGTTATTGATTGTTCGTATCATCCTCTCAGACTTCCCATTTTGTTGAGAGGTGTGAGGGTAAGAGAATCGAACTTGAATTCCATTTGTATCGAAATACTCGTGGAATTCTTTGTTGTTGAATTCTCCACCATTGTCACACTGGAAAGATTGAATTTGAGTGCTGAATTGATTTTTGATGTAAGAAATGAAGTTTAAAATTTTTGAGAAAACCTCACTTTTACGTCTTAATGGATAAACCCAAAGAAATTGAGTATAATGATCAAGAAACATCACATAATATCGAATCCCACTGATGCTTGGAATTGGGGAGGACCAAACATCTGAATGAACAATTTGAAAGGGTTTATAAATTTCAGTTGTCGAAGGATGAAAATGAATTTTTATTTGCTTTCCCAACTGACAAGGTTCACAAGAGGAGGATAACTTGTCCTTATTACATTGAATTGAATTTGAAGAAAGAATTGAACGAAGAGCAGCATTATTTGTGTGGCCAAGCCTCTTGTGCCAAAGCGATGGAGTGGAGGCCAAAAGAGCTGTCGAAGGAGAGGATGAAATTTTTCTGAAAGAGGCTGGAAGAGAATAAAGATACCCGGAGCTTTCACATCGGAGCAGAGTGTGCTGAGTTTGAAGGTCCTTCACAGAAAAACCAAAGGGATCAAAATCAACACTACACCAATTGTCTGTTGTGAATTTACGAACAGAGATTAAGTTTTTCACAATTTGAGGAGCAACAAGGACATTGCGAAGAGACAAGGGACGAGAGTTGGTGTTTAGGGAAGAAGAACCAATAGAAGTGACGGGAATTTTTGAACCATTTCCAACGATGACCGAATGATTGATGTTATGAGTAAAATTAGAATCGAGAATACCTGTCGATGAAGAGAGATGAGCCGAAGCTCCAGAGTCCATGTACCAATCAGATGATCCTGGATCAGGGAGTGTTTCGCCACTGTAGATTTCACTGTAGTCTTTTATCGGCTGAGTTTGCATAATATGAGCTTGATCGGTTGAATGGGCTTGCGGTCGAAACGCGTATGATGCAGGTGGTCCACGGAATGAGTTCATTTGACTGTATGGATTCCAATTTGGATATTGATTGGGCCATGATGGGAATGGACCAGGCCATCCTTGTTGTGAGGCCCAATTTGGGTAATTTGGTCTGAACGAGTAATTGCTTCTTCCTCGTGACCGATTGTTTCTTCCCCTTCCTCTGTAGTTGTTGAATTTCTGTGTTTGCTGGGTTCGAATCGGTTGAGGGGTTTGGTCAATCCTTGCTGATTGATTGGAGACGATGAGTGCTGTTGAAGAGGAAGAATGATCTGTGTGTGTAGCCGAGTGTCTGCGTATCTTCTTAAGACGTGATTCTTCCATTTCCAGCATGTTTTTGGCGATATCAAAACTCGGGAATGGCTCCTTGTGTTTGATAACATTGATAATACTATCGAATTTTTCATTCAGACCGTTGAGGAGATACATCACAAGGGTTCTCTCATTGATAGGAGAATCGACATTGGTGAGGAGGTCGGAGAGAGATTTAAGTTTCTGTGAATACTCCTTAATCGTTTGATCTCCGATCTCTGAGTTGCGTAACTCATCGTCGAGTTGAATAGCACGGGCTTCTTTGTTATTGCGGAATTGGTTTTCGATACGGAGCCAAATATCTCTTGCGGTTCCACCAGGTTTGAATGAGGATCTGAACAGAGGTTGGGCAAGTGTTCCATAGATCCACAGTTTTACAAGCCCGTCACGTTTAACCCATGCCGTGTCGTTGTCATTTGCAGGGAGCAGAGTGCCGTCTAGATGTCCTAGGACATCAAAAGTTAGGCAATGGGTGAGGAGAAGCTCTCTCCATGCATCGTAGTTGTGGTCATCAAAATCGAGAGTGATTGGGATATGGGATTTGATGTTAGTGACCCCAAAAGCTCGTTCAAATGCTGGAGGTTGAGCAGCCATTGGAAGGGAACGAGAAAGAAGAAGAGAGAAAGGGTGGAGAGAAGAAGGAAATTAGAGAATAGGAGCGATAGTGCTCTGATACCATGAAAGAGGATGGATTTCCCTGCCGGGATCCTTGTATTTACTAGGTTATATAAAACCAAAGAGATTACACAGAATCAGGGATCTCAACAGAATACAAATGAGATATTCACTAGATAATCTAAACAATACTAACAGAATATGTAGATATTTTATCACGAACGATTCAGCATGGTATATAGTCGTTTGATGGCATGTCTTGGAGCAGAATAACATTCAAGTGCAGTGTACCAGACTCCAGCTTATAGGATTCAGTATCCGACCCGACATATAGAAATACGACCCGGTATACAATTCGGGCCAGGTAATCTCTATGAAGATTTATGCACTCCTCAGAGGTAACCTTTATCATAATTAGACACTACACAGTTAAGCACTATTGTCCTCTCAAAACAATGAACCTTAGCTGGAGTCTCCGGCAGTTTAAGGACGATCATCTTCCGGCCGGATTCACCTCAAATCTCTCATCTCCTCCAACTTCTTTCACCGAAAAACTCCACCTAAACACTGGATACTTTGCAGATACATCCCAAATTCGGACACAAAGTCACTTAACCCTTCTTTTTTGTTTGCCGACTCTTTCCAGACCCGACGCCAAAACTGTGGTTCTTCTTTCTCTCGTTTATTGATTTGAGCGGCGGAGAGTCATCGGAAAACACTCTCACATCGTATTTTTTGGGCTCTTAACGCGTTGTTTCTTATGTAGAAGAATTGTTTCCCACAATGACAAAAAAACCTCTGAAACATGTTTGTTTTTTCTTCTTTTAATTTTTGTTTTTACGTTTTTCCCCTTTTTTGAACGATTGTCTACGAAGATATAATCTTATTATGCCGGTTTTGAGTTTCGTTAAACTCTTGGGGTGTCTCCAATAAGATATTTTTATAAATTTTTCAATATTATATATGGTAATGAATGATATGAAAATTAATTTTCTGTTTTTTCACTGTTTTTGTCATTACTATTCATGAAAATAAAGTCTAAAATGCCCCTGCAATATCAATTCATATATAAAAACTAAAAACGTAGATTAAGTAGAGCTTGGATCCCACTACAAATTATGTGTGTTAGAGTTGACGAAAGAGAAATCCAATTTTTGGATATGTAGTTCACATTTTTTTTTGTTCTTCATTACTTTCATTTGTTGGGACCTCTTATCGTTATTTGAAAAAAAACTAAAGATAAATGTGAAAGAAATAAAAAACTTTAGATGGGTAAATTTAGATGGATCACTTTAGATGAAGATAAGTTACCTTACATTATCACATCTAATTTATCGGGTAATATAGTTATCAGAAATTTATAATTAATATATTTATTTGTCATTGTATACGTTTAACATGTAATTACATGGGATCAATGTTTAGGGTTAAGAGGATTTAGAATTTAGAGTTTAGAGTTTAGGGTTTAGGATTTAAGATCTAGAGTTTAGGTTTAGGATTTACGGTTTAGGGTTTATTTTCATCTTTAGTGTGTAGGGTTTACGCTTTCTCTCTCGTAAAATTGTACTCAAATATAGATGTAATACACATATATACATCTATGTTCTCAGGTAATATAGTTTTGGAAATAATATTATTGGTTAACATAATGTTAGCATACTAATTAGTTATTGGGTTTAGGGTTTCCTGTTTAGGTTTAACAGTTTAGGGTGTTAACATCTAATTGAGTTATCGAGTAATTTTTAATCGGTTTTATAATACTAGCAGATGAAGGTCGCTATATGATAAGCTCAAATATAATACCCTAAAAGTACTAAGATGTAGTTGCAGTATATTTAGGGGTCGAACCACAAAGATGATATATCATGGTTTTTACCCCGTTTAAGCCATGATATAAGTCCGTTTTATAGAGTCTTTATACTATTTTGTAGTGTTTTAGAGTCTTTTACAGGTTTTAGCACGTTTGGGGCATAATTGTATATATTGGAGCTTTCTGGAGCATTTTGGAGCAAAGCCGAAGTTCGTGTAGCTGAGTACCCGATTTGAAGCCTCATTGTCGATCGATACTGACTAGTATCGGTCGATACTCACTGCAGCAAGACACAAGTCGCGACTTTAGAAGAGTTGAAGAATTGCAAAATTGCCCAGAATACTTTATTATTTACAAGAAGGCCCAGAACGTGTTTAGTTGTATTTATTTAGGTTTTACAGCCACTTTGGTGGCACGCTTTCATTACGCTTGATTTTACTTTGGTTTTTGGAGAGACAACTCTGAACTCCTGTTTCTTATTGATTTCTTTGATGATCTATTCAATCATGTTGTTTTCATTCTCCATGTCTGAGTAGATCCACTTTAGGTTTAGAGTTCTCATAAGGGTTTTCTCTGAATGCTAGGTTGATTAGTTGATTAGGATTCACCATCTGAATTAGTTCTTCACCATAGGTTGTTCTCAAAGCTAATTCTAGGTTGACGAATCTGAAACTTAGATCTTAGGATAATTGATTAGGTACGAGAGTGCGATTAATTACCTGATAGAACTTAGGGTGAGCAAAATAACTATTCGCAAAAAGATTTGGTTTAGTTGTTTTGTGAACAAATCAAACTTGAACTAAAAGCTGGTTTAGACTTTAGGATTCGCAAAGAGATTTGAAATTCTAGGATTTAGACTTATATAGTTTTCGCAACGAGAGTTGGTTAGCTATACTTTAGTGATTTGAGTTCAAGAACAGCGCTAAATCTGAATCCTGACTAGTTAGTTTATCTGCATTCATTGATTTCCTGAGAAATACCCTGAACCTATTTTTCTCCCAATCGAATTATAACTTGTTTAATTTACGTATTGCTTTCAATTACATCTTTTGGTTTAGCTTAATTCGAATCTATTTAATCTATTTTGTGATATCCTAAGTTCTTGTGTTCGACCCCTACATATACTACAACAACTGCTTTAGTACTTATAGGGTATTAATTTGAGCATATCAAATTTGGCGCCGTTGCCGGGGACTCAATTTCGCCATTAGATTTTAGCTAAGAATTTCGTCTAAATCGTTGAGTATCGATCGACACCCTAGTGGTATCGGTCGATACCCGTCGTGAATTTTGGTTACTTACGTTCTTGACTTTGTGTTTCAGGTGCATGCATCTTCGTGAAACCAGAAGGAACAAGAACACTCCGCTAGTTGACCTGTCAAACGAGCAGATAGCACAGTTGGAATGCACTAGCAGGAAAGAAAAGAAGCCAGCAGAGATGAACAATAAAATGATTTTTATTCAGGATGCTGCTGGTGCTTACAGGGACCGAGAGGGTCAATTGTGTAATGAGAAAGGGCAACGACTTAATGAAGCTGGAAACATAATTGTCCCTGCAGCTGTTGTGAATGTTGGGAATGGTGTGGTTAATCGTGGTAGAATAATTGGTGAGTACAACAGGCCTGATCAGTTCTATACCAATCGATAAGCGATTCGCCCTCCACCATTTCAGAGGAATGACTTTGAACTGAAGCCTTCATACTACACTCTTGTGGGGCAGCACCTTTTTCATGGTCTTTCTCATGAACACCCTATGGATCACATTGAGAGGTTTGAGGATTTGGTTACAAGCATCAAGTGCCATGGAGTATCCTATGATTACCTTTTCTGTAAGCTCTTCCCATACTCTCTTGGTGGAGATGCGACTTACTGGCTGAAGCAGTTACCACCTGGATCACTAACTACTTGGGAAGAGACTAAGACTGCTTTCCTGAACAACTTCTACGATGATGCGAGATCCGAGGAGCTCAGGAACAAGATCTCTCAGTTTTCTCAAGGACCGACAGAGGCACTTAAGGCTTCTTGGGTGCGATTCAAATCTTATCGGAGGGATTGTCCACATCACGGATTCACTCAGGTTCGGTTGCTGGGAATCTTCTTCGGAGGGATTGATTGGAGGTATCAGATGGCTCTGGATGCTGAGAGCAATGGAAATTTCTACACGAGGTATCCTGACGATGCATATGTGCTCATTGAGAATTTGGCATCTAGCAATAGCGCCAAGAGTGCTGATCTCAAGCGGAAAAGGCTGCACGGAGGTGTTGATGGATCACAGATTGCTAAAATGCATGCGAAGCTGGATTCGGTGCATAATTTGTTGATGAGCAAGCAGCATAAGGCTATTCATCTTACTGAAGAGGATGAAGTGGAATATGTTAACTACATTGATGGAGTTGGATTTCAAGATAAAATGTATCAATGCCCACCCACACCACCTAAAACTCCAGAGAGCAAGATTGAGTCTATGTTTGAACAGCTGGTTCAAGGACAGCACCAGATGACAGTGAATTTCAACGGGAGGTTGGATGCCTTGTACAATGATCTGAATGGCAAAATCGAGGCCCTCAGTACTCATTAGAAGATGCTGGAAACACAAGTAGCTCAGACTGCAGCAACTGTCAAGGGACTGATGGTTCATTCACATAACGAATACGTCACTGCTATCCCTTCGAGGAGTGGAAATGAGGTACACCCAGGAGTGCAGAAGAGCTCATTTGCAGAGATTTTCGTCCATCATGCCGAGGATGACGATGAGATTTTGAACACCACCCATGTGTCGACCGATGCTCCCTTGTATCGATCGACACACGTCCAAAGTTCTGCCAGAGACGATTCCAGAGCGAAAGCATCGATCGACACCACCCCTATGTCGGTCGATACAAGTTCAATTGCTGCAACGAAACCCGCGTTGAGTGCAGAAAAGGTTTACAAACATAAGGCGCCACACCCAATGCCACCCAAACACCCCATGCCACCTAGACACCTCAGCGACCCCATTTCTCCAAAGCAGCTGCTTGGCTTTGAGAAGATGGTACGAAGGATTCCCCACACACTGACTTTTGAAGAAGCTCTAGAGTATCGCCCTCTGCTGAGTCACTTCCGAGATTGCAGAGAAACTCTAGAAGAGGTCGAAGTACTCTTTATCAAGGCAAGAAACAAGTCACTACCGCTGAGGCAGTTGACCAAGAGGGAAGACCCAGGAATATTCTCAGTTCCATGCTCTATCACTAGAGTTGAATTCAAAGAGTCCCTTGTTGACTCGGGGGCTAGCGTCAATGTCATGTCTAGGGCAATTGCAGAGAGATTGGGAGCTGATATTCGATCTCCCTAGACATCTATCACATTTGTGAACTCTTCCACCTGACTTCCATATGGTACAATCCCTGATTTGCTGGTTAACGTAGGAGATTGCCTGGTTCCTACTGATTTTCAGGTTGTGGAGATGAGTGCAAAATCTAGTACGCAATTGATTCTTGGAAGACCGTTTATGGCTACGGTTGGTGCCATTATGGACACATCCAGCAAGAGAATCTCGTTCTCGTACATTGACAAGGTGGTGTACTACAAAGCCATCCCTACTAGAGGAACTCCCACACATATCTCTTACATCACCATTGTAACAGGAGAGACGTTGGTAGTTGATCTTTTGGAAGAGCCTCCTGACGGGCCAACTGTGATAAACCTTCTAGATAGTCTTTCTGTCATCACCAAGAAAGAAATCAAAACATCTAAGGCAAAGAAGAAGGTTAAGAGCAAAGGAGTGAAGGGTGCTGCTTCTATGACTTTAATCCCTTAGAAGTGTGATGGGGATTCGATTGAATACAAGGTGAAGTGCAAAGGAACCTCAAAACCATTCTCTAAGGCTAGAGTCATTCTTACTTCGGAGCTGAAAGAGAAAGGAAAGGAAGTTGTGGAGAGCATGTTGAGTAGAATTCTGAAGCTGGAGATGTCAAGTTGTGGAGCTTGTTTTGGAGCAAGTTCTCATTCTTATCCTGACTGATCATCCGTAAAGTCAAGCTTGTGACGTAAAACAAGCGCTTGGTGGGAGGCAACTCACTGGTGAGTCTGTACATACGTCTTTATTTTCGTTTTTATTTTGTGTCTTGTGTCTTAACGTGAAGCAGATTAAAAGGAGTAGTATCGATCGACACCAGTCCGTGTCGATCGATACCACGGTCACGAAGAAAGAGCAGGAATTGGTCAACAAGTGTCGACCGATACTATGCGGTGTCGATCGACACCGTGCGGGCAGGTAACTTTCCTTTTAAAACCCTCGAGTTTTTCTCTCTCTTCTTTCTTCTCAATCAATCGATACCGCTTCCTTCTTCATCTCAAATCTCATCTCTCTCGTTTCTTCACCGATTTTGGTGATTCAAGTGCCTAATTTTATTAGATTTTCATCCTCTATCTCCTTCTAGCATTTGTTTCTTCAATAAGCAAATGTATGTATTCGAAATTCCACCTTTTCAGTCCGATTTTTAGGGTTGAGGTTTGTGAGATTTTACTCCTTAGCACTTGTTTTTCTTGACAATGGTCATTTGTTGAGATGCTCTAGAGTAGTTTCACACCTTGCCTTACATTAAATTGCCTTTAGTTTTGACTCTTGGATAATTTGGATTGTGGAAATTCGATGAACTGGAAATGGCTAGGGTATCGATCGACACCATTCCTGTCTGATGATAAGAATTTGCTGTGATTGCTGAGAGGTGTTGGATTTATGCTGTGTCTTTCTGTCTTTGTTTGGAGATGGCATCTAGGCCAAAGAGAGCAAGAGCTACAGACGCATCGAGCTCTGATCCATCTGCTCCTGATTTTCCTGTAGCCCCACGCAGAGGTCCTTGGCCTAAGCTGAGCGAGAAGGCCATGATCCCTTGTCATCGAGATTGGAATAGGACAGAGAAGGAGGTTGTGCAGGGTGATGACTGCACCTACATACCCATCTTTGAGGAATGGGATGATTATGACACACT
Organism: Eutrema japonicum; assembly: GCA_030161315.1. Classification (NCBI taxonomy): domain Eukaryota; kingdom Viridiplantae; phylum Streptophyta; class Magnoliopsida; order Brassicales; family Brassicaceae; genus Eutrema; species Eutrema japonicum. The sequence goes on from BSQW01000008.1 coordinate 21,780,424, forward strand.
GCACTATAACGCGTGGTTGAGAGTTGTTATAGAACCTACTCGGTTTGTTGACGGGGTCTCCATGCATCGCTTGGGCCTTGACACAGAGCTGGCCCGTTTGCTTGAGAAGATTGGTCATGGCCAGATGGCCACTCAGCAGTATGATCTTTACCCGGACTTGGTTCGTCAGTTCATGGCGACAGTTAGCGTTTACTACCAGGACGAGGTTCTCTGGGATGCACAGGAGGGTACTTTGACTTTCATGGCTTGTGGAGTGAGGTACATGTTACCACTCCCTGATCTCTGTGACATCTACGGTTTTATGTGGGATTGCAGGAGGGTTACTCTTCCCGCGCAGTATCCTGACATGCAGACATTTTGGGAGCATTTCGGGAATGGTGCTTATTACTCTAAGGAGTCCACTCAGATGGATATACGACACCCGATCATGCGCTGTTTGGTTAGGATCCTGAGCACCATTCTCTTGTGCAAGATGGAACCAAACAAGATGAGGGTGTTCGAGCTTCTACTTCTGTGTCTGGCTATCAGAGACATTATTCCAGAGGAGGATTTCGCATGGCCTGAACTTACAGAGGTCAACCTTGGCGCTGTATTTGCGCATCATTTGGTCTCTTTGAAGACCAAACCATTCACAGGCACGAGCACGAAGACAGAGACAGTTGGTAGTCTCCTCACTCATATCTTCCAGCACCTCGGGATCAGTACTACGAGCTGCAAGATAGTCACTACGCGTCAATTTATGGATGAGAGCCATCTGAAGAACCTTAAGTGGTTGAAGCCTGAGAGGAGTTGGTTCTTCACTACATCTTCTGGAGATTTTCTGGTGCAGCTCCCTAACGACGCGCTGACAGACATTCTCGAGGATCCTTCTCAGCTTCGTTTTGAGCCTCCTCCGCACCTGTTGATTCGAGCAACTGCGACTAGATGACGAGTTCATGCGCTTGCACCTGCTGCTGCTGACATTCCATCTACTTCACGTCAGGGAGGAAGAGCCCAATGATCGCGAGCAGCGACTTCTTCTATCCCTTCACCGTCATTTCCTTCTGATTTGGAACTTCCGATGGAGCCAGCCGCCTTTCAGAAGGTGATGATCGAGAGTATGAGAAGCATCTGGACTGCTATTTCTCGCTGTCGCTGCATGACTGACACGGACGCTGCTCCTTCGTCTCAGCCGGGAACCTCACAAACTCCGGTTGATCCTTCTCATGTTGGTGATCCTGATGCTGATGGTGATTCCGAGGCGACAGAGGATTAGTCTTCTTCTGTTTTCACGTTTGTTTTTCTTTTTTTCTTTTTCTTTTCTTCTTTTTATTTTTCGTTTGTGTTAAACTTATGTCAGCTTTATTTTTTGCATTTGAACTCATGGATTTATGCTTGATTATCTTGTTGATATTAACTTGTTTTTGAGTGTTCCTAACAGTGCTAACTTCTAACCCTTTGGATCACTTTACCTGGGTTAAGCAACTCGATGCCACTGATTTGAAATCAGTTTGTCGACATACAGCTGGTATCGATCGATACAAGTCTGTATCGATCGACACTCATCACCTTCACATGTACGATTTCCGATATTTACAATCCATTTGTTTATTTTGTTTTCTTTTACCGACTCTAGGCTAGATAACACTGGGGACAGTGTTGTTCAAGTCTGGGAGAGGTAGTCGCTGACATTGTTTTTTGTTTTTCTTAGAGTCAGTCGTTTTTGAGTCATTCGTTGTTTTATTGAGTCAAAAATCTGTTGGAGACTATGATTTTTTTCTTGACTCTATTGTTCTAACTTTGCTTCTAAGTGACAATTTTTACAGAATCAGTTACAGATCGACCAATAAAAAATCCAAAGGCTGACCAGTTAACTAGAAGACACTCATGTTTCCAGCAAAGTTCTTTAAAGCCTGAGCCAAAATTTTGCACTTCATTGATGTGATTGATGTCCATAGAGCTTGATTCTTCATTCGTATCTGACAAAGGAACCCACGTGTTTAAAGTAATGGTATTTATCTCCCTGTTACAAGTTAATAAATAAAGATGCATTAAAAGATGAAATGATTTTCTTCTTAGTAAAGGGTTAGGAAAATTTCCAGCGACCCCATTATTCTACTTTTTAAGGGAATGATCACACAAAGGTAGAAGCGAGGTTAGGAAAATTTCTTGTGATACCATAATTCGTCCACACCTTTGATTACTTTTTGAGGGAAGAACCGGGGATTCGGTGGCAAACACCATCAATACTCGCGTCTCGAACCTTAGTAAGCATATGCGAGAGTATAATAAGAAATAAGTCTGGGGGATAGAAAACAATACCAGAAAGTGTGAAATTGGATGGTTCCTTGTCATGATATTGTATGGGAAAGAATCTAGAAGGTTCTTGGTATTAATCACATCAATGAAACTAGAGATGAGGGCTTTATTGAGTAATGCTGTGAGATAATGTGTGAAGTCTGCAATTGGTATCGATCGATACTAGTGGTATCGGTCGATACTCGGGCATCAAATCGGCTGTTTCAGCTACACGATCTTTGCTTTGCTCCAAAAAGCTCCAGAATGCTCCAATATCTCCAATTGTGCTCCAAACGTGCTAAAACCTGAAAAAAACTCTAAAAGACTACGAAAACTCTAGAAAGACTCTATGAAAAGGACTTATATCATGGCTAAAAAGGGGTAAAAACCATGATATATCAACGCCTCCAGACTTAGCCTTTGCTTGCCCTCAAGCAAAACAGAAAACTAAATCAGAGATAGAGGTTTGAAAGCACGGAGGCTCACCTATTCCTGAACCATCACAATGACCCTTTTCCTAAGCTTTCCAGATATCACCTAACCAGCTCCAGATCTAACCACCATGTACTTCTCCGTAGACATTCCCAGCATTCTAGACTCCACACATAATTTCGCAGCATTGTCCAATAAAGCCATCATCGCTAGTTTCGTCGCTGTAATCAATGCCAAGAACCTTCTAGACTCTTTCCCATACAATATCATGACAAAAGAACCACCTAATTTTCACAATTTTTGGTATTGCTTCCTCTCCCCAAGACTTCTCATTGTGTTTTCTTGCATTATACATATTAAGGTTTGAGACGCGAGTATTGATGGTGTTTTCCACCAAATCTCAGGTTCTTCCCTCTCTACGTATCAAAGGTGTAGGCGAATAATGGTATCACATGAAATTTTTCTAACCTCGCTTCCAACCTTTGTGTGATCATTGGAAATTTTCCTAACCCTCTACTGAAAAGAAAATCATTTCATCTTTTCATGCTCTTATTTATTAACTTATGACAGGGGAGAGGGATACCATTACTTTATACACAAGGGTTCCTTTGTCAGATATGAATGAGGAATCAAGCTCAGTGAACATTGATAAGTGTGCTAAAGTGCAAAGAATTAGCTCGGAATTTAAAGGATTCTGCTGGAAACATGGTTGTCTTCTAGTTAACTGGTTAGTCCTTGGATTTTTCATTAGTCGATCTAGAACTGGTCATGTAACACTGGTCACTCAAAAGCAAAATCAGAACAATAGATTCAAGCACATGATCATAACCTCCAACAGGTTTTGACTCAATAAAACGATTTTTGACTCAAAAACGACTGACTCTAAGAAAAACAAACACGCAGTCAACAACTACCTTCCCCAGACTTAAACAACAATGTCCCCAGTGTTATCTAGTCTAGAGTCGGTAAAAGAAACCAAAACAGCTAAGTGGAGACGTGAAAATCAGAGTAGTTATCTGCGCGTTGGGTATCGACCGATACCATTACTGGTATCGATCGATACAAGGACCATTGGTCGATGCAACATTTGTTTATCTTGGTGTCGATCGATACCAGTGATTGTATCGGTCGACACATGCCTTTTTCATCTGATTCACACGAAAACACAAGACACAAAACTAAAAACAAAAGAAATAAAAGAAATATGTACAGACTCACCAGTGGGTTGCCTCCCACCAAGCGCTTGTTTTACGTCATTAGCTTGACTTTACGAACGATCAGGCGGTGGGTGCATAATCCAGAGGTACCATGTGTCGTCTTGAAATTTTGGCTTTCTCCCAATAGTGATTCACCCTCTGTCCATTGACAGTGAACTCTTCGCCTGATGTACTTAGCAGAACAACTGCACCGTGTGGTCTGACTTCCTTGATCGTGAAAGGACTTGACCATCGAGAACACAATTTTCCTGGAAACAATTGTAAACGATAGTTATACAAAAATACCTGGTCATTGGGTTCGAAGTGTCTAGAGAGGATCTTTTTATCGTGATATGCCTTAGTCCTCTCCTTGTACAGCTTCGAGTTCTCATAGGCGTGATGCCTAATCTCATCCAGCTCATTCAGTTGGATTAATCGCCTCTCAGCAGCAGGTTTGATGTCGAAATTCATCATCTTTGTAGCCCAAGCTGCCTTATGCTCGATTTCCACTGGAAGGTGACATGCTTTCATATAAAGCAAATGAAATGGTGTAGTGCCCAACGGCATCTTGAAAGCAGTCATGTAGGCCCATAGCGTGTCATCCAGCTTCGTACACCAATCCTTCTTAGAAGTACCCACTGTCTTCTCCAAAATCTCCTTGATTTGCCTGTTGGAGACCTCGACTTCCCCTTTGGTCTGAGGGTGATATGGAGTAGCCACACGATGATTCACACCCTGCTTCTTCAGCAACTTCCCAAAAACTTTGTTAATAAAGTGGCTGCCACCATCACTTATAACAATACGCGGCACTCCAAATCGTGGGAAAATAATGGTCTTAAACAGCTTAAGAACCACCGAAGAGTCGTTGGTTGGACTAGCAATCGCTTCCACCCATTTGGACACATAGTCCACAGCAACCAGGATGTATATGTTCTTGTGTGACGAGGGAAAAGGACCCATAAAATCGATGCCTCAGCAATCGAAAACTTCAACCTCAAAGATGAAATTTTGTGGCATTTCATGTCTCTTACTGATCTTCCCTCTCCTCTGACAGACATCACACTGTGAAATAAATGCGTGAGCATTCCTGAACATGGTAGGCCACCAGAAGCCTGCTTGAAGAACCTTTGACACAGTCTTGAAAGTAACGAAGTGTCCAGCATACTCAGACCCATGACAATGAAAAAGGATCTCAGGCACCTCAGACTCAGCAACACATCTTCTGTAGATACCATCTGAGCAGTGCTTGTATAGGTAAGGCTCATCCCAGAAGAATCGCCTCATCTCGCGCATAAACTTCTTCTTCTCATACTTCTTGAGATGCTTCGGCTCATTATCTGCAGAAATGTAATTAGCTATATCAGCATACCATGGTTGATCGGGGTCAGAGACAACAGCTAGATACATCTCAGATAAATCGATAAAGTCCATAGGCAAAACAGGTCTGAATGGTGACGGGCATTGATCGATACTGGGTGAGTATCGGTCGATACGAAAGGTATGTACGCGCAAGAATTTCAGATTTTCAGTACATCAATGAAGTAGATACGCTCCTCTGGCAAAAAATCATCAATGGGTACGTCTTCATCGATCTTTATTCGCGATAGGTGGTCAGCAACTCCATTCTCAACTACCTTCTTGTCTTTGATCTTGATATCGAACCCTTGGGGCAAAAGTATCCATCGGCAAAGACGAGGCTTGAGGTCCTTGTTCTACAGCAAGTATTTGAGAGCAACATGGTCGGTGTGAATAATAACCTTGCTTCCATTCAAGTAGGATCGAAATTTCTCAAAAGAGAAGACAACTGCCAGTAACTCCTTCTAAGTGGTGATGTAGTTTCGCTGAGCATCATCCAACGTCATGCTGGCATAATAAATAGCATGAAGCTTCTTATCTTTCCTCTGACCCAACACAGCTCCAACATCAAAGTCACTCGCATCACACATAACCTCAAAAGGTAAACTCCAATCAGGTTGTTGATGAACCGCCTGTAAAACCCAGCATGACCAAGGAAGCTTCGAATCTCAGAGACAGATCGCGGCGGCTGAAGGCTTGTCATGACCTGAATCTTTTCTTTGTCAACTTCGATCCCTGCCTTAGAAACATTGTGCCCAAGAACAATGCCATCCTGAACCATAAAGTGGCACTTCTCCTGATGAGGACATAGACCCTAGCACCAAGCCGAGCCAAATGCCAACGGTCCAAAAAGGTGCCATGACTCGTTCGAAGGCCAAACAACTTAGGAAGAGGTTTGGAATTGCCATGCAGGCGTTCATTAACTCCCTAGGAGCTGAAGACCCCTTCCAAATGACAATCGTAGAAGAAATCGGACCAAAACCGATCGTAGCCGAGATCCTGTTTTAGCCGAGGAAAATGCTGAGGAAAAATCAGTTTTAGACGAAGCAGTTTTAGCCGAGAGAAGAGGGCTTGTTCCAAATACCAATCCAAACGATCTGATCATCACTGAGGGAGGTAAGTTCTCTCGTCCAAGTGTTCATTTTAAGACTAACAGGTCAGGTAATTTTCTTCCTAAAGATGCAGAACTCAAGAAGCTCCCTAACCAACTACCCGGAGACCCCCTCAACGCAAAAGAAGGGCTTGCCGATGAATTCAGCCGATTAAGCTTAAGCAGGATATCTCCGGATGATCCCAAAGGTATGCATAACTTCTTGGCAGGGATCGGAGCTCAAGAAGCCAAAGAGAAAGCAAAGGAACAATAAGTTGCTTCAGCCACAAGTCACTTAGCCGAGGAGAACCAAAAGAGGCATGAAGAAGAGATCGAAGCTGAGGGATCGCCAGGACTTGAAGATAAGGGATTCTCTGATCAAGAAGACTCTCTAGAAGACTTCCCCAAGCAGCTGCAGACGCGGAACACACCAGAGCCAAAGTCGTCTTCAAGAGCCCCTCAAACCCCACCTTGGACACACTCACATCAATGTAAGCTGTTTACATTATATACTGTTCTTACTGGTGTTTCAAGCACCAACAACGACTAAGAGCATCATCAAAAACGGCCTCAAGTCTTTAGTTTAAGTCACGCGGCCAAACTTTCCTTTTCTTGCTTTAATGAAACGATGAGTATTTGTTTTAGAGTAGTTTTTGCTTCGTGTTGTTTTGCTCCAAACGTCCTGTTGTTTTTGAGTCTTCCTTGTAGTTTTTAGTCGAACCCTAGAAGGTTCAAGCTGACGGACTATTAATAAAGTCCCACACGCAGCTTTGTAGTCACAACTTTTACCCTAGATCAATAAAGAGCCGAACTTTCTTCTAAGTGTTCTTGAGAAGCGAATTCTCAAACTGTGCTTGTTCTTGTTCGGGTGATTCGATCAAGACCGAGTTCTTGCACTGTATCAGAGATCTCATCATCCTCTCTGTGTCGTGTATTCACTCCACTAACACTCCCTTCACAAGACTCCACACGAGAGAAGCGACCGCAATCGTGTGAAGTCATCTTCATCTTCGATCATCTTTTTGCTAAAGGAGAGGGCGAGCGCCTGTCTTTAGCTCCACCTCTATCCCGGTTAAGCTCTCAACACCGAGGCTTATACCATCTGGTATCAGATCCAAAGGTTCCACCTTTGGTTTCTTTATCCCTTGCTATCTCTCGTTTTTCTTAGTTCTTATCGCTAGGTTGTTAGAGTCGAATAGTTTCAGTAAAGAAAATACAAAAAGTGTTAGTTAGGGTTTGTTAGCCGTATTCTTGTTCTCTATTAGATCAAAGAAAAGCAAAAAAAAAGAAGAAGGGAGTTTAGTTCATTCGTTGTTTAGCTATTTGTTTACGCAATGTCAAAAAAAAGAAGGAAATTTGTCTTATCGCTTGTTAGAGGCTCGGAAAAATACCAAAAGAAATTTTAGAATTTTTGTTGAAGTGTTTTGTGATTGCTAGTTGTCTCATAGACCACCTAGTAATTTTATTTGAGTCGTAGAAATTCTTATGAATCACTGTTGCAGTTTTTCTTTGATCCCATTCGGTATTTGACGTATTGTTGTCTTTGAGTAAGTTTCTAAGGCGACAGGTTATCACCCATGGGAGAAGAAGCCCACAACGCTCCCCAAGATGCTATCATGCAAATGCTTTCTGCCATGAGGGAGAAGCTGAGAGGATTTGGCTAGAGACTAGGCCAACTTGAGCAGCCTCAGCCAAGGGCAGCCGAAGGAGCTCATCCTCAAGGTAGGAGGAATGCACCGGTCAATGACTAACAAGATGCAATGGATGACGATGATGATAACATGCCTGAGATGGAGGACGATCTTCCCCCTGACCCCCACGTCATCAGAACCAAAGGAGACGTGATCCCATTAGAGGGCATCGCCCAAGGGAGCGTGAAACCAATCATGACATGAAACTGACTCCACCTACGTTTGCTGGAAAATCAAATCCAGAAGTGTACTTGGATTGGGAACGGCATATGAAATACATCTATGAGTGCTATGGTTATGGAGAAAGCAAGAAGATAGCCCTAGCCGCAGCACAACTCCCCCAGACTTAGCATTTGCTTGTCCTCAAGCAAATAGAAAACTAAACCAGAGAAAGAGGTTTGAAAACATAGAGACTCACCTGTTCTTGAAACATTGCAATGACCATTTTCCTTAGTGCTCCACATATCACATAACCAGTTTCAAATCCAACCACCATGTACTTCTCCGTAAACATTCGCAGTTTCCCAGACTATACACATTACTTCACAACATTACTCAATAAAGCCCTCATCGCCAGTTTCAATGATGTGATTAATACCAAGAACCATATAGATTCTTTCCCATACAATGTCATGACAAGGAACCATCCAATTTCACACTTTCTTGTATTATTTTCTCTCCCCTAGACTTATTTCTTATTATATTCTCGCATATGCTTATTAAGGTTCGAGACGCGAGTATTGATGGTGTTTGCCACCGAATCCTCGGTTCTTCCCTTAAAAAGTAATTAAAGGTGTAGGAGAATAATGGTATCACGGGAAATTTTCCTAACCTCGCTTCCACCTTTGTGTGATCATTCCCTCTGAAATAGAATAATGGGATCGCTGGAAATTTTCCTAACCCTCTACTCAGAAGAAAATCATTTCATCTTTTAATGCATCTTATTTATTAACTTGTAACATGGAGAGTAATACCATCACTTTAAACACGTGGGTTCCTTTGTCAGATACGAATGAGGAATAAAGCTCTATGGACATCAATCACATCAATGAAGTGCAAAAATTTGGCTCAGGCTTTAGAACATTTTGCTGGAAACATGAGGGTCTTCTAGTTAACTGGTCAGCCTTTGGATTTTTTATTAGTCCGATCTAATACTGATTCTGTAACAATGGTCACTTAAAATCAAAGTCAGATCAATAGAGTCAAGAAAAAGATCACAGTCTCCAGTCAATTTTTTTTTTTTTTGTCGACAGCCCAAAACCCTATACCGATTCAGTGAACCAAATCGGGGGTATTGAGTTTACATAAATAAAATCTGATGGGTAGACTCGAGCACCTCGTTCTAGCTTGTCTGCCACTATGTTGTTTGTGCGTGGTATATGTGTGATAGAGAAGAAAGTGAATTCCTCCTTACTCCTCTCGAACTCCTCCAAATGAATTGTAAAAGCCGGCCACTCCTTGGGTGTAGACACCAACTTCACCAACTCTGAGTAGTCTATTGCAAAAGCTATCGCCATCTTCTGATTTGCAATCATACAATGCATCGCCCATATGGGCGCTTCCAGTTCTACGTGTAGCGGGGAAATACCTCTTCTCAGGTTTCGTGAGCCCATGATGGCTCCTTCGACTCCCTCCTGAAAACAGTGCCAACCTAGGCCAGAGAAATAATATGTTTCCTTCCATGAGCCATCAACATAGCATTTCAGTCCGTCGTATTCCTCGTATTGAGCCTTCCCCGTGTTAGAACCAATATGTTGGGGAAATCCTTCTGGTTCACTAAGATGCGCCGTTTCCCAAGTTATTGCCTCTGTTTCCGCAATCCTTAGTATCTCTTGTGTGTTTCTATCCACATTTGAGAACACCTTATCGTTCCTTGCTTTCCAAATATTCCACACAATCCAAGGGAAAGTTGCGGCCTTGTCCTCTTTTGGTAGTCTCCAAAAAGATAATCAAAATTTGAAAAAACTGATGCCATCGGGAAAACTCCCGGGGCCGATGGAATATGGTAGAGTGCCCATGCTTGTACCGCCGGTGGGCATTCAAAAAGAGCATGATTAATTGTTTCCCCTTCCGCTCCACACCGTTCACATTGTGTGTCACAACTTATTCCTCTAGAGCGTAAATTCGCTGAAACCGAGAGGCATCCCGAAATGGCCTCCCAAATTAAATGTCGCAGCTTCGGTGGACAGACTAGTTTCCATACATGTGCCTGTAGATTCTTCACATCCGGACCATAAGGGTGATTCCCACCATTGTCTGGGTTTTGTTGCGCTATCTGGTATCCCGATCTAACCGTATATTTTCCTGTTTTTGTAAAATGCCATCCGAGGAGATCTGGTCGAAAAGTGTTGCTGATAGGTATACCGTGAATTATTTTGACGTCGACCGGGTCGATAATTGCATTTATCAACTCCATATTCCACGATTGTGTCGCTGGGTCAACCAAATGATTGACCCTGAGATTTGGGTAATAATTGTACCCTTTGCATGTTGCTGACCTTGGGAAAGAAGATGGTATCCATGGGTCGTTCCATACTGAGATAGAACCACCCGAACCAACTCTTTTAATGAGCCCTTTTGCAACCAGAGGTCTAGCCGAGATAATACTCCTCCATCCAAAAGATTTTATAGGATCTAATGGGTTTGTATTCCGAAAGTAACGACCTTTAAACACCCGAGCAAATAACGAATCCGGTTTTTCCATTAGCCGCCATAGTTGTTTTGCCAGCAGTGCTGTGTTAAAATCCTTTATTGCTCGAAACCCCATTATGCCGTCTGATTTACTCCGACACATCTTCCTCCATGCTATCCAATGCATTCCTTTCTGTTATCCGTCGGAGCTCCACCAGAACCTTGCTGCCGCACTGGTTAATTTTGCGGTAATGGACTTAGGTAACCGAAAGCATGACATCACGAAAGTGGGCATAGCTGATGCTACCGATTTAATTAGAACCTCTTTGCCCCCTTTAGTTAGCAATCTTGATGTCCATCCATTGATTCTACCATTGTGTCTATCGACGACAAAGTTAAAAATCTTACTCTTAGCTCCTCCTAGACTTTCCAGGAGACCCAGGTAAGAGCCCATCCCTCCCATATTTGGGATTCCTAACAATTGTTTAATCTCGTCCTGTAAAACGATGAACTGACTCAAAAACAATTGACTCTAAGAAAAACAAAAACAATGTCAGCGACTACCTCCCCCAGACTTGAACAACACTGACCCCAGTGTTATCTAGCCTAAGGTTGGTGAAAGAAACAAAAGAACAGAGTAGGATTGTGAGGGAAAAGAAGGAGTTACCGATCTGGAACAGGTGTATCGACCGACACACGGCTTGGTATCGATCGATACCAGGCTTAAGTCGACACGTTCAATTGGCGTATGAGGTATCGATAGATACACGGGGAGTATCGATCGATACCAGGGCGATTTGGTCGATGGCAAGTCCTGTTTCTCCTTGTTTATCCTGACATAAAACACAAAAAAAAAGACTTATATGCAAACTCACTAGTGGGTTGCCTCCAACCAAGCGCTTGTTTTACGTCACTAGCTTGACTTTGGCTCAGGTGATCAGTCAGGAGAAGAGTGAGAACTCACTCCCAGGCAAGTTCTACAACTAAACACTTCCAGCTTCAGAGTTCTGCTCAACATGCTCTCCACAACCTCCTTTCCTTTCTCTTTCAGCTCTGAAGTAAGAATGACTCTAGACTTAGAGAATGGTTTTGATGTTCCTTTGCACTTCACCTTGTATTCAATCGAATCCCCATCACACTTCTGAGGGATTAAAGTCAAAGAAGCAGCACCCTTCACTCCTTTGCCCTTCACCTTCTTCTTTGCCTTAGAAATTTTGACATCTTTCTTGGTGATGACAGAAGGACTATCTAGAAGGTCTATGAAAGTTGGTTCGTCAGGAGGCTCTTCCAAAAGATCAACTACCAACGTCTCTCATGTAACAATGGTGATGCAAGAGATATGTGTGGGAGTTCCTCTAGTAGGAATGGCTTTGTAGTACACCTCCTTGTCAATGTACGAGAACGAGCTTCTCTTGCTTGGTGTATCTATAATGGCACCAACCGTAGCCATTAACGGTCTTCCAAGAATCAATTGCGTACTAGATCTTGCACTCATCTCCACAACCTGAAAATCAGTAGGAACCAGGCAATCTCCTACGTTAACCAGCAAATCAGGGATTGTACCATATGGAAGTGAGGTGGAACCATTCGCGAATGTGATAGATGTCTTGGGAGATCGAATATCAGCTCCCAATCTCTCTACAATTGCCCTTGACATGACATTGACGCTAGCCCCTGAGTCAACGAGAGACTCTTTGAATTCAACTCTATAGATAGAACATGGAGCTGAAAATATTCCTGGGTCTTCCCTCTTAGTCAGCTGCTTCAGTGGAGGTGGTGTACTTCTGGCCTTGATGAAGAGTGCATTAATCTCTTCCTCAGTTTCTCCGCAATTTTGGAAGTAACACTCCAAAGGACGGTTTTCAAAAGCTTCTTCAAAAGATATAGTATGGGGAATCCTCCTGACCATCTTCTCAAAAGCTAGCAACTTCTCCGCAGTAATAAGGTTCATGAGATGTCTAGGTGGTCGAGGGTATGGTATCTTAGGCTTGTAAACACGTTCCTCAGTCATCCTTGGTGTTTTCGCAATTTCTGGGTCGGTCTGCGAGTAGTATCGATCGATACTAGGTTGGTGTCGGTCGATACTGGGTTTTTGTGTCGCTTTTGCAGACTGGTATCGATCGATACATGGTGAGTGTCGATCGATACTAGGTGAGTGTCGATCGATACTAGTGAAGTGTCGATCGATACTAGGTGAGTGTCGATCGATACTAGGTGAGTGTCGATCGATACTAGTGGAGTGTCGATCGATACAAGGTGAGAGTCGATCGATACTAGTGGAGTGTCGATCGATACTAGGTGAGTGTCGATTGATACTAGTGGTGGATACGAACACATCCATCTCAGGCTCAAAATCATCTTCAATCTCTGCAAATTTTTCCTCACTGGAATGACCTCTTCAGCACTTCTTACAGTGATTACATTGACGTATTCATTTTGTGGATGAACCATCTTTCCTTTGATAGTTGCTGAAATATGAGCTACCTGAGTTTCCAGCATCATGTGGCTAGTACTGAGAGCCTCGATTTTCCCATTCTGATCGGTATACACAGCATCCAATTTCCCATTGAAGTTCACTGTCATCTTCTCCTGCCCTTGAACCAGCTGTTCAAGCATAGCCTCAATCTTACTCTCAGGAGTCTTAGCAGGTTTAGGTTGATAAGATGAACTCTCATAGTTCTTTGTGTAGCCACTGCTCAGGAAAGGTTTCTGCCCAAACTGATTCGACCCAAAACCACATGGATTAGTGTCAGACTTAAATCCTCCTTGTTGAAAGTTGTTGTTGAAGTTTCGGTTGTTGTTGTACTGATTTCTCTGACACTGAAAACCAGAACCACCAATATAATTAACATCCTTCACTTCATCTCCATTGATAGTCTCGACATCCTCAGAAAAATGAACTGCCTTCATCGATTTGCCCATCAAAAGATTATGCATAGAATCCAACTTGGCATGAACTTCAGCAATCTGCGATCCATCCATACCTCCAGACTGCTTCCTTCGCTCAAAGTCTGCATTATTGGTACTATTGCTAGATGTCAAGTTCTCAATAAGCACATAAGCATCGTCAGGATACCTGGTGTTAAAATTTCCATTACTCGAAGCATCCAAGGCCATCTGATACCTCCAATCAATCCCTCTGAAAAAGATACACATCAGTTGAACCTTAGTGAACCCGTGATGTGGGCAATCCCTCTGATATGACCTGAATCTGATCCAAGCAGCCTTGAACGCTTCAGTCGCTCCCTGAGAAAACTGGGAGATCCTATTCCTGAGCTCCCCGGATCTTGCATCATCATAGAAATTATTCAGGAAAGCGTTCTTAGTCTCCTCCCAAGTAGTCAGTGATCCAGGGGGCAACTGCTTAAGCCAATAAGCTGCATCCCCACCAAGAGAGTATGGGAATAGCTTACAGAAGAGGTAATCATAGGATACTCCATTGCACTTGATGCTTGTAACCAAATCCTCAAACCTCTCAATGTGATCCATAGGGTGTTCATGAGAAAGACCATGAAAAGGGTGCTGACCCACAAGAGTCAAGTATGCAGGTTTCAGCTCAAAGCCATTCCTCTGAAAAATAGGAGGGCGAATTGCTGATTGATTGGCATAGAACTGATCAGGCCTGTTGCGCTCACCAATCGTTCTACCACGATTAACCACATCATTCCCAACATTCACAACAGCTGCAGGGACAATGATGTTTCCAGCTTCATCAAGTCGTTGCCCTCTCTCATTGCACAATTGACCCTCTTGGTCTCTCAAAGCTCCAGCATCATCACGAATCAATACCACTGGATTGTTCATCTCTGCTGGCTTCTTTGCTTTTCTTTTTGCACGTTCCAAATTTGCTAGCTCCTTGTTGAAAAGATCAACTAGCTGAGTGCTCTTGTTCCTCCTGGTTTCGCGAGTGGGCATACACTTGAAACACACTAGACAAGGTACGTAAGTAACAAAAAAAATACGATGAGTATCGAACGACACTGGGTGGTGTCGATCGATACCAACAAATTTAAACGATGAGTATCGACCGACACTGACTAGTATCGATCGATACCGACGAACTTAGTCGAAATTCTCAAACTAAAATCTAATGGCGAATTGAGTCCCAGGCAATGGCGCCAAATTTGATAAGCTCAAATTAATACCCTAAAAGTACTAAAGCTTTGTCGATTGTAATACTTAGGGATCGAATCCACATAGACTCAAGGAAACACACAATAGATTGTATAGAAGAAAATCAAGCTAAGTGATCAATGTAATTGAAAGCAAATACGTAAATTAAACTGTTGTAAATTAAATGGGAGAAAGATAGATTTAGGGTATTTCTCAGGAAATCAATGAATGCAGATGAACTAACTAATCAGGGTTCAGGTTATGCACGGTTCTTGAACTCAAATCACTAAAGTATAATTAACCAACTCTCGTTGCGAGAATTATCTAAGTCTAAATCCTAGAATTCCAAATCTCTTTGCGAATCCTAAAGTCTAAACCAGCTTTTAGTTCAAATTTGATTTTTTCACAAAACCACAAAGCAAAATATCTTTGCGAATAGTTATTTTGCTCACCCTAAGTTCTATCAGGTAATTAATCACACTCTCGTGCCTAATCAATTATCCTAAGATCTAAGTTCTAGGTGATCAATCCAGAATTAGCTATGAGAACAAATTTTGGTGAAGAACTAATTCGGATTATGAACCCTAAACAACTAATCAACCTAGCATTCAAAAAAATCCCTTATGAGAACCCTAAACCTAACAGGAGATCTACTCAGACATGGAAATTGAAACAATAAACATGACTGAATAAATACTTGAATAAATAATAAAAAGTAACAAGAGGGTTCGAAATCTTCTCTCGGACGAACAGAGTTTCAAACTTGTCTCCCTTCCAAAGCTCTCTCACAAAACCAAAGTAAAATAAAGCATAACAGCCAAGGTGGCTGAAACACCTAATTATAAAGCTAAAAACACGTTCTAGGGCTTTGTTGTGAATAATAAAGTCTTCTGGACCAAGGTGCAAACTTAAAAATTGTAAAAAGTCATGTTTTCTTCTTCTTCCGAGAAGTATCGATCGATACTGTAAGTGGTATCGATCGATACTCATCCTCTGTGTCGACTCTTCTACTCGCCAGACTGGGCTGGCTTCACGAAAACTGGCATAACCGTTGATCGCACCGTTGGAATGACCTCAAACCACTTCCAAATGAAAGCTAATCCATTTATCTGTCTTGTATCCAAATTTGAGCTCAATCTATCGGTGGAAAATTCTTCAACGAATGCCAAATTTCTGACGTCTCTGCATGACTTTGCATCTCCATATGCTCATTTTCACCCAAAACGGCTCATTTTCTCTCAAAGTCACCTAAAACCTGTAAAGACTCTAAAATACTAGAAAAACTCTATAGAAAGGACTTATATCATGGCCAAAAATGGGTAAAACCCATGATATATCACATGGTGGGACAGAACCGTTGCTGAACGGAGAAGGCAACTCTTTGGCCCAATTCAAACATGGCATGACATGAAGTATCTACTAAGATTGAGGTATGTTCCTGAACACTATCACCGTGACCTCCAAAAACGTTTCAGGAAGCTAGCCCAAGGCAACAGGAGTGTAGATGAATATTTTGAGGAATTTGAGAAACTGATGAACTCATTGGAGCTAGAGGAGTCCGAAGAAGCTATAATGGCCCAATTCATTGATGGACTTCAAGAGCGCATAGCCAGGAAGGTGGAAAGAGCCAGGTATAGTGGTCTTCATGAGCTACTACACTTGTCTGTGCAAGTGGAGCAGCAAATCAAGAGGAAACCATCACTCTCCAACCGAACCAGAAACAATCAGCCTTGGCAAGCAAGTGGCAGCAAACCAGCCGACAAAGGCAAGGCTGTGGAGATTGACTCTTAGTTCAAAAGCAAGGCCAGTGAACCCTTCAAATCATCATGGCCAGAGCAAGGTAAGTTCTCTAGCACCAATCAAGCTAGATCCCTTGATATCACATGTTTTAAATGTCAAGGCAGGGGACATTACGCCAGAGACTGCCTGTATCAAAGGGTGATGATCATCACAGCAAGTGGCGGCTATGAGTCTCAAGATGAGATGGAAGAGGAGCCAGAAGATGCTGGTAATGACATAGAGTATCCAGACACAGGAGATCTCCTAGTGACCAGGAGAGTCTTAAGCGTGCTAGTTCAACCTGAGGAGAAAGTCCAACGGGAGAACTTGTTTCACACGCGATGCACCATCAAAGATAAGGTATGTAACCTTGTGATAGATGGTGGTTCATGTGCTAACGTAGTTAGCAAGCTCATGGTGGATAGGTTAGGCCTTGAAAAGGTCAAGCATCCGAGGCCATACAAGCTACAATGGCTCAATGAGGCAAAGAAGCTCAAAGTCACCGAGCAAGTGACAGTGTCGTTTAGCGTTGGCAAGTACAAGGACCAAGTCCTTTGTGATGTGTTGCCAATGCAAGCTGGGCACCTCCTGTTGGGCCGCCCTTGGCAATTTGACAAGGCCACACTCCACAGTGGCCGCACCAACTATTACACCTTCACGCACAATGACCGTAAGTTTAACCTAGCCCCTCTTACCCCTACGGAAGTTCATGAACTTCAAACCAGAATGAATCAAGAGGCAAAGGTAAGTAAATCTAGCTTATACATTACTACTGGAGGTTTAAATCATTCCATGAGTGCCGGAAGCACTATATTACTAATGTTTTACAAAGAATGTTTAAGCATAGGTTTCAAGGAGCTAGAACTTCCACCAGAGGTCAATGCCGTGTTAGAAAAATATCAGGACATATTTCCATAAGAGATCACATCTGGATTGCCACCTTTGCGAGGCATAGAGCATCAGATTGATCTTGTCCCAGGCTCGGCACTTCCCAACAAACCAGCCTATCGAATGAATCCGCAAGAAACCAAGGAGTTGGAGAAACAAGTGCAAGATCTTATGGATAAGGGCTACATCAGAGAGAGCCTCAGCCCCTGCGTCGTGCCTGTCCTGTTGGTGCCAAAGAAAGACGACACATGGAGGATGTGTGTGGACTGTCGTGCTATCAACAACAGCACCATCAAATACCGGCATCCGATACCACGCCTTGATGACATGCTAGATGAGCTCAGTGGAGCCACCGTGTTTTCAAAGATAGATCTGAAGAGCGGATACCACCAAGTCAGAATGAGAGAAGGGGACGAGTAGAAAACCGCATTCAAGACCAAGCAAGGTCTATATGAGTGGCTTGTGATGCCATTCGGCCTCACCAATTCACCAAGAACATTCATGAGGCTCATGAACCAGGTTCTAAGGTCTTTCATTAGTAAATTTGTCGTAGTCTACTTTGATGATATCCTCATCTATAGTAGGAGCTACTCGGATTACCTTAGTCATTTGATAAGCTCAAATTAATACCTTAAAAGTACCAAAGCTTTGTCGATTGTAATACTTAGGGATCGAATCCACAGAGACTCAAGAAATCACACAATAGATTATATAGAAGAAAATCAAGCTAAGTGATCAATGTAATTGAAAGCAAATACGTAAATTAAACTGTTGTAAATTCAATTGGAGAAAGATAGGTCTAGGGAATTTCTCAGGAAATCTATGAATGCATATAAACTAACTAATCAGGGTTTGGGTTATGCACGGTTCTTGAACTCAAATCACTAAGGTATAATTAACCAACTCTCGTTGCGAGAATTATCTAAGTCTAAATCCTACAATTCCAAATCTCTTTGCGAATCCTAAAGTCTAAACCAGCTTTTAGTTTAAGTTTGATTTGTTCACAAAACAACTAAGCTAAATCTCTTTGCGAATAGTTATTTTTCTCACCCTAGGTTCTATCTGGTAATTAATCACACTCTCGTGCCTAATCAATTATCCTAAGATCTAAGTTCTAAGTGATCAATCCATAATTAGCTATGAGAAAAACCTATGGTGAAGAACTAACTCAGATGGTGAACCCTAAAAAATAAATCAACCTAGCATTCAAAGAAATCCCTAATGAGAATCCCTAAACCTAACAGGAGATCTACTCAGACATGGAAATTGAAGCAATAAACATGACTGAATAAATACTTGAATAAATAAGAAAGAGTAACAAGAGGGTTCGAAATCTTCTCTCGGACGAACAGAGTTTCAGACTTGTCTCCCTTCCAAAGCTCTCTCACAAAACCAAAGTAAAATCAAGCATAGCCATGAAAGTGGCTGTAAAATCCTATTAAATAACCTAAATCACGTTTTGGGGCTTCTTGTAAATAATAAAGTCTTCTGGGTAATTTTGTAATTCTTCAACTCTTCATTAAGCCGCGACTCGTGTCTTGTTGCAGTGAGTATCGACCGATACTAGTCAGTATCGATCGACACTGATGCTTCAAATTGGGTACTCAGCTACACGAACTTCTGCTTTGATCCAAAATGCTCTAGAAAGCTCCAATATTTCCAATTATGCTCCAAACGTGCTAAAACCTGTAAAAGACTCTAAACTACTACAAATAGTAGAAAGACTCTATAAAACAGACTTATATCATGGCTTAAAAGGGGTAAAAACCATGATATATCATCATTTAGAACTTGACTTGAAAACGCTTCGAAAGGAAGGTCTATATGCCAACCTTAAGAAGTGCGTCTTTTGTACTGACCAGCTCATTTTATTAGGCTTTGTAGTTAGTAGACAGGGACTACAAGTGGATCAGGAGAAAATAAAGGCAATAAAAGATTGGCCTACGCCCACAACAATCGGACATGTTAGGAGCTTTCACGGTCTAGCCAGCTTCTACCGGCGTTTTGTAAGGGATTTCAGTACCATTGCTGCCCCACTCACAGCTATGATCAAGAAGAACGTGCCCTTCTCATGGGGACCAGCACAGGAGACTGCTTTCAACAACCTCAAAGAACGGCTCACCCAAGCCCCTGTTCTTGCCTTGCCCAATTTTGATGAAATGTTTGAGGTTGAATGCGATGCATCTGGGCTAGGAATTGGAGCAGTGCTACACCAAAGGAAGAGGCCAGTAGCTTTCTTTAGTGAGAAGCTAAGTGGAGCCACGCTCAACTACCCGACCTATGACAAAGAGCTTTATGCTCTAGTCCGTGCATTAGAAACATGGCAACATTACTTGCTATCCAAGGAGTTTATTATCCACACGGATCATGAAACTCTCAAGCACCTCAGAGGGCAAACATCACTCAAAAGGAGACACACCAAATGGGTGGAGTTTGTGGAAACTTTTCCCTACGTCATCAAATACAAGAAAGGCAAAGAGAATGTAGTCGCCGACGCTTTATCCCGAAGACATGCTCTCATTGCCACAATAGAGGCTAAGGTGCTGGGTTTAGAGCACATCAAGGACCTCTACAAAGATGACCTTGAGCTTGGAGCCTGCCACAAAGACCACGACAAAGGAATATATGGTTCATTCTATCTCCAAGATGGTTTTTTCTTTAAAGATAAAAGTTTGTGTATTCCACAGGGATCAATGAGGGAATTAGTGCTTAGTGAAGCACATGGGGGTGGATTAATGGGGCATTTCGAGTGTAGCCAAGACCCTAGCAATGGTGAAGGATCACTTCTATTGGTTGTACCTCAGAAAAGATGTGGAGCGGTCTGGCTATAGATGCGTTCAATGTCACAAAGCTAAATCCAAGTTGCATCCTCATGGTCTATATCTCCCTTTACCTATTCCTAACGCCCCATGGTTAGATATCTCTATGGATTTTGTTCTAGGGCTGCCCAAGCTCAGACACAAAGACTCAATCTTTGTTGTTGTCGATCGGTTCTCAAAAATAGCACACTTCATCCCGTGTGACAAGACCAATGAGGCAACTCAAATTGTTGATTTGTTCTTTAGGGAGGTGGTGCTTTTGCATGGGATTCCAAGAACCATAGTCTCTGACCGTGACACTAAGTTTCTAGCCACTTTTGGAGAACCTTGTGGAGGAAGCTAGGTACAAAGCTCCTCTTCTCTACCACTTGTCATCCTCAAACGGATGGGCAAACCGAAGTGGTAAATAGAACCCTTGGAACTCTACTTAGGGCCACGCTTGGTAACAACATGAAAACTTGGCTTGATTGCATTCTATTCATAGAGTTTGCATATAATAGGGCTGTTCATTCGGCTACAAATTTGTCTCCCTTTGAAGTTGTCTATGGAATTAACCCCTTGTCGCCAGTAGATTTAGTGCCAATACCCCAAGTAGAACAGGTTAATCAAGACGGCCTTAGGCGTGCTAAAATCATCAAGAAGTTGCATGAGAAGGCCAAGGCTAACATAGCAAAGAAAACGGAGGGTTACAAAAGGAGCCATGACAAAGGCCGGAAGGAGCTAACCTTTGAACCAGGAGATTGGGTCTGGTTACACATGAGGAAAGAGAGGTTCCCCGACAAGCGTGCTACAAGCTAGCACCAAGAGGAGACGGCCCATTCAAAGTCCTAGCCAAGATCAACGACAACGCCTACCGGCTCGAGCTACCAGGTGAGTTTAATATCTCACACACGTTTAATGTTGTTGATATCTCTTACTATGATGCAGGAGCTCCAGTTTTGAGGTCAAAACCTCTTGAAGAGGGAGGGAATGATGAGGACATAGGAAGAGGTTTGGAATTGCCATGCATGTGTTCATTAACTACCTAGGAGCTGAAGACCCCTTCCAAATGACCATCGTAGAAGAAATCGGACCAAAACCGATCGTAGCCGAGGATCCTGTTTTAGCCGAGATATCTTACGCGGAGACAGTTTTAGCCGAGGAAAATGCTGAGGAAAATTCAGTTTTAGCCGAAGCAGTTTTAGCCGAGAGAAGAGGGCTTGTTCCAAATACCAATCCAAACGATCTGATCATCACTGAGGGAGGTAAGTTCTCTCGTCCAAGTGTTCATTTTAAGACTAACAGGTCAAGTAGTTTTCTTCCTAAAGATGCAGAACTCAAGAAGCTCCCTAACCAACTACCCGGAGACCCCCTCAACGCCAAAGAAGGGCTTGCCGATGAATTCAGCCGATTAAGCTTAAGCAAGACATCTCCGGATGATCCCAAAGGTATGCATAACTTCTTGGCAGGGATCAGAGCTCAAGAAGCCAAGGAGAAAGCAAAGGAAGAACAAGTTGCTTCAGCCACAAGTCACTTAGCCGAGGAGAACCAAAAGAGGCATGAAGAGGAGATCGAAGCTGAGGGATCGCCAGGACTTGAAGATAAGAGATTCTCTGATCAAGAAGACTCTCTAGAAGACTTCCCCAAGCAACTGCACACGCGGAACACACCAGAGCAAAAGTCGTCTTCAAGAGCCCCTCAAACCCCACCTTGGACACCCTCACGTCAATGTAAGCTGTTTATATTATATATTGTTCTTGCAGGTGTTTCAAGCGCCAACAACGACTAAGAGCAGCATCAAAAACGACCTTAAGTCTTTAGTTTAAGTCACGCGGCCAAACTTTCCTTTTCTTGCTTTAATGAAACGATGAGTATTTGTTTTAGAGTAGTTTTTGTTTCGTGTTGTTTTGCTCCAAACGTCCTGTTGTTTTTGAGTCTTCCTTGTCGTTTTGAGTCGAACCCTAGAAGGTTCAAGCTGACGGACTATTAATAAAGTCTCACACGCAGCTTTGTAGTCACAACTTTTACCCTAGATCAATAAAGAGCCGCACTTTCTTCTAAGTGTTCTTGAGAAGCGAATTCTCAAACTGTGCCTGTTCTTGTTCGTGTGATTAGATCAAGACCGACTTCTTGCACCGTATCAGAGATCTCATCATCCTCTCTGTGTCGTGTATTCACTCCACCAACACTCCCTTCACAAGACTCCACACGAGAGAAGCGACCGCGACCGCGATCGTGTCAAGTCATCTTCGTCTTCGATCATCTTTCGGCTAAAGGAGAAGGCGACCACCTGTCTTTAGTTCAACCTTTATCCCGGTTAATCTCTCACCATCGATGCTTACACCATCTCCCAATTAAGAACCAAGTGCATCTCCTCGCATCTCTGAAGCACTTTTCACAAGTTATCCAGACAATCCTTAAATGATGATCCATACACTGAAAAGTCGTCCATGAACACCTCCATAAACTCCTCAATCATGTCAGTGAAAATTGACATCATGCATCTCTGAAAGGTCGCTGGAGCATTACATAATCCAAATGGCATTCTTCTGTAGGCGAATGTGCCATAAGGACATGTAAAAGTCGTCTTCCCCTGATCCTCTGGATGAATCGGAATCTGGGAAAATCTTGAGTACCCATCGAGAAAACAGTAGTATGGGTGACTCGCTAACCTCTCCAGCATCTGGTCGATGAATGGCAATGGGAAGTGATCTTTCCTTGCGGCCGCATTCAGCTTCCTGTAATCAATTCACATCCTATGACCAGTGATTGTCCTTGTGGGAACCAGCTCATCCTTCTCATTCTTCACCACTGTTATACCTCCATTCTTAGGCACAACGTGAACTGGACTAACTCATGAACTATCTGAGATGGCGTAGATAATCACTGCTTCCAACAACTTCATCACCTCTTTCGTGACCACTTCTTTCAGGTTTGGATTCAGCCTCCTCTGACACTCAATCGAAGACTTCGACTCATCCTCCAAGTGAATCCTGTGCATGCATAGATATGGGGAGATACCTGAAATATCATCAAGAGAATAGCTGAGAGTTTTGCGATACTTGTGCAGCTTGCTCAGCAGTAAGGTAATCTCTGCGTTGTTCAAAGAAGCATTAACAATCACAGGGTATGTGGAATTAGGACCAAGAAAAACATACCTCAACTCGGCTGGAAGTGGCTTAAGTTCGATCTTAGGAGCTTTTTCCTCACTCCAATCACCAAACTCACCAGCCTTCTTAGGAGTT
The DNA here is from genome assembly GCA_030161315.1 of Eutrema japonicum. Classification (NCBI taxonomy): domain Eukaryota; kingdom Viridiplantae; phylum Streptophyta; class Magnoliopsida; order Brassicales; family Brassicaceae; genus Eutrema; species Eutrema japonicum. The sequence continues at coordinate 21,803,920 of BSQW01000008.1, forward strand.
TCGGCCAACTCCTCTATCGCACACGCCTGGTATCGATCGATACTGTGGGTGTCGATCGATACTGCCTCTGTTGTATCGAGCATCTTGGCGTATCCAGCAGCTACATCGCCCAGCAACTCCTCTGAGTCATCAGAGCACAACAATGCTCTCTCGAGTGGATCCTCAGGGTGCATCTCCAAGAAATACTCCTCAGCTATGTCGCTGAATGTATCCACAAAGAAAGTCTGCCCATCGATGGTTGGTCTCTTCATCATCTTCTCCATGTTGAACGACATAACCAAGTCACCGATGTTGAGAGCTATTTGTCCATTCTTGCAATCAATCAAAGCTCCAACAGTTGCAAGGAATGGTCTGCCTAGGATAAGAGGATCCTTAGGTTCAGCATCGTACTCCAGGACGATGAAATCTGTCGGGATTAAGCAATTTCCAATCTTGATTGGGACATCTTCGAGTAGTCCCTCTGGAAGTCGCACTGAGCGATCAGCAAGTACCAGCGAAATCCTTGTAGATTGGAAATCTGTCATCCCCATTCGCTTAGCTACAGAGTGTGGCATGAGGTTCACACTCGACCCAATATCGCAGAGAGAACGATCGAATCTCTCTGTGAAAATAGTCTAGTCCAAAACAAAGCTCCCTGGGTCTGGTAGCTTCTTTGGGATGGTGTTGAGTAGAATTGCACTGCACTCAGCTGTAATCATCATGACACCCTCCTCAAGGTTCACGTTGCTAGACACGATCTTCACATATCTCCTGTAAGATGGTGAAGTCTTAATGGCGTCGATGAAGGGAAGCTCAACGACCAACTTGTCTAGTATAGCTTTGCATCTGGAATCCTCCACATCTTTCTTCGACTTCCTAGGAGGGAGAGGGTAGGGTACCTTGGGTTTGTAAACCCTTTCCTCGACCACCTTAAGTTCTTTCTCGATCTGGGTCTCAGTATCGACCGATACAGGGGGAGTATCGATCGATACACGGGATTTTGGATCGATACACGTCATCTTCAGCAAGATCGACGAAATTCTCTGCAATTGGGCTGTTCTTCACTCTTGTTTTCACCTCCTTTCCATTCCTCAAGGTGATAGCATTGATGTGTGCCCTTGGATTCTCAGTTTTCCCTGGAAAAAAACCTTCCTGCCTCTTCACAGTTGCTACAGTCTGAGCAACCTGAGTTTCAAGCTTCTTCTGAGACAGGTTGAGAGTTTCTATCTTCCCATTCAGATCAGTGTACAGATTATCAAGCTTCCCATTGAAATCCACTGTTAACTTCTGTTGTCCCTGAAGAATATGTTCAAACATGGATTCCATCTTACTCTCTGAGGTCTTGGGATAGATAGGCTGATAAGACGAATTCCCATAAGAACGAGTGAAGTCGCTACTCTGAAGTGGTTTCTGAGCAAATTGATTCGCCCCAAAACCAGATTGGTTTCTCTCGAACTTGTATCCACCTCGCTGCGTGTTGTTGTTGAATTTTTGGTTGTTGTTGTACCCAAATCTATGACCTTGAAAACCAGAACCACCAACGTAGTTAACATCCTCCACTTCATCTTTATCAATATTATCGACTCCATCAGCAAAGTGTACAACCTTCTTCGACTTCCCAATCAGAATATTGTGCACAGAATCCAGCTTGAACCTCAGAAATCTGCGATCCATCCATTCCTCCAGCCTGCTTCTTCCGCTCGAAATCAGCATTCTTAGTGCTATTGCTAGACGCCAAGTTCTCAATCAGCACAACCGCATCATCTGGATACCTGGTGTTGAAATTCCCATTACTCGCAGCATCCAAAGCCATCTGGTACCTCCAATCAATCCCTCTGTAGAAAGTACCCAGCAACTGAACCTGAGTGAACCCATGGTGCGGACAATCTCTCTGATATGACCTGAAACGAATCCAAGCAGCCTTGAGTGCCTCTGTCGGACCATGAGAAAACTGAGAAATCTTGTTCCTGAGCTCTTCGGATCTCGCATCATCATAAAAATTATTCAGGAATGCATTATTCGTCTCCTCCCATGTAGTCAGCAAACCAGGAGACAACTGCTTCAGCCAATAAGGTGCATCCCCACTACGAGAGTATGGGAAAAGCTTGCAGAAGAGGAAGTCATTGGGCACTCCATTGTACTTCATACCACTGACCAAATCCTCGAACCTCTCGATATGATCCATGGGGTGTACATGAGATAGACCATGGAAAGGATGCTGACCCATAAGAGCGTAGTACGCAGGTTTCAGCTCAAAGTCATTCCTCTGAAAAGTAGGAATGCGAATCGCAGCTCGATTGGCATAGAACTGATCAGGTCTGTTGTGCTCACCAAGTGTCCTATCTCGAACCACCTCATCTCGCGGCAGATTTTTGCGCCCAGCTTGCGTGGCACCCTCATCACGAATCGCAGGAGCAATGACATTTCCTTCATCGTCAAGACGTTGCCCCGCCTCGTTGTGCAAATGACCCTTTCGGTCTTCTCGCACCCCAATATCGCATGCGTACTTGGCTCAAACGACATGTGAATGTTCGAAATTCGATTATATACCTTCTAGACTTTCTTTTTAGGGTTCTCGACATTTCTTCTTCAAATATCAATAGTTCCCAGTTCTCAATTTTTTATTTCAATAGTTCCTAGTAATCGATTTTCCGATTTCAACAGTTCTCAGCTTTTGATTTTCCGTTTTCGACTCTCTTTTCACAGTTCTCAGTTTCAATTTTGCTTGTTCCTTTGCTTTTAAGAATGGTTGCTTTTTGCTTTGAAATATGGTTGCTTTGGTTTCGAAAATTTCTTACTCTTTTTACAGAGCTCAGTTGAACCAGCAGTGAATCCGGCGCTGCCGGATCGGTGAAGAAATTACCCTCATGTCTATTCGCACCCAGATGTTATCCTATAGGGGTGCGGTTAAACATCTACTCCAAGACGCATTTACTCAGCGTGATTGCAGCGGCGTTGGAAGGGACGAATGCATTGGATGATATCGTCTCCTCTAAGTTCGGCAAATTGTTTAGTTTACCTGTTGCTAGAGGCGCAAACTCCGCCAAACTTATCCACTCTCTTCTCTGTCGTGCCCTTGTGACAAAGAAGAAACACGAGTTGTGGTTTGTATTTGGCGGCAAGCCAATGCGTTTCTCAATTCGCAAGTTTCACATCATCACTGGTCTCAGTTGTGCCAAGTTCCATCGGAAGATGAGATAGTAGAACACATGAATCTCGAGTCTATATCTATGTGGAATAGACTATTTGGAGCGGATGATCTAGACATTGATGTGCTAAAAGTGGTGAAGATGTTGCAAGATCCATACCTACCTTAGTGGAGGAAGCTGCCCCTAGCGTTGATAGTTATCGTTGATGGCATTGTTGTCTGTCCGGACAAAAACCTTAAAGTCACCCACGAGTATGTCAAAATTCTGACTGACATAGATTTCTTCATTAACTATCCTTGGGGCATAGAATCGTTTCTGCAAACATACGTGATATATCATGATTTTTACCCCTTTTAAGCCATGATATAAATCCGTTTTATAAAGTCTTTCTACTATTTTGTAGTGTTTTAGAGTCTTTTATAGGTTTTAGCACGTTTGGAGCATAATTGGAGATATTGGAGCTTTCTGGAGCATTTTGGAGCAAAGCAGAAGTTCGTGTACCTGAGTACCCGATTTGAAGCTTCAGTATCGATCGATACTGACTAGTATCGATCGATACTCACTGCAGCAAGACACGAGTCGCGACTTTTAGGAAGAGTTGAAGAATTGTAAAATTGTCCAGGAGACTTTATTATTTACAAGAAACCCCAAAACGTGACTTAGGTTATTTATTAGGATTTTACAGCCACTTTGATGGCTATGCTTTATTTTACTTTGGTTTTGTGAGAGAGCTTTGAAAGGGAGACAAGTCTGAAACTCTGTTCGTCCGAGAGAAGATTTCGAACCCTCTTGTTACTCTTTCTTATTTATTCAAGTATTTATTCAGTCATGTTTATTGTTTCAATTTCCATGTCTGAGTAGATCTCCTGTTAGGTTTAGGGTTCTCATAAGGGATCTCTTTGAATGCTAGGTTGATTAGTTGTTTAGGGTTCATAATCCGAATTAGTTCTTCACCATAGGTTGTTCTCATAGCTAATTCTGAATTGATCACCTAGAACTTAGATCTTAGGTTAATCGATTAGGCACGAGAGTGCAATTGAGAAACCTGATAGAACCTAGGGTGAGCAAAATAACTATTCACAAAGAGATTTGGTTTAGTTGTTTTGTGAACAAATCAAACTTGAACTAAAAGCTGGTTTAGACTTTAGGATTCGCAAAGAGATTTGGAATTTTAGGATTTAGACTTAGATAATTCTCGCAACGAGAGTTGGTTAATTATACTTTAGTGATTTGAGTTCAAGAACCGTGCATAACCTGAACCCTGATTAGTTAGTTTATCTGCATTCATTGATTTCCTGATAAATACCTTGAACCTATCTTTCTCCCATTGAATTTACAACAGTTTAATTCACGTATTTGCTTTCAATTACATTGATCACTTAGCTTGATTTTCTTCTATACAATATATTGTGTGTTTCCTTGAGTCTCTGTGGATTCGATCCCTAAGTATTACAATCGACAAATCTTTAGTACTTTTAGGGTATTAATCTGAGCTTATTAGTACGCTCGATTAGGCCCTCCAACGTTTTCTCCCGAAAACCCAATTGAAGATCCCATAGAAGAGCTCAAATTTAGACTCAAGCAGTACAACCCCGCATATTATGGATTTCCTCTCCCCCTTCAACTTCTAGCATTTGATTCAATTCCGCTGTTGTTGTCCAAGATTCCAGCTCTAGACGATATGACATATTTCTTACAGTATGATGGTGGGAAACTGGGAAATACAATTCTCCATCTTGAAGATATTATCGAAGTTGAATCAAACTCAGAGGTACCATATTTCAATAGATTAGTTATCTTTCATCTTTTTATTATCTCTGTTAATGTTGCCCAAATATATTTCAGCTGACTGTACAAGCGATCCTTCATCACCCTCTAGATCTAAGTAGTATTGATTTTAGTTGGAAAGATCATGTAGAAGATGAGAAGGTGATTTATTTAGAGAAGCTTATTACCGATGGATATGAGTTCAAATCATCTGACTTCACTGGTAGTGATGCATCAATACCTCCTTTAGCCACCCAATCAAAGCATCAAATCTTAAAGGAAGAAATATCTGTAAAGAAAGACGCACTGTCAAAGAAAGGTCGTCAACCTAAAAGGTCACGCCGCAGGCAACATGCAAAGAAGAAGCCAGCAAGAAAATCATCTAGCCAAAAACAGGCCTCAGAGCCAATACATTTTTTTGAAGAAACATGCAACTCAGAGGATAGTGTACGTTGCCCAGAGCTCAACGAAATCAAGTCATTAATTGTTGAGGCGATTAATAATCTGGAAAAGACATTTTCAGCAAGCTTGACACCTTGAATGGTGTACATAATGCGTCTTCGAGAGTTAAGGAAGAAGACAGTGCCCCTCCGAGATCTAAAGAAGAAGAAAATACCCTTCCCACATATAAAGAAGAAGACAGTGCCCTTCCCAGAGATAAAGAAGAAGACAATGATCCTCCCATATATAAGGAAGAAGAGAATTCCCAGTCTGGGAAACAAACTCTAAGGAGGTCTCTAAGGTTAACCTCATGTGTCGAAGGAGGTAGTAAGGTTGAGTTCAAGAAAAAGAGAAAGCGCGACGATGATGTTGCATTTGATGGCGCATTTAATGATCCAAATTGTGGCTGTACAAAGAGTTGCATTGATGATGGATGGAACGATTACAGTGGTGTTTGCGATGTTGTCAGAGAGATAAGCAGTTCCAATGTAAGTATGATTCAACTATCAATTCATCATTTCAGATACATTTTTGTAATATGAGTTAAATGATTGTTTCCCTTTAACAACTTCATGTTGTTGTTGAATTGCCCTCGGTAACCACTTTTTGTCAAACCCCTATATGTGATAACTCACATTCGTTAAGTATTTATCAATGTATATCGAATATTCAGAATACGACGAATCACGCCTAAACACCAAATATGACTTTACAACAAAAGAGTATTCACGAGTTTTTTAATAATTTTTTACCTTATAGGTTTTTGATCCACATACATCAATTGTCCCCAATTGTCCCCATTCAATTGTAATGCCAATATCATCGATCAGCCCATGGAGCCCACACACACCTCACATCGCAGCTTAGCCTGACTCAAAACGTGTCCCCAGTAATCATAATTTCTTGATGTTCAGTACACCATCGACCCCAGTGTCAAAGCCTTATTCACAAGCAAAAAAAAAAAAACAGTCGTGAGAACCAATTCTACCATTTGATAAGGCTGAGTTTAAGATATTTTTCGACGCTCTATCAAAAGACCAGTAAGTTTTTTTTTTGTCTATGCTTTATTGAAACGTTACAAAATCTTTTTTATTGGTTTTGTCCTTATGTATTATTATTGTTCCACACGCAGAAAATATACCATCGTCACTGGCCACATGGTCACCAAAAAGTTCTTTCTCAACATTGCACTAAAACAAGAATGTTTGTTCACTGATGTATGTGCTTTACCCTTTTATAAAGTATATAGTTACACATGTTTATCTGCCATTTGATAATTTATGTCATTCCCACATTACCTCGGTTCGTCCTTTCAATATATGCATGTCATAATATATATGTTTTGGAGGCGTAGAGGTGAGACATATCTGAAAGACATGGCCGCATTTATTAATTCTTGGTTCACCTCCCTTCCCTTCAAAGCGGCTAAGGATAAGGCACATTTCCTGTGGGGCACCCACCTGAAGTATTATGTGACGGAGAAGTCAACTAGCAAATCCCTGAAGTCATAGTTCTTGAAAAATGTTGATGTGGTGCACACCCCAATGAACTGGGCAAACACCCATTGGGTGGGTTTGGTGATCAACTTGAGGGTTGGCTCGATTGAGGTATTGGATTCATACACAGTTCATAACGATGACAAACATGTCATCGCAGTCATGGCACCTGTTGTATAGAGAATTCCATGGCTATTGAAAAGTTTCATGCCGATGGAAACTGGTTCAAAAATCCAGACCACACCGTACACCTAGTTCCGGACTGAAGGCCTATACCAGAATCAAAGAACATGTTAATGTGGACCGGTAGCCGCCAAGTTTCTGGAGATGCACGCATGTGGATATGGTATCGAAGAGATTTATGAAATAACAGACAGAGATGTTGATCAGTTCTGCAAACAATATGCTATGGACTGTTACGAAGAATTCACAGCTACGACAAGCAAGTGAATTATGATAACCCATAGCCAGAGATGTTCTCTAATTAAATTAAAATTTTATCTATGATGTTCTGTTTAATCCCCTAGACTCCTACTTTACTGTCTTACTGTTTTTTTTTTTTTTGAATGTAATGTTTTAAATTAATTCAAGAAAAAATTGTTTTTACATCAAGTGCCTCATTGTTTTAAAATTTCGAAAGAAAAATTTTAAAAAGCTATACAACTTTAGCTTCTAGAAGCAAACCAAGCTTGGAGTCCTGCCTTGTAGCGCTTGTCTCCCTCAGCCCGAATGGATAGTACCTGATTTCGCACTTTTTTATCGATAAACTTGATAAGACGAGCTGCAGGGCTCAGATCTTCTCCATGTTTCCTTGCATTTCTTTCTCTCCATACACTGTGTATTGCTGCTTGGAAGGCATATCGGGTAAGAAATTTCTTGACACGGTCTGACATGTTGTTTGAGATGGAGTTGACGATGGCTTGCCAGTCAACAGAGAAGCTTGCTTGAAAGAGATTGGTTGCGAGCGATGTCCATATTTCTGATAAATAGTTGCCCGCGAAGAACAGGTGGTCTCTTGTCTCCATGTGGTTACAACACAATACACATGTAGATGTTGCTCCTACATTCCAATTGGACATACGATCCTCCATCGATAACCGATTATGCATCGTGAGCCAGGTGCATAAAGAGTATTTTGGTGTCGCGTGTGCGAACCATACTCCCTTGTGCCAGGCTACCTTATTTGATGTGGTTCGAGTGTAATTCCAAGTATCTTTTACTGAGAAAGAGGGCTTGAATACATCACCTTTACCTTTCCATAAGACCACGTCTCCGCCTTCGTTATTACAGCTTTGTCGTTGCAAGACTAAAGCATCTTCTATCATGTTGAGATCATTCACTCGATGTCTTCTCCTCCTTCGTCGAGTATTCCATGCTTCAACCACTGTTGCGTTTTTTCTAATTCCCATCTCAATAATGCCTCTCAGCCCAGTAATATCCATCAAACACCCAAGACTTGACCATTTATCATAATGTCTTACTGTTTTTGTTCAAGTTAAAAAAGATGTTTACTTCGATGTTAATGCTATCTAAATGTTTGATGTTTACAAATGGTTGTTATAAAGTAATTCGTGTAATTAATTTAGAGATTTTATGGCACTCATTAATTGGTGTCATTTATTTAGATTAACAGTTGTTTGGTGATTAAATTCGAAAAGACAACTGTAATTCTAGGTGTACAAACTATATGTGTACATTTTACGAAGTGGTCGCCTATAGAAACACGTCGTTTCAGTCTCGTGTCGTTTCGAATAAAATTGTGCCGTTTCAGAATAAGCGACGTGTGTTGGATAAATGAGTCGTTTCTTCATCTTTCTTTCAACCGTCTATAAATACATCTCCTTCTTCTTCTCACAATTGTCTCCTCAACCTCTCAAAATTGTCTTATCTTCTCATTACCCAAACTCATTATATTTCTACAAGGAGGCATAGAGGAAGGCAATCATTGATCGATACTAGTCTTTGCCATCTTCTATCTTTACCAGATTAAATATTGGAAAAGGTACTTGATGAGGCCATCAGACCAGTAGCTGAACCGGAGTTCAATCAATCTCACCGCTCAAGCCGAATAGGATCCAACAAGGACATATGTGCCTTTCATGGAGCATACCTAACCAACCAGAAGGAGTTGAGCAACAAACCGACTTTTCCTAGAAACTCCACTTATCAAAGACTCCAGAAGAAGTAAAATTGGATCCATATCAGCTCATACCAAACCGAAATCAAATTTACAAGCCGAGTGATTCCAGACTATCATGCTATTGAAGTCGATGCAGACCTATGGCCATTGTTCAATGCATTCCGGCTCAACCACAAATATTCAGGGCACGAAACCACTTGGAGAACATTTTCAACTCATCTAGAGCCCGCCTCGAAGTGGATTAACCCAATATGAGTTCGCATGAAGGAGATATTCAGTTCTCAAGTCGGGTGATTCTAAACTTACCTGATTTGGACCTATGCGCACTCATTGGAGTATTAGGACCAAAGCATAGGGAATTAAGCACTCATCAGAATTTTTCTAGACTATTGATCAACTTACGAACACATCAAATTGGATTCACATCAATACCGGTTTAGATGTTAAAGTTATTAAGTTTCTAAACCGGAGGATCTTAGACTTACCGTATTTGGAACCTTCCGGGATTGAGAGACTTCAAGCATATGTTTGGCGTCCAGGAGACTATGTACTTCATCTAAAGGATTCTGAGGACGTCTTAATATACATCAACACCCAGGGGATCAGACGGATATCTTTGTACTCGTACTTTCCGAATCGAGACGCTTTTACACTTGGACCATTTATGTTCAACGGCTACTTCCTTTTTGAGCTGAGTGTGGAACACGAATTGAAGACCTTCCAAGAGAGAAATAGGCTTTCAAAGCATGTATTTATACTAAAGTTATAACGCTACAAAAGAGGCACCTCCACTTTTCATGATTGGTTGAATCATCAAAGTCCAACGGCTATCTCCTTAGGCGCCAACCAATTGATTTACTCTTCTCAATTATTCTAGTTTATTTGTTTTCCTTTTATAAATTATAAACGTTAGGAGTTTTGTATAGTTGAGCTCTTTATAAGCTTTTTCATTCTTTCATTGTAAAGCACCCTTTTTCTCAAGATTAATCAAACTTTTAGTTTTCTACACATAATTATCTTTGTGTTTTGTCATTTTAAGTCCAGTGTGGATTCACTTTTCTTGTGTGATTTGCGAGTCTAATAACTTTTGGATTCAAGTTATTCTATTTGTGGTTGATTGTGGATTCATTCAACAAATCTCCATCTCCATTTCTACCTTCGGCCATTTTCCGCGAAAAGCTTGGAATCTCTTTATCATCATGTAATCATAAGTTTGGTGGATTCCAATCTTATATCAGTACTTGCTTTTGCATCAAGCACTACCCCTGTCCAAGATATGATTAGGCTTCGTGAAGTTTGCAAACGGTTCAATCAATGTACAAGGACCTACGCTTATGTGGATCCGGTTAACATGGTTATGCCTTTAACGCTTGAAGAGTTATGGGAATTTCCTAATTTTTTGAGTTCCTTTTACGAAGCTGGGAATCCTGGAGTGATGTTCATGAAGGGAATGCAAGATTATTTTTTTCCGCAAAGATGTCAGAGGTATTCAAATTATTAGAGAGGCAGCTGACAAAGGATACTTGCTTGCGATTTATATGTACGACATGTATATGAAAGCAGTTCGTGAAGAAGAAGAGGGCGATGCCTATCTCTCCAAACTATCCAAAGTAACATTGAGGAGAATCATCCGAAAGATCAATAACGAAGGTCGCCAGGGGTATGATTTTGAATTACCAAATGAGTTCAGCACGAGGAGGCACACTACTAATCTACAATATGTCACCCTATGGGAATGTGGATGTGCTATTGCGGATCCCTTGTTGTATTGGCATAACCAATGGTTAAAGGGTCCAAACATTTGCATTTCATGTGTTTGGGCACAAGAAGTGCAAATGTTTTTCGTTTTCATCCCATATGCTGTTAGAAAAGTTCCTTCTATGAAAGGATGGTGATTCGGTTTTTATATAGTTTTCCTTTGTTCCATTGATGTTTTTGACAATGTTTTATGTTATGTTTCCAAAATCATGGTATGCTGCCTCTTATTTATTGTTTTATTGTCTCTCTATGTTTTTTAAGTCTTAATATGTTATAATTTATCATTATCCAATACATAAACATCCAATGAAACAAAAACATAAGAACATTATATGAAACAAAAACATAACCGAGTCAGGTATTCAGAGACAACCTGAATATGTATTCGTAGACAAACTGAATACCTGAATACATGAATGGTATTCAGAGTAAAACTGAATACCTAGTCAGGTATTTAGAGACAAACGGAATACCTACTCAGAGACAAACTGAACAACATTTTGTCTAAAGCATACGAGATACGCGACGTACACACCAAAACAAATAGCAATCTTTGCAGAAGTCATCACCCGCAATGTAACAATCCATCGCGCAATTCGACAAGCTTAGGAAATGGCAATTAGGGAATTCGAACAACTCTGCAAAACTTGACTCGTAAGGAGGGAAATATCTAGATATCTCACCTATTAGCTCCTCTCCAAGTTGTCTTAGACGGTCGGACCGAAATGGAGCATATGCGTTGAAGATATGTTGGAAATGAGTCGCATCATCGTCAGATTGGCCATAGCATATGCAATATATTGTTATGACAAATTTTGTTTGGGCATCCTGCGGGGCAATATTGTGCAGCATGTTGATCGTTCCTAACATATCGCCTACCTTCGTCACAAGCCTAAGGGACTCGTAGTACATTGCCTCGGGGTTGCCGGCCGCAAGACATCTCTAAAAAAACGGTCGGTAGTCGGTTTCCCTAAAGATGCACGTTGGATCCACGCACATTATGCCAATATTCATTGACTTTTAGCACATAGTCACTGTACACCAGATCTCTTCCAAGGTTTCCTGCTCTCAAGATCAATCTCACACCAAAGACAGAACATCTCCCCACTCTCTCCACAATATTTTCAAGGATGTAGTAAGGTAGACTGGGTAACAGCATGTTCGAAACCGGAATTTTTTTCAATTTTATTAATTTTGTAATCAAACTTTTGCTGGATTTATGTAACTTACTAACGTTTCTCTTTTTATAAAAGTTGAGTAATTTGTGCATTAAATTTTGCCAACAAATATATTAAATTGTTACGAAATAGATTTTTGTGTTGAAAATACAAAAATCTAGCCGTTTACAAACTACCTTCTTTTTTTACCAACTTAATCCAACTTGACTAAATTTTCCACCACAATTTAATTGTGGAAAATGGAAATAAAATGCACCTGTTAAAAATTGTGCTAATACTCAGCTTCTCAATCACGCTTCTGCACTGTTTTTACTGTGTGGTCATATTCAGCTTTTGTTCAGTTTTCTCTCTCCTCTTTAATTAAGTTTGTAAAACTAGACACGCTTTAGTACTCTCTCACCTTTTGCTCGACCAATCAAATTATGTATTAACTCCTTACCACCAACAAAAAAGTAATGAAACATCTATTTTCCACAAGTAAATTGTGAATTAATTATGTATTAACTCATTACCAATAACAAAGTAATTAAACATCTATTTTCCACAATTTAATAATTCATTAAATCGTTACCAACGAATATATAAGGGCTTCATTAACACATAGATGAAGATATATTTTCTCAAAGAAAAAAAAACGTCTGAGAATGCAATATCTACCGGATGATGTTTTTGAAACCATTGTGAAGAGAGTAGCTCATGATAACTGCTACTATCTTGGCCCGATTATTCGTGCAGGAAAACGTGGGAGAGACGCTGCGTTCTGAAGTGCTCAAAACAGCCAACATTTCGCAATTGGTGAGCTACTTAATTAAAATAGCCCCTAGCAATGCTCATAGAGATTTCTTCGTACGTTGTTTGTTCGCAAATAATCCACGCGCTATTTACTTTGAAGCTATAAGATTTACGACCCAAGAGCGAAAGATCTATTCCACGATTATGATGTTATAACGTCTTGTACCATCTGACTGCATTGCAACATACGCATGTACTATGTTGCTAATGTGCACTGGTCGCCCAAAAAGAGCAAAAAAGTTTTTAAAACTGGTGTTCAGTCTTCATGTCCCCTATGAGTCACCGGAAATATGTTGTGTTTCAGACGACGTCATACTTCATTTCTGGTATTTTAATCCACCTTATGAAGACACTTTTGGAGAAACCTGGAGGTACCCCGAACACATAGTTGAAGAATCGAACCCGGAATGTGTATACGAGCATTATGATAGTTCCAAGTTCCCGAACTGCGAACACTGTTTTCTTAAATGGTCGGCCCTACGCATAAGATTCATGCTTTAGGAGTTCATGTTGCCTTTTATTTAGTGTTTTATTGTATCTCTTTGTTGTCACGCTTCCTATGTTAACTTGTTTCCAATGTTATGGTTTTTTAGTAACAATGTTTCGTATGATTTTAAAGTCTGAATATGTCATACAAAAACACAAGAGTGGTGTACACCTGATTATGTATTAATTTGTCTCCGAATACCAACTAAAGGTGTACACATTGTGTATTGCGTGTACACCATAATAGGTATACACCGAAGAGTTACTGAATACCTCAATTGGTATTCAGAGAATGTGTTCAATGTGTCAACTAAAGGAGTACATCAATAAAGGTGTACATCATTAAAGGTGTACACCACAGAATTGTTCAACAATTAAAGGTGTACACCATTAATGATACACCATTAAAGGTGTACAGGTTTAGGAATACATGTTTAGGTGTACACCACATAATTGTTGAAAATTTAGATATACGTGACGTGCTAATTAATGAGAATACATTAAAATGCTTACAGTTTTTTGTTATGAACGAAGAAACAGAAAACTTAGTATTCATAGGTATCATGGTCAAACTGAAAACTTGAATAGGTATTAGGTGTACACCATTAAAGGTGTATTAGGTGTACACCATTAAAGGTGTCTCACCTTATGGCGGCGGAACTCGCGTTCGTACCATATCTGAGCAAAGCTCATCGAATGATTGGGTCAATGCCGCCTAATCGGAAACAACTTTTTCCAAATTTTTGTTCATTGCAGACATTGCCTCTTCGACCATAGTGGTCAGGTCGCTGTTGACCTGGTCCATGACCTCACGAATGACTGCATGTTCTTCTGTGTTGGAGTTAGACATACATATCTCCCTCTTTCTAGCACCAAACTGTTGTAGCTGGAATTACAACGTTAAAAATTTGTAAATAAGAATAAACAGAGGACTTTGGCTTATCTTTAAGAAAAGAAGAACTGAGGGACTATCGAGCAATAAACAAAAAGTTTGTTGTTCGACGAGATCAAACAGGATTCAGAAGTGATTTGACCAAAGTTTTTGCAGGGTAAGTTGGATTTAGTATTTCGATTCTCAAAAGTGATTTTACAAGAACAAGAACAAAGAAATGACTAAGTGTTTAAGAGTAGACCTAATAATGTGTGTAGAAAGTTTGAGGTCCCTTTGCTCTTTGCCCTCGCCCTTGCTTTATACTCTGAGATTGTGGTTAACGTTACCGTTTACTCCGCCATATTCGCTATGAATGGTCTTTAATTCTGAGGCTCCGGTCGTTATGTTCAGGCACCTTAATTCACCGGTTTGAATGAGTCTTTGGTCTTGTTAGGATTGACTAACTGTTATGCATTTAATCTCCTTTGACCATAAACTTTACTTCGGTGGCACATTCAGCTCGGCTCGTGACCTCAGAAATGCCTTTGACCTCATCTAGTTTTTTTTTACTTTATTGGGCCTTTTTACCATTCAGTTTATTGAACCCAATTTATTGGACCGAGATTTTCACTTTCACATTTAGTTTTAAGTTTAAGATTGTGGTAAACGAATCGTTGAAAGTGTTACTGCATGTATATGTTGATATAAAATTTGGAATAAAAGTAAATGGTATTAATTTAGGTGTTGAATGGTTCTTCCACTACTATCGGTATACTTGCAGACTGTAATGATCGTTGAGGTTTGATTACCGAAATCGTTTGTGTCGTTAGATTTTACGACACAACAACTGATTGCAACGATTAGCTATCAAAATTTATGATTGCTACTTATTAGCGATCCTTTTTAATTTGAGTAACAAGTCGCTACGATCAGTCGTATCGATAGCAAAACAAACAATTATAACAACATTTGAGTGCTATCATTAGTTTTTTTTTTTGGGTTAAATGTTTAATATTGCTATCAGTTATTACTATTGGTTGTTTTTTTTTTAACTTCGAATTTTATTATGATGAACAAATGTAATCAACATGTAAAGCATTAGTTATTATATGAGGTACATATGATTAAGAAACATATGAAGAATTATTTGGAATATCCGATTTGGATAGTATATCCACCGTTGCGTTACTTTCTCTTGGAACCCATTCAAACTTGACATTGTCAAAACGGTTACTCCATTCTCTGACTTCTTGTATCTAGTTATACATTTCGAAGTTGAGTGTTTCGTTGTTAAGAAGCTTTGTCAAGGTGTTACAATCTCCTTCAAAGATCACTCGTCTATATCCATGAACCCAGCAACTTTGCATAGCTATTAGTAAAGCTTGAAATTCACCTTCCAAAGCATTGTGTGCAGCCTGATGATTAGCTTGTCCCACTCTTAAGAAAACACCATTTTCATCTCGAAGTAACCAACCTGTTTTTGTATTCCTCCTTGTAGTAATATATGATCCGTCATAATTACATTTTACCCAACCGTCTTCTGGTCGTCTCCAATTGGTGATATTTCCCGGCCGTTGTACGTTATTAATTCGAGTAGTTGGTTGTACAAAGTTGTCAACATAAGCTTGTGTATCCAACCATTCTTTTGCATCATCTTGTGCCCATGTCAAAGATTTTCTCCAAGGGATTGATTTTCGTTGATATAGTAGTATATTACGGCTCTTCCATATACGCCATAGAATCCATATAGCAAGCTGGCATATTTGTTTTGGTATTGCTGAATTAGTTGTTGTCAAAATGTCCAGCTTTGATTCCCATGTCTGTGTTGGATCCAATATGGAATGATTTGGAAATCCAGATGCTCTCCATATAGATTGAGCATATTAACAATCGAAAAAGAGGTGTTCAACTGTTTCTTCACTATTATGGCATCTTGGGCAAACTGAATATCTTGTTATATGTCTTCTCCTGAGACACTCTCCAATGGGTAAAGCGTTGGATACTATCTTCCATAAGAAGTGCTTCAGCTTCGGAGCAGTTTGAAGTTTCCATATTTTTTGTTTTAGATGAAGATTCCCTGATGGAGGATTTGGGCGTCGATCGAGATTGTCAAGATTGGCCAGATGCGTGGCTAGCCAATACGCTGATTTAACGGTATAGAGTCCCGATTTGTTGTAGTGCCAACCCAGAAAATCTTTAGAGTTCCGTGATCTTACTCTTGTTGATAGTATTAATTCTGCATCTTCCGCAGCAATTAAATCTCTGATTTTTCCTTCGTTCCAACCCAGATTTTCTGTCATTAGTTCAGAAACCATGAAATGCTCCACATTAGGGTTTAAAGATCGAGGAGGACATGGCGGACTTGTTGTCATCCAAGGGTCAATCCATGTACTCATTGTTTTACCATCACCGATATTGAATATAAGTCCCTGTTTTAGCAAATTTCGTCCTTGTAGTAAAGATATTCAGATGTATGAGCTTTTCTTTCGATCTACTGCTGTTAAGATATTTTGCTCTGTAAAATATTGTCCTTTTAAGACCTTTGCCATCAAGCAATTAGGAAATTGAAGTATTCTCCATATTTGCTTGCCCAATAAAGCGAGATTAAATCTTTCAAAGTCTCGAAAACCAAATCCTCCTTTTTTGGCAAGCATAATCGATCCCAGGCAAACCAGTGTAATCCTTTAGTATCATCTCCTTTGCCCCACCAATATCGAGCTAAAATGCTATTAATTTCCTCACATATGCTCTTAGGGAGTTTGAAGATATTCATTGAATATACCGGCATAGAAGTGGCTATTGACTTTAGTATAACTTCTTTGCCACTTTGGGACAGGAATTTCTTATCCCAGCCTTGTGTCCTTGCTTTAACCTTATCAAGGATATATTGGAACATATCTGCTTTCTTTCTTCCAACTTGCTCTGGGATTCCTAGGTATTTACCTCATCCACCTTCATTGTGAATACCAAGTAGTCTACGCATTTGTGTCTTGACAATGTCCTTGACCCGACTGCCGAATGTTATAGCTGATTTTCTGAGATTGACAGATTGTCATGAAGCAGCTTCGTAAGTAGAGAGAATGTTTTTAATCGCTCTCCCCGATTTTGGATTTGCGAGGGAGAAAAACAGAGAGTCGTCTGCAAAGAGAAGATTATTTACTGCAGGGCTCTGATTACTTATCTTAAGGCCTTGAATCTTCCTATCTATCATTGCTCTATTCATCAAATGTGATAACACCTCTGCACACAGAATAAACAAATATGGAGAAAGAGGATCTCCCTGTCGAATCCCACGTTTCGGTTTGATGAAACCCATCGGATTACCATTTATTAGAACAGAGAAGCTCACTGATGTCACACATATCATTATCCATTGTATCCATTGTCGAGAAAACCCCATCCTCTTCATTGTTTCCTCTAAAAAATTCCATTCTAATCGATCATAAGCCTTTGTGATATCTGTCTTCAGGGCCATGTATGATTTTGATTGTCGCTTGTAAGCCTTGAGAGCGTGGAAAATCTCATGAGAAATGATAATATTATCTGTTATCATTCTTCCAGGAACAAAGGCAACTTGGTTTTCAGATACTATACCATTGAGATGCTTCTTCATTCTATTCACCAATATCTTAGAGATGATTTTGTAACTTACATTACATAGTGCGATTGGTCGGAAGTCAGCCATTACCGTAGGCGGAGAGATCTTTGGTATTAAACATAGGTTTGTATGGTTAAGTCTTTCATCCATCTGGCCGGTGTCAAAGAAGTTTTTAATTTCTTCGAAATTGCAGGATGTGTTTCCTTCCAGAATTTCTGATAAAAGGCTGCAGAGAACCCATCTGGTTCTGGTGTCTTATGAGCTCCAATCGAGAAAATTGTTGTATTTATTTCCTCTAAAGTCACTGGTTTGCAGAGATCTTCATTAATTTCTGTTGTTACCCGTGGGGAGAAATCTTTAAAGATCTTTTCCAAAACATTATCCGATACCCTTTGAGAATCAAATAATTTTGTGAAATAATCCACCGCTACCTCTCCTATAGCAGCATCTCCTCTTTTGATTATTCCAGATTCATCCAGTATCGATATTAGTCTGTTACGTATTTTCCGAGTTTTCGTAACAGAATGATAAAACTTCGTGTTTTTATCTCCTTCTTTGAGCCAAATGTTGCGGCTCTTTCTTTTCCAAAAAACCTCTTCCTCTGCATATGCTTGATGTAATTCTGTTTTCAGTCGTTTTCTCTTGAAGCTTGTAGTATTTCTTGAAGATGTAGCTTTATCCAAATGATGGCGTAATAATGAGATTTTCTCTTTTGCATTACATCGGTTGTGTTGTTTCCATCGTGAGATTTGTTTCCGACATGATGCGGTACGATCAACCAAAGATGGTTCTGAGTTTAGAACTTTGCTCCATCCACGCTGAACAGCTTGAATAAATCCATCTTTTGAAGACATTCGGTCATCATACATAAATCTTCCTCTTCGTTCTTGTGGAGCATCAGCAATGAACGTAATTAAAGGCCTATGATCTGATTCTCTAAACTCCAAAAAATGAGTTTTTGAATCCGGGAATTGAGTGTGCCAATCTGCATTTGCCATCGTTCTATCCAAACAGCTCAGAACGTAGTGAGTACCTCATTGTCCAGCCCAAGAGAATCTATTACCAACTGTTCGTAAATCTGAGAAGTTACAGTGACGTATCATTTGCCGAAATTCTTGAAAAGATGATTCTGGTCGAATACAACATCCTTGCTTTTCGTCATTGCCTAGTAATTCATTGAAATCTCCCATGATAAACCAAGGATCATATCTATTAATTGCCAATCTCTCTAATCTTTCCCATAGATTGTTTCGAAGTTTTGGATCAGGATGTCCATAAACAAAGGACAAATAGAAACCAAATCCATTAATTTTGATAAAACAATCTACAAGATTAGGAGATTGAAAATAAGCAGAAAGATCAACTGAATTTTGCCAGAAGATGGCTAAACCACCGCTTAGACCTACTGGTGGAACTGTTACATAGTGCTGAAATCCCAAATCACAACATAAGTCTCTGATGTAGTTGTTTTGTTGCTTTGTCTCTGAAAGGCAGATGACGTCCAGAAGATATTTATTGTGTATCTCCTTTAGGCGTCGAACCGTCAGGTCATTGCCAATACCCCGACAGTTCCAGCAGAGTGTCCTCATGGAGGAAGAGGTGGTTCAGGGCCCACCGCGCCTCCAACGATCTGATTTGTGGTAAAGGTTTTGTCCTTACCACTGCTTTCTCCAATTTCGCATGCCAAAGCTTTGAGCTCTGTCTGGGAATCAACAATCTCTACCAGCTTCCTCTTCCTATCTGTTTTATCCTGTGTATCCTCCTCAAGTTCTTTGCCAAATTGGGACATTTCTTGTTCACCAATCGACAATTCCCCTGTCATTAAGTCAGTACCTGGGATATCACTGGTTGCATTTGCATAGATGGGAATCGGATTAAATAGCTCATTCATGTCGAGTTCTCCTCTATGCGTAGCATTACCATCATATTCATCAACATCAATCATCATATCCTCTGTTGCTTCTAATCGCCGAACTTTTTCAAGAGGGAGGATATCCTCTTCCTCAACATCTTCTCTTTCCTGCAGTTCATATCCGTTTAGAACTTGTTGGACAACAGTTAAGAAGATCTCATTCTCATAGCATATGAAGCTCCAATTAAAATTTCTAAAGGATGGCCACTACAAATTAACTATATTTTTTTACCCCAAACATAAATTACATCCAAACAACAAATTTAGAGATAAAAATTTAGCAATACATCAAACATGTTTCAATTATAGTAAATTAAATAAATCTAGAATAGCTTTGATACCAAATGTAAATTACTTTAATGATTTCAATTATTTTTTTACATCAAAAGCACTATCTACTATATAAAACTGTACCAACTCTCTCCAGTTTTGTGCCACGTCAGCAGTTAAGAAGAGGACACGTGGCACATTACAAAAAACAAAAATTGCATCTCTTCATCTTCTCAAACGAGTCGTTCGTGCTTCTATCATCTCCGATCTCCGATCTCCGCTTCCAGAACCGTTTACTCTTTCCAAGTTCCAATCGATTCGACTGCCACAAATCTATTTTATGTCCGCTCCATTTATACCCTTCATACTTCAAGGATCATACCCAAATCGGATCTGGTAGTCTCGATTGCTTCGAGAAGCTAGAACATATTTGTGAAGGAACTTACAGCTTTTCTTCTTCTTCTTTTTGCTGTCTCTTTTCTCTGGGTTTTGTTCTTTGATTTGGTTTGTGGAGTTTCGTTCGTCGTGAATTATATTGTTGTTTGAAGCGATTTTGATTGTAAAGTTCGATTAATATAATGTTTTGTTGATTGAGTGAATTGGGATTCTTAGATTCATATGTTTGGCTTTGATTTTTCAGTCAATTTTACAAGGATAAAGAAATCAAACTTGTGAAATTGTGGCACTGAAAAAGATCCGTATGGACAATGAAAGAGAAGGGGTAAGCTACATTTGACTACTAGCTTAGAAAAGCTGCAAACTTTGTGAATCCAATATGATTTATAATTCCATTATCACTGTTTGCTTCAAGTTTCCTATAACATCGATGGGAGATTAAAATTCTGAAGAAGCTTCATCATGAAAACGTCATCCATTTGAAAGAGATTGTGACTTCGCCAGGTAATAAGGAACACATGTCTCATCCTGAAATCACTTTAGAAGTTCTGTTAAAGAGGCTTGAAGTTTGATATCTAGAGTTTTGTGGCTTTTTGTCTCTCACAGGTCGATATAGGGACGATCAAGGAAAACCAGGTTAGTGCAACTTATTCAACATCTAATTATTTTCTGTAGAACTTAGATACGACTAGGATCATAGGATCGATCTATTTAAACTCTTTACTCTTGCCTAAATTCTTTTGCTTACACCGAGTATAAGAAACCTTGGAGCATAAGCTTGAAGATCAACAAATTTGAATGACACTCACCAATTTGAATCCATGAGAACTAATATGGAGAAACAAACCTAGAACAAATTTTTCTCCCTTAAACAAACCAAGAAACATGCCCTCTTTTTAAAAAATGTTTTCTGGACATTTCGTATTGGTTTCCGAATCCAATACCAGTTTAGTACTCGAGTATAATTGTCTTACAAAATCAGAAATCACCGCTATGAAATGTGTTGTTAGAGGTATGTAATCTCTATGATTAGGGATTGCTAATCAGTTTGGCATTTATATTCC
Source organism: Eutrema japonicum (assembly GCA_030161315.1). Taxonomy (NCBI): domain Eukaryota; kingdom Viridiplantae; phylum Streptophyta; class Magnoliopsida; order Brassicales; family Brassicaceae; genus Eutrema; species Eutrema japonicum. The sequence goes on from BSQW01000008.1 coordinate 21,825,217, forward strand.
GTTTCTCCTCTTGTTTTCAATATATTATCCAGAACTAACACCATCTTATTTTTGGTATTTATACTGCAACACTTGGACATTCCTTACAATCCAATTTGCGTAATTTTGTTCTGTTTCCCCCCCCCCCCCCCCTCAAATAGGTATACAAGGGTCGGAGTGTGCATCATCAGGCAGACTGGAGTAGCAGTGGAGGAGAATGTGAAGGGGAGAGAGTGTACATAATTTGTCAAGTTGTTTTGGATCAAGCACCGAAAACTGCAGATAATTGTGTCTCTGGTAAGTTTGCAAGTCCGATCTTAATTAAGATTGGTTGAAATTGCAAAAATGAGCTTCGCCTTGCGCACGCATTTCCGATGTGCTAAGGCTTGGTTCAAGCTGAAAGAAAATGTGTGATGCTTCTATTGCTTTTGTATATATATTCCTGAAGTGCTATTACCTTAATAATTGTATGAAACCTGTGTTTGAGGCACTTAGTCTTCAAGTTTTAGTATTAAGTCAAATCCTTACAGATAAATTTCAGTGCTTCGTTTTTCCCTCTTGCAAGTGTATGTAAAGTCTACGAATACACGACAAAGGATGTTACAGTAAGCTCGATGGCATAATGGAACCAAGAGAAGGACATAACATTGGATAGAAAAGAAGACGCAGAAGAAGGTAAGCTTGCTTCATCTTCTTGGTTTCTACGCTCACAATTTTGCGTCATTCGCTTTTCAAAAATATTAGCGGTTATTACAAAATAAAAATGAAAAATGGTATCATTTTAAGTATTATCTGGTAGTAGATTTTCATCTAATTTGGAAAGGCGGTAGTTAATGTTATATAATGGTGATCGTTATTTATGAACAGCAGATAAAATGCAAACTAAAAGTTCTCTTCGAAGCTGAGAGAATGATGGGTTCAAGTTTTTTCATACAATTCTGTAATGACTAATGACAATACATGAAATAGGATGAGACCTCCATTGGTTTAGAGATCATGTAATTTTACTACATACCTCTTATGTCTCATTTTCTGTTATGTGCAGGTAGGATAGATTATACCCAAAAAAGAGTTTATGCGTTTTGCCTCTTCATACAGGCTGAACTTAAAAATAGACTAGATTAGAGTTGTCCGGTACCAAAACATTTACTTTTCAGCATATCATTTATCCATGTCAAGAAGCTGATTTCAAAAATTAAGCGTTTGGCATTCATTTTTTTTTAAATTACTCTAGACAACACAAAAGTATAATAATTTAACCAGCACAAGACAGTTTAGGCTGATCCTTTGCACATAAATTTAAATCATAAATTAACTCTTAATTCTCTTCCTGATAATGTTGGCTCTAAAATTACTGAAATTCCTTTGTTTTATAGGAAATCAGTGATGGCATCAGTGATGGCGTTAGGTGTTAACATGTGCGCGAGATCAGAGCAAATTGCATCGAACAACTTCCTCTGGAGGAGTCTGCAACATTGTTTCTTTCTATTTTGTAGTCTAAAATAATTTCTACTTGAATAACAAAACTCTTTTTCAAAATGAAATCTAGTGATAACTTCATTGACTCTCAAGGCAAAAGTTTGTATGAAAAAATAGAATCCTTTCTTAGATTGGTTTTCTCCTTGTTTCCCCTTTTGTATAAATCGAGGAAGCTTAGATGCTAACCTAATTTAAATGAACTAAAAAAAAATTCAAACTCATTTATTCATTTTGCTTCTAATGTATTACAAATATTACCATCTCCACAATAGAAGTGAGAATATATATTTGATTCAACCGAAAGTAAAGTTTGGTTTCATTACTTTTCTATTGTTTACCATTTAAAGAAATTTGAAATTTTACCCAAAAAAGTGTTCATATTATAATCATATATCAAGAAGAAGAAAAAACAAATACAAAGTAACATTTTCAAGCAACACAATAATACAAAGATTCAGGAATTAAAATTTATGAAACACAAACACGCGCACGCGCTACTCGGAAATTAAAATTTATGAAACACAAACCCGCGCGTAGCGCGGATTATCACCTAGTATATATATATAATGATTCAAAAAGTGTGGCCGATGCCAGCCAGCTCAAAATCACAAAATATACACAGAAAAAATCAATACCATGTGATCGAGCCCTTTCGCAAGGCGCAAACATTTAAAACACGAGGAACAAAGAACATAGAAAAATTACAAAAAGTGGAACCAATGTGTAAAAACTAAAAACTCATCAATTTTTGAAGTTAAAGGTGGCCACTCTTTTAATTCGTCAATCTAAAGACAATCCAATTCAAAGTTCATTACATAAATCCTCATCATCAGTACTTTTTGTTGAAACAAAATTTATAAGAGCTTGAGGGCTTTATAAATATGTGTATGTGTGAATTGAAATGAGACATTTGGGCTATGTAAAAAAGCCTTGTGAATGTAAAAACGAAAAACCTTAAAAAAAGGAAAAGCCTACAAAAAAAGGAAAATCCTTAAGAAAAGGAAAAACCTAAAAAAAGGAAAAACCTAAAAAAAAGGAAAAGTGAAGGACATGTAAAAATTCCACATCGCTAGTTGGAAATAATTTCCACTATGATCTTCTCCTATATATAGGATCGCCTCTCTTGAGAGAAAGGTATCCAATCACACACAGAAAATACACTTACAAAAGAAAAAGTTCATTCAATCCTCTACAGCTTAGAGTAAGTCTTTATTCGAGAGTATCGTAGTATAATGTTCGATAGATCTGATATCAAGTGTAGATGATACAGATTACTTTGGTTGTATCCTGGGACTCATGGATCTATTAAAACCCGTCGCACTACGGGAGATTCTTAGAGTTAAGGAAAGAGATTCATCTCGTCTCCTTAGATTTATTTTATTGCTTTATCGTTTTATGAATCGTCTGTTCCTTACTGTTTATTTATATAAATCGTGATTAAATCTCTCCTGTCTATTGTGCGATAATTTTGGTCCTACAATCTTAACTCTAAGAAGATCCAATTTTTGTTATTACTTCAATTGGATCTTTAATCACGAGTAAATAAACGTTTTCAAACGGTTTTCTAAAACGATTCTTCTACTGCTGATGATACTCAAACGTTATCAAAAAGCTTCTTAGCAACTTGAAACGTGTAGTAGAGGCAATCTCCATCTATTCTATTTTTAAGAAGATGTTAATCTGCTAGTGATACTCAAACGTTATCAAAAAGCTGTTTAGCAACTTGAAACGTGTAGTAGAAGCAGTACTGCTTTAAACATCTTCTAAATACCGTCTTTAATTGCGATTAATGAACGGTAGAATCAACGAACACAAATCATGTTCTTGATAGGTTCGATTGCGATCGAAGCCTTGTGAGTATCGATTGACACCTTATGGTATCGATCGATACTATACAAAATTGTATCGGTCGACACTGAGGTGCATCGATCGATACCATGCAAACAGTTGTATCAGATGACACTAAGGTGCATCTATTGATACTTTGCATCGAGTTGTATAGATCGACACTGAGGTGTATCGATCGATGCTGTGCATCGACCTAGTTGGGTCTATGTTGATCGATATTGTGTAATATTAACATGTATCGATCGACACTGTGATTTATCGATCGATCCTGTGTAAAAATTCACTTGCATCGATCGACACACAGGGTGCATCGATCGACACTATATGTGTATCGATCGACACAAGCTGAGCATCGATCGACACCGAGGTGTATCGATCGATACAAGCTGATCATCGATCGACACCATATGGGTGTATCGATAGACATTGTGTGTGTATCGATCGATACCAAGGAGTAATCCGAAAGGATAATGTATGTTGAGGCAGTAATCCGAAAGGATAATGTAACCGAGGCTTCCACCTCGAAGAACCCTAAGATTAATGATAAGAAACCAATTGCTTATCTCGTTGAGTCTTTTAATATTTGGCATGAACAATTAGGACATGTTAATTTCAAGTCTATGAGTAGATTAATGAACATGAACATGATTCCTAAATGCAAATTAAGCAAAGATAAATGTGAGGTTTGTGTCCAAGCCAAACTCACTAAAACGCCATCACCCAGCGTTCAAAGAACAACAGAACCTCTAGGTTTAATTCACACAGATTTATGTGATTTGAAATATATTCAAACCAGAGGAGGCAAGAAATATTTCGTGACTTTCATAGATAATTGCACGAGATATTGTTACATCTTTCTACTGCGAAGTAAAGATGAAGCCTTGGACAAATTTAAAGAATACAAGCTGGAAGTTGAAAACCAACTCGGCAAGACCATAAAAAAGGTCAGAAGTGATAGGGGTGGTGAATATAGTGAACCATTTGATGCATTCTGTAGAGCACATTGCATTATTCATCAAACAACTGCTCCCTACTCACCGGAATCCAATGGAGTTGCTGAAAGAAAAAACAGAACTCTCAAGGAAATGATGAATGCAATGTTGCAGGAATCTGGGTTAGCCCAGAACATGTGGGGGGAAGCTCTGCTTACCTCTTATTATATCCTAAACAAAATTCCACACAAAGTCACAGGAAAAACTCCTTATGAACTTTGGAAAGGTAATGTACCTTCGTATGTATACCTGAAAGTGTGGGGGTGCCTGGCAAAAGTTGCAGTACCACTTCCGAAAAAGGTCACCATCGGAACTAAAACGGTAGATTGCATTTTCATCGGATACGCGCACAATAGTAGTGCCTATCGATTCTTGGTACATAAATCAGATATACCAGACATTCATGTAAACTCAACCATGGAGTCAGAGTTTGTAGCTTTAGACAAAGCTGCTGAGGAAGCAGAATGGCTTCGAAACTTTTTGGAAGATATCCCGATGTGGGAGAAACCAGTGCCAGCATTACGTGTACACTGTGATAGTCAGTCGGCTATCTCTCGGGCACTGAGTAATCTATATAATGGCAAGTCTCGTCATATAAGAAGACGACATAATACCATTAGACAATTGATCTCAACTGGTGTAATAACGATAGATTATATCAAGTCGGCTGATAACCTAGCGGATCCGTTTACCAAAGGTTTGCCGCGAGATCAAATTGTAAAATCATCAAAATTAATGGGTTTAAAGCCTATAGAAAAAGATGATGTATTACAGATACCCCACCTATGTGACTGGAGATCCCAAGATCTAGGTTCAAAGGGAAACAAAATTAAACTGATTCGAATTGAGCACTGTGAGACTATGTCTCTGCCCAGTTCCTAGGATGATATAACAGTGCTACATGTGGATAGTAAGGATAAGCGTTGGCTTTTAATGATTGCATAGCTGTGTAGATAGTGGAGTGTGACAGGACACTTCTGAAAACAAGCTAATAAAAGATCACCTTGTGAAGTGTGAAATGGGGACGTTTCTAGGAGAATGAAAGATAATGCTATATTCTCCAAATTCACTCATGAATACCAGGAATGTTCAAGGCCAAAATGAACCCAATAGAGAACAAAGTTCTACGAGAAAATGTCGCTGTGCGATATCTGTTGTATCAGTTTACATCAAAATCCGGGTGGTTCAAGACATCATGTTCACATCCTGGCCGAGTAAACGCAACAGATATTAAAATTGTTTGGTTCAAAGCTGAAAAACGCTACCATTCAGTGACAGTTACATTTTCGTATACTCTCGAAAGTCTGTCTACGTCTAGTCGAGTCTAGTGAAGTATGTCTAGTAAAGTCTAGTACGTTCAATTTTCATATGTTTAGAGTCATTTCTATTCATGTGGGGGATTGTTGGAACAAAATTTATAAGAGCTTAAGGGCTTTATAAATATGTGTATGTGTGAATTGAAATGAGATATTTGGGCTATGTAAAAAAGCCTTGTGAGTGTAAAAAGGAAAAACCTTAAAAAAAAGGAAAAGCCTTAAAAAAGGAAAAGCCTACAAAAAAAGGAAAAGCCTTAAGAAAAGGAAAAACCTTTAAAAAAAGGAAAAACCTTAAAAAAGGAAAAGCCTACAAAAAAGGAAAAACCTTAAGAAATGGAAAAACCTAAAAAAAGGAAAAACCTAAAAAAAAAAAAAAGTGAGGGACATGTAAAAAGTCTCACATCGCTAGTTGGAAATAATTTCCTCTATGATCTTCTCCTATATATAGGATCGCCTCTCTTGAGAGAAAGGTATCCAATCACACACAGAAAACACAGTTACAAAAGAAAAAGTTCCTTCAATCCTCTACAGCTTAGAGTAAGTCTTTATTCGAGAGTATCGTAGTATAATGTTCGATAGATCTGATATCAAGTGTAGATGATACAGATTACTTTGGTTATATCCTGGGACTCATGGATCTATTAAAACCTGTCGCACTACGGGAGATTCTTAGAGTTAAGGAAAGAGATTCATCTCGCCTCCTTAGATTTATTTTATTGCTTTATCGTTTTATGAATCGTCTGTTCCTTACTGTTTATTTATATAAATCGTGATTAAATCTCTCATGTCTATTGTGCGATAATTTTCGTCCTACACTTTTTTCATCGTCCATAGAAGCGCATTGAATTCTGCATAGAGAGCAGATAAAACCCGTTCTTTCTTTTTAATGTTAAATTTATTAATCAACAAAAAAAATTTACATAAATGTTTGGAAAACAAAAAATAGAGCAAAAAACAGTGCGACGCAAGAGGGAATTTCATACGATCAGTCCCAAAAAAATCAAAGAATAGGGAGGTATTGAAGCCAGAATCGCGATGGACTGCTCTCGTCTTGGGCTGGGAATTGTGAGCGGATGCGTTGGCGAACGTCCTTATCTATGGAGCTTGATAGGAATAAAATATTAGCCTTAGGGATCATATATATAAATATTAGAGGCCCCAAATTTTGCTTAAATTTTTTATTTGGTATAGTGGTCATTGATTAAAATTTAGACTTATTACATATGGGTTCAAACCAATTTGAAATAGAAATCTTCTGTTTTACTTGTATTTTTTTTTTTTGAAAAAGGATATTTTTAAGAAATAAAATCAATTTTTAACAATATTTATCATATGTGTTAATCCCTAATAAATACTAACCCTAAAACAGAAATATGATTTCAATGGAAAGAAAGTCGCCATCTATCCGCATATCTATAAAAAGAGAGTTGGTTAAAAAAACTCGATTGTGAAAATATAGTGAAAGAGTTTGTAGGAAAGAAATGAAGAAAAACTATGGTTTAATTTTTTTTTTCTTTTATGTAACTAGTTTTAAATTTCTATCTTATTAATTTTTTAGTTATTTTTTATATTGTCAAAAAAAAATTAAATACTAAGAGTCTTAATTTTTAAGTTCGTTTTGGGCCCCTATAAATATAAGCACCGCTCTGTTATGGACTATGGTGTAAGTAAGATGGAGAGCTGAGTGGGCAGGCTTGTAATGTTTCTGTCCATTCCTCTCTCTCCATATATTGTACACCGAAGGTTGAAATACGATCCGAGACTAAAGGGAGTCGACTTTATTCCAGCGATCAAATAGTTATTTCTTTAATGAATATAGATTTGGTTTAACCCAATCATAATATCACTACAAGAAATCAGTCGATTCCCGACGGCCATATCGGTTGGGAAACCGTCGGAAAACGATTTTCCCAACCAATTTCCGACCGATTTGAATAATCAGGACTATCGCATCGGAAATCAAAATCCGTCGGAATTCGGTCGGGAATTTCTGACGGATTTCCGATGACCAATTTATCAACCAGATTTCGACAGATTTTAGTAGTCGGAAAATTCCCGACGATTTACTGACGGTTCCAAAATACCGACCAATTCCCGTTGGAAATAGACGTCGGATATTTTCCGACGATAATCCGATTGAAATCCGAGAGGCATTATCCCGACCGATATCCGACGGTCAAATATTCTGATCGATTTCCGACGAGACAGTTCCCGACCATATTCCGACTGAATTTCGAGGGGGCTTATTCCCGAACAATCCCTGACGGTCAACAATACCGACCGTTTTCCGAAGGGTTTTTAAAAAATCAATAATTTTAATATTAATAAAAATAATGATTTATATTATATTAAATTAAATTAATAATTCGAAAAAATTAAAATTAAAAATAAAATTGTTTTGAAATTAAATTGTGCATAATAATAGTTTTGAAATAAAATAAAATTGTTTTCAAAATACAAAAACAAATAAACTAATTTCTAGTTTATGTTCCTGTTCCCGATCCCGAAGTTCTCCGTCCCCTTCCCGTTCCCGGGAAATCCGGGAACTTCGATTTCATCTTATCCGACATCTCAGTGAAATTTCGGCTTTGTCTATGTAAGCTCCTCTTGCGTAGCACCTAACTTCATTTCGGTGTCCGCTTTCGCCGCTTCCAAAGCTGCTACTTTTTCTAGAGCTCTTCATTCTGCTGGACGAGTTCTTCTGAGTACTCGTAAAAACCCGATGTAGCTCCGGAGGAGTCCATATCCGGGATCTTACCCAAACCCCTGCGACGCCGCCCTTTTTTATCAAGAGAAAATTCTTATAGAAAGTAAAAATAAATTAGAACATAATAAAATTATAATGTACAAACTAAATGAAAACAAACAAAAAACTTATGCTGATAACGAGACGGTTGATCTCTTCCCGCGCCACCTCGAAGGAAGAGGAGGAGTCGCCTTGTGATTGTTGGGTCAACTCGAGCTTCTTCTTCTTCACGTTCTCGTAGATCTCACTCATGAGTGGATCCTGAATAACCATGGTTGTCTTGTTCGGGTGGCACATCCTCATCAACTCCAAATGATCCGGACGCACACCTCCGGCCTCATTGGTCTATAAAAAACAACGGAAATTAAATATTAATAAATATTGTAACAATTAAATATAGAAAATAATGTAAACAATAAAAGATTACCATTTTTATTTCTCGGGTCCGGAAGCTGATCGATCCCGAGTTGTGGACGTACCGTCCCTTACCGTATCGATCACTCTTTCGGTTTTCCGGATTAGTCTTCGATGTTTTTTCTGTCTCGGGCTTTTCCCAATAAGGTTTGTAGTCCTCCCAAATGTCGAGGTTCAAACCTTTCAGTTTGTCACACCCTTTCCTCCACTTTTACTTCCACTCGTTCATGTTTCTTTTGAATTGAGTAGCCGCCTCCTTCAAAAACGCCGTCTCCACCGTGGTCGTGTCGGAATGATGCCATGTAAACTCTTGCTGTGAAAACGGAAATTAAAATGTATCAAAAATATAAATAAAACATATAAATATGAAAGAAAAAAATATAATTTACAACTTACCGCAAATTGTCTAAACCAAATTTTCTTCTCGTCATACTGGATATCATAAAACTTCTTGTACGGCTTGTCGAAGATCGAATGCAACATCCTCAAAACGGACTTGCTAATCCCGTTGTTCGATATACCAAACCTATTCCGCATTCTGACGCCATGCTATTGTTTGTCAGAAATGTCATGAATTCCTCAACACCTTGTGTATACTCATCCGTCAGTTGACCCGTCGCTGGATCTTGCTGTGGTTTATCCATCGACGATCGAAAGTAATCATAAGGGTTTAGGTTTGAAGAAAATATTTTCTAAGTTTTTTTTTGTAAGTTGTGAATGATGGTGGAGATGTATTTATAATGGATTTTCCGCGGATTCCCGACAGATTTACGACCGGTTTCCGACCGATTTTTAATTTTCAAACGTCTATAAAATGGCTAGTGCAACGGGTAGAATAACGGATCTATTTTGTCGAAAATCGGTCGGAATTCCCGACCGATTTATAATTTTCAAATGTCTATAAAACAACTAGTGCAACGGACAGATTAACGGGTCTATTTCGTCGGAAATTCCGACCGATTTCTAGGATTTCTGACGATATTAAATAGGTCTCTATGTCGTCGGAAATCGGTCGACTAAAAATCGGTCAGGAATTTCCAACGAATTACCGACCGGATTTTTATCCTCGGTATTTCATCGGAAATTGGTCGGGAATTGGTCGGAAATTCCCAACCGATTTTTTCCGTCAAAAATCCCGTCGAAAATCGTTATGTTTTTTTGTAGCGTATTTATCATAAGAAGAAGAAAAATACTAACCTTAATTCATGTTACATTAGGCTTATTGTAGAATCAATTCATCAATTGATTTTTTCATCTCTTTTTAACCTTTCACTTCAATCATTCTTTTGTGGAAAAAGTAAGGATGAAGGTTAATTATCAATATACTCGAAATCGATCAATCACGGTGTTGTTTTTTATATTAGAATTATTAACATTTCATATGAACTTGATCTTTATAATTAAACCAAGAGAGACACATGTCACATCAGAATATAAATATTCTTACATTGATACTATGATTTTAAAAAAACTTAAGAATATGTGTATTGTTGTGCGACACAGGCTGGAGCAGCGATGTCAGGGCACCCGTCCCTCCCATAAGGGCTAGGACAGCATGTACTACCTTTGACATGGCACAAACACCCACTTAGCTTAAGGTTTTCATTTTACATCTTTTTGAGATTTAAGGGAGAAGATATCAAGTTTGTATTTTCATATATTTTTGAACTCTCATATCTATATCTCTCTTTTTGATTATGATTATAAAATTATCGTTATCTATGTGCTTGCTATCTCTGGTTATGTCTGAGTATATATATATGCTAGATTAATATCAATTAATTAAGGATTATCTTCTATATTCTTCACATTTACTTGTTCTAAAGTCAGGAACTAGAATAGCTAACTAGGTACTAATCTTTGATTAGTTTACTCTCCAAAATTTTGTTAAATTGCATGATTTAGTATTTAGTGAGCAATACGTCATAACATGCGAAAGTTGAATTATGATGTATTTTAAATAATTGAATCTCGTACGAATCAAATCATGTTTATCTTCTGCTAATAAGAAATGACTGTTTAGTCTATTAAGTTGTTTAAACATAGTGATCAGAGTCACAAAAGTGAAATGATTATACATTAATAATTTGAGTTCTAGAACGGTTCTTATCATATTTCCTGTGTTACCGATTAATGTATTGTGTTTCAGGAGTCTCTGTGACTACCCTATTGCCTAACGTTTTCCTCATATTGATTTACATCGTTAGTTTCTTGCTTTTTAGTTTATTTAATTTGTTATTTTCGTCTACCATTCTATCACAGATAACAAGCCCCCATATTTTTCGTCTTAGTAGATTCGAAGCTTATATATTCATATCGTAGCTTTTTGGTCTTCAGTAGATCGATTCCTATGTACTTTTGCGGTTGACTGTGCATTTGCAATGTTATTTTAGAGTTAAAACCTGAGCACTTTAATAAAGATGTTACATGTTGTTTCTCACTAAACACATAAAATAATTTCTTTCTGTGAAAGAAAGAAAATGGAAAATATGTTAAAATGTAGTGAATCGACCCATATGTACGTTTGTGATTGTCTATGCATTTGTAGTTTTTTTTTTGTTTTTTTTTGTCAACAGCCTAGATATCTAGAACGGTTCAGAAATCCAAACCGGAGTACCGAGTTTACAAAGGTAATATCCACTGGGTAGACACGAGCACTTCTTGCTAACTTGTCTGCCTTGTTGTTGTTTGCGTGTGGGATGAGTGATATTGAGAAAGCTTCCTTACTGTAATTTTATTTGAAGGTTAAAACCTTAACACATTATGAGAGATGTTACATGTTCTTTTTCACTAAACACATAAAATCATTTCTTCTTGTTCAAGAAAGAAAATGGAAAATATGTTGAAATGAGCCTTCGTGCCGAGCAAGTAAGAGAAATGAAGAAAAAAAGTAAACAGAAACTATAAGAAGATGTTATTGTTTGTTATTGAATTGGTTTTTTTTTTCTAATTCTTCCAATGATCAAGACTCACACACACACACACACACATATATATATATGTGAAAAATTAAAGTACAACAACATTTGCTCCATACTTTGTTTTCTATTTTCATACATAACTAGATTCTAACTCGTGCGTCCGTGCGGAGTAAATATTTTTTTTATAATAAATATTAAAACAAATTTTATAACATAAAAAATTTATGAAGGCGGCTGAATTTATATAACATAAACTTTTTAGCGGAATTTACAACAAAACCACTTCAAAATATGATAGTGATCCATTGTCAATTGTGATAAATTTGCAACTATTTGAGTTTTGCTCTTTAGTAATTTTTTTCTCTGACTTTACTCAACTCTCTTGGAAAATAAAATCTATACAAAAATCATAAACTGGAAATGGGAAAGCATGCTTAACGATGTTATCAGCACAAGCATTGGGGTCGAAATTTCTACAAGTATCGAATCATGCCTTCAAACTGCTAAAAACTAGAGAAAATAAAAGAGAAAACAATCAATGATATAGAAGATTTTTTTTTTTTTTTTTGAATCAAATGTTAAATTATATTCAAAAGAAAAATAACGTTTTTACAACTTTTATTTGACTTTTTTGATCTTTGAAACAATCCCTATCCTTTAAGCTTGTCTTGTAGAGAACCAAACTCTCAAGCCATCCTCATACCTCATGTCCCCGTTGCTTTTAATCGAAAGAAGCTGATTTCGTATGTTTTTGTCGATCATCTTCGTAAGCTGAAACGTATTTGATGATTTTCCCCATGTCTTCGATTATTTCTTTCTCTCCAAATCGAGTGTACCGTGTTTTGGAAAGTGTATCTTATCAGATAGGACGAAGTGTGGTTCTTTGCTGGATGAATCAGAAGATTTACAACGTCCCCCCCCCCCCCCCCCCACTCACTCGTGAACTGGTTCTGCAACAACCCTTTTGCCAGGATCTCCCACACTCTCCTCGAATACGTGCAAGCGAAGAATAGATGATCTCTTGTCTCCATCGGATCATCACAAAAGACACAGCTGGTAATGACATTTGCACTCCAAATCTTGACCCGATATAGAAGATTTCTTAATGCTCATGTAAAACGTCTACGAAGATTATATATACATTATGCACCGAATCATTCTAGTTAAAACGGATGATGGATGATAAGCATCATATAATTGCAATGCGAATTGTTTTTGAACTATGGTGTTGAATGAATGTCTTTCTAGTTTTTTTTTTTTTTTTTTTTTTTTTTTATAAAGGGTATTCTATTAAAATGCATGATAATAATACAAATCTAAGACCTTCTAGACCATACAATGGGAGAGAGTAGTTTAAATTTACCCTTAAGCTAGCTTTGAAGTATCAATGAAGCTAAAGAGAGAGGGAAGAGTGATAGAAGAACAACTCACTATAAAGTACTAGTTGATTTGGCCACACGACCTCTTCGACCGCAGTTACAATAAATCTTGCTGATTAGCGATGAAACGGTGTTTTACTTTTTACTTGTCAATGTCATATAACCGAGAAGTTCATCGATGTAGTGGGAATTTTCATCAATGTTGCCAAATAAACCCTTCATGAGCTTTGCTTTTGCCCTTGTGGACTCGCCTGCATCATCAATCATGGCCAATCTAACCGAGTGAGCGACCGAGTCAGAATCAAATGATCCATCATTCTCATCTCTTGGGATCTCAACACCAATTCCCTTGCCCTCCAAAAGCCTTGTGTTCAGGCCTTGCTCATTCAACACTGGGAAGAAGATCAGAACTCGCCCGAACCCTAGCCCTTCGACCAGTGAGTTCCACCCACAGTGCGTCAAGAACCCGCCGACCGAATCATGACTCAGTATGTTGACCTGAGGAACCCACCCGACATGAACCTTGCCACGTCCTTCAACTCGTTCCTCGAACCCTAACGGAATATGTGATCCGTTCCTTAGAACCCAAAAGAAAGGCACGTCTGACTTCTCTAACCCATGAGCCAGCTCGGCGAGTTCTGCTGGACGAAGGTTCACTTCCGTACCTAGTGCCACGTAGACCACTGAGTTGGCTCGCTGCTTGTCGAGCCACTTCTTTATACCGACCCATGTTGTATTCCCTTCAACTTCATCGTCTTCATTACCCGCTGGGAGAAACCCGGTGGGAAACACCGGTTTTCGATACAGATCTCGCAATAAACCAAGCCACTCTGGTTCAAATTCTGGGGAGCTATGGATGAAAACCGCATTGCACTCGGAGACCGAGTAGCCAAACCGGACCGAATCGGAGTCTCCAGTCGGATCTTCCTCCGTCTTCTCACCGTACCAAGTGATTTCGTGATAACGAAATGCCATGTTTGATTCGAATGGGATCCACGGAGGCACCACCGTGAAGTCTTCAGGCGTTGATCTTAAATCTTTTATCAGCGACGAGGGCGGTCCCAAGAAGCAGAGAAATGCGGCGTTGAATATGCTGAAGAAAGCCTTCGAGATTCCCAGCTCCGCCGCAGCTGGAGGAAGCCAGTGAGAGGCGTAGTCATATATGACCCAATCCGGAGACGACCGTCGGAGAAACTCCGTCAACGGTAGCTGGAGAAGATCGAAGGCGGATTTGAGAGACTGTTGCTTGTTGTACGGCACGTCCATGGAGCATTCCGAGCCAGGAGTTGAGCCGGGGAAAGCAGGGAGAGGGAAAGAGACGAAGGTGATGGAGGAGGAGAGGTTTGATTGTAGTTTTTGAAGTCTCTCGATGTTTCTCGGTGTCGAAATGAAGGAGACCTTGTGACCCTTTTGAGCAAGTAACTTAGCCAAACGAAGAAAAGGACGAAGATGACCCATAGCCAGCCATGGAAACATGGCTAAGTGCAGAGCTACTTCTCCCCTCTCCATTTCTTTTGTTTCTCTCTCTTTCCGTGTCCAATAAACCATTTGTACATATTAAGTGCTGATTTTTGGAATTGGTCCAGGGAGTAAGTGACTAAGGTCCACTGTAAAGATTTATCTTGATTGACTTTGTAGATTCGTTGGTCTAGCTTGGTGAAACGAATACGAAGAGATTAACGTAAGTAACACACGAGATTTGGTCACCCTGAGTTCACCGTGAAGGCTACGTCTCAGGGGAGGGAACCGTGTCCCTCAACTGCATTCATTATCAGAGAAGGTTTACAAGCCTTTAACAATGGCTGTGTCTCTGTTACAAGATCCAGAGAGCTAATATGAAAGGAACTAGAAGTAGAATCCACAAGGGAGAAAGATCTAGAAGAAGAAGACCTCAAATGCGGAATTGATCTTCTCTCTTCTATCAACGATGGCTTCTCTCTCTCTCTAACTTCTCTAGGTTCAATTCTCTCTCTCTAGTTCTTCGCTATTCTTGTTTTTCTCCTCTGTGTAACAAAACGAAGAAGACGATCCTTGTAACAACCTTTTCTTATCATCTTTGACCATTTCGGTCAACCCTTTTATTTGGGCTTAATGAATTTGCTTTTGGCCCAGCGGAATGATATTGTGTCTTGGGCCTTAAGCCCACCTGGATTCGTTGAATGAAGTCAAACATACGTTCACAAACTCCACCTTTTGCTTCAGACAATTCTCGACAGAAGCGGCGAACCCTAATCTTCGTGTAAACCTCGACCGTGAAGTCCGATGCGGCTTTTCCAAATCACCATCGCATCTCCGGCCTTGTCTTCCGACGCCATCTTCAGAATCCTCTCCACGTAACACCTGAAACTCTTAACCATCTCTTCACCTTGACAAATAAGAGCTTCTTCCTGTTGATTCCTTCTTTTGCGAAAAATTGCTTAATGTCTCCGACTTTTTCTTTTCAGCTTTCCGACGAACAATTACTGCTCTTCCGCTGCTCAGACGAACTCAGGTAACGCTTCACAAACCCAGATTCATCTCTTCTCGCGTTTACTCTCTGACTTTCAAAACCCAGAAACCAGCAACCTTCTGACATCTTGAATTTCTTTCATTTACTCCACCTTAAGCTGAATACTTTCCATCTCAGCTCCTTAAGCTCCACGGGTAACTCTTTCTCTCAAGAACTTGAGAATTTTGCATTGTCAATTTTTCAGAAAAGGACACAGACCTGAAATCTTACTTTTCCTGATTTTGTGAGATTCATTTGGACAATGGAGTTACCCGGAGCTGCCAAGCCTCTAGGCGATGTTCACAAGATCACAGCAGAGTTGGAACTTTGGCCCAGGTAAGGCTTTAGTTAAGAAGTCTGCTGGATTTTTGCTTGTATGAATTTTGAATAGAGTAACATCACCTTGTGCAACTATATCTCGAATGAAACGATATTTAGTTGCAACATGCTTGGTCCTTTCGTGGTGCACATAGTTCTTTGCAAGCGCCAATGCACTCTGTGAATCACAATGGATTTTAACACTTCCTTGGGTAAAACCCATTTCATCACATATTCCCTTCAACCAAATGGCCTCTTTCACGGCTGAAGAAAGAGCCATGTACTCGGCTTCAGTTGTTGATAAAGCCACCACTGACTGCAAATTTGACCTCCAACAAACTGTATTACCCCAAACCTTGAAAACAAAACCTGTCACTGATCTTCGTCTATCAAGGTCAGCTGCATAATCAGAATCACAAAACCCTTCAATGCTGAAACTTGAACTCTTACTGAATGTGAGGTTTGCCTTTAATGCGCCCCTTAGATACTTCAACACCCATTTGACAGCAGCCCAATGTTCTCGGCCTGGTTTTGACATGAACCTGCTGATAACTCCCACAGCATAAGCTAAATCAGGTCTTGATCCTATCATAGCGTACATAAGACTTCCCACTGCGCTAGCATAAGGAATCCTTTCCATATGCTCAGCCTCTGACACCCTTTCTTCATTGGTTAAACTTTTCAACTTGAAATGTGATGCAATAGGGGTAGAGACTGCCTTTGATTCAAACATTCCAAAACTTTTCAGAACTTTCTTGATATAATTCTCTTGAGATAAAATCAGAATCCCCTTCTCCCTATCTCTGTAAATGTCCATTCCCAGAATCCTTGACGCTTTTCCCAAGTCCTTCATTTCGAATTCCCTGCTCAAGCTGTCCTTTATCTTTCTAATCTCAGACTTGTTCCCCGAAGCTATAAGCATGTCGTCAACATACAAGAGAAGATAAATGGCCTGATCTGTCTTTATGTTTTTCATGTAAACACAAGGATCAAAGCTGCTTCTTAAGAATTGTTCCCCTTTCATGAAACAGTCAAACCTCAGGTTCCATTGCCTAGGTGACTGTTTAAGCCCGTATAGAGATTTTCTCATAAGACATACCTTATTCTCTTCTCCAATTTTAATGAATCCTTCTGGTTGACTCATCAAAATCCTTTCATCCAAATTTCCATGGAGGAATGCCGTCTTGACATATAACTGCTCCAATTCGTAGTTCAAGTTTACCACCAAAGACAGCATTATTCTGATTGACACATGTTTCACAACAGGTGAAAAAATCTCATTGAAATCTACTCCTTCCTTTTGTGAAAACCCTTTTGCTACAAGCCTTGCCTTGTACCTTTGCTTCTCCACTCCTGGAATTCCCAGTTTAAGTTTGAAAATCTATTTGCATCCAACTAGTTTCTGCTTGTCTGGCCTATCAATAAGGTCCCACGTGTGATTCTTTCCAAGTGAATCCATTTCTTCATTTGCTGCATTATTCCAGTATTTCCACTTCTTACTCTTCTTTGCTTCTTCAAAAGACCTTGGCTCATCTATCTCTAAGTCTTCAGCAGCAGATAGTGCATATGCTACGAAGTCAGAGTCTTCATACCTGGAGGGTGGCCTGACATTATCCCTCCTGCTTCTGTCCCTTGCAAGAAGATAATCATCAAGTGAGTGACTGATTTCTGTCCCATCCTCCTCATTGAAAGTCAGCCCTTCTGATTCATTTAGACTTTCTGAACCATCTGAATCATTTGAACTCTCTGAGCTATCTGATCCAGCCTGCGAAGAAAGCTCTCCACCTTGAGAAGAGGTCTCACCATGTTCATAACTTGTTGAACTTGGTCCTTGAACGAGCTGTGTGTGAAACTTCACTCTCTTACCAGACTTCTTCTTTTCAGGTCCTTCACTCCCCCCATCAGATTTCTCAGCACTTTCCTGTGTAGGAGCTAAGGTATCTTTGTATATCTCATCTTCTCGAAACACCACGTTTCTGCTTGTTTTGCATTTCCCATCTTTTGGCATCCAAACCCGATAACCCTTGACACCAAATGGGTATCCCAGAAAAAATCCTTTTTCAGCTCTAGGACTAGTCTTTTCCTGAACAGTATGCACATAAGCTGAGCACCCGAATCTTCTGAGATGTGACAGTTCAGGTTTATGACCAGACCATACCTCCTCAGGTAGTTTAAACTCTATTGTGGAATTTGGTGTTCTGTTGATCAGATATACTGCAGTTGAAGTGGCCTCAGCCCAGAACTCTTGACCCAAACCTGTCTCTGCCAACATGCTTCTAACCTTGTCCATAATAGTCCTGTTCATCCTCTCAGATACACCGTTCTGCTGAGGTGTATAAGTGCAAGTCCTGTGTCGTTTGATCCCAGATTTCTTGCACAAGTCATCAAACAGTGTGTTGCAGAACTCCAAGCCATTGTCAGTTCTCAAACATTTAATCTTCTTTTCTGTGTGGTTTTCCACAGCTTCTTTCCATTCTTTGAACTTGTGAAACGCTTCATCCTTCGTCCTTAGAAAATAGACCAACACCTTTTTGGAGTAATCATCTATGAAACTGATGAAGTATTTACAGCCACCCAAACTTTCTGGTGTTGATGGAGATCCCCACAAATCAGAATGAACATATTCCAGAATTCCTTTAGTTGTATGCTTGGCTGCAGGAAAGCTTTGTTTATGAGACTTTCCAAGTACACAACTCTCACAAAAATCTAACTCTCCAACCTCTGTCTTTGGCAAATACCCATCTCGAACTAGAACATCCATGTTTTTAGAGCTCATATGACCAAGTCTTGAGTGCCATAACCCTGTCAATTTTTCCTTTGACTCTGTGAGATTGACTTTAGCCTTACTCACTATACCTTGGAGATAGTACAGACCTGCGTTGTACTTTCCAGAGATCACTTTCTGACCATCTTTGTAAAAGTTGACTATGAAGCCTTCACCCTTGTATTTGCATCCTGACTTTTCTAGCATTCCATAGGATATAAGATTTCTGCTCATGTTATGCATATATCTCACATCAGTTAGTATAACCTCTGTACCATCTGGATTGGTAATTTTGATTTTTCCGATACCTTTCACTTCACTGTGAGTGTTATTTGCCATTAACACCTTTCCCCCATCAATTTCTTTAAAATCACACAACAGTTCCTTGTTGGGGGTGATATGGAATGTGTATCCTGAGTCCATAACCCACTCATCCTTTGAGTGTTGAACGCTTGCAGTGAGAACCAGAGGTTGTTTCACTTCTGAGGCAACATTGGCAGAAGATTCACCATTTTTCTTCTTTCCTTTACTAGGACATTCTCGTTTCCAATGTCCATCTTTGCCATAGATGAAACAAGCCGATTTACCTTCTTTGTTAAATCTGTTTTTTGAATTTGACCTGCCCTCTTTGCTCTTTGACCTCCATGACTTGTTGGGATTTTTATCATTCCCATTGTTAGACCTCTTTTCAGATCTTCCACGAGAGTCAACATACAACCCTTCTGCCTTACTCTTGTTTAGTAACCCTTTCTGTCTTAGTTCAGCTTCTTTTGAATGAGCAGCAACTACAACTTCATCGACTGTGAGTGTTTCCTTCCCACTTCCATACTGAAGGGTGTGAACCAGTGGTTCATAAGCTGTTGGAAGCCCTGACAGGAGCTGAATGGCTTGGTCTTCTTCTGAAATGGTAACCTTGAGACTGTTCAAATCTGCAACCAATTTCAGGAAGATGTCCATGTTCTCCTCTATAGACTTATTTTCTTCCATTTTGTAACAAGAGAATTGTTTCTTCAAGTAGATCCTGTTGGGAAGCGACTTGGTTTGATAAATCCTTTCAAGTGCTTTCCACTGTCCCATAGCAGTAGTTTCATGCATGATCTTCCTCAGAATTAGATCACTCAAGCATGTTCCCAATAGGCTTCTGACTCTAAGATCTTTTGCAGCTTTCTTTTCATCAATTTTTGCCTCTGATGGACCAACTATTGCCCCTGACCCTTCTACTTTCTTTTCTGGTTCTGAGAAGACAGTGAAACCTTCCTTAAGCACTGAGAGTAAACCTTGAATCTCCATTTGGCCCATCATCTTGTATTTCCACATGCCAAAATCCCCTTTACCATCAAACCTATCCATCTCAAATCTTCCTAGAGTTGGTTCCATGTTGACTGGTAATCTGATTTTCTTGCAGGTTAAAACCAGATGATGCTTTTGCTTCAATAAAAAAGATCCTAAACCTTGAAGGATATTAATCGCAGATGCAGCAAACAGAGAATCACGATTCAACAGCACAGCTATTTCCAGATTCCTCCTACTTCCAAGAAAGAAACCTCTTTGTGAACAAAACAGATAAGCTTCTTTACCTCTTTACTTCGATTCACCAACCTCAATCCTGACAATCGCACCTGGGATGCTCTGATACCACTTGTAAAGATTTATCTTGATTGACTTTGTAGATTCGTTGGTCTAGCTTGGTGAAACGAATACGAAGAGATTAACGTAAGTAACACACGAGATTTGGTCACCCTGAGTTCACCGTGAAGGCTACGTCTCAGGGGAGGGAACCGTGTCCCTCAACTGCATTCATTATCAGAGAAGGTTTACAAGCCTTTAACAATGGCTGTGTCTCTGTTACAAGATCCAGAGAGCTAATATGAAAGGAACTAGAAGTAGAATCCACAAGGGAGAAAGCTCTAGAAGAAGAAGACCTCAATTGCGGAATTGATCTTCTCTCTTCTATCAACGATGGCTTCTCTCTCTCTCTAACTTCTCTAGGTTCAATTCTCTCTCTCTAGTTCTTCGCTATTCTTGTTTTTCTCCTCTGTGTAACAAAACGAAGAAGACGATCTTTGTAACAACCTTTTCTTATCATCTTTGACCATTTCGGTCAACCCTTTTATTTGGGCTTAATGAATTTGCTTTTGGCCCAGCGGAATGATATTGTGTCTTGGGCCTTAAACCCACCTGGATTCGTTGAATGAAGTCAAACATACGTTCACATCCACAGACTCACGATAACATTATCATTATTAAACATACTATCATCGTAGCATCATCATACTAAAGACACTGACCTTTTAGTTAAACGTTTTTTTTCTTCCTAGCATACTAAACCTTCTACTTTTTAATGCAACGCAACAAAATAACACTAAATAAATTTAAGAGAAAATTTGAGAAAATGTCTTCACATGAGTTTATATTTTGAAAACTACACTATTTTTAATTTTGTTTTATAACTACACTTATTTAAAAGTTAAATTACCAAAGTAACCTAAATAACAATTATACTAATTTAGATATTTAAATCATGAATTTTATTCAAATAAATACTAAAATATATTTACAGATCTACACAAGATAATATCTAATTTGTTTTTTTATTTATTCTATTTTATTCAAATCAAATTTTTGTTAACTTTCAATAAGCAAATCATCTATTACAAGAAAGAAAAAAGAATACGTCAATCATCTATACAATAATACAATTATCCCACCTCGAGCAGACAGTTAGACATACATCTAATTATGGACTACTAAGTTTAATAAATTCCTAATCTTCATCATCGATTAAGCAAAATCGGAATCTCAGGTAAAGAGTAAATCATTGACTTTTCTTTCACGAGCTTTTGGACTAATAAAATCGACTATTTTCAAGCGTGTTTGTCTATTAACTTGGCTTGACTACATTACTTATTTATATGTTGTTGATGCTACATAGATAAACTCTTAGCAGTGAAGCAACGAAGCAGCTACTTTTCAAAAAAGAAATTAAGGCAAAGTCATTTACGTACAGATCAATAAATATAGGCATTGAAAATAGAGAGAAGAACCAGAGAGAGTACTGTTGCTCTGTTTTTTTTAGAAAACTGAAAGAGAGTACCACAAGTCGAAGGATCTCCGTTCCTCTGCTTTTTTTAGAAAACTCAATTGTTGATGAAACTGATTACGTAATAACATGTTTATATAAGACTAATAAAAGTGTTTTTTTTTGTAGAGATAAAGTTAAAAATATTTTAAAGATTTATCCAATTATAAATTTAAAAATATTAAGTAATTAGATATCTTTATCTCAAATAAAAAATAATCATAATATTAATTATTTCGAATTTTTATTTTCATTAATTAAAATATGTTATTTCTAATTAACTTTGGTCAAAAAGTCTTTTTACATAAACCAGAGGTGTAGTTTTCATAAATAAAAAAAACAGTGCATTTTACTAATTCAAAAACTTAAATAGTGTATTTTGCCAATTATCCCTAAATTTAAACTATAGGAAAAATCAGAGATGATGATTTTATTGTTTTCTAAAGATTTTTAGAATTTTAAGATTTTATTGTTATTGGTTTATGGTTTTTTATATTTTTATTAAATTCTTATATTATTGGTATGATGATTTTGTAATTCATTTAAAATATTGTATTAGTGGTGTGTTGATTTTGTAATTCCATTTAAAATTCTTTGTTATTCAAAAAATTGAATATTTATTCATTTTTCAATTTTGTCAAATTCTAGTATTATTGGGACAATGATTCTTTACATTTTTACTCATTAACAACAACTTTCATAATACTATAGTTATCCTACGTATTCTTATAATTATATAACAATATTAAAAACTCTCTCTTTTTCCACTATCTAATCATCGGCTCATCACCATCATATTGTTCCAAAACAAAAGCAAACCCAACAAAATCCATAATATATAAGAAAACATAAACCATACCAAAATGTCATGTTCTTTTAATAACAAAAAGTAATCTCAATACATATAAAGGAAATTCTTAGCAATTTCTTTGCAACTCCATATTATCTATGAGATGACCTGCAACTCAATTTTTTCATGAAATGACCTGCCTTATTATGATATTTGGGAAAAAAACATAAACATATATTTACCTTACAATTTTTTTAAAGAAAAAAAATATTTAGAATCTACTACAATCCATAAAAATTATTATAAAGAATCAATAAATTTGGGTAAACAGATTTATTAGAATCCACAAAAATCTTTGAGATTTTTAAAATCTCTTAACTTTCGAAATCCACAAACTCTAAACAATCTTCCCAATAAACCTCCCAATTTCATTTTGAAAAGAAAAAAATAAACAACACTAGAATCATATTTTAGTAAATTGTTTTAGTTATGTTTATATATAGTAATTATAAATTTATGATATTAGTAGGAGCATATATTTACATAAGATTTTTTGAAAATTTATTATATATTATCTTATTGAATTGTGTTATATTTTGAACATGTCCAACTTGGAACTGGAAATTTTTATTAATCTATAGTGTTTATTAGGTTATCGAGTATTAATTTATAAAGTTTATATTGTATGTACTATCATCATAATATTATCATATCAGAGTGAAACTATTGTTTTCAGTCTAAATGTTAAAATTCATACAATTTTCTTTTCTTTATTAGATTTTACTGTATTGCGAACAACTTATTTTTAGCTACCCCATACGAGCAAAACAAAAAGAGACCCGGATTACAAAAGACAAATAAAACCAAATATCAATGAGGCCTAATACAATTGAAATAATTCAAGTAGAGAAGGATAAAGGGTGTTTCTGGCCGGGAAGGAGAGAAGGCGGTCTCGAAACAATCGATCAATGGCATCACGAAGGGCGGTATGGTGTCTAGGAGGTGGAGGTGAAAATTCTTGAGTTTCCCTCTTTCTAAGTAAATAGTGGCTTACAAGTGATATACTCTATAATTACGATATTTAATATATATTATGCTTTTAGAGGTAGTTTTCTTATGTTTGTGGCATTTAGAGTCTTTACAGCTAAAATCATCAAAATTAATGCCAAATGGAGCCAAAAAAGAGTAAACTACAACCTATCCATGTTTCCAAGTCTAAAACATCAACCAATTCACCAAGAACACAATATAAGTTGACTTTCCCAACAAGACCGTACTTAAACACCAGAAGTTTTCCACTCATTGGAAGTCTTACCGTTGATGAATTGAGATAAAAATTTGGTTTCAATATAGATCTTTTAGTTTACTTCCATATGGGATTGATTTTGAATCAGTTGGAGCGGTGGTTAAGAAGATGACTATGTTTTAGTGAAGACATGACTGTTTGGCTTGCAAAGAAAGGAGGTGCAGAAACGGAGTAGGTACCGTCCTGTGACCCATCAGCCCGAAGACTTTTCTCCACCAACCGATGCACACCCATCTACATGTGATATCGGACCACATCATACACTTTACGACCCAGTGCAAGCCTTATGTCGGCCCAAAACTTCCTTTTCTATCTGTTTAATGAAACCCTAGTTAATCCTAAGAATATAAATACTTGGTTTTAGCCTCTTGTTATACCAAAGCCACCTTAACACACTACAATAGACAAAATCCACCACCATACACAATTTTATATAAAGTTTACATAGTTTTCGATTCAAAGATTCTTTGGAGAATATCTCGCATTTGTATCTCCATATAGAGAAGATTTATAAATCCTCTTGCTTCTTATTGAATTTTATGATTATGAATTCCTTTATATCTCTCTAGTTGTTATCTCTGGTCATATATAAGTAGTTCTCTTGCTAGGTTATCGTGTTCAAAGAATTTGTGAATTGTGTAACTATTATCTATCAAACTGGAAATATCTTTTTGTTTTTTCATCTTTACTTGCTCGTAATGCTACATGCTTTTCTGATCATTTAGCATCAGAGCTAAGGTTATATTCTCCAAAAGCTTCTTATATTGCATGAACTAGTATTTGATGAGCAGTATGTCGTAACCATTGAAAGTTGAGTTACAAAATATTGTAAACAAATGAATCTTGAACGAATTAATGCATGCTTTTTTGTTGTAATAACTATCGAAATTTGAGTCTGTTAGGTTGTTAAGCATAATGATCGGAGCCATGAAAGTAGAATGTGTCAAAATCGATTTACAAAGACAAAGATTTCGAGATTAGGAAGTTGTGTGAAGAAACTAAAGGAGTTGAAGAGGTTGATTTGCTTATTGCTAGTGGTGAAATGGCTGATGTGGATTTTAGCGTGTATGTTGATGGAGAGGCTAACGCAGGCCCGTCTCTATTTGTATATAAGCCTTAGGCAAAAAAAAAAATTTGGGCCTTTTTTCAAATAATTTTTTTTTTTTGGACACTTTTTCCTTGAAGAATTTTTTTTTAAAAAAAAATTGGACCCATGGGCATGGGCCGGGCCTGGGCTAACGTTGAAGAAATTGCAACAAATCTTCGCATCTCCACATCCGTGAAACATTCTCTCTGGATTGTCATTCGTCCAAGTTTTTATCACCATTGCTTGCATTCGACCCACTTCCAGAATTTTGGCTTCGATTCATCCTCTTTAGCCTCGTCTCCTCCCTATTGTAGTGTCTTCTCTCTCTTGCAAATTTTTGTGAGCTCTTGAAAAATTAGGATTTGTATTTGGTGAATTTTACTAAAAATGGGATTTTTGTAGCATGTGTGGTAATAGTTAACTCATGGTTTAGAGACTAAACGACTTAATAAACGGCATAACGTGTTGTCATAAAATGGATAAATGATTACACCATTTGGTGGTTTAATTTGGAAAAAAAAGGCAGTCTATTGTTCTGATCGTACGAAAATAGTTAGTGTATTAAAGTGTGATAATATAAATTAAGTTAATGTATTAGTATGGAATTTCCCATTTATTTTTGTTCTAAGTTTTCTTAAAAACCAAAACCATAGTATTTTGTTTTAACTTTATTTTATTCTTATTAATTTGTTGTACATCATAAGATCTCTGTACATCATAAGACATGACTAGCTGATCCCAATTTAGATCATGAGTGATGGATTTATCAGATAGTTTATGTTTTTATTAGTCAGAAAATTATTTAGCTTATACAATTATCTCCCGTACGTTGGAATCTTCTTATATTATTTTTACATTTTTATAACGAAATCCAACACCAACAATGTGTGAACATTTATCCATTTTATGACAACACGTTAACATCCCCATTAACGGCACTGTAGACGACGTGTTATGCCGTTTATAAGTCGTTTTGTCTTAAACCATAAGTTAACTATTACCACACATGCTAAAAAAATCCCATTTTTAGTAAAAAAAACCCAAATACAAATCCTGTTTTTTCAAGAGCTCACAAAATTTTGCAATAGAGAGAGAAGAGACTACAATAGGGAGGAGACGAGGTTAAAGAGGATGAATCAAAGCCAAAATTCTGGAAATGGGTCGAATGCAAGCGATGGTGATAAAAACTTGGACGAATGACAATGAGAGAGAATATTTCACAGGTGTGGAGATGCGAAGAGTTGTTGCAATTTCTTCAACGTTAGTCTCTCCATCAACATACACGCTAAAATCCAGATCATCCATTTCACCACTAGCAATAAGCAAATCAACCTCTCCCATTCCTTTAGTTTCTTCAAACAACTTCCTAATCTCAAAATCTTTGTCTTTGTAGATCAATTTTGACACATTCTATTTTCATGGCTCCGATCATTATGCTTAACAGCCTAATAGACTCAAATATCGATAGTTATTACAACAAAAAATCATGCATTAATTCGTTCAAGATTCATTTGTTTACAATATTCCGTAACTTTCAATGGTTACGACATACTGCTCATCAAATACTAGTTCATGCAATATAAGAAGCTTTTCGAGAATATAACATTAGTTCTGATGCTAGATGATTAGAAAACCGAAATCATAGTATTTTGTTTTAACTTTATTTTATTCTTATTAATTTGTTGTACATCATAAGACATGACTAGCTGATCCCAATTTAGATCATGAGTGATGGATTTATCAGATAGTTTATGTTTTTAGTAGTCAGAAAATTATTTAGCTTATAGTTTATTGAACTAACCAAATACAATTATCTCCCGATGGAATCTTCTTATATTATTTTTACATTTTTATAACGAAATCCAACTAGTTATATGTGATTATGTTTTAATCTAACCACAAGTTAGAGAATTGTGTCAAGGTTTTCAAAACATAAAAGTAAACTTTCGTTTCCAAGGTCATTGCATGTGATTTTGATCGGCCGCCATTGGAATTGATTAGTTGAAGCTTATAGTAACCGAAATTTGGGTATATGTGATCATAAATGACTAAAATGGGTGCAGAGAATGCTCACTAGAGCTCAAAAGCACGTATTACGTATAACATGACGAGTTAGGGGTGTGTACTCGTTGTGAATGGATAAGATGGAATTGAATGTGATTGGGTCCCTGAGTGGCCATGGTTGTGAATGGAATCGTTGATATATATTTGTTTAGTTGTGTATGGTTGGATGAGACAAATGAAAGTTTCACCTAAGTATTTGTAGCGTATGCACATTTTTTGACATAAATATTTTACTGACAAAAAATCTAAGCTTGCGAGATCACGATGCAGTTCAAAGCTAGTTTGGATATCTTGAAAAAAGATGTACGACTTTCGTAAGCATTTAGGTCTAGTAGATTGGTTTACAATTAACAAGATTTTTTTGTGCTATATTACATTACTTTTGAAAATGATATTACATTAATTTATGAAACTATAAATATATAATGGGTCTAAAGCATGATATTATTTTGGTTAGTTGAAATAGTTCAATGTTATAGACACATTAAAAAATTCGGTGAGTGAACTATTCAATGGCTATTCTAACTTTGAAAGATTAGTCGAGTGGTAAAAGTGTGGTTCACTCAAATAAAAGAAAAAAAAAATATTTTTCTATAATATTATTTAAGAAGACATTTTTAAAAATGAACTTTGTTTTGTAAGTTATTACATGAAATGCCATTACAAATAACAAAGAATAATTAAAATAGGAAAGAATATAATAGTCTTTTAAAATTATTGATTAGAAAAATGGAAAGTATATATTTTGCATTAAAAAAGTTATTTATTATTTAATTTCTTAATTATTTTTAATACTATATATTTTAAAATAATAATCAATTATATTCAAAGAAAAAAATATATTCAAAATCTTGCTATATTTTTCACTATAATTTATTATATTTTATTTGAATATATATTAAAACAAAAATTAAAAAATATTTTACTAATTTTATAAAAAGTTAGTCACAAGAAAACTTTTTTTTTAAGAGTCCGTAGACTAACCACAAAACTAGAGTCATTTAACAGTGCATATTAAAACGGGTTAAATAGACAAATTATTACAAATTGACAGTTTTATCTATAATCATTAGTTAGCTATATTGTAAATTTCAGATAAAAACAGTTTTCTTAAATTTCAAAACAATTTCTTTATAAAAATTACTCTGCGCTATAATTAGCGCGGGTTAAATCCTAATATATATATATATATATATATATATATATTAGCCGAGTGGTATAAATGTGGTTCACTCCCATAAAAGAAAAGAAAAAAAAAATATATATATATATATATCTATATATATATCTATATATATAAAATTAGCTTTTCTCTCTTCCCATGCTGCCACCTCATCATCCACATCTCAAATTTTAATTGGTCATTTTTAACACTATTTTAATTATTATTTTTTTAACAATTGGTTTTAATTACATAACTAAGATCATTAATGAATAAATTTTAGTTATACATATAAAACAAAAACATACTGATAATTTGTTTCAACAAAAATTAAAATCTATTGATATCTACCACATTTTTAATATTTAATTTATAAAAACATCCTCA
Source organism: Eutrema japonicum (assembly GCA_030161315.1). Taxonomy (NCBI): domain Eukaryota; kingdom Viridiplantae; phylum Streptophyta; class Magnoliopsida; order Brassicales; family Brassicaceae; genus Eutrema; species Eutrema japonicum. The sequence goes on from BSQW01000008.1 coordinate 21,853,736, forward strand.
AAATAAGCTTAAATATCAAAATATGATAATTTATTTCAACTCTCATATTTTGATAGACACAACAAAATTACAACTAAATTACAACTAAATACAAATATAAATTAAACACCACATAAAACAAAACTTAGAATCTAATAAAATTATTAAATAAACATCGAGGAAAAACAATTCACACCAAAACAGCAATCCGAATGAAATCATAGAAATATTCGTTATGAAGATGCAGCAAAATTACTCGGCTACTACATGACACAAGCAGGACCGGCTGACTAATAAAGTGGACCATGTGCATATTATAAAAAAAATTCTAATTTTAGGCATATAAACAATTTTTTTTTTATAAAAAACCTTTAAATATTTACAAATAAAAACTTCAAACATGACAAAATTTTGCAAAAATCAGGTGGTCACTGTGCATTTGCATCTTCAGCACTTGCCTAGAGCCGGACCTGGACACAAGATACAAATGAAAAATTTGTGAAAAATCATAATAAATCAAAACTTGGATATGTATGTTATATTATCATATGTATCTACACTTGAAGACTTACTATTTAAAAATTGGAAACAAAAAGACTTAAGAATTAGAAACATATTTTAAAAAATAATGAGGATTAGAATCGTACATCAATAATATTGGAAATAATACTAAAAATAAAACAAAAAAATATAAAACGAAAAAACACAATATTACTCGAGGAAGACAAGAGCCACGAACCTAAAATTCGGTGCAACTAGCTCCATCCCAAAGCACAATATCTAATTCTAAGTAAGGATAAACCCAACATCCGCCACATATGCTTCAGAACCGAACTCTCAACCTCCTTCCGCAATAACTCTAAAACAAAACAACTCATTTAGTGTATCTTTATCTCTTTGGTGCCTTCATTACGCTTTAATGTAACTACTTCAAAGATGAATTTTACGACAGCAATTAACATATAATTAATTCACTCTAATTGATATAAATTAAAAAAAAAATGTATTATTAGAGATTCCTAATGTTTTCTACTATAAAAACGCAAAATAACAAACTTTAAAACAAAAATTAATTGCATAAATTGACAACAAACGTAAAAGATAAAAAATGTACAAACACCTTCTATTTTTATAAGAAAAAATAATATATGTAAAGTATTAAACTATCAAAAACAAAATATATAAAGAAAAAAAGTTAACACGTCCGCGCGTAGCTCGGATCACATTCTAGTATATATATATATAAATGTATAAAGTGTGCATAAGTAAAATCATAGTAAACTCATTAGCTATTAATTCTGGTTTCAGCAGTCAGTTTTAGTGTTTTTAGTTCATTAGCTATTAATTCTGGTTTAGACTTTGTTAGGGATAAATAATTTTCCTTAAGACAGACGAATCACATGATAGCACGTGTCATAGTAAGGTAGACGGCCATTTATCTTAAAAGTGCACTACTAAGAGAGGGTGCAGTTACAAGGCTAGATGGTCGAACAGTAGGGCAAGTTAGGACATGTTATGAACCACCACATTTTCCCAAAACCATTCTCAAATAGTGGGAAGTAAGGAGATGAGTGGTCCCAAAATGATAAGACATCACCTTTTCATGAGTCCGTTAACTCGTGCCATGTTACCTGGAGAGTGCGGTAGTAGGGAGATGAGTGATTTAGACAAGAACATGTTGACACCCCAACATAAACTGGGCAGCAATGTCCGAGAAAGTAAAATCCTAAGAAACCGGGTAGCAATTCCCGGGAAGGTAAGAAAAACTCGATATCCCTTATAAGGTCATTGGAAAAGGTAAACGACAATACTATACGCGAGATTATCTTTATTTTCCATCCATAAAAAACACTTCATATTTTGGAATAAATGCACCAAAGGCTTGGTAAAGGATTTGTACTACGTGGTCTCAGGCGCACATAGAGGCACGAAAGCGACTCGTCAAAGAACCTAGGGAGACGTGCATCATGTTATGCGCAGACCACACAGCGCCAAAACCGTTGAAACATAATACAAACGACTCAACATGGGATATAGATGTTCAATGGTAGGTCTTGGAGCAGAAAAGCATTCAAGTGCATTTTACCAGACTCCAACTCATAGGATCCATGATCCGACCCGACATCCAAAAATACGACCCGGTATACAATCCGGGTCAGGCAATCTTTATAAAAGCTAATGCTTTCCCCGGAGGCAGGAACGACCCTTTTATCCTAATTAGACACTACTCACTTAAACACTACTTTTCTCTCAAAACACTGAACCTTAGCCGAAGTCTCCGACAGTCTAAGAACGATCATCTTACGGTCGTTTCTAGGCCGGATTCACGTCAAAATCCGATCTCCTCCAACTTTTTTCATCGAAAAACTTCACCTAACAACGGATACTTTGCGGATCCATCCCAAAGTCACTTAACATTTCTTTCTTGTTTTCTGACTCTTTTCGGACCCTGATAGATAGATTTTGTGTTAAGCTCATCTCAACTACTCAAACCTACTTATATCGTTGTTATATTTGAGGATCGAACCAAAGAGGTTAAGATTGAAGCACTAAGAATACATGAAACTTTCTAAGCTAGAGCAAATCTTTTGGGGTTTTAAGTTTATGGGAAAATAACAAATGCAAGACGGAAAACAAAAGATAGAAGTGTTGGAGAATGAATTAACTATCAAGAAGATGATTAATGAATAAACAATGATGATAGAGATTGAATTAAACACTATCCTAAAACATGGAATTCACAATTATGACTAATCCACTCTCGTGGCACTAATCACTTTTTTAATCGCCAAATCAAGATCAAACTATCGTTTGTGATAAGATGATTAACAAGCTTTAGACTCCACTCCTAATTAGTTCACTAATAACCCTAGACATCAACTCTCATTGGCTAGGCAAGAAAAGCTCACAAAAGATTTGGTTCAAGCATTTCATCGAACACCTATCGGGCGTGAAATGCTTAAGCTCTAGCTTTGATCTCTCAATCCAAAACTAGCCTTAAGATCAACCTAAGTGAATGATCTAACAAGATGCAACCTAAATCATCAGCATCATCATCTAATCATCAAGACAATTAACTAATGATGCTAATACACACAATCAATGTTAATCCTTAGGTTAAGATCACTAACTATGACTAATCCTCTCTCAAGGCACTAATCAATTTGCTAATCACTAAATCAAAATCAAACTCTCATTTGTGATAAAATGATCAGCAACATTAAGATCAACATTCAAATCAACCAATAAACACCTTAAGCAACTACTTTCATAGGATAAGAATGTTTATCTCTTACTAAGCTTCTAGGAGAATTTCATCGAACACTTGGTGTGCATGATTTTCCCTATAATCTAGATTAACTCTCTCAAGCCCAATCTAGCACTAGGATCACTTAGAAAGAAAGGAAAGCAAGGATTAAGAACATAAGCAACACAAATCAATCATCAAATCATCAAAATCAAGCATAATCCAAAATCCAACAAAAATGGGTCTAAAGCCTAAACATGAAGAACAAGGAATAACACAAGGGAAAAGAGACATAAAGATAAAGAACAAGAATAAAATAAAGATAATATAAAGATAGGTTGAAAAATCCTTCACTAGAGTGGCATGAATGATGAAGATCCATCCAAAATCATCTTAGGAAGAGTTTGGGATAAAACCCAACTCTAGGAAAAAGAAAGCTTAACATGAAAATTAGGTTTTTAGGGGTTTTATAGAGAGAGGGGCGGACCGGGTCGACCCGGGACAAACCGGGACAAACCGGGAAAACCGGGACAAACCGGGTACCGACCCGGTCGAAATGAGTCAAATCTGGTCTTGTGTAGAACCTTCGTTAAAATCGTGATATCTCCTGGGATACATGTCAGAATGCCCTCAAACCAACTCCTATAGACAGCTAATACATATGGCTACAACGTTCTTGAAGACCACCGAGGCTAAATCCGATTGGAAATCATTCGTCCATCCAGGTCTTTCAGGCATGTCGGGTGGTTTCGGCCAGACGGACATACTCTCAGTAAAGTGGCCATATCTAACGAACTACATATCCGAATGACCTTGAACTACCTCCTGTAGTCATCTAACTCACTGTAATACAACATTTATGAAGACTTCAGAAGCTAAATCCAAGCGTAGCTCCTTCGTCCATCCTGGTCTTTCAGACACTTCGGCGAGAGCTTCCACGCCGGGCGAGATTGGGCCGGCACAAGAGGCCGGTATTTCCCCTGGTCGAATGAAAGAGCAGTACCGGTCAGGGATGGAGGGGTGTTGTGGGCCGGTAATCTTACTGTCCAGGTTAAGGTTGAATACCGGACGTGCATGCCAGGCGTAATTGGGGCGGTACAGGTCTTGGTCTCTTGGCTAGGCGGATATGTCTTCCTTAAAACCGCGATAACTCCCTAACTGGATGTCCGAATGACCTGATTCATACTCTCCTGGACAGATAACTCACACCTCTGAAACTTCCATGAAGGTTGTGAAAGCTGATTCAGACCGGAGGGCCTCCGTCCAGTCACATCTTTCCGGAATTTTGGATGAACTTTGCATTCTACTTTGGTCCAATTCTTCAAATATCATCAATTGCCTTCAAATCACCTAAAACAACTCCAAATGCATGCAAGACTCATAGGACTTAATGCAAAACATCTAATACTCTAATTGAAACCAAAGTGTTATAAAAACTATGCAAGACACATGCATGAGACACATAACAATAACATAAATGCATGCTAAAAGATGTAAAATATGGGAATATCAGACCCGACGCTAAAACTGTGGTCTTTTTTTCTATCGTTTATTAACTTGAGCGTCTGAGAATCCTCGGAAAACACCCCCACATCGTGTTTTCCGGGATCTTAACGTGTTGTTTCTTGTGTAGGAGAACTACTTCTCTAGTAGGACGGAAAATCTCTAAAACAATATGGTGCTATAAGGAGGGGAAGCACTTTTCTCCTACCTACACAAGATGGAACGAACGGAAAGCTTCGAGGGACGTACACCACGCCCAAGAGGGGCCATTAGCACCAAAGTCGATGCTGGACCGTCCAAATGGTGGGACGAGCGCCCAATCAAGCTAGTCACGGCGCAAGAATAAAATGAAGGCATTAAAAAAATGCCAAAGATTGAGAGCATCTCTAGATAGCTCAAAGGATAGAAGAAGAAAGGAAGATAAATGGTTGGGTGGACTTCTCAAAGGAAGAAGGGTCCACAAGGAGCAAGCGAGAGACTCCCGGGGGCACGCTTCGGAGGGCGGAGGTCAGCGCGAAACCCAGTAGTGTATCTGTAACTCGGTTGAGACATGGTGGACCGACCAGAAGAGGTCGATAGAAGATCGCTCGGGGTACTGCGGTTTGAGCCCATGGGTCTCAACTGGCAAAATCTGTTGTCGGTTGCAACGATTGTTTACCCCAAACGTATTTCGCATCCAGATCTTAAAGAGGCATATAACCACTTCAACCCCACCCAAAACGAAGGCGTAAGATCTTGTATCAATATGATGCTACCCGAGAAAGGAAGCACCAAAGCAGCAACTAGAGCAACTGAAGGAGAGGGCATTTGGGACAACAATAAAACCATAATCCTCAGGGGCAAGTGATATATCATGGTTTTTACCCCTTTTAAGCCATGATATAAGTCCTTTTTATAGAATATTTCTATTGTTTTCGTAGTCTTTTAGAGTCTTTTCAGGTTTTAGCACGTTTGGAGCACAATTGGAGATATTGGAGCATTCTGGAGCTTTTTGGAGCAAAGCAGAGATCGTGTAGCTGAGGTACCCGAATCGAAGCCCCGATCATCGACCGATGCACTTATGGTATCGATCGATGCCGACTGCAGACAGACACGAGTCGCGATGCAGAAAAGGAGATTGGAGATTTTGCTTTCAAGCCCAGAAGACTTTATTATTTACAAAAGCCCAAAACGTATTTTAGGAGTATTAATTAGGTTTTTTAGCCACTTTGGCTAGGGGGCTTGATTTTCTACTTTCATTCTATTCTGGTTTTTGAGAGAGAGCTTTGTGAGGGAGACAAGTCAGAACTCTGTTCGTTTGAGAGAAGATTTCGAACCCTCTTGTTACTCTTTTCTTATTGTTTAATTTAATAATCTATTCAGTTATATTGATTGTTTCATTCTCCATGTCTAAGTAGATCCATATTAGGTTTAGAATTTTCTCATAGGAATTTCTATGATTGCTGGTAATTGATTAGTTAGGATTCACCATCTGAATTAGTTCTTCACCAATAGTTGTTCTCAAAGCTAATTCTGGCCTGATCACCTAGAACTTAAATCTTAGGTAAATCAATTAGGCACGACAGTGCAATTGAGTAATCTGACAGAACCTAGGGTGAGCAAATTAACTATTCGCAAAGAGATTTGGTTTAGTTGATTTGTGAACATATCAAACTCGATATTAAGGCTGATTATTTCTTAGGAATTTGCAAAGAGATTTGGGATTCTTAAGTTTAGATTTAGATAATTCTCGCAACGACAGTTGGTTAATTATAACTTAGTGATTTGAGTTCAAGAACCGCGCTAAATCTGAATCCTGCCTTATTGGTTATCTGCATTCATTGATTTCCTGAGAAATACCTTAGACCTATATTTTCCCCATCGATTTTACAACCTCTTTTATTTTTTATTCCTTTTTGTTTCAATTGCATTGCTTAACTTGATTCGAAACTAATTGGTCTATTGTGTGATTTTCTTGAGTCTTTGTGGTTCGACCCCTAAATATACTGCAACTACAGCTTAGTACTTTTAGGGTATTATATTTGTGCTTATCAAATTTTGGTGCCGTTGCCGGAGACTCTAAAAATTGCCATTAGATTTTAGCTATCGAGTTTCGACTAAGTTTGTCGGTATCGATCGATACCATTGGTGTCGGTCGATACTCGTCGGGCTGTTTTTGATTTTTGGTTACTTACGTGTCTTGTCTTTTGTGTTTTAGGTGTATGCCCACTCGCGAAACCCGGAGGAACAAGCGCACTGAGCTACTTAATCTTTCCAACAAGGAGCTAGCAAACTTGGGACGTGCAAACAGAAAAACAAAGAGGCCAGCAGAGATGAATAACCCAGTGGTATTGACTCGTGATGAAGCTGGAGTTTTGAGAGACCAAAAGGGTCAACTGTGCAATGAGAGAGGGCAACGACTTGATGGAGATGGAAACGTCGTTATCCCTGCAGCTGTTGTGAATATTGAGAATGATGTGGTTGGTCGTGGGAGGACGATTGGTGAGTACAGCAGGCCTGATCAGTTCTATGCCAATCGATCAGCGATTCGCCCTCCTGCTTTTCAGAGGAATGACTTTGAGCTGAAACCTGCATACTTCACTCTTGTGGGTCAGCACCCTTTTCATGGTCTTTCTCATGAACATTCCATGGATCACATCGAGAGGTTTGAGGATTTGGTTACTAGCATCAAATACAATGGATTGTCTAATGATTTTCTCTTCTGTAAGCTCTTCCCATACTCTCTTGGTGGAGATTCAGCTTATTGGCTAAAGCAGTTTCCCCCTGGATCACTGACTACTTGGGAGGAGACTAAGAATGCCTTCCTGAATAATTTCTATGACGATGCCAGATCTGTGGAGCTCAGGACTAAGATCTCCCAGTTTTCTCAGGGAGCGACTGAAGCGTTTAAGGCTGCTTGGACCAGATTCAGGTCATATCAGAGGGATTGTCCACATCACGGGTACACTAATGTTCAGCTGCTTGGTATCTTCTTCAAAGGGATTGATTGGAGGTATCATATGGCCTTGGATGCTACGAGTAATAAAAATTTCAACACCATGTATCCTGACGATGCTTATGTGCTTATTGAGAACTTGGCATCTAGAAATAGTACCAAGAATGCAGATTTTGAGCAAAGAAAGCAGGCTGGAGGAATGGATGGATCGCATATTGCTGAGGTTCAAGCCAAGCTAGACTCTGTGCACAATCTTTTGATGGGGAAGATGAAGAAAGCAGTACACTTTGCTGATGAGGTCGTGAATGTGGAAGAAGATGAAGTGGAGGATGTTAACTACGTTGGTGGTTCTGGTTTTTAGGGTCAGCGATTTGGGTACAACAACAGCCGAAACTTCAACAACAACACTCAGCGAGGTGGATACAAGTTCGAGGGAAATCAATATGGTTTTGGAGCAAATCAATTTGCTCAGAAACCACTCCAAAGCAGCGACTTCACTCGAAATTATGGGAACTCGTCGTACCAGCCTATCTCTCCCAAGTTCTCAGAGAGGAAGATGGAATCCATGTTTGAACAGATTCTTCAAGGACATCAAAAGTTGCAAGTGGATTTCAATGGGAAGATTGACTCTCTGTACATTGATCTGAATGGGAAAATTGAAGCTCTCAATCTTTCTCAGAAGAAGCTGGAAACTCACGTTGCTCAGACTGCAGCAGCTGTGAAGAGGCAGGAAGGTTTTCTTTCAGGGAAAACTGAAAATCCAAGGGCACACATCAATGCCATCACCTTGAGGAGTGGAAAAGATGTGATTACAGGAGTAAAGAACAGCCCAATTGTAGAGAATTTTGTCGATCTTGCTGAAGATGGCGACTGGGATTCTAAAAATCCTCGTGTATCGACCGACACCAGCCAGTGTCGACCGATACCAGTTCAGACACCTGCTCGAGGGGACCCAAAATCTCGTGTATCGATCGACACTCCCCCTGTATCGGTCGATACTGAGACACATATCGAGAAGGAACCTAAGGTGGTCGAGGAAAGGGTTTACAAACCCAAGGTACCCTACCCTCTGCCTCCTAGCAAGTCGAATAAGGATGTGGAGGATTCCAGATGCAAGGCTATACTAGACAAGTTGGTCGTTGAACTTCCCTTCATCGATGCTATTAAGACTTCTCCAGATTTCATGAGATATGTGAAGAAAATGGTGTTTAGCAACGTGAACCTTGAGGAGGGTGTCATGATGATTACAGCTGAGTGCAGCGTAATTCTACTAAACACGATCCCAAAGAAGCTACCGGACCCTGGGAGCTTTGTTTTGGACTGCACTATTTTCACAGAGAGATTCGAGCGTTCTCTCTGCGATATTGGGTCGAGTGTGAATCTCATGCCATACTCAGTTGCTAAGCGAATGGGAATGGCAGATTTCCAATCTACAAGGATTTCTCTGGTACTAGCTGATCGCTCACTGCGACTTCCAGAGGGACTACTCAAAGATGTCCCAATCAAGATTGGAAATTGCTTGATCCCAACAGATTTCATGATCCTGGAGTATGATGCTGAGCCTAAGGATCCTCTTATCCTGGGCAGACCATTCTTTGCAACTGCTGGAGATTTGATTGATTGCAAGAATGGACAGATAGCTCTCAACATCGGTGACTTGGTTATGTCGTTCAACATGGAGAAGATGATGAAGAGACCAACCATCGATGGGCAGACTTTCTTTGTGGATACCTTCAGCGGCATAGCTGGGGAGTATTTCTTGGAGATGCACCCTAAGGATCCACTAGAGAGAGCATTGGTGTGCTCCTATGACTCAGATGAGTCTCTGAGTGATGCTGCTGGGTACGCTAAGATGCTCGATTTGACTGATGCAGTATCGATCGATACCCTTGGTATCGATCGACACCAGGCGTGTGCGATAGAGGAGTTGGCCGAAACTCCTAAGAAGGCTGGTGAGCTTGGTGATTGGAGTGAGGAGAAAGCTCCTAAGATCGAACTCAAGCCACTTCCAGCCGAATTGAGGTATGTTTTTCTTGGTCCTAATTCCACATACCATGTGATTGTTAATGATTCCTTGAACAATGTAGAGATTACCTTACTGTTGAGCAAGCTGCGTAAGTATCGCAAAGCTCTCGGCTATTCTCTTGATGACATTTCAGGTATCTCCCCAGATCTATGCATGCACAAGATTCACCTGGAGGATGAATCCAAGCCTTCGATTGAGTGTCAGAGGAGGCTGAATCCGAACCTGAAGGAAGTGGTCAGGAAGGAGGTGATGATGCTGTTGGAAGCAGGGATTATCTACGCCATCTCAGATAGTTCTTGGGTTAGCCCAGTTCACGTTGTGCCTAAGAAAGGAGGTATAACTGTGGTGAAGAACGAGAATGATGAACTGATCCCTATAAGGATAATCACTGGCCACAGGATATGTATTGACTACAGGAAGCTGAATGCGGCCACAAGGAAGGATCACTTCCCATTGCCATTCATCGACCAAATGCTGGAGAGGTTAGCGAGTCACCCATACTACTGTTTTCTCGATGGGTACTCAGGCTTTTTCCAGATTCCTATACATCCAGATGACCAGGGGAAGACGACTTTTACATGTCCTTATGGCACATTCGCCTACAGAAGAATGCCGTTTGGATTATGTAACACTCCAGCGACCTTTCAGAGATGTATGATGTCGATTTTCACAGACATGATTGAGGAGTTTATGGAGGTGTTCATGATGACTTTTCAGTGTATGGATCGTCATTCAAGGATTATCTGGATAACTTGTGCTAGGTGCTTCAGCGATGCGAGGAAAAGCACTTGGTTCTTAATTGGGAGAAGTGCCACTTCATGGTACACGATGGCATCGTTCTTGGGAACAGGGTTTCCAAGACAGGGATCGAAGTTGACAAAGCCAAGATTCAGGTCATGACAAGCCTTCAGCCACCGCGGCCTGTCTCTGAGATTCGAATCTTCCTTGGTCATGCTGGGTTTTACAGGAGGTTCATCAAGGATTTCTCTAAGCTTGCACGCCCACTCACCGCCATGTTGTGCAAGGAATTCAAATTTGATTTCACACCTGATTGCCTTGCAGCATTCGAGGAGATTAAGAAGGCATTGGTGAGTGCTTCTATTGTCCAACCACCTGATTGAAGCTTATCTTTTGAGGTTATGTGCGATGCGAGTGACTTTTCTGTTGGAGCTGTGTTGGGTCAGAGGAAAGATAAGAAGCTCCATGCTATTTATTATGCGAACATGACTTTGGATGATGCTCAGCAAAATTGCAGCACCACTGAGAAGGAGTTACTTGCAGTTGTCTTCTCTTTTGAGAAATTTCGATCCTACTTGATTGGGAGCAAGGTTATTGTTCACACCGACCATGCTGATCTCAAATAATTTCTGCAGAACAAGGACCTCAAACCTCGTCTTTGTCGATGGATACTTTTGCTCCAAGGGTTCGATATCGAGATCAATGACAAGAAGGGAGTTGAGAATGGAGTTGCTGACCACCTATCGCGAATAAAGATAGATGAATACGTGCCTATTGATGATTTCTTGCCAGAGGAGCGTATCTACTTCATTGAGACTCAGCTTCATGATGTTTGTTCCGAAAATCTGAAATTTCCGCGAGTGCAGACCTTACGTATCGATCGATACTCACCTAGTATCGGTCGATATCCGTCACCATTCGGACATGTTTTGCCTATGGACTACATCGATTTGTCTCAGGAGTATCTAGCCGCTGTCTCTGACCCCGATCGACCATGGTATGTTGATATAGCTAATTACCTTGCTGCAGATAATGAGCTGAAACATCTCAAGAAGTATGAGAAGAAGAAGTTTATGCGCGAGATGAGGCGATTCTTCTGGGATGAGCCTTACCTATACAAGCACTGCTCAAATGGTATCTACAGAAGATGTGTTGCAAAGTCTGAGGTGCCTGGGATTCTTTTTCATTGTCATGGATCTGAGTATGCTGGACACTTCGCCACTTTCAAGACTGTGTCCAAGGTTATTTAAGCAGGATTCTGGTGGCCTACCATGTTCAGGGATGCTCACGCATTTATCTCACAGAGTGATGTCTGTCAGAGGGGAGGGAAGATCAGCAAGAGACATAAGATGCCACAGAATTTCATCATTGAGGTTGAAGTTTTCTATTGCTGGGGCATAGATTTCATAGGTCATTTTCCTCCATCACATGGGAACAAGTACATCTTGGTTGTTGTGGACTATGTTTCCAAGTGGGTGGAAGCGATTGCCAGCAAAACCAACGACTCTTCAGTGGTTCTTAAGCTGTTTAAGACCATTATTTTCCCTCGATTTGGAGTACCTCGAATTGTTATAAGTGATGGTGGCACTCACTTTATTAACAAAGTTTTCGAGAGGCTGCTGAAGAAATATGGTGTGAATCATCGTGTGGCTACTCCATATCACCCTCAGACTAGTGGGCAGGTCCAAGTCTACAACAGGCAAATCAAGGAGATTTTGGAGAAGACAGTGGGTACTACTAGGAAGGATTGGTCTGCGAAGTTGGATGACGCGCTATAGGCCTACAGAACTGCTTTCAAGACGCCGCTGGGCACTACACCATTTCATTTGCTTTATGGGAAAGCATGTCACCTTCCAGTGGAAATCGAGCATAAAGCAGTTTGGGCTACAAAGATGATGAATTTCGACATCAAACCTGCTGCTGAGAAGCGATTGGTCCAACTGAATGAGCTGGATGAGATTAGGCATCACGCCTATGAGAACTCGAAGCTGTACATGGAGAGGACTAAGGCATATCACGACAAAAAGATCCTCTCCAGACACTTCGAACCCAATGACCAGGTACTTCTGTATAACTCTCATTTACAATTGTTTCCTGGAAAATTGCGTTCTCGTTGGTCAGGTCCTTTCACGATCAAGGAAGTCAGACCACACAGTGCAGTTATCCTGTTGAGTACATCAGGCGAGGAGTTCACTCTCAATGGACAGAGGGTGAAACACTATTGGGCGAAAACCGAGATTCCAAGAGGACACATGGTGCCTCTGGATGATGCACCCACCGCCTGATCGTCCGTAAAGTCAAGCTAGTGACGTAAAACAAGCGCTTGGTGGGAGGCAATCCACTGGTAAGTCTGTACATATGAGTCTTTTATTTTTCTAGTTTCTGTTTTGTGTTTCTTTGTGTCAAGTGAATCAGATTCGAAGGAGCAGTATCGATGGACACCAGATTTAACGCACTATTTCTGGATCGACTACCTTGTCTCGACCGACCATTCCCCCCGTGTATCGATCGATACCACTAATGGTATCGATCGATACTCGCCGCCCAGGTAAGTTTCTTTTACCTTCTCTAGGCATGATAACACTGGGGACAGTGTTGTTTAAGTCTGGGGGAGGTAGTTGCTGATATTGTTTTTGTTTTTCTTAGACTCATAAAAAAAAATTTGTTTTATCGAGTCAAAACCTGTTGGAGATTATGATCTTGTGCTTGAATCTATTATTCTGATTTTGCTTTTGAGTGACCAGTGTTACAAGATCAGTTTTAGATCCACTAATGAAAAATCCAAGGACTGACCAGTTGACTAGAAAACACCCTTGTCTCCAGCAGAGTTCTCCTAAAAACATGAGCTAATTCTTTGCACTTCATCGATGTGATTGATGTCCATAGAGCTTGATTTCTCATTCATATCTGACAAAGGAACCCATGTGTAGAAAGTAATGGTATTCCTCTCCCCTGTTATAAGTTAATAAATGAAAGCATGAAAAGATGAAATGATTTTTTTCTGAGTAGAGGGTTAGGAAAATTTCCAGCGATCCCATTATTCTACTTGGAACAAATGATCACACAAAGGTTGGAAGCGAGGTTAGGAAAATTTCCTGTGATACCATTATTCTCCTACACCTTTGATACATAAAGAGGGGAAGAACCGGGGATTCGGTGGCAAACACCATCAACACTCGCGTCTCAAACCTTAATATGTATATGCGAATCTAAAAAGAAAAAAAAGAGAAGAACATTATGAGAAATAAGTCTGGGGGAGAGGAAATAATACAAAAAAATGGTGAAAATTGGGTGGTTCTTTTGTCATGATATTGTATGGGAAAAAGTCTAGAAGGTTCTTGGCATTGATTACAGCGATGAAACTGGCGATGAGGGTTTTATTAGACAATGCTGCGAAATTATGTGTGGAGTCTGGGAAGCTGCGAATGTCTACGGAGAAGTACATGGTGGTTAGATCTGGAGCTGGTTAGATGATATCTGGAAAACTTAGGAAAAGGGTCATTGCGATGGTTCAGGAACAGGTGAGTCTCCGTGTTTTCAAACCTCTTTCTCTGATTTAGTTTTCTGTTTTGCTTGAGGGCAAGCAAATGCTAAGTCTGGGGGAATTGATATATCATGGTTTTTACCCTTTTTTAGCCATGATATAAGTCCTTTTTATAGAGTATTTCTAGTGTTTTCGTAGTCTTTTAGAGTCTTTTCAGGTTTTAGCACGTTTGGAGCACAATTGGAGATATTGGAGCATTCTGGAGCTTTTTGGAGCAAAGCAGAGATCGTGTAGCTGAGGTACCCGAATCGAATCCCGAGCATCGACCGAGGCACTTATGGTATCGATCGATACCGACTGCAGACAGACACGAGTCGCGATGCAGAAAAGGAGATTGGAGATTTTGCTTTCAAGCCCAGAAGACTTTATTATTTACAACAAAGCCCAAAACGTGTTTTAGGAGTATTAATTAGGTTTTTTAGCCACTTTGGCTAGGGGACTTGATTTTATACTTTCATTCTATTATGGTTTTTGAGAGAGAGCTTTGTGAGGGAGACGAGTCAGAATTCTGTTCGTTTGAGAGAATATTTCGAACCCTCTTGTTACTCTTTTCTTATTGTTTAATTTAATAATCTATTCAGTTATGTTGATTGTTTCATTCTCCATGTCTGAGTAGATCCATATTAGGTTTAGGGTTTTCTCATAGGGATTTCTCTGATTGCTGGTAATTGATTAGTTATGATTCACCATCTGAATTAGTTCTTCACCATAGGTTGTTCTCAAAGCTAATTCTGGCCTGATCACCTAGAACTTAGATCTTAGGTAAATCAATTAGGCACGACAGTGCAGTTGAGTAATCTGACAGAACCTAGGGTGAGCAAATTAATTATTCGCAAAGATATTTGGTTTAGTTGATTTGTGAACATATCAAACTCGATATTAAGGCTGATTATTTCTTAGGAATTTGCAAAGAGATTTGGGATTCTGAAATTTAGATTTAGATAATTCTCGCAACGACAATTGGTTAATTATAACTTATTGATTTGAGTTCAAGAACCACGCTAAATCTGAATCCTGCCTGATTGGTTATCTGCATTCATTGATTTCCTGAGAAATACCTTAGACCTATATTTTCTCCATCGATTTTACAACCTCTTTTATTGTTTATTGCTTTTTGTTTCAACTGAATTGCTTGGCTTGATTCGAAACTAATTGGTCTATTGTGTGATTTTCTTGAGTCTTTGTGGTTCGAACCCTAAATATACTGCAACTACAGCTTAGTACTTTTAGGGTATTTTATTTGAGCTTATCAGCAAGGCGGCACGATACTGGTTCTAGAAGCAAAAACCGGGAAGGAAAGGAGTGCTAGCTAGGAAAAAGAAGGGAGCAAAGGTGAAACAAATGGTCCTCCCCAGCACAAAGGACGCACAACCGAAAGAAAAAGCTGCGGGTCCCACTAACCGGAGAATCAACGGCTAGATGATGGAGAAGACCTCTCAACTAACCTCCATCGCGGAGAATCACATAAGGGTTTCTTATTCTCAACACCCGGAGTCTAAATCCTAGCATGTTTAACAACAATCAACCAACACACCCATATAAGCAACTGTAAAGGAGACACAACCTCAATAAAGGAGTTTAAATTCCAAGAAGTCACTTCCACAATAAATTACACATATCCCTCCAAGTGAGCTCCCCAAGCCCGCTACACTCAAGGTATGTAAAATTTTAACAAGGACTACCCGCTGTAATGCGGTGTACACCCCGAGTTCGGTCAAATAAAGCTCCCTGCTGTAATGCGGTGCTACTCCTTTAATCGGGTAAAGGAAGGCCAGAATTCTCTCTATGGAAGCTAAAGAACGCCCCGCTCGTATCGACTTTGTCTCCTAGCCACGATGGGGAAGACATTTTCTTGTCTAGTAAAGCGATGTTGCGGAGGGCATCCCTTCGGGGAGAGGTACGCTCCCAGTGCCATGGGCAAGATGTGATCTTCCCCAAGGTTAACGAGCTTAGTTGGAGTTGCAAAACTACAAGTTTTACGTAGTGGTGAGTACCCTGGCCAAGCGAGAGAGGATTCGAGTTTCACTTCATGGGGGATAGGGATTCTCCCCGCTGTAATGCGGTGCTACCCCTAACCTCATGAAGAGGACTCACTCTCTCTTACAAGGAAAGGAACACTCCCCGAGAGTATCGACTTCGTCTCCTAGCCAGGTCGGTGTGCCCCATGTCTTGTTTGGAGTCGCTACAAGACTTTGTCTACTAAACTAACAAGCTTAGTTTGGAGTCATAAGACTACATTTTTACTGGTAGGTGTGCCCTCTGTCTTGTAAGAGAGAGCACTCATGGACATACGGTCCCATGTCCCATGGACTCAAGCTCCAGTGTTCCGGGTTTTTGACCCCAGATCTCACGGACCCAGGTTCCGGCCTATTAAACATGTTTCAGTTATTTTATTTTAAGTATTAAAATTATTTATCATTATGAGTCTTCCACTCCACTGGCTAGCTGAAAGCAAACCCGCGCAGTGGGGGGGGGGAGAAATTGGTGGGGATAAATAATTTTTCTTAGGACAGGCGAATCACAGGATGTCACATGTCATAGTAAGGGAGACGACCATTTATCCTAAAAGTGCACCACTAAGAGAGGATGCAGTTACAAGGCTAGATGATCAAACCATAGGTTATGCTAGGACGACATGTGTCATATTATAATAGATGACCACTTATCCTAAATGCGCGCCACTAAGAGGGGGTGCGGTTATGAGGGTAGGTGGTTGAACCATAGGGCAGATTAGGACAGGTTATGAACCACCATATTTTCCCAAAACCATTCTCGAATAGCGAGAATGGGAAGTAAGGAGATTACTGGTCCCCAAATGATAAAGCGTCACCTTTTTCGAATCCGCCAACTCATGCCATGTTACCTGGAGAGTACGGTATTAGGGAGATGAGTGATACATACAGGAACAAGTTGCCACCCCAACTATATCAATATAAACCGGGCAGCAATGCCTGGGAAGGTAAGATCCTAAGCAACATGGTAGCAATACCCGAGAAGGTAAGGAAAACCCGATATCCCTTCTAAGGTCATCGGGAAAGGTAAAGAACAATACTATATGCGGGATTGTCTATATTTTCCTTCCATAAACAACACTTCGTATTTTGAAATAAATGCACCAAAGGCTTAGTAAAAGATTCGTACTACATGGTCTCAGGCGCACAGAGACGGACAAAAGCGACTCGTCAAGGAGCCTAGGGAGACGTGCAGCATGGGACGCGCAGACCACACATCACCAAAACTGTGGAAACATAGTACAAATGATTCAACATGGGATAGAGACGCTTGATGGCATGTCTTGGAGCAGTGTAACATTCAAGTGCATTGTACCAGACTCTAGCTCATAGGATCCAGGATCCGACCCGGCATCTGAAAATACGACCTGGTATACAATTCGGGCCAGGTAATCTCTATGAAGATTTATGCACTCCTCGGAGGCAAATTTTATCATAATTAGACACTACACACTTAAACACTATTTTCTCTCAAAACACTGAACGTTAGTTGGAGTCTCCGGCAGTTTAAGGACGATCATCTTCCGGCCGGATTCACCTCAAATCTCTCATCTCCTCCAATTTCTTTCACCGAAAAACTTCACCTAAACACCGGATACTTTGCAGATCCATCCCAAATTCGGATCCAAAGTCACTTAACCCTTCTTCCTTGTTTTTCGACTCTTTCTAGACCCAACGCCAAAACTGTGGTCCTTCTTTCTCTCGTTTATTGACTTGAGCGTCGGAGAGTCATCAAAAAACACTCGTATTTATTGGGCTCTTAACGCGTTGCTTCTTATGTAGGAGAACTGTTTCCCATAATGACAAAAAAACCTCCGAAACATGCTTGTTTTTTCTTCTTTTGATTTTGTTTTTACGTTTTTCCCCTTTTTGAACGATTGTTGTTGGTGGTGAGTTTAGCACTCCCCGGTTTAACCCGGTCCGAATTAAAATCAGCCCAACTACCGACTTCCAAGCCCATAATGACCGACTTACGAAATAAAAGGAAGATTTCCTTTTATTTGATAAAGACAAATACAAGAAGAAAGGAAGTTAACCTTTTCTCAATAGGATTAGGAAAAGGAAATCATCCCGTTTTGGATCGACCTTAAGAATTATAAATAGGGGAGCTCCTCATTCAGAATAATCATCCAACAACTCAGAGAAGAGATCTCTAAATGGAGAACTTAGACCAAAACATCCTTTGTAACAAGAACTACGTTTTGGCTTGATCCCTTCAAATGGTACGTAGACAGCTTTCAACGGCACAGCTATCAATGGCATAGCTATAAATCTAATAAAATAATTTTCCTAAACCCTAAACCGAATTCGCCAATCTACGGTATTTGTGAATTCTGGTTCCTTCAATTGGCGCCGTCCGTGGGGATCGGAAAAATTTGGGGTTTATGGAGAATTATTAAAAGGAATCTAAAACTTGTAGACGACATAAACGGTTTAATAATTCACTGATCCACTAAGAAACAGCTCACGTCGTCAAGGACGAGATCAAAAAAAAAAAAAAAAAAGGAGAGAGCTCGATGCCATCATGTAAAACCCATGACTAAGGAAAAGAGTGCACTTGGACTTGGATCAAAACCAATGTGGTTTGAATCACTTCTTCCTTCAAATCCACGCCTCCATGAACTTGTTGAACGAGTCCTCCTAGTGCCTCCTTAAGTTTCTTCGCCTTAGCTCTCGTCATAGGTCCTTCCGGAACATGCAATGCCTCCTCGGCAAGCTTCTCCTCGGCTACGAGTTCCGCTTCTTGACCAAACTCCATTGTGACATCTAGAATCATATCAACCTGGCACCTCGTCGAGCTCTCCGGAGCACCGCCGTCGCTCGATCTCTCTGGAGCATCGCCGCCCCTACAACAAAATCTTACGCCGACCTGCAGCAAAAACCAACGATGGAAGGGGATCAGATTTGTTTTATTATTGGGCTCAAACAGATTTGTGGCCCACCTGGTATAATAAGGAATCAGGCCCAATAGACTTAAGCCCATGTTCATCATCATCCTCCTCTTCCTCGCTTCAACCATGGCGAGAAGAACACACCGTTTCCCGATTTCACATGCCAATCCCAACGATTCTCTCCGCCGCCGGCCTCAAGAGCCTCACCAGAACTTATGACGAACATCGACTTAGATGACGGTGATGACTTCGAGATCCCTCCTTTCACTCAGCTCTCGACTCGGAAACCCTTGAATGGAAAACGCGTCTTAAATCCCTAACCTCAATCCACCGATCTCCGGTGAACCCCCCCCCCCCCCCCCCCCCCCCCCCCGCGATTTCATCTTCTCTGACAAGTCTATCGCCTCCGATCTCAAAACAAAGAGGAAAGAAGGAAGCAAATTAATTGGTTTAATCCAAAAACTAAACCGGGCCGAGTTCAATTGGTTTGCTAACCGATTTATCAAAACCAGTATTACAGCTTGTCTACCGAACTCCCTAAAATTCAGGTATCACCTATCAAAAATTTTACTTTATTATTCGAATATATTTTATCTTCATATTCAATCACAGGGTCCGTCCCTTTATGTCGAGCTACGATTCGCAAAAAAGAAGAGAAAAAAGAAAAAAGAAAAAAGAAAAAAGAAAAAAGGGGAGAGACGTCTGCCTACCTCCCAATCGAACATATCGCCTACTGCGCAGTAAGGCAGCTCGTGGTCGTAACTCGACGATCCGACAGTAAGGTAGCTAGCAGTTACAGCTCGTCAGTCTAACAGTTAGGTAGCTCAGTCGCAGCTCACTCATCGCGCAGTCACAGTTCGCCGATCTCGCAGCTCCGCCTAACTCACGACCACGGCTCCCGACCTCCCGCTCGTCGAGATCACGATCGCAGTTCTCCGACCGTGCAGCTCGCTGGCCTCGCAGTATGTCAACTCGTAATCGTAACTCACCGATCTAACAATTGGGCAGCTCGCAATCACAGCTCGCCGACCTCACAGATTCGCACGAACTATCGAAACTGAACTTGGAAAAGCCGAGGCCGACCTCGCACCTAACTAACAAACGCAAAGTTCAGTCTCGAGCTCAATCTCGCGTCTTTAGTCATTTTTTGCAGGAACAAAGTCGAGCAATATCTAGTCTGCAAAGGAAGTTCGCAACCCACACAACCCGTATCATCTGAATCGAAAAAACCTGGGCCGAAACTGAACCGAGCTCGCAACCCACACAACCCGTATCATCTGTTGCCGCCGAGACTGCCGAAATCCTCACCTGAAACCATCGCCGTCCGAAATCCATCTCAAAGCCCTAAGCTACAAATTTCACGCATCATCTTTTGTTTTATTTGTCAAATTATGTTCTTCATTTTTGTTATGAAACTTATCATTTAATGCTCTGACTTTGCATTAAATATTTATTTTAGGTTACCCGCGATTTTCAGTAGGAGTAAAATCAGTGGCGGAGCTAGAAATAATTTTAAATGGGGGCAAAAATATTAAACAAAGACATTATCAAATATTTTAAAAATAATACTATCTTAAAAAATTGATAAAATAAAAAATTTACAAATGCATTATATATATTTTTAACCTTGCTTTTAAACTTTTTTGTAGAGAATTAAAAATAACAAAATTTTACCCAAAAAACAAATCAAAATTTTGATCTTTATTTGTTGTATTTTGGTTAGTTAGTTACCATATTTATCAAACAAGCTAATATATTATTGTATATATGATGAATAGTTTCAAAGCATTTTCAATTATTTTGTAGAAAGTTATTACTATGTAGTTTACAAAAATAATTAGTCTTACAGAGAACATGATTTCATAAATTTAATTGTGCCAATTCGTTTAAAATATTTAAAATTATTTTTTTTTAAGTTTTGCATATTTTTATATAAGGAAGAAAAAGTGTTATTAAGGTTAAGTGTTTTACCTATGTTAATATTACTAGGACTTAACCCGCGCTATAATTAGCGCGGAGTACTGTTTTTAAGAAATTGTTTTGAAATTTAAGAAAAATTATTTATTTATTTATTTTATAATATGTCTAAATCATGATTATAGATAGAGTTGCCAAATGGAATAATTTATCTATTTAACATATTTTGCAGTGAACTAAAATATTATTCGAACTAACCCGTAAAACCTATAATCTTTAAAATATAACTCTATTTTGTGGTTAGTCCACGAACTCTTACAAAAAATCAATTTTCTTGTCTAAATTTTTATAAAATTAGTAAAATATTTAATTTTCAACTTTTAATATTCAAATAAAATATAATAAATTATAGTAAAAAATTAGCAAAATTTCAAATATTTTTTTTATTGAATATATATGGATTGATTATTATTTAAAAATATTAAGAAACTAAATAATAAATAACCTCTTTAATGGCAACAAATACTTTCCATATTTTTTTAATAGTTTTAAAAGACAATTATATATTTTCCTATTTCAATTATATTTTGTTATTTGTAATGGCATAATATGTAATAACTTACAAAATAAATTTTATTTTCCTAAATATCTTCTTAAATAATATAGCGCGCTATATTTAACCGTAAAACCTATAATCTTTAAAATTATAGAGATGGTTGGTTTGTGTACATATTTATCGACGAAACGTCTAAAATTCATAAATTAATATAAGTGATTTTAAGAGAAAAAGGTAAATAAATCCATTTGGCCATCAAATTTGGATGAATACATTTCGATTATATAGAAAACAAATGATCAAATAAAGTAACTCAACAAAGGAAAAAAAATTAATGGATGTAAATATATCATTTGATATAGGGTAATAATTATTATCTTTAAGAATTTACACTAAATTTTTTTTATAGGGGTAGTTGTACCTACAAGAAATGTGGGTATTAATAGCGGCTGTTAAATGCTATGATTTAACTACCATAGCGTTTCCTAAAACGTTCTGACACCGCCCGTCATTGTAGGTCAGGCACTTTAGATAGTGATAACCCTGTATTTTACCATCTTGAGTCCCATATTTTCCTATGTTTTCTTTGTGTTTCATGTTGTTTTCATAACATTTACGTCGCATTTAGGTCCAAATCGAGTCGCATTGCATTTAGGATGTCCTAGGTTGTTTTTGTGTTCTTTTTGGCTTGTTATAGCCTTTCTCAGGTGTTCGGGACTGATTTGGATGAGCGCGGACGGAAGGAAACCGCAAAGATTGAAGAAGGAACGTGAGAACCGGAAAAATACACAGGCGATCGGTTACAAACCGATCGCTGAAACCGATCAAGATTGCTTCAGGCGATCGGTCATAACCGATCGCCATAACCGATCGACATGCATCCGGATTTTCAGCATGATTTTGGGAACCAACCACTTATGTAATATAATTGTCAACATTTCTTCTCTTTTTGAGGAAGGCTAGGCACGAAAATATAGACTCTCTGCTTCTTTTTAGTGTTCTAAGCCACCTACTTCTCTTCTCTTCTCTCTTGTTTTTGTATGAAAGATTCAAGATCTACAACAAGCTAGTGAAGATTTTCTTAAACTCTTTCCATCAATCTTCTTATTTTTGCTATGTCTTGCTTTTGTTCGGTTTCGTTTTCTGTTTTGACCATGTGTGAGTAGTTCATTTATGGATTGTGGGATTGGTTGATTTAGAGGAATAGATGATGATCTTTTGATGTTTAGGATGAACTACAAAGGTTCTCATGACTAGAAGTGGTCTTAAAGCTAGGATTGAACTAGCTACTCAATTTCTAGAACATGGACAGATTACACTTGAGAGAGGTTTAGTAACTGTCTAGAAGATTTCTATTTATGTTTTTGATGCTTAGCAAGGCGAGAGTCATGACTAAGAATCATTAATTGGCTTAAAAGGACTTGAGTTTTATGCTTGTCGATAAATCGGTTGCAATTGAGAGATTAGCTAATTTGAATTATCAATGAAGGGTTTAGCATCATGAGAGTGAGTTAAGCTATTTGAAAGTGTTCCTTGCCATAGAATAAGCTCAATGAGTGATTAGAAACATCATTAGAAAATCATCGAATACTCGAAATCGCATGCCATATCCTACGATCCATATCTTCGTCTTCTTGAGTTAAATCGTGTTTAGTATCTTGTCGTTCTTGAATTTGTGTCTCTAAATTTAGCTTTGATCATTACAAGTGTTCTGTATTTTTCTCATTATCTGTTTCTTCTCTTTACTTTTAGTTTTACCGTAATTAGTTCGTTAGACAAAAGCCAACAAAAACGTTTAGCTTAGCTTGATTAGTTTCTTGTATTCTTATTGTGCTGTTCTTATTTCCCTGTGGATTCGATCCCTAAGTACAACAACGACATACCGTTATGATTGCGGTAGTGTTCACATTAGGGTAATTGATGTGATTGAAAACACGTGTATCAATTTGGCGCCGTTGCCGGGGAAGTTAGCAATAGCCATTAGGATTTGGATTCTATCTAAGTCTAAGTATTTTTCTTTACCTTGTTACCAAACTACCCTGTTTTGTTTGCTCTGCTTTTTGAAGGTTTATGCACACGAGAAGTCAAGGGCAAGAGAACTTACAACCACTTGTGCAAGACATTCGGAGATTCGAAAGAGATAATCAAAGAGCAACCAGAGAACGTGCCGAGCACGTTAGACGATTAGGTATGGACGGTCAGCAAATTGATCCTCCTCCCCAAGGAGAGAACCCACAGCAGGACGAAGCCCAAGGAGTAGGCGTAAACCCGAGACAGCCTGTCCGTGCTCCTAGACAGCCACAAAGGATCGGAGCATTCGATGAACCTAATACACAAGGGGTTCTAACTGGGATAAGGCCACCACCGTTTGTCAACAACAACTTCGAAATAAAGTCGAGCCTTATCAACATGGTGCAAAACGCCAAGTTCCATGGCCTGCCAATGGAGAATCCGATCGATCACATCGATCAATTCGACCGCTTGTGTGGGACTGTCAAGATGAACGGAATCCCGGAGGACGTGGTTAAGCTGACTCTCTTCCCATTCTCTTTGGGAGACAAGGCTGCTCAATGGGAGAAAGGAGTGATTACTACCACCATACCAACTTGGGAGGAATGCAAGAAGCAATTCTTGGCAAAGTTTTTCTCAGGACAAAAGACCGCGAAGCTGAGAAACGACATCACAAGCTTCAAACAAGGAGCAAATGAATCGTTTTATGAAGCGTGGGAGAGACTGAAGGGATACACAAGAGCCTGCCCTCACCACGGAGTATCGAAAGAAGCACTTCTCGGAATCTTACACCGAGGTGTTCTTGAAAAATACCAACTGGCCTTGAACACGGCAAGCAATGGGAGTTTTGCTAGCCAAGACGTTATTAATGGAGAAATACTTGTTGAGAATCTAGCTCAAAGCGACCAAGGCTATGGAGGTGATTATGATCGAGCGGTGAGAGATGCACGGTATGACGATCAGAGGTTCAAGGACTTGAGTGATAAGCTGGACAAGGTTCTGCTTGTGAGCCAAAGATCAGTCAACTACGTGGGAGAGTATGGAGCCCAAGGAGGATACCAAGACGTAGGACAAGAGGGGAATGAAGAGCTTCAAAACGAGGTGAACTACATTGGGAACCAAGGAGGTTACCAAGGGAACCGAGGAGGGTTCAACCAGAATTATCGGAATCATCCTAACTTGTCCTATCGAAGCAACAACGTGGAGAACCCTCAAGATCAGATCTACCCTACACAAAACCAGCAGGGGTTTCAGCCCAAGACATTCAACCAAGGAGGTTTCAAATCTAACCAAGGCGGTTTTCAAGGAAATCAAGGAAGCCAAAGAGCCTACACTTCGAACTACCAGCAAGGGTATCAACCGAAGCCAAGCAGCTTCCCAAACCAGGAGAACGCACCGACCAAGGAAACACAAAGTGATGTGCAAAGCATGCTCAAACAGATTTTGGAAGGGCAAGCTAAGGGGCAAGTTGAACTTACAAAGAAGATGATAGACATCAACAACAAGGTCGACGGTGTCTACATGGATCTGAATGCCAAGTTTGAGAACCTGTCAAAACACGTTAAAGGCCTAGATAACCAGATCGCTCAAGTAGCCTCGGCATCTAAAGGACCGAACGGAGTTTTGCCCGGAAAACCGGAGATGAATCCGAAAGAATACTGCCAAGCGATCACCTTGAGGAGTGGTACTGAGCTACCAACAAGGGAACAGGTTGTGGTAGGACCAAAGGAACCAAGTCAGGATGGATTCGAAGAAGTAGTTGAAAATCCGCAAAATCAGAGCCTTGGATTGGTCTTGCCGATCGGTTATAACCGATCGGAATTTGATGAAATCGGTTCCTCCGATCGGTTGCCAAACAGCGACCTGTTACGAGACGAAATCGACCGGTCCGGATCGGTTACTCCGATCGGTTACAAACCGATCGCCAGCCCCCGATCGGTTAGTAACCGATCGCGAAAACCGATCGCAGACCAAAATGACGGGAATGATATTTCGAATGATCCGATCTCTGAGGATTCGAAGAAGAAGAATGAAGATGAATCATCTGAGGTCATCAAGAAGAAAGTAGATTTCATCCTTCCACCGTACGAACCAAAGATCCCATTTCCCGGAAGGTTCAAGAGGCAAATCATGGACAAACAATTCGAGAAATTCAAGAAGATCATGAAGACGGTTCAAGTCACTATACCTTTTGCTGATCTTATGCTCGAATGCCCAACATACAACAAGCTACTCAAGGATGTTATGACCAAAAGGAGGCAGCTTGAAGAGGCCATGGTGGAGATTAACCATGAATGTAGCGCGATAATCCAAAATAATTTGCCTAAGAAGCTTAAAGATCCGGGCAGTTTCACTCTACCTTGCGCATTAGGACCCATGTCCTTTGGAAAATGTTTGGTTGATCTTGGTGCGAGCGTGAGCCTCATGCCATTGACGGTTTCTAAGAGGCTGGGATACACAAACTTCAAGAAGACCAGAATTTCGCTAGTCTTAGCGGATAGAACAATCCGTTTTCCAATCGGGATTCTTGAAGATTTGCCGTTGAAAGTTGGGGACAGCATTATCCCTACGGATTTTGTGGTGCTGGAGATGGATGAAGAACCATCGGACCCTATAATCTTGGGGAGACCTTTCTTAGCAACTGCGGGTGCCATCATTGACGTGAAGAAGGGCATGATCGATCTGCACTTGGGAGATCTCGTTCTGAAATTCAACATAATGGAGGTGATGAAGAAACCAACCATAGAAGGAAGGGTTTTCTACATAGAGACCTTGGATGAGATGGGTGACGAGTACTCGATGGAGTTGAGCATGGAAGACGCCCTAGAAGTTGCCCTTACACAAAACAGCGAGGAGTGTAAGCTTGTGAACGAGGAAGCGACCGAATATGAGAGAATTCTGGACTCTCATCTGCCGTGGAATAAAGAAGCATACTTCTCTGAGATAGGCGAAAGCGTGAGAACCAAGGAAAAAGTAGACACTAGCAATGGTAAGTCTAGTGTGGAGGATGATTGGAGTGAACTCGATGCTCCGCAACTTCAGCTCAAACCACTGCCCAACGGTCTAAGGTACGCGTTTCTTGGACCGAACTCTTCATATCCTGTGATCATAAGTGATGCATTGAGTGATGAGGAAACATCTATGCTTTTGACTGAGTTGAAAAAGTATAGAAAGGCTATAGGATATTCTCTGAAGGATATAAAGGGAATCTCTCCGTCATTGTGCATGCATAGAATTCATTTAGAGGATGAATCTAAAGCTTCAATTGAACATCAAAGACGGTTGAACCCAAACTTGAAAGAAGTAGTGAAAAAGGAAGTTTTGAAACTACTTGAAGCGGGGGTGATATATCCAATCTCGGATAGTACTTGGATCTCCCCGATTCATGTAGTTCCAAAGAAAGGAGGAATGACCGTAATCAAAAACGAAAAAGACCAATTGATTCCAACTAGAACCATCACAGGCCATAGAGTTTGCATTGACTATAGGAAATTGAATTCCTCAACTAGGAAAGATCATTTTCCTTTGCCATTCATTGATCAAATGCTTGAAAGACTTGCAAATCATTCATATTATTGCTTCCTCGACGGTTACTCGGGTTTCTTTCAAATACCGATTCACCCGAGTGACCAAGAGAAGACGACCTTCACTTGCCCATATGGTACCTTTGCTTATCGAAGGATGCCTTTTGGTTTGTGTAATGCACCCGCGACTTTTCAAAGGTGTATGATGTCTATCTTCTCGGACTATATTGAGGATATAATGGAAGTATTCATGGATGACTTCTCTGTATATGGTTCTTCGTTTGGTGGTTGTCTTTCTAATTTGTGCAGGGTGCTCAAAAGATGTGAAGACACAAATCTCGTTCTGAATTGGGAGAAGTGCCATTTCATGGTGAAGAACGGAATTGTTCTCGGGCACCGCATTTCTGAAAGTGGGATCGAAGTCGACAAGGCAAAGATTGAGGTTATGATGACTTTAGAACCTCCATCGACGGTCAAGGGAATCCGAAGCTTCTTGGGACATGCTGGGTTTTACAGGAGGTTCATAAAGGATTTTTCAAAAATCGCAAGACCACTCACGAGGCTTTTATGCAAGGATGCTGACTTTGTCTTCAATGAAGAATGCCACGAAGCTTTTGTGACGCTGAAAAGTGCCTTGGTGAGTGCACCGATTGTACAGCCACCGGATTGGAGCTTCCCGTTTGAAGTGATGTGCGATGCAAGTGACTATGCTGTCGGAGCTGTGTTGGGACAGAAGAAGGATAAAAAGCTCCATGTGATCTATTACGCGAGTCGGACTCTGGACGATGCTCAAATGAAATATGCAACAACGGAGAAAGAGCTATTGGCGATTGTCTATTCCTTCGAGAAGTTCCGATCCTACTTGGTGGGTTCGAAAGTCATTGTACACACCGACCATGCTGCGTTGAGATACTTGTTGGCTAAGAAAGATGCCAAACCGAGATTGTTAAGGTGGATTCTTCTTCTACAAGAGTTCGACCTTGAAATCAAAGACAAAAAGGGGATTGAAAATGGAGTAGCTGATCATTTGTCGAGGATGAGAAACGAGGAAGCAATCCCCATCAATGACTCATTACCCGAAGAACAAGTGAACCTGATTCGAGTCTTGCACGTGGCAGATTCTATGATGAAAGAAATGCTGTCAACAAACACCATGGAGGATAGCTCGCCTTGGTATGCAGATTTTGTCAACTTCTTGACAATTGAGAAAGAACCACCGAATCTCCAAGGGTACTCGAAGAAGAAGTTTTACAAAGATGTCCGCCATTACTTTTGGGACGAGCCTTATCTCTATAGGCGTTGCAACGATGGGCTATATAGGAGATGCATTTCTGAAGAGGAGACTCCCGAAATTCTGTTTAGTTGTCACGGATCGGATTATGGAGGACATTTTGCAACGTTCAAGACGGTCCAAAAGGCTCTACAAGCTGGATTTTGGTGGCCTACAATGTTTAAAGATGCTTATGATTTCGTATCTAAATACGATGCATGCCAAAGGAAGGGCAATATAAGCAAGAGGAACGAGATGCCTCAAAACCCGATCCTTGAAGTGGAAGTGTTTGACGTGTGGGGCATAGATTTCATGGGACCATTCCCGTCCTCGTATGGCAACCAATACATCCTTGTAGCGGTTGACTATGTGTCGAAATGGGTGGAAGCCATAGCAAGTCCAACAAATGATGCTAAGATCGTGGTGAAGCTGTTTAAGAGCATCATATTTCCAAGGTTTGGAGTACCACGTGTGGTGATAAGCGATGGCGGAAGCCATTTCATCAACAAAGTGTTTGAGGGACTCTTGAAGAGACATGGCGTTAAGCATAAGGTGGCTACACCTTATCATCCTCAAACATCTGGTCAGGTTGAAGTGTCAAACCGTCAAATCAAAGAAATTCTGGAGAAGACGGTTGGGAAAACAAGGAAGGATTGGTCCACCAAGCTAGACGATGCTCTATGGGCATACCGAACAGCTTACAAAACTCCGATTGGGACAACTCCGTTCAATCTGATTTACGGAAAATCTTGCCATCTACCTATGGAGATGGAGTACAAGGCGTTGTGGGCAACTAAGTTACTCAACTTTGACGTCAAATCTGCCTCCGAGAAGCGTTTGGTGCAGTTGGAGGAGCTTGAGGAAATCCGGCAAGGAGCTTATGAGAGCTCGAGGATTTATAAGGAACGGACAAAGGCCTTCCACGACAAGAAGATTTTGAAGAGAGAATTCAAAACCGGGGACCAAGTCCTGCTGTTCAACTCCAGGTTGAGGTTGTTTCCCGGGAAGCTGAAATCAAGATGGTCGGGACCGTTTACGATCAAGGAAGTCTATCCCTACGGAACAATGGAACTGTGCAACGATTCCGGAGAAGATTTCACAGTGAACGGACAGCGCTGCAAGCCGTACTTGGCAGACATCAAAATCGAGGAACAAGCCACGGTTCCTCTTTCCGAACCCCAAAACGCATAAGGCGTTAACAAAGTCAAGCTTAGCGACTTAAAACAAGCGCACTTGGGAGGCAATCCCATGTTATCCTTTGTAAATATGTTCATATGTGTGATTTAGGTTTGAATTTATCTTTGTTTTGTGTGTTTTCAGTGTTACATGGCGTCGGGATTAGCAGGAGAAACGTCCGGGATCAAAGCAGAAATTTGGCAAAAAGAACAAGGTCGATCGGTTTCACCGATCGGTTATAACCGATCGAAATTTGCCTCGATCGGTTATTCCGATCGGTTGCGAAGTAGCGACCAGTTACGATGGAAAATCAGACCGTCTCGATCGGTCTTGGCGATCGGTCATAACCGATCGAAATTTGCCTCGATCGGTTATGTCGATCGGTTGCGAAACAGCGACCTGTTACGAAGAAAAATCTGCTCCCAACGATCGGTTTCATCGATCGGTTATAACCGATCGAAATGTGCCTCGATCGGTTTCACCGATCGGTTATAACCGATCGCGACGCCAGGTAAGTTATTTCTTCTTCTTCCTTCGCGACCCTCTCTCTAGTTACTTCAACCCGAGGACCAAGAGGGAAAAGATCGTCCATCAAGCATACAAGATGCAAAGGCGGATCAACGAGATGCAGCGGAAGATCAACGCGGCGCAAAAGAAGCTATTCGCCAAACTTTTCCGCAAGGTCAAGAAACTTCAACCGCCTAATTACGTCTCCTCGGACGATGACGACGATGAAGAGATGGACGATGACCCTACCAACCGCGCCACGGATTATGATGCAGGCCCGAGCATGCCCTGAAGAGAAAGCACAAACAAGATCAAATTTAGTGAGTCTTTCCAACTTTTGAACGTTTTTATTCTTGCTTTTTCTATTTATGAACTTTTGTTACCTCTCGACTTGTGATACACCGAGACGGTGTAAATCAAGTCCGGGGGGAGTACTAATTTGAGTTTATTTGTTTTTGAGTTTTATTTGTTTCTTTTTATTTTCGTTTTTGCATTTTGCATTTGCAAAAAAAAAAAAAAAAAAAAAAAAAAAAAAAAAAAAAAAAAAAATAATCATTTTGCTCATTTAGAATTTGATTTCTCTTTCTTCATTTTTTAGGATTGAGTCTAGAAGCATATAGGATGCATTCATATGCATAGGGGACAATGATTAAGCACTTGAACTTTGAAAACATTGCCCTCGTTAATCATGTTATGATGCTTGAACTGCTTCGAAAATTTGGAAAATCCATGCTTTGATCTCTTGGCTTGAATGCTCTTGATTAGGATGAAGCTCGTTGTGATTTGATTCCAACTCTAATTATTTGAACCTAATTTGAACATTAATTGTCTCGCCTAGGGGTTCGAAATGCATTCTCATGGTCTTAATCTATATACTCGAATTTTCTTATCCACTTTACCACTCTTGTGCTAATTCGAGTAGCTATCTTCATCTTTAGGATAGTTCCCCACCTCATCACCTAAGCCAATTGTTTCGAACCCATGTTATTTGTGAGTGAGGCCTTTTTCTTGAAAGTGCATACAATTGAAAAATCTTGTAAGAGAAAGGAACGACAAGGCTTATCTTCCTTAGATAAATGACTTGGGATTTGATAGATAGAATGGTTAAGATAAGTTGGAATGAATGGTGAGTGAAAAAAGGGATATGGTGAGAGAAAATCGGGTGTAGGCTAAAGAAAGAGCCTAAGGTGTAAAAAGAAAAAGAAAAGAAAGCGAGAAACTCTAGGAGAAACCGTATATCTAAAGTTATCTAAACTCTCGATATATAAAAAAAAAAAAAAAAAAAAAAAAAAAAAAAAAAAAACAGAATAAGAGTTTAGACTAAGAAGAGAAATTCTCCTAGAGTGTTAAGAAAAATAAAAGAAACGAGGTTGTGAGCAATGTGTATATTTAGCCAAAAAGGGGCTATGGGTTTTATTTACGGGATAAGAGATTGTGAGGCAATGAGCTTAAGACGAGAGATTAGAAAGCTAGGATAGGATGGAAGATAATCTTTGATACATCATTGTTCTATTCCTTCCTTGCTTTTTCGAATTGCCATGCATTACGTTTTTGTGAGAGAAAATCACCCGTAAAATTTGAACCTCCTCGTATATTGCTTTCTAGCCTTTCTCACCAAAACCGATTGAGAATGTATTAGATTCCCTTATGTGAGACCGCACTTGAAAAGATTTAATTGAATGTTAAAGAGTTGGTTGATATGAATGCTTGTGGATTCTAAAGTCTTAGGCACTAAAGTAAAAGATTCAAGTTGCGATAAGTATGGAGAAGTTCGTTAGAGTAGAAGCGATTTTTGCATTGTGGCATTTTTACCTAAGGGCATTGAGTTGAAAGTTTGATGTGTTTCCTTTTGGATATGAGTCCCCACCTTCAAACCTCTCTTCTTGGCTTACTTTGCTTTATTCGCTTGAGGACAAGCAAAAGGCAAGTCCGGGGGAGTTGATAACCCTGTATTTTACCATCTTGAGTCCCATATTTTCCTATGTTTTCTTTGTGTTTCATGTTGTTTTCATAACATTTACGTCGCATTTAGGTCCAAATCGAGTCGCATTGCATTTAGGATGTCCTAGGTTGTTTTTGTGTTCTTTTTGGCTTGTTATAGCCTTTCTCAGGTGTTCGGGACTGATTTGGATGAGCGCGGACGGAAGGAAACCGCAAAGATTGAAGAAGGAACGTGAGAACCGGAAAAATACACAGGCGATCGGTTACAAACCGATCGCTGAAACCGATCAAGATTGCTTCAGGCGATCGGTCATAACCGATCGCCATAACCGATCGACATGCATCCGGATTTTCAGCATGATTTTGGGAACCAACCACTTATGTAATATAATTGTCAACATTTCTTCTCTTTTTGAGGAAGGCTAGGCACGAAAATATAGACTCTCTGCTTCTTTTTAGTGTTCTAAGCCACCTACTTCTCTTCTCTTCTCTCTTGTTTTTGTATGAAAGATTCAAGATCTACAACAAGCTAGTGAAGATTTTCTTAAACTCTTTCCATCAATCTTCTTATTTTTGCTATGTCTTGCTTTTGTTCGGTTTCGTTTTCTGTTTTGACCATGTGTGAGTAGTTCATTTATGGATTGTGGGATTGGTTGATTTAGAGGAATAGATGATGATCTTTTGATGTTTAGGATGAACTACAAAGGTTCTCATGACTAGAAGTGGTCTTAAAGCTAGGATTGAACTAGCTACTCAATTTCTAGAACATGGACAGATTACACTTGAGAGAGGTTTAGTAACTGTCTAGAAGATTTCTATTTATGTTTTTGATGCTTAGCAAGGCGAGAGTCATGACTAAGAATCATTAATTGGCTTAAAAGGACTTGAGTTTTATGCTTGTCGATAAATCGGTTGCAATTGAGAGATTAGCTAATTTGAATTATCAATGAAGGGTTTAGCATCATGAGAGTGAGTTAAGCTATTTGAAAGTGTTCCTTGCCATAGAATAAGCTCAATGAGTGATTAGAAACATCATTAGAAAATCATCGAATACTCGAAATCGCATGCCATATCCTACGATCCATATCTTCGTCTTCTTGAGTTAAATCGTGTTTAGTATCTTGTCGTTCTTGAATTTGTGTCTCTAAATTTAGCTTTGATCATTACAAGTGTTCTGTATTTTTCTCATTATCTGTTTCTTCTCTTTACTTTTAGTTTTACCGTAATTAGTTCGTTAGACAAAAGCCAACAAAAACGTTTAGCTTAGCTTGATTAGTTTCTTGTATTCTTATTGTGCTGTTCTTATTTCCCTGTGGATTCGATCCCTAAGTACAACAACGACATACCGTTATGATTGCGGTAGTGTTCACATTAGGGTAATTGATGTGATTGAAAACACGTGTATCAGATAGCGGACTTGACGTACGCTATAGTTAATTAAAAAACGATAGCGTTTCTCTCTCTGCAATTGTTAATATTTATAATAGCGTGTTATAATTGTAATTGACATTCCTATCGTGTCTTAATTTCTCTTTTTTCAGATTTTAATTTTTTGAACAATTTTCTTACATAGGCGGGCAATGAAAATTCTATTTCCGCGGTTAACCTACGATGACGTTTTAATAAACGTATGTGCTATTACAGAAAAATTGGGGAACCAAAACTAAGCACGACAAAAATAATTTTGCCGCCTAACTTATCATAGCGTGGATCAATTAAAAAACGCTATACAAAAGTCAGACATAACTCAACCAAAGCAGAACCACAAAAATCGTTATCCTGATGTGCTATTAATACCTGTTTTTCTTGTAGTGTGTCCCCATCCCATCTAAAATGGTCAGAATTTTGGTTAGTTCATAAGTGGGATTTATGATTGTTACTTTTCTAAATTTATGGTCAACCATTAATATGTAACTCGTTCACTCAATATTTATTGGGTTTCGAGTCTTTTAAAAACACGGAATATGAATTTAGTCTTACGACTGGAAATTTGTCTATAAGACTATATGACTCTCTTCGGCCGGCATTGGTGAGCTTCTATAGTCACGGCGTCGGTCGGGTTTGTTTAATTTTGGTTGGTTTATGCTTTTCTTTATTTTTCGGTGTTTATCCTCTTAGAGCGTAGCTTCTCTCCTAGAGTTTGCTTCTGGTGTGTCGGCGAGTGGTGGTGCGTGAGATGCTAATCTTCAAGCAGCGTTGCAGATATGAGGATTCAAGAGGGTGTAGTAGTGCATCGTTGGGTTTTGGCTACTGCCGCTCCGGTTTCGCAAGGTTAAGCCTCATATCTGTCTTTGGGGTTTCAATGGGTTTCGGCTTTTTGTTGTCTAAGGTTTCTGTCTGCTCTTTTGGTGCTTTCAGTTTTAGGGGTTAGCTTTATTTTTTTTGGGAAGGTTAAATCGTTGGTTTCAGATAGGTCAGGGTTTGGTTTGATTGGTGAGGTTTTCATTCGACGGTTTCTGATACAGCGGGGTTGTATCTTCCGGTATTGGAGTTGTGCCAGTCGTCCTCTCTCAGTGTTGGGTCTTGATTAGATTTCTATTGGTTCTTCTTCTCCTTTGATGTCTTCTCGAGGTAGATGTGGTTCGTTTTGGCTCAGGTTTGCTCATGGGGTTCGTTTTTTCTGATGGTTTTTCGCTGTGGAGTATCTACTATCTTTTCTCTGTTCCCTTTTTGGGGATTCGGTTAGGTTCAAAGCGATGCAGTGGTTTTGATCTTCAGCTCTTCTCTTGCGAGGAGTTCGTCAGTTTTCGGTCCGTAGATGACTGAGGCTGGGTGGACGAGTGTCCGCGTTTTTGAGTTGTTGGTCTTGATTGGTGTATCCCTATGTTGAAGTTCATGGTTTCTACCTTGTGCCTTAGTCGTTTCGAGTTTTCAGCTCTTTGGTATGGTATCTTGGGTTTTGCTTCTGCTCTTTGGATCAGTTTGTTCTTGCTTTCTTTTCTGTTGGAGTTGTTGTTCGTTTTGAGCTCGGTTTCAGACTTTCTATGGGTTCTTTCGGCATTTGATGGTTGTTAGTCTAGTTTGTTTATTCGCGAGGCTCTGTTCTGTTGATGCGGCTCCAACATCTACTGGTTCGTTGGGAAAGTTTGTGAGAGTGCTCTTGGTTTGAGGTGCAGTTTTGGAGTTTATGAGTTTTTTTTGTTTCAAGCTCTCCTATTTCGTCTTCATAGATTAACTTTTTTGTTTGTATAACCTTTATTTCCGTCTAAGCGGGTTTTGTCTCCTCAGGATCCGGGCTAATTTAGCCGGTATATGTAGGTTTTGTCTTTCGAGATTCCGGATTACTTTAGCTAGAATTTATGGGCTTTGTCTTCCGAGTTTCCGAGTTTCTACTTTGTATTTGATGTTGTTATTTCAATAAAATTTAGATGAAAAAAAAAAGAATTTAGTCTTACGACATGCCTAAGACCATCTCCAATGGTCCTTCAAATTTCACTTTTTCCTTCATTTTGAAGAAAAAAATGAAAAAATCTTCTCCAATTGTGTTTCAATTTCACCTTCAAAAAATGAAGAAATGAATAGTATTCCTTCATTTTTTGAAGGTGAACTTTTTTTTTTACAAAATGTGTCTTCAATTTTGTATATGTTTTGTTTTATACATAAACAAAATTATATGTTTTCTTATACCCAATTAATTTTAAAACTATGTGTTTATCCATTCAAATTATAAAGTAAAAATGCAATAATCACATATTAAATAGTAAATACAAGAACATAGCCAACAATAAAATTTAAAATACATAATTAATACTAAAATTATAAATAATAAAACTTGACACAGCATAAGCTAACAACTTAATAATCTGGTAAACCGCTTCCAGATCCATTAAGATAATTAAAATATTGTCCAAATGAAGTTGATGCCGAAGGAGGAGCTTGTTGATTTTGTTGTTGTTCAACCCTTTTTTGCAAAATCCGTGCTTGTTCAGCTTGAACATATGTACGAATATTCAGATCTTGTATGAAATTCAAGTCTTGAAACAAAATTTTGTTTTCTTCTTTAAGTTCTTTCAAAGCGTAATTCCTACTTTGAATATCCAAATGGTGCTGTCTTTGGGAACTTATCTTCTTTAGTTGCTCCAAAAGTTGTCTATTTCCTTCTTCTAAGATGTTGATAAAAAGTGATGTTTGATCATCACTTTTTATTTTCAGCTTAGATTTTTTCACCCCAATTGGTCGTTTAGATGCAGATCCACCAATAATGTCTTCGTCGTCATCTAAATTCAAAGAAAATGAAGACAAACCTGGAGATGCTTGTGTAACAAAATATGTGGTAGGGTTTTCCGACTCCGAAGACGCATACCCGAAACCACATGGGTTTGGTACATTTCTAGCTAGAGTGTCACCATCTTTAAACTTCTCAAAATTCTTAATAATGCTCCACACATGATTAAATTTCTAGCCTCCTTTGTATTTTGGATTTTCTTTTAGCATTATTTTGGCTTGATTGAACTACAAATAGTTAAGAAAATATTAAAGCAAATATAAATGAATCGACAAATCATATATTAATTATCACAAAATACTCACAATGTCATCATTTGAAGCACCACTTGGACGTCTATTTTCACATTGTTTGATGCATGCATGTAATTTCTTTGTTGCTTTCTCAATAGCTTGAATTCGACATTGGATGGATTTCCTTGAACGTTCACTCCAAGATGCATTTTTCCATATCTACTAGTACATCATAAAATTCTACTGTTGTTTGTTCTTATTACATTATGTAATGTAATTTTATCTATATAATAAATGTTAAAATTATATAAAACCGTAATTTTGTTGAACAATTGCAATAAATAAAATAAATAGGTGAAAGTTTGGAAAACTGAAAAGTAAAGAGTCTTATTAACAATTAATAATAAAATAGAGAAATAATATACTTGGAATATTCTTTTCGAAGACAAAAATGAAACAAACTTTTGGAGAAAACCCTTCTTCATTTTTTTCTTCATTTTGAAGAAATATCATTTTTAAAAGAAATTTTGAAAGAAATTTTGAAAAACCATCGGTGATGCTCTAAAAAGATAAAACACGAGGAGGAAAAGGCCATGTGATAAGGCTAAAACACGAGGAGGAAAAGCCATGTGATGGGACCCCCTTGTAAACAGAACGCAACAATTTAAGATTCAATTACGACCTTCCAGTGTCTATCTACAGTTCTACCCAACTTGGACCGAAAGATTAGGCTGATTCGTCTTCATCTTCATCGTCCCTTGAACGCGTGTTTCCACGCTCGACCTCTTCTCAAAAATTTATTAATCAAAAATCTATTTAGAAAGAAAAAACCATCGTTAATTTCTTTTGAAAGTTTCAACATATTATTACACGTAAAGAAAACGAATACACACATACAGTATTTGGTTTACTATTTTTATCTTTCGGTGAATTATTACTAAAATATTGTTTCTTTTTCTTTACTTTTTGTATTATTTCTAAATAAGGAAGAAACAAAAGAGCGAATTACTTGTGAATGAGTTTTTATCATGTGAGTATCTGATATGTTTTGTCTCTTAAGTTTTGCAAGTTGTCATTCTTAAGTTTTGCAAGTTGTCATGCACACGAAAAGACCAGAAACATTGAAAACAAATTAAAAAAAAAAAAAAAAAAAATCAAGTATGAGCAGTTGAATACTACTATTTTACCCTTTTGGCTGATAGCACATAAAAAAATATGTCATACTGATGGTTCATGGAAAAATGATAATCTTTTATCTGGTTTGGGTTGGTGTTGTGTTAATACGGATGAAGATATATCGAGTTAAGACACAATTGCGTAACATTTTTCCTCTATACACAAAGTTAGAAGTTCTAATATGAGTGATAGAATGTATGTTAATTATAATTTAATCCGAGCTAAAATTAGTGCGGAGTAATTTTTTTATAATAAATTGTTTTGAAATTTAAGAAAAATTGGTTTTATTTTAATTTTATAATATGTTTAACTAATAGATAGAGTTGTCAAACGAAATAATTTATTTATTTAACCCATTGTGCAGTGGACTAAGTTATTATTCGGACTAATCCCGTAAAACCTGTAATCTTGAAAATATAACTCTATTATGCACCG
Organism: Eutrema japonicum; assembly: GCA_030161315.1. Lineage (NCBI taxonomy): Eukaryota > Viridiplantae > Streptophyta > Magnoliopsida > Brassicales > Brassicaceae > Eutrema > Eutrema japonicum. The sequence goes on from BSQW01000008.1 coordinate 21,891,581, forward strand.
TTTAATGACTCTAGTTTTGTGGTTAGTTCACGAACTCTTAAAAATTAATTTTTTTATGTCTAACTTTTTATAAAATTGGTAAAATATTTTTCAACTTTTATTTTGATATAAATTCAAATAAAATATAATAAACTATAGTAAAAAAATATATCAAGATTTCGAATAGATTTTTTTCTTTTGAATATATATAGATTGATTATTATTTAAAAATATATAGTAGATAACATCTTTAATGCAAAATAAATATTTTCCATATTTTTATTACTATTTATAAAAGATAATTATATCATTTTCTATTTCAATTATTTTTTATTATTTGTAATAGAATTTCATGTAATAACTTACAAAACAAAGTTTAGTTTCAAAAAGGTCTTCTAGAATAATATTATAGAGATGCATCAAGAAGTCTTCATTTCTTAGATTCTAAAACTTGTGAAAATGACGACAAATCCAATAATTTAGCTAGCATTTTCGACTCAACTAACATAGTTTTTAGTTCTAAAGGGCAGAGTTTTTTTTTTTTTTTTCTCGTACTTAAAATGTAAAAACATACTATATAGCTAAACTCACTCTTGTGTTTTTAGTTTTGTATACTCGGTCTTTTCGGTTTCGTTAACCAAATTATTTTATTAATATTGTATTATACTATATGTAAAAAAACAAATTAAAAAAAAATTAAAAATCCCAAGTTGGCGTTCCACGCGACCAGAAAGCAACTTGGACTTTGATCGCCGAAGAAAGCCACCGAAATTCTTCACGCTTTCCTTTTTTTTTCCAACGCGGTCTCGTTGTATATAATAAGCAAAACCTCTTCGTCATTGCAAATCATAAAAATTCACACAGATCTTTCTAAAATTCTAAAATCTTTCAAAGTCTCTTGTTTTGTTTTGTTTTATTATCTTTGATTCTCATCATGAATTCGATGTTCAGTGCCTTTGACGCCCTCTTCGCTGAGGTTATGGGGAAAAACCTTATGGCTTCTTCGTTTAATGCTACCGCTACTGCCACCGCCAAACCTGCCACACCGCAAACGCAAACGCAGAAGAAGGAAAACGCAAGTAGCAATAAGATGGGTTTGGTGCAGAAGACTCCGAGGTTTGCTCTGGAGCTTGACGGTCTTCATTGCTTCGAGACAATAGTCCGTTCTTGATTTTGATTGTTCTTATTTCCTTGATCTCAAGATCAGAAACATTTTTTTCCTGAGTTTGTTGTTATTTTTTTATATTCTATTTATTCATTATAACATGTGATTGTGAATACGTTTTGGAATATCGATCGATTTAATCGGGTTTATACACATATAATTTCTTTGCTCGTCTCTCTTCTTCTTGATTCGGTTATAAATCGAACCAGAATTACCTTACCAAATTCTAGTTTTGGTTTTTGTTTTTTTTTTTGAGTTTGCTCGAACTTCGGATTCTTGGAAATACATCAAATCAGAAAGGTCAAATTCTTTAAAATCGAATCCAAACTAAAACAATATATTTTTTTGACCAAAACTAAAACAATATATATTAAACAGAACTAATTAAATCCGTTTGAAACTTGATAACTTATAAAACAGAATTAAAACCAAACCAAAAGCGAGATTGGGTAAACCATAGTTAAAGTTCAACACGCAAATGTGGAATTCGTCGAATAAATAAAGTTCAATCTTGCCAAGGTTGGGTGTATCAGTGTATGTGGTATATGAACACGAAAACTAATCTTAAAAAACAAACCATGAAACTATTAAAACAAAATCCGTTTATATAATTCACACTTTCCATTTTTAATGGTGAATCCTACAAACATGTATTTAGTGTAAAGAAGTAAAAAAGACACTCCAAAAGTTATAGTTGAAATTTCACTAAATATTGTAGTTGATTTATATGATCTAGGTTTGTTAATGTTTGACTCTTCAAAAGCTAACTCTACGACACGAAACTTTTCAAAAGTCGATAATAGTATTCTAAGAAATATTTGTCAATAACTGCGATTATTAAAAGTCAATGATTTCAGTAAACATTTGCGGCGGTATAACCAATTAAGACATCTCTAATCTTACTTCATTTTCTGTTCCATATACTATTTTACAGTAAAATTATCTTCAATTGTATTCCATTTTTAACTGTAAAATAGGAAAATGCCATTTTTCTTTCAAATAATTTTTTTTTATTTATAATTTAATCATTTATATTATATCATTTTTTAAAAATTGTATCTTTCATTTTAACAAATATTACGAGACAATGATTTTATGGTTTCATTATTTTCCAAAAAGTTTTAAGTAATGAATATTCTTATAATAATTTCACTTCTTATTTAATATAATTAAATAATTAAAATATATTTGAACTCGATTAAAATTTATAGATATGATGATGAGATTTTATTATAATAGCATAAACTAATATTAAATTTAAAAATACATAAAAATATTGAAATTAGAAATAACATAAAGTAAACTTAATACAAAAACGACTAATAATAATCTGGTAAACCGCTTCCAGATCTACCAAGATCATTAAAATATTGTCCAAGTGAACCAGATTGAGGTGAATTTTGTTGATTTTGTTGTTGTTCTTCCCTTTTTTAAAAAAATCCGTGTTTGTTCACTCTGAACATATGCACGAAGATTCGGATCTTGTATCGAATTCAAGTCTTGAAACAAAAATTCCACCATGTAGCAGGCTCATTTCTCATTTTGAAATGCGTTAATTGATCATGTATGGAAAAAATATTCAAATGGTTATGTTTAAATTGAAATGTGATTTGTTTTGTTTTTTTTTATGATATTGTAATGGTTAAATTCAAATAATATCACAATTTGTGAAAGTTTTGAAAGAAAAAAAACGAGTTAATTTATAAATTTTATAGATAAAGTATATTTTTATCAATTAATAATAAAATAAAAAATAAAAATATATTAAAAATATTCTTTTTGGAATAAAAAATGGAGATATACAAGAGAAATCTAATTCTATTTTGGTGATAAAAATGAGAGAATATATTCAAGATGCTCTTAACTTTACGAGTGGTGTAGTTGTATAAGACGATAAAGTTAGTGTTGCACTAGAAAAGCAGTCATCCACGAGGAGAAAAAGATATCTATTAAACCATTATTGGCGAGGTCCATAGGCTGTTGATTTTCATTGGTGCGATCACTATATTATCATCCAAATTCAATATGCAATTTGAATATCTATATATATATATGATAAAATATAATTATATTAATTTGAAATAGAAAAATTCGAATACAAAATATTTATTAATCAATAAAATGAGTAAATATAATCTGAAAAATTATATTGGTCCGAAGTCTTTTTATGCCATTAAATGGGCAGTCTCATTTGAATGTCTTTTAATATGAGTAATTGAGTGATTTTTAAATTTTGAACGTCAGAAATTAATATCATGAACTAAATTCAGAATTGAAATATCTTCTTTCCAATATGTCAATCAAGTTTTTGCAATCGCCTTCAAAGCAAATTGATTCAAAACCGAGACTCTATATGCATTGTAATGCATGTAAGAGCACTTTACCTTCTGCTTCAAAACATGATATTGCACCTTATAAATTAGCAGATCCCCAAAATTTTACAAAACCATGATGATCACGAATAATCTAACCATCGATGACACGTCTTGTTAAAAGATTGTAAGCGGCATCGTAGTTGCATTTAAGAGAACCTATTTTCGGTCGACTCCAAGCAGATGGAGCTTGATTGTTACGAACAGGGCAAGATTTCCGTATGTTTATTTCCCCGTCCTCCATTGAACTCATTATCTATTCCTTCACATCAGCCATGGCATATGAAACATCCCTTCTTGGGTTTATACGCTTTTTTGAAAAATTAAATTGTTTCTGGATTTCCAAATTCTCCACATTAACAAAAAAGGCAAAAGTTTTGGGTACTCTGTTAATCCCGTTTCATTTTGACAATCCAAAATATTGTTAATATTTGCTTCAAAGTAATTCGAAGGAGATGTTAGGAAAGATAAAGGCAAATTGGAAACACGCCATGTTGAAATTGAAAGTGGACATGTAAATAACATATGATTAATAGTTTCTGGTTGAGAGCAGCATCTTTGACATGTACTATCAATACACACACCACAGGTAATTAAACGTGTAGCAATTCCCAGAGCCCTAGATATTGATCTCCATAAGTAGTGTTTTAATTTTGGCATAATTTGTAATTTCCAAAAAAAGAATTTCATGATTAAATGACTAACTTCATGATGTTTTTTGTGGAAATGACTTGACGATAATGTAACTATCCGGAATTGGGTATGTTATTATGGATATTCGAAAATCATAAACCTATAGATATTTACAAACCAAATTTGATTTTAAAATTTTGATTAATATATTATGTAATTATTTTCTAAATACTGTATATATATAAATAAATCAAGTAGATATAAAAACAATTAAATAATATAAATATTAAAATTTGTTTTTTTGTCTTTGTGAAATACAAAGATTAATGAAAATATTTGATATCATCGAATTTTCGTCTAACAATATCAATAAACAGAACACAAAAATTTGATATTATCGGATTTTTTTCTAACAATGTCAATAAACACACCATAAAATTTTCGCACGATCAACCACTAATAGTATATAAATTATATTAAAACAATTAAACAATGGAATATTTACTAGAATAACTAACTAAAGCTCTTATTATTAGCATAACTTCCAAAATTTAGGTTATTCTAGTAATTTTAACATATAAACCATCGATTTAAAGTAATTGTCCGAAAAAAATAATTTCAATGCCATTTGTTTTTCCAGTTCAATAAAAAGGTGCACTTATTAAGAAATTGCCATCGCTTTTCCATAAAAAATATAGAGAAATCTGTGAAAAACGTTTTTCGTTTTGGCAGATACATAGATTTACTTCATCGTAAAGATTAATTACTAGACTAGCTTTTACGTGATGGCAAACTTTATTCAACGAGATAACAAATTTATTATTGGGGATAAATAATTTTTCATGAGATCGGCAAAATAGAAAGTGATAAGATCGGTAAAATAGAAAGTGACACATGTCCAGACTGCACATGTTATATTAGACTAGATGGTCACTTAACATATAAACGCACTACTTTGAGAAAATACGGTTAGTAGGTTAGGTGATCGAGCCTTAGGATATGTTAAGACATGTTAGGACTGGTAAACAAGCCACCACATTCTCCCAAAACCGTCTCCACTAGCAGAAGTGGTAAATAAAGAGATGAGTAGTCCCGAAATGATAAGGAGTCACTTTTTCGTGAACCCGCTAACTCGTGCCATGTTACCTGGAGAGTGCGTAGTAGGGAGATGAGTGATTCAGGCAGATACCGATTGACTTCCCGTCTACATCACCATAAACCGGGCAGCAATGCCCGAGAAGTTAAACTCTCAGATAACCGGATAGTAATATCCGTAAAGGTAAGAGGAACCCTATACCCCTTAACAGGTTATCGGAAAGGTAAAGTGGCTTAGTCTACACACGAGCCATCCTTATTTTCCCTCAGTAAATAATCTCGTGTAATTCTAAATACTCCCCCCCCCCCCCCCAAGACTTGGCGGAAGATTCACGCTACGTCCTACGTGGTTTCAGGATCAGAGACGGATGAAAGTGACGTGACACAAAACCTCGAGAAGTGTGCAGTATGGGACAAGTAGACTACACGACGCCAAACCCGCAAGACACAAAGCAAGGACGACTCAACGCAAGATAGAGCCGCTAGCGAACAAGTATAGGCGCATGAAAAGCACTTTAGGGCAACGTACATGGAGCCAGCTCAGATGATCCGCCCACTCGACTCGAACTACAGAAATACAACCCGGTATACGATCTGGGGCAGGTATACTCTATAAAAGTGTCATATGCTCCCCGAGAGCAGGGCACATCCTCAGATACACACATTAACACACATACTTTTGATCTAAATCTCTTCACCACTAAAACCACAAGTCTTTTCTCTCTAAACACTGAACCTCTATGGGACTCTCTGGAACCATCTAAACGCTTTGTCTCAGGTCGTTCTTTGGCCGGAATCATCTCAAATCTCTCACTTTTGTCATATCTTCACCATAAAAAGCTTCGAAAATCCCGGATACTTAGCGGATCCATTGCCATATTCTGAACCCTAAGTCACTTAGCCATCTTATCCCGTTTTCCGACTATCTCTGGACCCGACGCCCAAAAATGTGGTTCTTATATGACTTGAACATCAGAATGTCCTCGGAAAACATCCCCAATCGAGTTTTCCAGGCACTCAACTTCCCAAAAAGTCAAAAAAAAACCCCGTAACATTTACCATAAATATTTTACATGATGACAGATTGACAGATTTTGGATGTGGTTGGCACAAAATATTTAGGCATTACTAGAATAACTTTTTAATGGTATGAGATTTTTGACAACATAGTTTTTGGTTAAGACATTCTCCATTGATCTTTCAAATTTCACTTTTTCTTTTATTTTGAAGATGAAAATGAAGAAATTTTCTCCAACGGTGCTTTAATTTTATCTTCAAAATAAAATAATGAATAGTGTTTCTTTATATTTTGAAGGTGAGCTTTTTATTTACAAATTGTGTCTTCAACTTTTAATGTTTGTTTTATACCCAAAGAAATTATGTGTTTTACTTATAAGCAATTAATTTTAAAACTATGTATTTTTATTTTATCAAATAAATTTATAAATTAAAATGCAATAATAACATATATTAAATAGAACATACAACAACATATATAGCCTACAATAAATATTGAAATGCATAATTAGTACTAAAACTATATATAAATAATAACTTAACACAACGTAGACTAACAATTTAATAATCTGGTAAACCGTTTCTAGATCCACTAAAATTATTTAAAAATATATTTGAAATTACGTAATGTATTGTAGTTTTCTTTATATAATAAAGTTTTAGTTTCGATAAAATCGTGATTATTGAACAATTGCTAAATATAAAAAAGTTGGTAAAAACTTGTAAAATTGAAAAGTAAAAGGTATTGTTAACAATTAATAATAAAATACAGATATACGATATTTGGAATACTATTTTTGAAAAAAAAAATGAAGTAAACAATCATAGAGAATTTTACTTCATTTTTTTCTTCATTTCGAAAGAACCTCATTTTAGAAGAAAACAAAATGAAGGTAATCATTAGAGATGCTCTAACATAATGGTAGCAAACTTATTGGATCCTAATTTTATCATACTTTTTTTTTCATCTCGCAGTTATTTTCACTTTTCCTGCTACTTTTTTTGTTGTTGCTCATTACAAGTTACATTGGTAAAAGAACATGTTAAATATGTTTATTAGTGTTACGTATCCTTTCTATACCTCGTTAACATAGGCTAAAAATTTTGAAGAGAAAGGAATAATCGAAGAATCAAAATCGAGGAACTCGGCGAAAAGGCGGTGAAGATGAGCGGTTTCGCACCTCTTAACCTACCTACTTCGATGAAACAGAAACGGGATTCGGAATGGTGTGGTGAGTCCGACAATGTCTAAGGTTTCGAAAATCAAACACTTGAAAAAAAACCTATGTTAAGTTTTAAATTTTGGTGAGAGAGACAATGAGAATGTCAAGAGTTTTGTGAGTTTAATAGTTAATGATTTTTTAAATCAATAGATGTGTAAAATGTTTATTTTTAATTGAAACAAAAAAAATTAAAACGACAAGTTAGTGAGAACTAAGGAAAGAATTTTAAAAATTATATTTGAAAGAAGGTATATAAACAATAATTTTTATTGTCTACTATAATTCTCACACGTATATTTGTTGGATTATATTACATGGTAACAATAATAGTACAAACCATTAGATTACAAAATATGCAAATCTCAACATATTGTATTTGTCAAGACTATATGAAAGATCTCAAATTTTCGTATTCATTTGGAAATTTTAGATTTTTTTGTTGATAACATCATAAATCTATTATATAATGGGAGAGTTTTCTCTCAATCTAAACTATCCATATCATCACTATAATCCTCTATTAATGAACCCCACATTTTTAAGACTCTCATAATCTATATATTTACGCACTGCTTCTAAAAAAAAACTCAAAGCTCTACCTATTTTAAAAGCCCAAAACCCCTAGGTCCAACAATGATTTACTCACAACCGCAATAAACACAAAAATACAGCCCACTTTGCTCTTCTCCTCCTTCCTCGCCTTCATCATAATCTGCAACCCTAATTTGGGATAAGTATTCGCCAGAAATATGGGAGTGGGATTGGTTGGATTTTTAGAAACGAGAGAGGATATGTTCTTCGAAGATGGAGAACAAGGAAAATATCACAGATCTTTTGTCACAGATCTTTCACGAAGAAAGCAATACTTGGACCAAAATATTTATTAGCATAAAGGCCAAACAATAAAAAAAAATCCCTATTAGAAGGCGTAACTCTAAACAACCTAAAACTATACTACATAAATATATAATTTTTAATACTCAAATATGTACATGTACTTAAATCATTTATAATCAAATGTAAGTCGTTTGTTTAGTTAATGTGTAGACGGCTGATGAGGTTATAATTGGCATCAGTATGAACTATATATTCTGGAACAACAATGTAATATTATATGTTCAACTAAATATGTAACTTATGAAAGATTTGAAATGGTGGTAAGTAAAAATAAATATAAAACTGTAATTAGAATCACACAGTAATCACATACAACATATAAACACATGAAAAAAAATTCAATATAAGTTAACAACATAATTAAAAGGAAATTGTTGTTATATATAAATACTAATAAAGAAAAAAAAAACAAAACACACACGTACACATAATGCAACTATAAACATAAACTCACTATTAAACTAAAATTCAAAATTTTAAATATATATTGTTTCTTAAAACATTGCATATAAACAAATGTATAAAACATGAATATAAAATAAATCTGCACGAAATGCAAAGGTCAATCTAATACTTATAATGGTTCGGAAATCAAAATGGGAGATATTTAGATTTTATTGAAAAAATGGTGTACTATACACAACGGATAGATCTTGATAGTTTAATCCAGTTGCATCACAAAAAACCAAATTATTTTATAACATATATAGTTACGACAAACAGCTCAACATATATTATATTAAATTTTCCAAAACAATTGCATCCATAATATGTAAAAAAAAACGTTACTCATTTGGAATCTTTGGATCAAAAGCTTTTCCATGAAAATATTTTAAAGTCAAAATTGACTTCAAACTGTGTTGAACAACCGACTTTGAATATTAAATCGTGTTGAACAACGAACACCCATTAGAAGAGCCATATGTAGAAGACTTATTATGCCTTTTTGACGTTTTTGGATGATGACATCTTCCGTTAGATCTATAATGGTAGCTAAGTACAATAACTAGCTATTTGATTTAGACCCCCAAAAAAAAAACTAGCTATTTGATATTGCACAAAAACTTATTTTCAGGAGAATTTAACTGCTAAGTACAATAACTAGCTATTTGCCAATTAATTAACAAAATTTTATTAACTTCTAGTATCTCCTTAAATTAGTATCAATCTCTAATAGATAGTTTATAAATCCATATAACAAACCATAATAGCTTTGTTTTTATTCTTACCAAACTAAGAAAAACTTTAAAATAAAAAGAAAATATCTTATCATTTCATTTAGTAATACATAAAATAGTCAATACAATAAAATGAAAATAGATAAAAATTATATGTAAATTTAACATTTTTTTAAATGTAGATGCATGGCCACAACGATCAAGCTCTATGCATATTTAATTTTCACATTACATCACACACACATACATATATATAGCAATCCGTGTTTAGTATTTTGGACACTTCGCGCCTTTAACTGAGCAAATACGATCCATCATATCCTTACCATTTGAATGGACATTGAACATCCCACTTTTAGAATCAATGCATATATTTCCGCAAACTTCCTTGCATATTTCTACAGTAATTCTTGGATGTCTTATACAAAAATTTGGGATGCATTGCTTTACGCAATCATCTATCGCTGCCTTGTTCGAATGAGAGGTGAGTACCAAAAACATCATCATGAACATACCAACAATCATCGAGACGCTACATATTTTCTTCGACAATTGAGACATAGATGAGGTGTGACTGCGATTGATCATAATAATATTTGACTTAAATATCTGATAGAGGAAACAAATTGGTAAAAATTCAAGAAATGTTTAGTAGCTTTAGCTAATTTATATAGTAAAATCGTTTTCTCTATTTTAGAAAGTGATTTTATTGTTACGAAGTTGTTGTTTTTGGTTATTTCTTGTTATTTTTGTTTATTTGTATGTTTTTTTGGTTTCTATATTGATTTAATATAGTTACTAAGTGATTATACCAAACTATAATCGAACTCGTTTTCAACAATTTATTCACGTTTTTTTTTCTGTTTTTATAGAAGTCACTTTTAAACCAGCTATCATTACAAATTTACGATTTGAATCAAAAAATAAATTATTATACCAAAAAGACACAAAAATAAAAACCAACAATGAACTTTTTGTCTTCTACGTTTCTACATTTAGCAAGAAACAAAATAGTCGTGATCAGATGAAACTATGCCCATTAAGAAAATTGAAAATTTGATTTTCAAATGATCTAAATTATTGCATGCTTCATTTTAAGAAAAGAAAAAAAGTGAAATAATTGTTTAAACCGAAGAACACAATCGCCTTGTGAAATGCCAATATACTAAATCCTCTTTGTAAACATGACTAAAACACGGGCGTGGTCGAGTGGTCGGTCGGAGGAGGACGGCTAGATAAAGGTACCCTCTCATCCGAATTTGATTCTCTTCTGGCGTAGATATTCGAAACAAGGTCACAAACATGTGTGAAAACTGGCACTGGGTTTCGACCCAGTTGAAAACGCGTGAGGAGTCTTCAGAAGACGCGAAGTCTTATTGGTTTGGCATGAGGTAGCCAGTCTTCATCTCCCCCGTCATCAAAAAAATTTAAAAAAAAAAACATGACTAAAAAAAGATATCCGTCAGGTCAATAAATTCCCAAGCATGTTTAAATTCCAATGCTTAGTTTTTATTTAGGTCCATATGTTGGTTTACCTTGCCTTTTAGGCTCCAAGTAAACTTTAATTTTAGTTTTTCTTCAAACCAAATATATGACCTAATTTTGTTTTTGTTTTTGTCTACCCGAGCAAATACCCTAATTAACACCAAAAGTTTGTTTCGAAGGGAACCAAAAGAATAGAAACATGAATAAAATAAATGATAGTTATTTGATCATACTCGAATCTTCAATACATACTCGAACGATAATTATTTGAAATCTTGATCGAGCATGATAAAATATTGAACACAAATTAACCTTCTATAATAAGGTTTCAAGGGTTTACCATAAATTAATTGGATGATAAATTTCTAAAGGTCGTCGTCGTCTTTGTTAAATTGCCACATCTCACGCAAAACCAATTGAGAAAAATAGTCAAACGCGCGCTTATAAAAAAACAAAAAACAATTGGAAATTTTCAACTTTGGACTAACTCAAATTCTTCGCTTTCCTTTATCCAACACGGCCAAGTTTCGTCGCGTCTTTATAAACTCTGTATATAAAACTAAACAAAAACCAAACCTTTTCTTCTTCTTCTTCATAAAAACCCATCAAAGATCTTCTTCAAGTTTTCAAATTTCAATCTCTCAATTCTCGTGATAATGAATTCGATTTTCAGTGCCTTCGACGCCATGTGTGCAGATATCATGGGGAAGAAAGTCACGGCTGATTCTTATGTCTGCAACCGCTCTGAACGCAACGCTGCTTCTTCCGGCGGCGGCGGCGGTCAAACCGCGTCTTCGCTGAAGAAAGATGATGAAAAAGCTGCTGCCAATTTGGCGACGAAGCAACCGAGGTTTGCTCTAGAGCTCGACGGGATTCATTGCTTCGAGACCATTGTTCGTTCTTGATTCAACCAAGAAAACAAGATTTTGCTGAGTCTTTTCTTTGTTTTTGTTCGATTCCTTTAATGTGAATACAATTTTGAGAAAAGTTGAATTCTCAATTAGAATCATTCATTGGTGTGATTGATTCATCTGTTTTGCGGTTTATGTCTAATTGCTCGTGTTTCCTTTTCTAATTCTTGAATATGTATATATCAAAAATCTTTAATTTTCTGATTCTCTCTTAAGCAAGAATCGATTCCTCATATCAAAGAACCAAACTTTGAAAAGAATCCTTCATTATCAATTTAGGAGGCAAAAATTGGGGCTTTAGATGAACCCTGTAACATCATCATCATAACCTACACACTAATCATCCATAAAGAAGGAAGCTGAAACTATACATTACTTGGTCAAGAGCTTTTTTTATAGTTTAGAAACTGGTGTGCCAGATTGCTCCTTCGCCTTCTCCGCAACGTTGATGTATTTCAGGCATTCTTTCCACAGATTTGCAGATTCCGCTGCAGCTCCAGTCGAACGATGCTGCGCAAGGGTTTCCTGCTTGACCCTTCCATTCACAATCTGCACACACACACCAAAAAAAAAAGAGTTGCTGTTTTAATTCAACTTGATTCTTGAATCTGAATTGGTTATTTGATGGTTGTGTGCATTGTGCAATGGGGAATAGCCAGATTTTATGTTTTTACCCAGGGGTGTTCCGCAGCAGAGGCTTCTATCATCGATATGTTCAACATCCAGACCAATAAACCATGATCCTAAAGAGACATCTTCATTTGCATATTTGTGAAGTAGTTGCCTGAAAAGTAAGTTAAATTGGCTGAATTGGGATTTGAGAATAGGAGAGGATGCTTGTAAAGAAACCTAGGTGAGAGAACTCACCGGTTTACTGAGATATAAGTTGCTAAATCTTTGGAGAGGGCATAGATTTGTCCAGTAGCGTGTCTGAAGTACTTGTTTCCTTCTTCACCAAACTTCCAATATTCTGGCTCATGGTATTTGACTCCTCTGCAACACGATATTCGAAGAAAACGTCAAAGATCTGTGTAAAAAAAAACATGAGCTTGTGACAGACTTTGTTGCTTACTTTTGAGCAAGGACAGGTCCAGACTTCATGCAACCAATGTACACCCGCAGTTTTGATCTGTGGCGAGCCAATGTAGAACCAAGCATTCCTGGACGATAACTAAAGTTTGATTAAGCTTTTCTTGGAACAGATGCTTTGAAAGGCATGAATGCTTTATGTAACTGACCGAGATTTACGTGAACATCATCATCCACTTTGATGTAGAAGTCTGCATCCCATTTTGCAACAGCAGATGAGAAGTATATTTGTGTTTTAGATGATAATTCATGATAGCCTTCTATGTGATTCTGCAAGATTTAACTTTGGATCGTCAAACGGAAAAACAAAAAAAGAAACAGAGAAATATAAGCACAAGGGAGAGCGGATTTACCAGGCGAAAAAAGTCATTGTGTTGTTCTTCTTCGGCTTCAATGGTGTGGTCCAAGACTCCCCCAGGAGAAGAACTACTTGAAAGGATTGATAAATCATATAACAGTCAAATTAACTCAATGTTTGAAACTAAAGACAGGTTCAAATTCTACCTGTGACCAATGACAAATCGCATTATGATTCCTTTCTCTGTCTCTAGCCTTTTCAATTCATCTCCTGCAAAGGAATGAGCAAAGCAACAATCTTTTAACGCGTTTGTTACATCTGCTATGGAGAAAGAAGAGCTAGGTTTGTTCTTGAGGAACCTTTAGGTAGCCAGGTTCCTCTTATCGAGTCTCTTCGTTTTCTGCTACTGAAAGCAGTCATGATCCCCATCACAAAGAACATCCGAGGCTGTTCATTCGGTTGGTCTGCTACTGATTTTGCTACAGCTGGAGATCCATCTCTACCGTCGGATCTTTCTGCTCGAGCTGTGGCTAGTTCTACTTCAAGCGACGAAATTGTCTTGTCTAATGTCCTGTACATGAAATGCATAATCAATTAACATGTTGTATAAAGCCATCTATAAGATCAAAACATGTTAGCAGTGAGACCAAGAAACTTACTTGATAACATCATGAGTATGCGAAACTCGAGATAGAATGTCTCCTTCCTGGACAGAAGAATCATTCCAAACTAAGATTAGATGGGAAAACTAGATATAAATCTGGGGGATGTAACACAGAAATGTTTGTCTGATTGTTACTCGCCTTGCTCTCGCAATCAATAAGAGGATGAAGTGATCTAGCTTGATCATTATGCTCAGACGAAGCTCTCTCATTGCCATCTATGGTCTCAGAAGCTGTTAATAGCCTACAGAAAGAAGAAGTGTTAAGATTTTAAGCTAACACAGCAACTGTAACCATCAGCCAAATGAGCTTGTTTTAACTTCTGAAATTGCCTAACTGTGACAAAGGATCAAACTTCTAGGCACAGAACCAATAAATGCCACTTGCAATGGGAAACAAAGCTACTCAAAAGAAGAACCCAAACAAGAAAAACACCAACTTTATCAGAATGTTCCAGATTCACCAATGTGGAGACCGAACATACAGTAAAAGAGACAAAAGTTGCGGAATGTTATGCTACATCTAAACAAAATCTCCTAAATTTCATTAACAGTAACAGCTGAACTAGAGAAACAAGACAAGATTCCGCAGCAGTAGCACTGAGGAATCGAAGAGATTGAGATTGAGAGAGAGAGAGAGAGAGAGAGAGAGAGAGAGAGAGAGAGAGAATCAAAGAACCTGTTAACGACAAGAACACCGAGGACGAAGCTAGAAATGCAGAGAAGAAAAACCCATCTCGCTGAAACTCCAGAAGTTGCAGATTTCTGATGCCTTCCCATTCCCATTTTAATTTTATTTTATAGAAAAAAACGTTTCTTTCTCAGAGAAAAAAACTCTCAAGAGAAGAGAGAAAGCTTCTTCCTTTCTTTTTAAGGTTGTCGAGAGAAAACAACAGGTGAACTCAACGACATCATCGTCTTCTCTCGGAAGAGCAAAAAAAGAAAGAAAAACCCAATAATGTCTGTAATTGATTCCTACTTTTCTTTTCTTTTGTTATCTTTTTCACCACTCCCTATTTTGCAGTAGACTAATTTCAAGAAAAAAGAGAGTTTTCTTTTTCCGTTATATCTTTTTCACTTAAATTCATCTTTTTCTTTCTTTCAAATCTGTGCTTTTGCTTGCGAAATGAGTCGCGTGAATCTTCTTCACTGTTCTGTCACAAGTCAAAATGCTAACTTCCAAATTTGTTTTCTTTGTGATTTCTCGATTCTCTTCAACGGTTATGTTTGCAACTTGCAACTTATCATTTAGACCCCAAAAAAAATAATATTGGAACTTATCTTCACGAAATTACTTTTTTTTTTGAAAAAGGGTTTTCACGAAATTACTTTACATAAATTATAAATCTAATGTGTATTATAATTTGTGGGGTAAACTATGTATATTATTTTGCATATACTATACTTTTTTATCCTTTTCTCATAAATTCTGACATTTTTCACAAAAACTACCCAAAAAAAAAAATTAATCATGTTTGTAATTTCTACAAAAACAAATCAATTTTTAAATCCTGTCTTATTTTATATTTAATCAACTTTGACTACCAAGATCATTCAACATTTTTATTATTATCAAAAGTAATATTGAAATTCTAAAACTATAATTATCTTAAAACGATATTTTTGTGGATCATATATTGAGAATTATATAAAGAAAAACACTATCAATCAAAATTATGGTTTGTGAAAAACATTAGGTCTCGAAAGAGTGAGAAACCCTAGCCGCCAAAGGTCTCAGATCTAATCTCCGTTTTTCGGCGCTGATGGCTCTCTCAGCACCGATGTCGGGCCTTGCTCTTTATTTTTCTACTTTTTTCTTTTCAATATATACATGTTTTCTTTCCTCGGATCTCTTCGAGGTGCTCGGCGGTTTGGATTCCGGCAGATTTATGGGCATGGTGGACTCGCGACTTCCTCTCCTCCTCTTCTGTTCGGCATCGTGGCTGCTCTGTTGTGGTCTTCGGTGGTGAGGTTATGTCGGTTTGGCTTGGCTGTCTTTTGCGGCCTTGCTTTTCCGGTGTGGCTCCTCTCCTCCGAAGTCTGTTTTGGTGCCAGTTCGAAGTGTTTGCCAGCTCAATTTCCGAGGGTTTCATTTCCTGTCGGCTATGTTTCAGGGGTTTCATTTCCGCCGGCTAATGTAATATTGTATGTTATAATCGTTGCTGGCTTGTGGCTTCGGACAAGGTTTGTAGACTTATCATCTGCCTTGAGAGAGTACATCGTGATGCACGGAGGCGGTTTTAAGTTCCAAGGTTGGTACATGGACGAGACGGTCCTTGCAATCAATGGTTCATTTGGGTAGAATTTTAGCATCTTTTAGACTTTATTATTAGGCTTTGATGCTAGTTTTCCCTTTTTGCTGCCTGTCGTGCTCTCCCCATCGCGGCAGCAGCAGCTAAGTGCTGAATAATCCTTTCTTCAACCTCTGCACTGTCCACTCCCACTGGGAGCTGCATTAATGATATTTGTATAAAAAAAGAAAAACATTGAGCTACTACTAAAATATCGTTCACAAAGCAAACAAGTCAATAATATCACGAGAGTTACAGACGTGTTGCAATTCAAAATCACCGAGAGTCGGATGACGAAATATGGTTGCGTTTCTAGAGGGAGTTAAACGGAAACTCCTCTCCCTTTCAACAGCCTCGAGCAATTCCTGACTGAAAAACATAGAGAACACATAAACTGAAAAACTAATAAAACACACAAAAACACAAGTAATAACGAGGAGATGAAAATCAACCTTGTGGGATCTTTCAGACTAATAGACTGCCAACACATTGGGCACTGTGAACTCCTTTGACACCTGAAAAGAAATCGAAAATCGAAATCGCCTAGTAAATACCTCTTGTCTCTTCCTCTTGTAACACAACACTATAGACCTCATTGGACATAAACATTCCAAATAACCACATTCTTGCTATTAACAAAACCCTATGCACACCACTCAAGAACTCTAAAATATCCATGATTTAGGAAGCTTACCACTCAAGAATGCACTGAAGATGATACTCATGCTTGCAGCTAGTCAACTGCAAGAGAAGATATATATACAGAAAATGATCAATGCAAGAATCTAGACATATACTACAGGAATCAGCGCAAGAATCTCTAACATACCGTTGATGGATCGGTTTCGGAGAAGTGTTCGAGACATATAACTATTGACACCAAATATATACTAATAACGATTTATAGTTATATAACTATTGACACCAAATATATACTAATACAACATATAACATGCAAAAAAAAAATTGAATCCAAATTGCTACATTTTTAAGAGCAATAATATATACTTTGTAGACTCTCATAAATATTATCAATTGATGGTTTTGAATCTAAATGGATTAAGGACCAAACGTGGGGAACTTCTTGCGATTATATAAGAAAAAACATACAAATTTAAAATCTTATAAATAATGTGGACATTCGTAAAAAACGTTCACCCAAAACCTTTGATCATTGAAATTTATAACTTGCAAAAAATTTTGTAGTCTTGCTCTATCGAATCTTAAATTCGATCGACATGTAGAATTTTTTATATTTAGACTAGTTATTGAACGAATAACCACACTTCTACTATGTTATATGAAATGTATTGATCAAGCTTTTTTGGTAAATAGTTTTTTTTATGATTTACCGAATTACTTTTAGCATTTGATGGGGGGAAAAGACTATTAATTAGCAATTACGGTTAGACAGAAAAACAAATTATAATGTAAATGTAATGCTATTGGTCAAAAATATAAAAATTTGGAATCATGCTTTTGTTAGTATTTGATTATTGCCAATACATAAAAGGTCCATTGATTACTATTTTCCTCCTATAACTATTTGGTACATGAAGAATAATCAAATTTTAGATTCCCTAACATTTAAAAGTAAAATTTTGTCTTCCTAATTAAGTTGTTCATGACACAAAGTCACGAATCCCATAATGTAACGATTCTATCTCTATAATATTATTTAAAAAGATATTTTTGAAAATGAACTTTATTTTGTAAATTATTACATGAAATGTCATTATAAATAAGAAAAGATAATTGAAATAGAAAAGGATATAATTATCTTTTAAAATTATTGATGAGAATATAAAAAATATTTATTTCTCATTAAAGAGTTTATTTACTATTTAGTTTCTTAATTATTATGATATTATTATATAATAATCAATCTATACATATTCAAATAAAATATATTTGAGATCTTTCAATATTTTTTACTATGATTATTATATTTTATTTGAATATATATCAAAACAAAAGTTAGAAATATTATTTTACTAATTTTATAAAAAGTTAGACACGAAAAAATTATTTTTTAAAGATTTTGTGGACTGACCACAAAAACCATAGTAATTAAGCGGTGCATATTAGAGTTATGGTTTCAAAATTATAGGTTTTTGCGGGTTAGCCCGAATAATAATTTAGTTCATTGCAAAACGGGTTAAGTAGATATGTTAGTCCGGCTTGACAGTTATATATATAATCATTAGTTAAATATATTATAAAATTCAGATAATTTTTTTAAAAAAAAATTCAAAACAATTTTTAAGAAAAAATTATTTCGCGCTATATAACTAGCGCGGATTGAAACCTAATATATATACAAATGTTCTATTTTCAAAGAATATTTAATACTTTATAGCTTCAAAGTCTTTACATGTTTTATACAGTATTTGTCTAAATATTGCTTTGATTGAGAAATTGTACAGGTGTAATGGCATCTCAAATATTCTTGTAAGCTAAAAAAATATTAGAAACCTTTTCTTTCTTTTGTTGCCTCGATTTTTCACAACATGGTTTGTAGAAACATACTATTTGATTGGAATCATTGAGAAAACTGCCCTTTAGAAGCAACAAAGGAATAACGAAGACAGAAAAAAAGGAGTAAATGAGAATAATTTCTCTTTCCTTCAGAAAAAAGTATATAAGTTTACATTTTTACTATAGCTCACGGAAAAAAACAAATATTTTGGAAACAAGATTCCACAATTAATAATTTAAAAACAAAAAAAAATTAATAGGATTTGATGATTAGCTAGTGTGTAGATTCCTTTTTTTGTTTCTTTAATCAACCGGTTAAAAATTCCCGTTGATAACTTAACGTGTCCGTCTAATAAAAATTAATATTTATTTGGAATTACTCCACCAACGGAAATTTTTAACCGGCCAGTTGATTAAACAAAATTTATAGTAAATTTTTTTAATGTGATCGTCAAATAAAAATTAATATTTTTTCAATTAATCGAACCAAACAGCTCATTTTCATACAAAGATACAACTTGATTTGTTTTAACTAAAAACTAGATTTTAAATTTGCGCGCGATAATTTTTTTGTAATATATATAATGTGAAATGAGGAATAAGAACTAATTTAATGTTATTGATTCAAATATGTTTAATTTTTAAGTTTATAATATATTTAATAAATGTTTGTCAACATGTTTAATACATGTTTGACAATAAATTCAATTTATTTTTAAAAAATAAAAGATGTTTGGAAACATATTTTAAAAATGTTTTTGTTTAAATAGTATAGATATATTTTGAAAAAAAAAGGCATAAAATAATCAATTGATTATTATAAAGCTAATGACATGAAATAATATATAGGGGTAACATGCCGCCCAATACTTGAATCTTTTTGAAACTTGAAGTTTTTTTGTTTGCTAAGTCATGATTAGTAATATTACTGTATTATTGTTGTTGCTCTTAACTTCTTATAGTTAGTTATCACAGTCTAATAATGGCGATTGGATTTGACATCACTTCGCAATTAAAAAACAAAATATAGAAAACATATAAAACTATGAATAAATGGATGAATCTTCCTTGAAAGGCCCTTTAGATTTTTTTCCTCCACAATGCAAAAAGAAACAATTTTAAATACAAGAAAAACACATGTGAGCCTCTCCGTTTCTTCTTTTGTTTTCTCTCTTTTCCGATTAGAGAGTTTTGTTCAGTCAAATTACCAATTATGCTAAAAGGCATTTTCCTGAAGTGTTCTTAATGATAACTTCATAAGAGGTACATCACTAGAATAATATTATTTAAATTCGACCAAATGTTGGCCGTTCAATTGGAAAAACATTAAAAGCAAAATTTAGAAGTCACATGATCAATTGATATTTGAGCCACAACCATATAATATGGTCTGATTCCGAATTTGTTGGAGGTGGGCTTAGCACCCCCAATTAGTTAGGCCCATCTTAGAAAAGGCCCCTCTTTAGCTCGGTCTACGGTCTGAAAGCACTGGCCCGCAAGGCCCCTCTTCAGCTCGGTCTACGGCCTGAAAGCACCGGCCCGCAAGGCCCCTCTTCAGCTCGGTCTCCGGCCTGAAAGCACCGGCCCGCAAGGCCCCTCTTCAGCTCGGTCTCCGGCCTGAAATCACCGGCCCGCAAGGCCCCTCTTCAGCTCGGTCGCCGACCTGAAAGTGACGTAGAAAGGTCCGGGCTGACACTTCACCAAGGCAGGAATGTCAGAAGAGCAGAGGACGAGTGGGAGTTGGTCGAACAGTGTATTGTCTGAGCAGGAGTATGGGCCGACCTCGACATCTCACCAACCTTGCAGACTTGACGAAGGAAAGGGAGACACGTGGAAGAGAGTTAGTTAAACAGTGCACTGCTCTGCAACACGCCACGCCGAGCTCATAATGACCTCTC
This sequence comes from Eutrema japonicum, assembly GCA_030161315.1. Classification (NCBI taxonomy): domain Eukaryota; kingdom Viridiplantae; phylum Streptophyta; class Magnoliopsida; order Brassicales; family Brassicaceae; genus Eutrema; species Eutrema japonicum. The sequence continues at coordinate 21,912,251 of BSQW01000008.1, forward strand.
TCCCCGAAAGCCGGAACACGCCTCCTAGGCCACCTTACCCGCGAAAGAGGCCGAAGACGCCACGTGGCCCCGAGATCCCGGAGAGCAGGAAGCCGACCCCGACTATATATACCCCTCGATGTCATTAATGAGGAGGACTGGGGAACTTTTGATTTTTAGCCACTTTGAGACCTGCGGAAATTACCCGGTCTCTCTCTCTTTGTAACAAGGCAACAGTTTAGAACGCCGAACTGGACGTCCTTCGGAACCAGTTCGTAACTCTAAATTGTTCATTTCTCTCACCATCAATAAAAAGAAACACGGCCCCCGGCCTACTCATCTTTCCCCCGGCCTGTCTTAATAGTGGTTAAATTGCTCTAATTAACGAAAATCTCACCTCTCATCTCCTAATCACTCTTTAAACACACTTAGTGATCCCCTGGATCAACAATTGGCGCTAGAAGGAGGGGCGAGATTCTTCTATACGCAAGGAGCAGTTCAACCACCACCGCAACCGCAGCAACGATGGCAATTCCGCCCCCAAGAGTGCTGTCAGACCAGGACACCCCGGCCCAAACAACGGCCCAGGCCCCGACAACGGCCCCGCCAACGACTCAAACGACGGCGCCCATCCCGTCGTCAGCCCAAGCAGCTGCCAACCAGACGACTCCCCGAGAGCAGTTCTTCAGGGCCCCGCCCCCGGCTTCGGCACCCGCTCATTCCGACGGCTCCGCCGCCCACAACGCACCCCGAGCGTCGGAAGATCAGCCCACGCTGTCCGCCGTGATGCAGACCCTGCTCGCCCGAATAGACGAGCTGACGCGAGCCACCGACCAACGGTTCGCCACGCTAGGGGCCTCCCGTGACCGGTCGGACAATACCGGGTCCCCCGACGTCCATCTCAGAGAGCCGGTCTCTCGGGAAGAAACCCCCCGCATCCGGACAAGCCGACCGGGCGACTCACCGTTAGGATCCGAAGGGCCGGGCGGACGCTTCGCCCCGGCAGTAGGAAGCCACCCGGGCGACGAAGCCCACCACCTCCGATCCAGCGCGGAGCGCTCAAGGGACGCCGAGTTCGAAGCTATGAAGGAGACTATCCGCGCGATGTCCTCCAAAATCCATCAGGCCACCAGCGCGGCCCCGGAAATCGATCGCGTCCTCAGAGAGACGCAAAACACGCCGTTCACCCGCCGGATCGCCTCCGTCCCGCTCCAGCACCTCGGGAAGCTGAAACTCCAGCCCTACGCGGGCACCACCGACCCGGCCCAGTATCTTACGGCGTTCACCATCGCCATGGGCCGCGCCCACTTCTCACCAGACGAGCGCGAAGCCGCCCACTGCCAACTTTTCGTAGAGAACCTCACCGGCCCGGCTCTCACGTGGTTCTCTCGGCTGAAGACGCACTCCATAGACAGCTTCAGGGACCTGTCGACCACCTTCCTCGAGCACTACTCCATCTACATCCGCTAGTCCGCATCCAGCGCGGACCTCTGGGCGATGAACCAAGGAGCAAAGGAGTCGCTCAGGTCCTTCATAGAGCGCTTCAAGGCCACGGCCTCCCAAAGCAACGTGACTGTAGAGTCAGCGCTCCCCGCTCTAAGAAAGGGACTGCGGGCCGATTCGGCCTTCAAGGACGATATGAAGCTCAACAGGCCGCGCTCGCTGGAAGACGCCTTGCACCGCGCTGGACTCTTCGTCGAGCTCGAAGAGGAGAAGGCGGCTGAGTCGAGAAACAGCGCCTCTCACAAGGCCCCAACCGCGAAGGAGCGGCCCCAGGAAAGATATCAGGAGCCTCGTCAACACTACGATGACGAGTACCAGCGCAGCAAGGGAAAGCAGGCCGCTGCATTCCTTGTTAACGGACCGCCCTCCGGCCTCCGTCTGCACGATCCCGTACTTCCCTCCAGTCCCGCGCCGGGATTGCCTTGGAACAAGTACGTACGGGATCCACACCAGCAGGATTGGCCTCCCGACGAGCCGAGCGATAGGGAGCCTCGACCAGATGAGCCGTACGACAGGTCGGCCTTCTGCGACTTCCACCAGCGAAAGGGGCACCCGACCTCTCACTGCCGCGCCCTCCAAGAGGTCCTGTTGAACCAATTTCAACGGGGAGAAATCAACGTCCCAGAGCGGCTGCGTCCACATGCCCGGGACGGCGATCGCGTGCAACCCCGCGACAACCGAGGTCGCGAGGATAACCGGGCTAGGCCTTACAACCGCGCCCAGAACGACGACCGGCGGCGACGATCTCCTTCGCGAGACCGGGAAACGGGCAGATCGCCTCCCCCGGCCCGGACTCTGATAGGGATGATCATGGGAGGCCTCCTCTCGTGCAACGACTCAGTGCGGTCCATCAAGCGTCACGAGAGAAAGACCGACGCCTCCCTGAAATGGCACTCCGGGCCAGAGATCGACGCTCAGGACACGAGCAAGAGGGAGATATGTTTCACCGAGGCCGACGCGGCCGGGGTCCACCAGCCCCACAACGACCCCCTCGTCGTACAAGTCCGCGTAGCCGACTGCGACGTTAACCGAGTCCTCGTCGATACGGGCAGCTCGGTCGATCTCATCTTCAAGGACACCCTGGCCAGGATGAATCTAAACGGGGTCGAAATCAAGCCGCACTCCATCCCGCTGACCGGCTTCGCCGGGGACACCGTCAACGGAATCGGCACCATCGAATTGCCGGTCTACGTAGGTCGGGTGACGAGAATCGTCAAGTTCGTGGTCTTCGATACCACCCCGATCTACAATATCATCCTTGGAACCCCTTGGCTGCACTCGATGAAGGCAGTCACGTCAACGTACCACCAGTGCCTCAAGTTCCCCAACCAAGCCGGTACGCATACTCTTAGGAGTAACCAAAGGGTCTCTCGCGCCTGCTTCGCCATCGAGCATAAGCTGCGCCGCGCCGCACCGGCCTGCTTGGCCATCAACGCGCTTCAGACCGGCGACCCCGACGCCCAGGATCTCCCAGGGCAGGACCTTGTCGCCCAGGTCAACATCGATCCGCGTGACCCCGCCCGCTGCGTCGGCATCGGCACCGATCTCGACGAGAGCATCAAGCGAGAGCTGGTCGAGTTCCTAGGGCAGAACGTCTCTACCTTCGCCTGGTCAACCGGCGACATGCCCGGCATTGACCCGAACACGTGCAGTCACGAGCTCAACGTGGATCCGACCTGCAGACCGATCAAGCAAAAGCGGCGAAAGCTGGGTCCGGAGCGCGCCCAGGCCGTCAATGACGAGGTCGAAAGGCTCACCGCGGCCGGTTCGATCACCGAGGTCAAATACCCGGACTGGTTGGCCAACCCGGTGGTGGTCAAGAAGAAGAGCGGGAAATGGAGGGTCTGCGTGGATTTCACCGACCTCAACAAAGCGTGCCCGAAAGACAGCTTTCCCCTCCCCCGAATCGACCAGGTCGTCGAAGCCACCGCGGGGAACGAGCTGCTCTCCTTCATGGACGCCTTCTCGGGGTACAACCAGATCCCCATGCACCCCGACGACCAGGAGAATACCGCGTTCATCACGGACCGAGGCATTTACTGCTACAAGGTAATGCCCTTCGGACTCAAGAACGCCGGGGCCACCTACCAACGACTCGTCAACCGGATGTTCGCCGAACAAATAGGCCGCACTATGGAAGTATACATAGATGACATGCTGGTGAAGTCTCTGGTGGCGGCCGACCACGTCACTCATCTCCGGTCCTGCTTCCGGACGTTGAACGAATACAACATGAAGCTGAATCCGGCCAAGTGTTCCTTCGGCGTCACATCGGGCGAATTCCTCGGGTACATCATCACCCGGCGCGGGATCGAGGCCGACCCCAAGCAGATCCGAGCCATCATCGAGCTCAAATCCCCGGAGAGCACGCGTCAAGTACAACGACTCACCGGGAGAATCGCCGCACTGAACCGGTTCATCTCCCGCTCTACCGACAAATGCCTCCCGTTCTACCAGCTGCTCCGGGCTAACAAGCGGTTCGAGTGGGACGACAAATGCGAGGATGCCCTCCGACAGCTGAAGGAGTACATATCCACTCCTCCCGTCCTGTCCAAGCCAGAAGAAGGCGAAACCCTCTACCTCTATATCGCCATCTCCGCGTCAGCGGTCAGCGGAGTGCTGGTACGGGAAGACCGAGGCGATCAGAGACCCATCTCCTACATCAGCAAATCCCTTGACGACGCGGAGAGCAGGTACCCGACTCTGGAGAAGCTCGCCTTGGCAGTGGTCGTCGCAGCTAGAAAGCTCCGGCCTTACTTTCAATCCCATGCGATTGCCGTCCTAAGCACCTACCCCCTCAGAACCATCCTCCACAGCCCGAGCCGATCGGGCCGGATAATGAAGTGGGCCGTTGAGCTGAGCGAGTATGAAATCGAGTACCGAGGTCGGACCGCGATCAAATCTCAGGCCCTGGCCGATTTCCTAGTTGAGTTGGCACCCGAGCTGGCAGTCAGCGAAGTGCCCGAGGTGTGGACTCTGCATGTTGACGGATCGGCTTCCAAGCACGGGTCCGGCGTTGGCATACGCCTCGAATCCCCAACCAAGGAGATCCTCGAGCAGTCTTTCCGCCTGGCCTTCCCGGCATCAAACAACGAGGCAGAATACGAAGCTCTGATCGCCGGCCTGCGCCTAGCAAAGGAGGTCGGCGCGAAGAAAATCCGAGCTTACTGCGACTCTCAGCTCGTCGCCAATCAATTCAGCGGAGAGTACGAGGCCAAGAGCGATCGCATGGACGCTTACCTCAAGGTGACCCAAGGCTTGGCCGCAGACTTTTCCGAGTTCACCCTGACGAAGATTCCCCGAGGCGATAACACTTTCGCAGACGCTCTCGCCGCACTGGCCTCCACCTCGGCCCCAGCCCAACGACGGGTGATCCCGGTCGAGAGCATCGACTTCCCTAGCATCGAGCTGCCAAAAGGGGCCTACTTGATCAACCCCCAGGCCGCGGACCATGACGAAGACGCGCCACCTCCCGAAGTTCTACCGCCGCCCCCGGCCGAGCCCGAGCTGCCGGACTGGCGAGTCGACCTGCTGCTGTACATCGCAGACGGCATTCATCCCCCAGACCGGTGGGCCGCCCGACGGCTAAGAAAGAAGTGTGCCCGATACACGATGCTGGACGGCAACCTGTTCCGGTGGAGCACCTCGGGAACCCTGCTCGGCTGCCTCCACGGGCAGGAAACCATTGACGTGATGAAGGAGATGCACGAAGGTGCCGGCGGAAACCACTCAAGCGGCCGGGCTCTCGCCCTGAGAATCCGGAACCAAGGGCACTACTGGCCGACGATGCTTCAGGACTGTGCAAAATTCGCAGCCCGGTGCGAGAAGTGCCAGCGTCACGGCCCACTCATTCATCGCCCTACCGAGCTCCTCACCACTGCGGTAGCACCCTACCCCTTCATGCGATGGGCCATGGACATAGTCGGGCCTCTTCCCCGATCTCGCCAAAAGCGCTTCCTCCTGGTCATGACCGACTACTTCACCAAATGGGTCGAAGCCGAGGCTTACGCCAAGATCACGGCAGAGGACGTCCGGAAATTCGTCTGGAAGCTCATCATCTGCCGACACGGGTTGCCCTACGAGATCGTAACCGACAACGGTGCCCAGTTCACATCGGCCCTCTTCGAAGACTTCTGCGCGAAGTGGAAAATCAGGCTGAGTAAGTCCACCCCGAGATATCCGCAAGGAAATGGGCAGGCCGAGGCCACCAACAAAACCATCCTCGACGGCCTCAAAAAACGACTGGACGACAAGAAGAGGTCCTGGGCCGACGAGCTCGATGGAGTCCTCTGGTCCCATCGCACAACGCCTGAGACACCGACAGGACGCACACCGTTCAGCCTCTCTCACGGAATGGAAGCAATGGCCCCCTCCGAGGCCGGGCTCCCCACTCCTCGCCGCGCTATGCTCACCCAGCAGCCCGCCCCGAACGACACCATCCTACTCAGCGAGCTGGATTTTCTTGAGGAACAACGGGACCTTTCCCTCCTCCGAATCCAAAACTACCAGCAGCTCGCCTCCAAGTACTACAACAAGAGGGTTCGAGGCAGGTTCTTTACCGAAGGCGACCTGGTCCTCCGCAAAGTCTTCGAAAACACCGCCGAGCTAAACGCAGGCAAGCTCGGTGCACATTGGGAGGGCCCTTACCTTATCTCCAAGGTCGTGAAGCCCGGCGTCTACGAGCTAGTCACGATGACCGGTGACGCAATCCCGCGCTCATGGAATTCGATCAACCTCAAACGGTTCTATTACTAGGCCCCCGGGCTCCATTCCTCTCTCCGCCTTTGTAAACAAACGAACTACGATTGGCTTGATCCCTTCTACTAAAGGATACGTAGGCAACCCCTAACCAGGGCTCAGCTATTAATCTAATAAAACCTTTTTGACAAAGGAATACGGTCCCCGACCTGAGCACAAAAGCCGAGCTCCAAATGCTCGCACTACAAAAAAAAAAAAAAAAAAAAAAAAAAAAAAAAAAAAACCGAGCTCCAAACGCTCGCACTACAAAAAAAAAAAGCCGAGCTCCAAACGCTCGCACTACAAAGAAGAAAGCCGAGCTCCAAATGCTCGCACTACAAAAAAAAAAAAAAAAAAAAAAAAAAAAAAAAGCCGAGCTCCAAACGCTCGCACTACAAAAAAAAGGGGACCGAGCTCCGGTGCTCGCTCTCCCCGGCACACAAGTTATAAGTGCCAAAGCCGAGCTCCAATGCTCGCACTCCCATAGTACACAAGCAATAAGTACTAAAGTCGGGCCCCAGGGCTCGCACCTCTACTAGACACACAAGCATTAAGTGTCTCTAAGCCGGGCTCGCTACCCGCACCAAAAAAACAAGGTACACAAGCAATAAGTACCTTAAGCCGAGATCACCTCGCACCCACTAAAAATATTAAAGATACACAAGCAATAAGTATCTCAAGCCGAGTCGTACCTCGCACCCAATACAAGAGCACGGTCCACGACCTGCATACATGACAGGGTACGGTCTACGACCTACTCTACCAATCAAAAAAGCCTCGAAACGGCACTTACAAAAAAAAAAAAAAGGGGCCCACGGCCTCGATTATCACAAAAGGGCCAACGGCCTCGATTATCACAAAAGGGCCAACGGCCTCGCTATTATAAAAAAGGGCCCACGGCCTAGTCATTACAAAAGCCTCGAAACGGCACTTACAAAAAAAGAAGGACCCAACGGCCTCGATATTATAAGAAGGGCCCACGGCCTGGTCATTACAAAAGGAAGAAGAGAGAAAGGGCCCACGGCCTAGTCATTGCATAAATGGCCTACGGCCCGGTCTTTACAAAAGAGAGAAGAAAACAAAAAGGAAAAAAGTATTTACAAGGTTGCATCGGCCGGTCGGTCCTCGCCCCCGTCAGCACGGGTACCATCTACATCACCCGGGGCCACCATCCTCGCATTGGTGCCGTACTCACCAAGGAAGGGCTGCTCAGACCTCTCTTCCCCAACCGCGGCCTCACCGGGTGGCGCTTCAGTACCGGCCTCACCAGATGGCGCATCGGTTCCGGTCTCACCGGGTAGCGCGTCGGTGCCGGCCTCATCAGCGCACGGGGCCAAGTCCTGCGCTGGCTGATCTGCTTGGACGGTCTCAGCAGCCGAGGGAGCGTCCTCAGTCAGATCCACATAGGGCGCCTCCGAAGAAGCGGCGGGCATGATCCGCTCAAGCTGGACGCCATGAGCACGGTCCAGAGGGGTGTTCAGATCCCCCGGGGTCAAGTCCGGAAAATCCATTCCGTCCAGCACGGCGCCAAATGCCGCCTCATCCTCGTCCAGCTTCTGATATCGGTAGAACGGTACCGACACCCCGTCCTCGGCCTCCATCCTCTTGAGGCACGCCCTGACGCCGATCACCTGGTTGTACAGCAGGTGAGGCTCTAAGGCCCGGCTGCGCCCGTCCAGATGGGCGCGGATCTTCGCCATCTTCGCGGACCACTCCTGGTTCCGCGCGTCCCACCGGGCTGTCACCCGGTCACTCTCCACAGCCAAGGCCACCTTCGCCCGGTCTATGGCGGACTCCAGCCCCTTCACCCTAGAGCGGAGTGTCTCCCGCTCCCCCTTAAAAAGCCCGACCTCCTCCTCCAGGGAAGCCGCCCGAGCCCGCTCACCGGCAGACCGGCCTCTCTCAGCCTCCAGCTCGGCCTGAAGACGGCCCGCCTCTCCGGCCCGGGCTCGCACCCGTGCCGCCTCCTCGCCCAGCGCCGCAGACCGGGCCTTCTCCTCCCTCAGATCCTTCTCCAACCCGCGAGTCAGAGCGGACTGGATCTGCGCGCTGGCCTCCTGGCGCCCCTGCAGGAATCGAAGCGACGCGTGCTCCTCGGCGAGTCGCTTCTCGTAGGCCTCCGCCAGAAAGGCAGAAAGGGCCATCGTCTGCATCAAACCAGTCGTTAGCAAAGACGCACAACAAGTCCAGCTAAAAACAGTTAGATCAGAACAAAGGCTTACCCGCGCTGCGGATCGCGCCACCTGGCGGAAGGTATCGGCCTCCGCCATCTCCAGCGGGACAAAGTGCGGACTCTGCCCGAACATCATGGCCTGCGCCAGCTCGGCGCACTCGTCCGGATCGACGATGACCTGGCTGCTTCCATCCTCGTGGGTAAAGGAGAAGCTGTAGTCCCGAGGCCCGTCCTCCGAACTCGCCAAAGCCCCAACGCTCCGGTCACCAGCGGCCTCCCGCCCTTCTTCCACAACGACGGCTTCATCGCCGCCCTCCGTCGCCCTTACTGCGACCTCTTCGCCCTCCTGGGACCGAACCTCCACGACCTCCCCTGCCGGCACCTCGGCGACAGACGCCTCGGGCTCGCACCCGGGCAGTTCAGGCCGGACCTCATCCCGACCTGCGGCGGAGCACTCTCCCACCTCGGTCCTCTTCTTTTTCCTGCCGGCCTTGCCACCAACAGCCTCTGCTGCCCTCTTCTTCGAGGGAGCCACCCCGGAGGACTCCCCCCCGACCCCTGGCGCCGGGTCTCTCCGGACCGGCATCTCGGGCACCGGCGGCGGCGCCGCCACAAAGGAATCCGCGTACAGCGGACTGGCGAACCTAGCTCTTCCTGCGATAGAAGCACTCGTCAGTTCGGCAAAAAAAAAAAAAAAAAAAAAAAAAAAAAAAAAAAAAAAATTGCCGACCTCCGGCCATCGCAGCTCCAATTCTCGCCGCAGTGAAGGACTTCCACTCTCTTCTACGCACTGACCTGAGCACGGCAACGATACCCGCGTAGTCCGGTAGCTTGAACCTGGAGGAGTGAGGGCCTGAAAAGCAAGACGAAAAGGCATCAGTCAGACAAAACCAAAGAAGAGAAGTCAGCTCGACCTGCAAATCCCTACCCGGGGAAAAGTTCCAATCCCGGGTGTATCTCGCCGACGGGTCGAGCCCAACCACGGCAGTAGCCCGGATGTAGAAGTAGCTGCGAGACCAGTCCTCGACCTTCGACAGCTTGCTCGCCTTAGACCCCGAGCTGGGTGCCTCCAGGACGTTCGCCGCGGGCTTGAAAGCGGCATAGAAGGTCCCAGGAATCCCAGGGTTTGCCTTCTGCTGGGTGAGCGCCTCGAACATAGGCACCGTCACCTCCACGTCACATTCGTGCCCCAAGGTCAGCAGCACGATCATCCCCTGGACCGTGGACGGGCAGACCTGCGAGAAGGCCAAGCCCCGCACCCGGCAATAATTGACGAACAGCTCGGGGAGAGGAAGGCGCAGGCCGCACTTCTGGAAGAACGACTCGTACAGGCAGACGAAGCCCGGCCGAGGAGTCCACGGGCGCTCCTCCGCCCTGGGTAGCCTGAGCTCGACGCCATCAGGAAAGTCGCACAAGTCCCTCAGGAGAGTCACCGACTCCGCTGTGCTCCAGGTCGGCGACCCTCCCTGCTCGTAAGGCACCAGGGGAGACCTCACCCTGGCCACTCGAGCTCCGCCTCCGCGACCGCCCTGACGACCGGTTCTACCCCCAGCTTGGCCAACGCCGTGACCGCCGGAGGAAGATCTGACCACCGTCTTCTTCCGGAGATGGGTCCCCGGGAGCAGCGGGGCGGCCCCCGAAGTCGAAGGAGCAGACTGTTCCCCACTGTCTGCGCCTCGACACGGAGAGGAGGCACGTCCGGAACCGTCGGAGGAAGAACTCGGGGAGCCGCTACCACCACCACGGGACGCCGATTCTTCGCTCGACTCGGCCCTAATACCGTCTAACATCGGCGCCATTGCACGGAGAGGAGGAAATCGAAAACTACAGAAAAAAGCAAGAAGGGAAAGGAGGAAATCGGAGAGAAGAGGTTACCTTAGGGTTATGCGCAGAAGGTTTTAACAGGAGGAAGAAGGGGGGGTTAAATAGAAGAAGGGAGACAGTGAAGCGACGCCTGGACACGTGTCAAAAGAAGCACGGCCGCCCAGAAACCTAATGATGACGCCTCTTCGCTATCCCCACGCCAAAAAAGCAAAGGACGCCTCGATAAACGCGAAGCGTCTTTCGCACGCCGCGCGTGGACAGCTCGCGCGAAAAACGAGGCGCCCCTTTTATCCTCCCGCGTGGCGAGTACGCGCCAACCATCTGCGGATCGCCGGAACGGACGACACGTACAAGCACGGAGAGACCGTCCTAAGATGTTCCGAACTAACGTCAGATCAACTTCGGCATGCTCGCTTCGCCTCGCGATACCGAACTGGGGGAGGGCCTATTGTTGGAGGTGGGCCTAGCACCCCCAATTAGTTAGGCCCATCTTAGGAAATGCCCCTCTTCAGCTCGGTCTACGGCCTGAAAGCACCGGCCCGCAAGGCCCCTCTTCAGCTCGGTCTACGGCCTGAAAGCACCGGCCCGCAAGGCCCCTCTTCAGCTCGGTCTCCGGCCTGAAAGCACCGACCCGCAAGGCCCCTCTTCAGCTCGGTCTCCGGCCTGAAATCACCGGCCCGCAAGGCCCCTCTTCAGCTCGGTCGCCGACCTGAAAGTGACGTAGAAAGGTCCGGGCTGACACTTCACCAAGGCAGGAATGTCAGAAGAGCAGAGGACGAGTGGGAGTTGGTCGAACAGTGTATTGTCTGAGCAGGAGTATGGGCCGACCTCGACATCTCACCAACTTTGCAGACTTGACGAAGGAAAGGGAGACACGTGGAAGAGAGTTGGTTAAACAGTGCACTGCTCTGCAACACGCCACGCCGAGCTCATAATGACCTCTCTCCCCGAAAGCCAGAACACGCCTCCTAGGCCACCTTACCCGCGAAAGAGGCCGAAGACGCCACGTGGCCCCGAGATCCCGGGGAGCAGGAAGCCGACCCCGACTATATATACCCCTCGATGTCATTAATGAGGAGGACTGGGGAACTTTTGATTTTTAGCCACTTTGAGACCTGCGGAAATTACCCGGTCTCTCTCTTTTTGTAACAAGGCAACAGTTTAGAACGCCGAACTGGACGTCCTTCGGAACCAGTTCGTAACTCTAAATTGTTCATTTCTCTCACCATCAATAAAAAGAAACACGGCCCCCGGCCTACTCATCTTTCCCCCGGCCTGTCTTAATAGTGGTTAAATTGCTCTAATTAACGAAAATCTCACCTCTCATCTCCTAATCACTTTTTAAACACACTTAGTGATCCCCTGGATCAACATAATTCCGAGAAATATACGCATTTTAATCCAAAATCTACTAATCATAGAAAGAAAGAAAAAATGTGAGGAAGTTTTAAAGAGTCGACATGTATTCTATTTCGAGGAAATCGATGTCCCTTCTAAATGGGATTCGAGCTAGGGTTTTGGAAGTTGCATTATAATAAAAGGTTTTAAATAACACTACTAGACGAAAACTCAATTGATAGGAGAAAATTTGTTTGAATGAGTGAATTGTGGTGGGAGAAAAAAATATACATTGGATTGATTATTAAATCTAAATTTCGTTGGAAGCTATAAATATAACAAAAATTGGATAACATTTATTTATATTTAATGATAAACTAATATAGTGATCAAACCGTTGGCGATAGAATATGTGATTCTCCCTTCTCGATAGCGACGGTTCCTTCTCCTTCTTCGGGAGGATTTTGCCGGTCTTTGACGATTTCTCTATATAATTACGGATGCGACTCTTTTGGCATATTTTAATCAGCCATCTTCTCTTTTTAGAGAAGATTCCTTTCTTGGCCGATGTGAAGTGTTTACTTTCTTCCCATGGCCAAGCGTTTATCTCAGGCATAGAAGATTGGGTTCTCCACGATGAAAAAAACTTTGATGATCATATTATGGTTTGCCTACAGATGCGATTTGGGACAAAATCCAAAATAAGCATCTCAAATTTTCCTGTGTATCATGGGCAAGACGTTCACTCTATGGAGGCAGAATTTTCTGTGTATCTAGGATTTGAATTATAGCTAGAGAGAGAGAGAGAATCATCGGATGAGTAATGCTAAACTAGAGCCGGTAAATTTGGAGCTAAAAGTCTCTTAGATCTCCCTGCGAATTGTGGGATGGTTTTCGAATGAGGAAGGTCTCTCCTATTTATAAGATCTTTTGTTTGTCGAGACTTGGTAGTTTTTTTTTCCTTCACGGATTCGAATCATGAAAATTTCCTTTTTTTCTCGGAGAATATATGGATATTTTTCGTTTATTTCGGAAGTCGGTGCCTACTTAGCCGAGTCGGGCTTGATGGGCTCTGAAACCGGTAATAGAGCCGATGTGGGCTGAATCTTTGGGGTTATAAACTTTCGTCAACCATAATCAATTGGACCGATCTCGATTTAAACCGGATTAAACCGAAGATGCGGAGCTTACCACTAACAATTACTATTCTAAATCAGCTCGATAAAATGAAACACGTAAATTATAGTACATGTTAATTTTTTGGTAAAAATGATAGTACATGTTCCTACTCCTTTTCTGTTTTCAATATTTTTTTTTCAATCAACGAAACACAAACCAAAAGGGAAAAATGGTATGCATGTTCTTGAATCGGCGACGTTCGGTTGGGTTGGGAGTGAAGGCGTAAATACTGCTAATTTAGAGAGCAAAAATGGTAACTAAAAGGAAATCAATGGCTAATAAAGTAATAATGGCTCATTAATGGGCCTTAAATCTTATGGATGAGCCCAAGAGCCCGCTTCGAATCATTTTGGTTTTGCGAAAATGATAAATCTCTGCAATTAACATAAGACTAGAGGTTCGATCACTAACTTAATCTCATTTTCTTATTTGATCGATCGTGTTTGTTCCAATCCAAACATTACTATCTTATTCACATTTGTTGAAAATTCCATGAAAACGAAACATTATTGGCCGCACTAAGAATAAATGAGTCTGAAGAAGACGTTTCAGTTTCTTGTATATATTTTCGTCTCAATCTCCACAAGTCGTAATTTAGTTCCATAAAAACTTGAACACGTTTCTTTAAAAAATGCGTTTACTTTCTTTTTTTTTCTCTTTAAGTAGATTGAAAAAATGAATCACTATTTTCTGTGTGACTTATGTAAAACATTCTTGGAGGAGAAGACATCTATTCTATATAAATGCTGGTGCTTCCTCAAATTATTTCTTAGTAGATTGAAAATTTAATATGAAACATTCTTCTTTGCTTGGAATGAGGAATTACAGATCTTCACTTCTCTTGGTGCTAAGTCTGATTATAGTTTTGAATGTCGCACGAGCTGGTGCTAAGAGCAAGGTAAGTTGATCTTTTTTATATATCAGACAGCCAAATGGAGAAACCAATAATAGTTTATGACTAACTTTTGTTTGTGTTGTGAATGATAATCAAATAGGTTCATATAGTTTATCTTGGTGAAAAGCAACATGATGATCATGAGTTTGTCACAAAATCTCATCACCAGATGTTGTCGTCACTTCTCGGAAGGTACAAAGCTTACTTGATTAGTAATCAACCTTCATTATATGTTTCAAGCTGTTTACCAAAGGTTTTTGTCTCGTGTCACAGTAAAGAGGATGCACATGATTCAATGGTTCACAGTTACCGGCATGGCTTTTCAGGCTTCGCTGCCAAGCTTACCGAGTCACAAGCCAAGAAAATTGCTGGTACGTACACAGGCTCGCTTCTATTTTTGATTGTCTGAGAAAGACCAGCTGAATATTTTCATTGGTGATACAATTTTCTGAAACAGATTCACCTGAAGTTGTTCATGTCATACCGGATAGTTTCTACGAACTTGCGACTACTAGGACTTGGGACTACTTAGGTCTCTCTGTGTCCAATCCGAGGAATCTCCTAAATGATACAAACATGGGTGACCAAGTTATCATTGGCTTTATTGACTCAGGTATAAGTAGTTTTCATTAGATCATAGCTTGATCTTAGTTACTGTTTCTTTTGATTCCTTTACTGCATCGTTCGCCCCAATGACTTGCTGTTTTGAGTGGCTATAGGAGTGTGGCCAGAGTCTGAATCATTTAACGACAATGGGGTTGGACCAATACCGAGCCATTGGAAAGGAGGGTGTGAACCAGGAGAAAACTTCATATCAACAAATTGCAATAGAAAGCTCATAGGAGCCAAGTACTTTATCAACGGGTTTCTTGCTGAAAACGAAGCATTCAACTCCACAGAATCACCTGACTACATTTCTGCTAGAGACTTTATTGGCCACGGGACGCATGTGGCCTCTATCGCAGGTGGTTCATTTGTTCCTGACGTAAGCTACAAGGGACTCGCTGGAGGAAACTTGAGGGGTGGCGCACCGCGTGCTCGCATAGCGATATACAAGGCTTGTTGGTATCTGGAACGGCTAGGTACAGTGGCTTGTTCATCTTCTGACATCTTGAAAGCAATGGATGAAGCTATGCATGATGGTGTTGATGTTTTGTCACTCTCTCTCGGCGCTCAAGTTCCTCTGTATCCTGAAACTGATCTGCGTGATAGGATTGCTACTGGAGCGTTCTATGCAGTAGCAAAGGGCATCATAGTCGTTTGTGCAGGTGGGAACTCTGGCCCAGCGGCTCAGACCGTGTTAAACACAGCTCCTTGGGTCATAACAGTTGCTGCAACCACTCTGGACCGGTCCTTTCCCACACCTATTACACTTGGGAACAACAACGTGATACTGGTAAAGCAGAGTAGATGTATTTTTTTTTCTTTAATCAGCAAAACACAATCCAAATCTTGGAACTGTCTGATTATGAACTGTTAATGCAGGGTCAAGCACTGTACACAGGTCCAAAACTTGGCTTCACAAGTTTGGTTTACCCAGAGAATCCAGGGAGTAGCAATGAGACCTTTAGCGGGTAAAATCAAATTTTCTAGCTTCTTGTTAAGACTTAGGTGCAAATATTCACTGAAATAACATTTTTTCAGTGTCTGTGAGCGCCTTAATCTCAACCCAAACCGTACAATGGCAGGGAAAGTTGTGTTGTGTTTCACAACAACAACACTTTTCACAGCTGTATCGAGAGCTGCCTCTTATGTGAAGGCAGCCGGTGGTCTTGGCGTGATCATCGCAAGAAACCCAGGTTACAATCTCACTCCATGTAGAGATGATTTCCCCTGTGTAGCCATTGATTACGAGCTCGGGACCGATATACTTCTCTACATTCGCTCCGCTGGGTATGCAACTAGCAATCCCTCCTAGAAACATCGAATTGTAAGAAAAGTATGCAACTTTCTGAACTGTTGTGGTTTGCAGATCACCTGTTGTGAAGATACAGCCTTCTAGAACACTCGTAGGACAACCTGTGGGCACGAAGGTGGCAACTTTCTCATCAAGAGGACCTAACTCGAACTCTCCAGCAATTTTAAAGGTATGCCCTAACCGAATCCTTATATTTTACTTACCCCATCAGATGTCTTGAGTCACAAGAAAATTTTACTTTTTTTTGTTTTCACAATGCAGCCTGACATAGGGGCACCGGGGGTGAGCATATTAGCGGCTACATCTCCCGATTCCAATTCTAGTTCTGCGGGATTCGATATTCTTGCGGGGACATCGATGGCTGCTCCAGTTATTTCAGGAGTTGTTTCACTTCTTAAAGCTTTGCATCCAAATTGGTCTCCTGCTGCCTTTAGATCAGCTATTGTAACTACAGGTTCTTATTTTCATCCAACTACAGAAACAAACTGATGAGAACATAACCGGAATCAACCGAAGTTGGATTATTCAAAGATGTGTCTTATTCTATTTCCTAAATTAATGGGATTCATCCCCACTTCTTCACGTTTATTATTGTAAAGTTAGTGGTTAGTTTCTTTATTTTATTGTGTATTTAAGCATCATCAGCTATTAAGTGATATATGAAGAGAAAATTGCAGTAACTTGTTTTAAAGACTTTGGGACCTAACAATTGGTATCAGAGCGGTTCTATCCTTCTTTTGATTCGGACCACTTTGGGTGGTGGTATCAAGGTATGGGAAGAAGTAGAGAGCAAACTGATGATTTGGAGGCCAGCCTCCGAGTAGTGCAAGACAAGCTCCTTCGTGAAGTGTGTGATGAGATCCAGAAGGCGAAGTTCGATATGATGGCTGAGATCCAGAAGGTGAAGTTTGATATGATGGAAGGATTCAAGAATCTTCAGGAGACAATGAATCGTCTGGTGGAGATAACAAGAAGTCTCAAAGCTGGTTTTGGAAGAGCCCGCGGTGGTAGCGCTCAACGAGTACGATATGCTCGACGTGACTCAAGAAGCCAAAAAGTGAAAGTCTATACAGTCACGAATCTGCAGATTCTGCCAGAATCTCAACAATTGGTGACGTCGCCACTCAAACGATCATCGGCTTCACCATCAAAACGCCAACGAGCTCGAACAATTCCGATTAGACGCCAACATCATACTGCTCGGGCCAGAAAACCAGGAAAGCACAACCGATGTACCTCGTCTAAGCACAAATCGGGAGTTAGTTTTACACAATCTCATAAACAGGGTACGCTTCCTCGATCTCCTTCCTTATGGTGGAGGTTTCAATTTTCATCCTATGTGCTGCTTAGTTTTGTCGAGGAGATTTTGTCTCTAGCCGGTAGAATTGGCATCAATGGAAAACGACCATTTGATCGAGGAAGAGCTAGGCTCTTGAGTGGTGATCGTGGAGATAAAGAGACCCGTCTCCACTATTTTAACAGGAGGAAAAAGAAAGATTCATAAAGATGTGCACTTCCATTGGTCAAACATGAGAAACTTTGGCTATAATCATAATTAGTCCAGAAACACCAACAACAGGGGAGTTGGAACCAGACCTCACATTATGTTCTCGGCACATCCAAGGAGAGCTAAAAACACAAACGTCAGTTACGAACCTTGAGGACAAGGTTCTTTCCGGCGGTGGAGTATTGATGAGAACATAACCGGAATCAACCGAAGTTGGATTATTCAAAGATGTGTCTTATTCTATTTCCTAAATTAATGGGATTCATCCCCACTTCTTCACGTTTATTATTGTAAAGTTAGTGGTTAGTTTCTTTATTTTATTGTGTATTTAAGCATCATCAGCTATTAAGTGATATATGAAGAGAAAATTGCAGTAACTTGTTTTAAAGACTTTGGGACCTAACACAAACCCGATCAAAAGACAAACCTAGAGGTATTAAAGCAAGAACACACTGATCTCAATAAGTGTTCTTTACTTTGCAGCTTGGAGAACAGATCCATTTGGAGAGCAGGTTTTTGCAGAAGGGTCATCTCGCAAAGTAGCTGATCCGTTTGATTACGGTGGAGGCCTCGTGAACCCAGAAAAAGCTGCAGATCCAGGTCTCGTATACGACATGGGCACAAAAGACTACATTCTCTACTTATGCACGGCCGGTTACAATGACTCATCTATCTCTCAGCTTGTCGGTAAAGTAACAGTCTGTTCAAACCCCAAACCTTCTGTTTTTGACGTCAATTTGCCTTCAATCACCATTCCAAACCTCAAAGACGAAGTTACTCTCACCAGAACCGTCACTAACGTTGGACCTGTTGATTCGGTCTACAAAGTCGTTGTCGAGCCTCCGCTTGGGGTTCGAGTGGCTGTGACTCCGGAGAAGCTAACGTTCAACTCCAAAACCGAAAGTGTCTCCTTCAGGGTTCGAGTCTCAACCACACACAAAATCAACACTGGATTCTACTTTGGAAGCTTGATTTGGACTGACTCCGTGCATAACGTGACTATTCCTGTGTCTGTGAGAACACAGATTCTGCAAAACTACTATGATGAGAACTGATGATTATTTAAGGATCTCTATGTGTTTTATTTCTTCTTCCCAAAGAAACTTAGCAATAAACTCTTTCTTAGAGGGGATGAATATTCAATAGCAACATTAGTTCTATTATTAATTGTAACCATCAAAATAATGACACACTTAAACAAGAAATTAAAACAAATAAAGGAATGCAGAATATGAAAGCATAAACAAAAAATCAGTTCTCGTCGTAATAACGCTGCAGGATCTGAGTTCTGACAGAGAGAGGGATGACCACATTATGAAGAGAGTCAGTCCATGTCAAGCTTCCAAAGTAGTATCCAGTGTTTACTCTGTGGTTCGTCAACACTCGAACATTGAACGAGAGCTTCTTGGTCTTAGCGTTGAACACTAGTGTCCTCGGTGTCACGGTCACGTTAACACCCATCGGAGCCTCGATCACAGCCTTATAAACCGACCCTATTGGTCCAACGTTGGTAACTGTTCTAGTGATAGTAACTTCTTTTCCAAGGTTTGGGATTGTGATTGAAGGCAAGTTGAGATCAAGAACAGAAGGTTTAGGGTTTGCACAAACCGTCTTCTTGCGAACGAGTCTAGTAATGGATGAATCTGTGTAACCAACAGAGCACAAGTAGAGAACGTAATCGTTAACTCCCATATCGTAAACAAGGCCGGGTTTCGCGGCTTTCTCTGAATTCACAACGCCTCCTCCGTAGTCAAATGGATCAGCTAATTTGCGGTTTGATCCGTCTGCAAAAATGGGTTCACCGGCTGGATCCGTTCTCCAAGCTGTAGTGACAATGGCGGATCTAATGGCGGCAGGAGACCAATGAGGGTGCAAAGACTTAAGGAGCGCTACAATTCCGGCAACAACAGGAGTCGACATCGATGTTCCTGACTTCATAGCGAATCCTCTGTCGTAGAATGTATCGTTTGGAGAAGTAGCTGCGAGTATATTAACTCCAGGTGCTGCAATATCAGGCTGTATCAGAGAAAACAATCAGTTCTCAGTTTAGTCAAAAATAAACTACATGAAACTTAAAAATCCTAAGAATACATCTTATTGTTGCTTTTCTTGAACATAGGTCTTGTATACACATATATTTAAAACATATAAAACCTTAAACCTAACTGATAAAGCAAACAATGTTCAAGAATCTAGTAGAGGTTAATTAGGGTTTAAAGTTTTAGGAATTATCAAAAACAGAGCATCTACTAGATTTATGGGTTTATCATAAACAGAGAATCAAGTGGCTAGGTCTGCATTTTACCTTGAGAACTGCAGGAGAAATCGAACTAGGTCCTCTCGATGAAAAAGTCGCGACCTTTGTAGCCACGGGGATTCCAACCAACGTTCTTGTAGGTTGAATCTTGGCGACAGGTGATCTACAAAACCAACCGTTTGATATACATTATCAATATCAAGGTTAATGGTTACAAGTTGATGAAGATATGTATAATATACCTAGTGGAACGTATGTAGAAGAGTATATCGGTTCCAAGTTCGTAATCTACAGCGAGACAAGGGAAACCGTCGCAGGGATTAAGCTGGTATCCCGGATTTCTCGCAACGATCACGCCGTAGCCATCAAGGTTAAATACATCTGATGCAGCCTGGATCACGGTACCATAATCCGTCGATTTTGTGAAACACAAGTGTTGTGATTTCTTTATCCTTTGGTTCGATAACCTGCAATGATAATGATCTAAACACTAATGCTCTGTTTTGTGTTTGTTGTTTGAGTAAGGAAGAATGATGAACTAGACACAAGATTACAAGTTCCCAAAGCCTAAATCACCGGCCAAGGTACGTCTTGGAGAGCTAACAGCCAGCTCTCAGGGCTTATACTAGAAGATAGTCTTGTGTACAAGAAACCAGAGGCAGATCAAGAGCTAAACTTGAGAATTACAAGGGGTTGAAGAAGGAAGAAGATAAGTTCTTCTACAAACCCTATTCTACAGCTCTGTAATCTCTCCTTGCTCTCTGCTTGTCACTCCTTCTATCTTCTCATCTCTCTGCTAGATCTTTCTGTGACGTTATCTTCTTTATGCATGTGCAGGTACAGCTCATCATCCTGAGCTCACGCTAATTCACCCTGCGTAACAACCTTCTGTTGACCAGAATACACTGCACATAGACACTAACCAAAAACGACACAGCTTCATCACTTGGGTAACTTGTGCTTTCTTCCTGTTGGGCCTGATCAATTCTCTTTAGGCCCAGCTTCAGCAACAGCCCAAGACTGAAATGTGGATCGACTCTCACATTCTCCACCTCGATCCCTTTCAGACAGAACCCGCGAACTCTTCGCCTTCCTCTATCTCTTCGTTCCGACACGCTGCCGAAACCCTAGATCTTTACCGATCTAGATCCAACTCCTTCTCCGAGCTAGATTCAGTCTCTGAGTACCCTCAGACGACTTCTCCCATCCTCAAACTTTGTTACCGGCACAGGCTTTGTGAGGATATCCGCCGGATTCGTTTTAGTATCGATCTTTGAAACCACAAGATCTCCCTCTGCAATCACATCCCTGATGAAGTAGTAACGAGTCTGGATGTGCTTCGTCCTTTCGTGGAAGACGCTGTTCTTGGCAAGGCAAATCGCGCTTTGCGAGTCACAGAAGATCTCGACCGTCTTCTGTTGAAAGCCCAGCTCGCAGGTAATTCTTTTCAACCATAACGCTTCCTTAGTCGCTTCGGCTAGAGCCATGTATTCTGCTTCCGTTGTTGACAACGCAACGATCTGTTGTAGGCCAGAACGCCAACTCACTGTGTTACCTCCAACCTGGAAGACATAGCATGTAATCGATCTCCTTCGATCCAGGTCAGTAGCGTAGTCACTGTCACAGAAACCTTTGATGTCAAATTCCTGTGATTTTGTAAATGTCAGCTTGCAATCTGAACTTCCCTTAAGGTATCTTAGAACCCATTTAACCGCTTGCCAGTGTTCCTTGTTAGGTGCACTCATGAAGCGACTGACCAGCCCCACTGCATGAGCTATATCAGGACGTGATCCAACCATGGCGTACATTAGACTACCGACAGCACTTGAGTAAGGTACCTTTCTCATATGAATCTCAGTTTCAACTCTTTCTTCAATCTTAGTACTCGCTAGTTTGAAATGACATCCAATTGGAGTTTGAACTATCTTCAAATCAGTAGCATCAAAACTCTTAAGAACCTTTTTAATGTATGACTCCTGAGATAAGTAGAGAATACCTTTACTTCTGTCTCTAATGATATCTATGCCTAGGATCCTCCTTGCAGGTCCTAGGTCCTTCATTTCAAACTCATGGCTTAATAAATCCTTAACCTTTTGAACCTCCTTCAACTCTTTAGCTGCCACTAACATATCATCAACGTAAAGTAAAAGATACACCAAACTTCCATCACCACATGCCTTGAAATACACACAACTATCCAGCTGACTTCTTGAAAACTTTTGTGTTTTCATGAATTGATTAAACCTTAGATTCCACTGACGAGGAGACTGTTTAAGACCATACAGAGATCTCTGTAATAAGCAGACCTTGTTACCCTTAGAATATCCCTCAGGTTGCTCCATCAGGATCCTTTCATCTAAATTACCATGTAGAAACGCAGTTTTTACATCTAATTGTTCCAACTCAAGATCCATGTTAACCACCATAGAAAGAACTAGTCTTATTGTAGTGTGCTTAACAACCGGAGAAAACACTTCATGATAATCAATTCCCTTAATCTGAGAAAACCCTTTTGCAACAAGTCTTGCCTTAAACCTTGGTTCTTCCAATCCTGAGATTCCAGGCTTGAGCTTGAATACCCATTTGCAACCAATAGTTCTTTGTCCTTCAGGTCTATCAATGAGCTTCCATGTGTAATTCTTGTCTAAAGAATCCATTTCTTCATCTGTAGCTCCCAACCATTTATCTCTATTAGTTCCTTTTATAGCTTCTTGAAATGATTTTGGTTCTTCAACCTCAATCAGTTCTGCTGCACTCAGAGCATAAGCTGCTACATAAGACTCATCTCCATCATCAAATCTACTCGGAGGTTTAACATTCAATCTTCTTTCCCTATCTCTTGCCAAGAGATAATCACCAAGACCTGGTGTTGAATCATCTGATTCAGAGTCTTCTTCTGAATCTTCAACTACCTCTGACTCTGAGACAGCTCCACCTTCATCAGGAACTCCACCTTCTCCTGAAGTCTCTCCTTGAGTCAAAACTCCACTGTCACTTTCCCTGACTTCAATAGAAACCTTTTGACTTCCTTTCCTATTATGTCCTGTAACAGTTTTATCCTTTCCAATGTCTTTGAAAAGTGTATCTTCCCAGAAAATTACATCACGGCTGATGATGCATTTCTTTTCATCGTAACTCCAGATTCTATAACCTTTAACTCCCTGCGGATATCCCATAAAGACACCCTTCTTTGCCCTTGGCTTCAGTTTACCCTGATCAACATGATAATACGCCAAACATCCAAACCTCTTCATGTGAAAATAATCTGGTTTCACACCAGTCCACACTTGTTCTGGAACTTCTAACCCAAGAGGAACAGACGGTGACCTGTTAATCATATAAACTACGGTTGATGCAGCTTCTGCCCAGAATGCTTCACCCAAACCTGTTTCACTTAGGAGACTCCTCACCTTTTCCAATATAGTTCTATTCAACCTCTCAGCTACACCATTCTGTTGAGGAGTGTATGGACATGTCTTATGCCTTAGGATTCCATGAGCTTTACAATGATCATCAAACATTTTGTTGCAGTACTCAAGCCCATTGTCTGTCCTTAGAGCCTTAAGCTTCTGTCCACTTTGATTTTCCACAAACGTTTTCCACTCAACAAACTTGCCGAATGCTTCATCCTTAGTCTTGAGAAAATAGAGCCAAACCTTCCTTGAGAAATCATCCACAAATGAAATATAGTATTGACACTTTGATAAACTTGGTGTAACATTTGGAGAACCCCATAAATCAGAATGAACATACTCCAACTTTTGCTTTGAAATATGTTTTCCTCTTTGATAAGACAGCTTATGAGACTTCCCAAGAATGCAGTATTCACACTTCTTTAGCTCGGCTATTTCATCAGACTTTAATAACTCCTTCTTGACTAAAACCTGTAAACCTTTTGCACTCATATGTCCCATTCTGCTATGCCATAGCATTGTCTTATCATCTGCTTTAACTGCTGCATTAACCTGCTCCTTCACTGGTTTACCATCAAGAATATAGAGAGTATCTTTGTAACTCCCAGCAAGAACTTCTCTTTCTTTATAAAACACTTGTAGTCTGAAATTTTTAGATTGAAACCAACAGCCTTGTGACTCCAACTGTCCTAATGAAATCAAATTCCTCTTTGCCGTAGGAGAATACCTCACCTTAGTTAATATAACAATTGAGTTGTTATTGTTAACTATCTTCAAACTCCCCATAGCCGTGACTAGACAGTGAGTATCATTACCCATTAGGATCTTTCCCCCATCAATATCTTGAACATCCGATAGTAGATCTTTCCTATAGGTTAAATGATACGAGCATCCTGAGTCAAGAACCCATCCATCCTTAGAGTGAACTTCTGATGCCGTTAGCAATATAGGTTCTTCATCTATAACCTGTCCAACATTAGCCTGAGAGTTAGATGATTGTACTCTTTTTGGACAATCTTTCTTGAAATGTCCTTCGGCTCCACAAATCCAACATGCTCTCTTCCCCTTAATCTTTGATTTGCCTTTGTCATATTGCTTGTTTTTATTGTTGAACTTCTTCTCAGTCTGAGGCTTAGACTGAATGAATAAACCCTCATTGCTTGTCTTCTGCACATTAGTTCCTTTCTGCTTCAACTCAGTTTCTAAGGAATAGGCTGCTGTAGTTATTTCCTTTAGAGTTATAGTTTGCTGTCCACCTCTGTACTTGAGTGTGTGGACAAGCTGAGCAAAGTGTGAAGGCAAGCCATTCAATAGAATTACCGCTTGATCTTCATCACTTAGTTCCACATCTAGACTTGCAAGATCTGAGATAAGCTTGTTAAAGGTATCCAGATTCTTGTCTAGATTCTTTCCTTCTTCCATCTTGAAACTATAGAACCTCTGTTTTAAGTAGAATCTGTTAGGTAGTGATTTATCTTGGTACTGTGATTCAAGAGAATCCCACATGGCTTGAGCAGATTTGTGCTTCAAGCCAACCTTCCTCAGCACCATATCAGTCAGACTCATACTCAACAGATTTCTAACCCTACGATCCTTCTCCAACCTTTTAGGGTCAGCCTTGACTTCTTCAGTTTCAGTTCCTTTCCCTTTAGGATCTGGTGTAGACGATGATGTCTCACCATCAATCCTTAGAACTGAATCAAGTCCAAGAATCTCGAGCTGGGCTAGAACTCTATGCTTCCATATAGCATAGTCACCTTCCCCATCAAACTTCTCAACCTCCCATCTTCCCTGTGTAGGCTCAACCATCTCGCTTCAGTAGATCTGATACTGAAACCCAGACAACCAGAAATATCCAAGCAAGAACACCCAATATCCAGAGAATTCCAACAACACAGCACACAGAGAATATCCAAATGTAGATCAGATGAAGCAACCGTAAACCAGTATATCTAGATAAGCGAATAACCTGACTCAGAAACCAGGTGCTAGATCTGATACCTGCTGAGTCATTCTCCTTCTTGATCCAGAAAACCAGAAACCACCTTTGACCGCTCCAACCAGTGAGCTCTGATACCACTTGTTGTGATTTCTTTATCCTTTGGTTCGATAACCTGCAATGATAATGATCTAAACACTAATGCTCTGTTTTGTGTTTGTTGTTTGAGTAAGGAAGAATGATGAACTAGACACAAGATTACAAGTTCCCAAAGCCTAAATCACCGGCCAAGGTACGTCTTGGAGAGCTAACAGCCAGCTCTCAGGGCTTATACTAGAAGATAGTCTTGTGTACAAGAAACCAGAGGCAGATCAAGAGCTAAACTTGAGAATTACAAGGGGTTGAAGAAGGAAGAAGATAAGTTCTTCTACAAACCCTATTCTACAGCTCTGTAATCTCTCCTTGCTCTCTGCTTGTCACTCCTTCTATCTTCTCATCTCTCTGCTAGATCTTTCTGTGACGTTATCTTCTTTATGCATGTGCAGGTACAGCTCATCATCCTGAGCTCACGCTAATTCACCCTGCGTAACAACCTTCTGTTGACCAGAATACACTGCACATAGACACTAACCAAAAACGACACAGCTTCATCACTTGGGTAACTTGTGCTTTCTTCCTGTTGGGCCTGATCAATTCTCTTTAGGCCCAGCTTCAGCAACAGCCCAAGACTGAAATGTGGATCGACTCTCACAACAAGACAATTTTTTCTTTTATTATACGAGCTGGGTTTTTGGAAAGATCTTCGCAGACTCTGCAAGTAAAAAACATATTTTGTCTCATTAGGTAAAAATACACTTGCTTTGATGGAAATGGGAAACCATAGAGAAGATTAGAGACTTAAAAATTACCCGGAAAATGTCTCGTTGCTTGCTCCTGGACCTTCAGGGTAAACCAGACCGGTGAAATCCATATCTGGACCTTGATACAAAGCTTGACCCTAAAATTTAAAGAAGTTTAAATGTTGAATAAAAGTTGTGAAAGAAGTAATATTTGCTCTGTTTTTGAACTATTGTAAAGCTTAATTACCACAATTGTAATATTGTTGCCAAGTGTAATAAGTGTGGGAAAAGACCGATCTTGAGTGGTCGCAGCAACGGTAATAATCCAAGGAGCCGTGTTGGTAACGGTTTGAGAAGCAGGACCCGCGTTACCACCGGAACACACGACCAGAATTCCCTTTCCAACCGCGTGAAACGCTCCAACCGCCATAGCATCTCGAGCGTCCACTTCCGGAAACAGAGGAATCGGGAACGATGTCGAGATTGACAAAACATCTACACCATCGTGTATCGCTTCGTCTATTGCTTTCAACATATCTGCAGATGAACAAGTCGCTGTCCCTACAGAGGCTAAGTGCCAACAAGCCTTGTACATAGCTACGCGGGCCCGAGGCGCCCCGCCTCTAGCGATTCCTCTCCCGAGAGCTAAGTAGCTCGCGTCCGGGACAAATGAGCCAGCAGCGGTTGCAGCCACATGGGTCCCGTGACCGTTGAAGTCTCTAGGAGAGACATATTCTGGATTCTCCGTGGTGTTCCAGTTGCTGTCGTCGGCGCCGCCGAGTAAGCCACTCACGAAGTATTTGGCGCCAATCAGTTTTCTGTTACAAACGGTTGAGCCGTTGAAACTCTGTTTTGACTCACAACTTCCTTTCCAACGTTTTGGTATTGGTCCAATACCATTGTCATTGAATGATTCAGACTCTGGCCATATTCCTATAACACAAAACCGGTTTTACAAATTTGAAACTTTCTAAGAAATGGTTTAAGAGGCAAGAAGTCGGTTTAGAATAATACCGGAGTCAACCACGCCGATGATGACTTTGTCTCCCATGTTAGTTTGGTTTAGGAGATTCTTTGGATGCTTTGAAGTATGTTTTAAGTAATCCCAAGTCCTAGTTGTCTGCAATTCGTAGAATCTATCGCGTATGACATGAACAACTTCAGGTAACTCTGTTTTCACAAAACAAGAAATGCATTTTAGCCACTGCAAAAGACTAAACAAGAAATCCCAATCGATCAGTATTTGTTCTTATAAGTAAGTACCTGAGAGTTGATTCACTTGGGAATCAGTTAGCTTGGCTGCGAAAGCTGAGAAGCCATGGCGATAACTATACACCATTGAGTCATGTGCAGCCTCTTTGCTGTGTTGTGACAAGCAAAAATGAGTGTTAAACTTAAAAGTTTGGATATTACCTAAAATACTATCTAAGAAACATGGATCAATTCACTCATTGTCCATGAAACTTGACGATACAGTTTTGGCCAAAGTTGGTTAATATAAGTAATTATTACCTTCCGAGGATTGACCAAAGCATCTGATGATGAGACTCCGTGACTGAGGCAGGATCATCGTGTTGCTTCTCACCCAGATACACTATGTGAACCTATCAAATCATCAAACAAAGCATACCAAGTTTAGTTTCTTGCAAGAACTACTAAACTCATAGAGGAACTGATTTAAGCACCAAATGAAAGGGATTGAGTAGAGATTCAGATCTGGATATGAGAAAACTAGGCGTAGGAATTAAGTACCTTAGTCTCAGCAGCAATGTTCAGAGTAAGCATTAGACATATAGCCACAAGAATCGGTGTTCTTATCATTTTGGGTTCCATTAGAGAGATGTAATGTAGTTTACTTGAAGAGGTGGAAGAAGAAGAACAAGAAGAAGGGTTTATATATATATAGGTTAAGATTAGATACATAAAGTTGACTCTTTTAGGCTCACATTGTTTGAACTTTGAATGTTTATTATATACAATATTGTAAATAATGAGCATATATATGTTTCATCAAAATTTTATTATTAGTTAATCTGAAAATGCAGCGTCGTAGACCTTTTTCTTTCTATAAACGAGGAACCACATGAGAAAGTTCCTCCATTCCAATCTCCAGAGTCAAGAATCATTCAGTTGACATTTTTTAATAATTTATTTGTTATTTTATTTTTTGAATGATTAGAAATTATTATAATCTATGTGACCTTCTACAAAGTGAAACGAAACCGCCCTTGATTTTATCTTATTTTATAGAATATGATTGGTTCTATTCTGAGATAAATAATTTATTGTTGGTCAAGCCAAAAATGGTGTACTATGCGTTCAAATAATTACAACACGGGGGTCTAATCAACACTGGCTGATGTTTCCATGAATGTGATACTTCAATTGATAAAAATAGAAACTTCTTTGTCAACCATACTTTTTTTAAACACTTAACCAAAATGCACCACACAATTACCTCTTTTTTTTTTTGACTCAACAATAATCGTTTTGAAATTTTTATTTACTGGAATAAAAGTACAGAGAAATCATTATTATTATTATTTTGTCACTAATATTGAACATACTATGGTTAGACTTTTTTTATAAAGGATTATTTTAGTTTTAGGCTTTAGCTAATTCCAATTCAAATGTGGTGTTTATGAAAACATCTAATTATCATAGAGATGATTCACACTTTCACATCTATAATCTATTAGATCATTATCAACAGTTCATTTTGAATTTACATAAATTATGTACCGTGTGTGTAGACTTAAAACTTTAGGTTATTGTTACGTCAAATGTATCTGGTCTGGCCCGCATGCTTGTGGTCAAGTGGTGGAGGAAGACTTGAATTGTTGAAGTACATCCCGGTTCGAATCCCCTTTAAAACAAAAACACATTTATGTGTGAAAGTCTGGGTATAGGTCTAAAAATCTAAGCAATTTAAATGGTAGTCCAGTAACAGGTGATCTGGCTACCTCTGACATTAGTTGGAAGGCATTCCAAACACGGAATATGCGGTGTAGTGGCCAACATGGATCTCATGGCCCGTTGACAACCCAGCAAAGCGGTGAGTTCATGGTGTCCGTTGAATCGTTGAATTCTAGGAGAAATCCAATTTATAATACTTTGGTGCGTTCCTACCGGAGCTGATCGGATCAGCTGATGAGACTTATCCCAAAAAAAAAAAATATATATATCTGATCTGATAAAATTCCTCAAATTGGTGACGGTGTACAGTAGATGGGCTTACTGGATCTGGAATTGTAGGCCCACTTGTTTAGCCCATGAAGTGAGAACTCAAAAGTGGATAGGATTTTTTCCCCATCCGTGAGAACTCGCGTTCTGCTTCTTCGTTCACTCTGAATCAATGGCGTCTTCTTCTCTATCAATTCTTTGCAGCTCTACCTCGTCTTCTCTGCATCCCAGCTCTAAGCTCTCACATTCTCTTTCGGCTAAACTATCCTCCAAAGCAAATGTTTCCGTCCAGTTTTTTGGAAAGAGACAGTCTCCACTTCTCTCCTCAACCCCTAGATTTCTCACCGTTATCGCCATGGCTCCGCCTAAACCCGGAGGCAAAGCCAAAAAAGGTACAATTTTCTCACTACCCATCTCCTTATAACCTAGAATTCTCTTAATTTTGGGCTCGATTGGCTTATGGGTTGGAAAATTTCGCAGTTGTCGGAGTTATAAAACTGGCTCTAGAGGCGGGGAAAGCAACTCCGGCGCCGCCTGTAGGTCCGGCGCTTGGTTCGAAGGGAGTCAACATTATGGCTTTTTGCAAGGATTACAATGCCAGAACCGCTGATAAAGCCGGTTATATCATTCCTGTTGAAATCACAGTCTTCGATGTTAGTTTGCTTCTACCCTAATTTACACTCTCTTACAATCTCTGATAAAGCCGGTTACAATCTTGATGTCCGGTTTGACTTTTGCAAATGTAGTAAAATCTTCAATGTGTGATAGGAAGAGCATTTGAATAGTGATGTGTCTCGAGTCACATAGCTGTATGAGATTGTTTCATAGAGTTACTTGTATGGTTGCAGGATAAGAGCTTCACTTTTATACTCAAGACCCCGCCTGCTTCGGTTTTGTTGCTCAAGGCAGCAGGTATTATTTTGTCGAACACGAACGAGTACCATGATCAATGAATGTGCATTTTGATAGTAGAGTTGCCTCTATAGAAATGATCATCTTGAGGCGCTTGCTTGAATCTTATCTTGCTTTTTGCAAAGCTGCATAGCTTGAGTTTTGCTAGAATCATTACTTGTGCTCCTTGTCAATTATAGAAGTGTCAAGTATATAGCGTGGTACAAGAACAATTGGCAAGAAAATCATTCATACCATATGTGTTGTGATGTTGTTTTTTCGATATAAAGAGGGTATGAGGTGTGTAATCTACACTATGTCCTTGTGTCTTCCGAGTTTTGCTAGATCATTACTTGAGCTTCTACTCAAAGATAGAATAATTGGCAAGAAAATCATGTAAACTGTATGTTTTGTGACTTAGTTTTATGGATATAGATCGATGGTATGAGGTGTGGCATCTACATTAATTTCCCTTTCCTGGAAGTAGTTTTTATGATGTTTGACATTTGTTGAGTTGTGGGAAATAGGTGTTGAGAAGGGATCGAAAGATCCGAAGCAAGATAAAGTTGGGATGATAAAAATAGACCAACTACGCACAATTGCAGCAGAGAAGCTCCCCGATCTGAACTGCACGACCATTGAATCTGCTATGAGAATCATTGCAGGAACTGCAGCTAACATGGGGATCGACATAGACCCTCCAGTTCTTGAACCCAAAAAGAAAGCAATTTTGTTGTAAAAGCTGTTTCTGTTTTGATAAATTGCCTGAATTCATATCTAAATGTAATTTCCAACAAGACACGAGAGAGAAAATCCATATAAAGATTATTTTTGCGTAAATTACAGTCTTGGTGTTCAACATGTGTATGTGTCCAAGAAGAGGATCGTTTATATGTGTTATCAGAAATGAAATTCACAGGTGCAACACTTGAAACGCATGAATGGTAATGGCCTTGGAGGAAAGTGAATTATTAATTTCCGTTTGTCTCTACGCAAAACCAAAGTTTCTTATATATTCAACTCAGATGAGTCGCATCTGCAAGTATAGCGAGGCTATTGGCTTTAATGCCGCCAACAACTTGAACCGTCATTAAGATTAAGCATAAGATCACTGTGGCTGAAAGTATTTTCATAAGAGGTTGATCGATCATTAATGTCCTATTGATTTTGTGTTCTTGAGGAAATAAGTAACATCTATCATTTGGGCCTTTGAGCTCCGATTGGGGCTTGATAATAAATAATACGGAATTGACCATTGTATCATTTACAACTGTACATTTTTCTAGGTAGCGCGGAAGCTTCGAAGGTCCGCTTCCCGAATCAGAATCGGAATCAGAAGCTCTTGGAAGTTTTCCGAAGCTCGCTTCCATATCGCTTCAAAAAAGCCCATTCGAAACCGCGTTGGAAGCTTGCGTTTCTGTTTTTTGAACGTGATAAAAACATGATATCCTAAAAAAAGTATGAAGTCTAAATTTATTTTTGATATGTTTCTCATTTTATGAAAGGAAAAACACCGAAAACTAATAAAGTACATTGAGATTTGTAAATGCTAATTTATGTATTTTATATATAAAGAATCTTGTTTAGAAAGATTGTTTTAATCATATGTGAATTATTAGAAGTGATTAATTTTAGTTACATGATATTATATTTAGAAGATTTTAGTTTGATGATCTTTCTTTTGACAAAAAAAAGTTTGAGACGGGTTTATTTGATGGAGTTTAGAAACTTAAGAATGAAAATAGTGATTTATATTTTCTTAATTTTGGATCATATGATTTTTAATTATTTTAAGTTGATTGTGTAACATTGATGTATTGTGTTATTCATAGCAATTTTTTAATAATGAATGATGTTTAGTTATATATGTATATACTAGGATTTAATCCGCTCTTTGCGCGGAGTAATTTTTTAATAATTTTTTTTTGACTCGCGAGTAATATATTATTTATTAAAAGTGACTATAACATCTATCTTTAAAACTAAAAACTAATATTTTAACTCGCGAGATCCGCTATTATGGGAATTTAAAAATTAGAGTCCTAACCCGTCCCATGACAAAGCAATTTATGTCCAGGCGCATGTAATCCGCATTTAAAAGCCATAAAAAACCCCCTTAAGACACATTTTGATTTAATTATTATTTAATAAAATTTAAATTGATTTTCAAATAGTTAACAAAAAAATATAAAAATATAAATGAAAAATATTGTAAAATCTCAAATATATTTTTATATGAATATATATGAATTGATTATTATTTTAAATAATATAATATCTTTTAATATCTTAACAAGTAAAGAAATTAAATAGATTCTTGAATGTATATTGAAGGAAAAAAGAATTTTCATATTCTTTTTAATAAGTTTGAAAGACAATTATATCATTTCATATTTCAATTATATTTTCTTATTTGTATTGGCATAACATGTAATAACTTACAAAATAAAGTGTATTCTCCTAAATGACTCAATAAATTCCCATAATAATATAGAGATGTTTATATATATACAAGTTTTCAATACGTACCTACTTCCTAAATTTTTATAAAAGGTCGTTTCTATATGCTTCCGATTCTATGCAACATATACTTTTTTACACTTTTGAACTAGTAAAATTGGAAACATTTACTAAAAGGAAAAATAAATTTCTCTCTTTAAATATCACAACTTACATGTATACGATTGTCGAATGAGTTTTCTATAAGCATCTTATTCTCATTAAAAAAAGTCATGTTCTCTGTGATTCGAGTGTGAATTATTTATACTTTGTTCTCTTCATCGTAAGTGATCTTTTTGTTTTAAGATATGGGGATAAAAATCCGCGCGCTCTTTTCTTGGTCTCCGTCAATGCATCTTCATAGTTTATCCTTAAATGATTTTCCTATCACAAACCTCTAGCTTCTTGTCGATCGGCGATATTAATGGCGGGATGATGCTGAGATCGAGATCGGAAGAAAATCTCAGCAAACTCAGCGACTATATGGACAACATGGACGAAGATGTCTCCAAGCTGTTCATGGAGTGCCATCAGACATATTTCCGTGGAGATCCGGAGTTGTTTCGTCTTCTCAACGATTATTTCACCACAAGCAAAAGAGTCATCGAGCTCTGCAAGTCTCTGAGAAAGTTCTTAAAGAGAGCCCAACACGATGCGTGCTTCTTAATCGACGAGCCATTGCGTAATTTCGAGGAGGAGAAAAACGATTATGGCGGAGTATTAGAAGCTAGTTTCAGAAAAAACTTCAGATATCTGAGAAATTTCAACGATTTGTATACTATTTTCGGTGACGGAGACTGCGATTGTGATATTTTCTCCGAGGATATTTCTCAGGAAAATTTAGATCTGTCATCAAGACTTAGCCAAGATGATGGTTAAACTAAAGTCGACGATGAAGGAAATCAACAAAAAAACTGAGATGCGTACTAGGACGAAGAGCGATTGTTGTGGCGGCTTTACTCGCTCTGGTGATTGTTGTAGTGTCCGGATTTCGCACGACCATCGCCAAAATTGCCGAAATTGCACAAGCGGTTTTTGCGAGAGGTTTTTGTTTTTAAGTTCTCGAATGGTTTTTTTTTATGTA
The DNA here is from genome assembly GCA_030161315.1 of Eutrema japonicum. Lineage (NCBI taxonomy): Eukaryota > Viridiplantae > Streptophyta > Magnoliopsida > Brassicales > Brassicaceae > Eutrema > Eutrema japonicum. The sequence goes on from BSQW01000008.1 coordinate 21,945,409, forward strand.
ACATTTCTTTTTCTGTTTTATTTTGTTTTGGATTAATTAGTTATTTTTCTTATAAAAATAAATCGAATTAAAAATATATAATGACATTTTCGTTATATATAATATAAAATATAAAATACCCTTATATGTGTTTTGACATAATTTCAAGATTATTCTAATTAGTTTATCCTTACACAGAGTTAATCTAGTAATATTCCTACATTCCAAAGTTATTTAGGGTAATTTTTTCATCGTTTAACGTCCAAGAAAAAAACTCTTAGCTGCAATCATTTTGTGTTTACTTTCTCTGGCAGCTGAAGTTGTTTGTGGTATCAAAGCGAACATTTTTCATCATCTCACAAATGCGGCTCATCTCCTCTTAAATAATTGCTTGTTTTCTCTACTCTCTTGAGTGCTCCACTAGCATTTGTGGTTTTCACAACTACTTGAGTTTGCCAATTTTTACTCAGTTTCTTAATTTAAATATTTAAAATTGTCTAAAATAATCATTTGATTTTGGTAAATTTACACATTTTTCTATTGAGCTTTCCGGACCAATTTTTTTTTAAAAACCATAAAAGTGGCATATTAAAATAAAATAAAATAGGTCCGAATAACTAATGATATATCATGGTTTTTACCCGTTTTAAGTCATGGTATAAATCCTTTTATTAGAGTCTTTCAAGTATTTTGGAGTCTTTTAGAGTCCTTTCAGGTTTTAGGTGCGTTTGGAGCATTATTGGAGATACTGAAGCATTTTGGAGCATTTTGGAGCCAAACAGAGATCATGTAGCTGAGACACCGATTTGATGCATGAGTATCGATCGATACACTTATGGTATCGATCAATACCCGTCGAAGAAACAGAAGGATCGCGACTTATTTGAAGATTTAAGGAACTGCAAATTGCCCCAGAAGACTTTATTATTTACAAGAAGTCCCAAAATGTGACTTAGGTTATTTATTAGGATTTTACAGCCACTTTGATGGCTATGCTTTATTTTACTTTGGTTTTGTGAGAGAGCTTTGGAAGGGAGACAAGTCTGAAACTCTGTTCGTGCGAGAGAAGATTTTGAACCCTTGGTTTACTCTCTTCTTTATTATTTATTCGAGTATTTATTCAGTCATGTTTATTGTTGCAATCTCCATGTCTGAGTAGATCTCCTGTTAGGTTTAGGGTTCTCATAAGGGATTTCTTTGAATGCTAGGTTGATTAGTTGTTTAGGGTTCATAATCTGAATTAGTTCTTCACCATAGGTTGTTCTCATAGCTAATTCTGGATTGAACACCTAGAACTTAGATCTTAGGTTAATCGATTTGGCACGAGAGTGCAATTGAGAAACCTGATATAACTTAGGATGAGCAAAATAACTATTCGCAAAGAGATTTGGTTTAGTTGTTTTGTGAACAAATCGAACTTGAACTAAAAGCTGGTTTAGACTTTAGGATTCGCAAAGAGATTTGGAATTCTAGGATTTAGACTTAGATAATTCTCGCAACGAGAGTTGGTTAATTATACTTTAGTGATTTGAGTTCAAGAACCGTGCGTAACGTGAACCCTGATTTACTTAGTTTATTTGCATTCATTGATTTCCTGAGAAATACCCTGAACCTATCTTTCTCCCATCGAATTTACAACAGTTTAATTTACGTATTTGCTTTCAATTCCATTGATCACTTAGCTTAATTTTCATCTATACAATCTATTGTGTGTTTCCTTGAGTCTCTGTGGATTCGATCCCTAAGTATTACAATCGACAAAGCTTTAGTACCTTTAGGGTATTAATTTGAGCTTATCAAATTTGACGCCGTTGCCGGGGACTCAATTCACCATTAGATTTTAGTTTGAGAATTTCGACTAAGTTCGCCGCAGTATAGATCGATACCTGTCATGACTTTATGTGTTACTTACGTTCTTGACTTTTGTTTTCAGGTATATGCCTATTCGCGAAACCAGAAGGAACAAGAGCACTCAGCTAGTTGATCTGTCAAACGAGCATCTATCACTTTTGGAACGCACAAACATAAGAGCAAAGAAGCCAGCAGAGATTAACAAATATCCAGTGGTTTTGGCTCAAGATGGAGCTGGTGCTTACAGAGACCAAGAGGGTCAATTTTGCAATGAAAGAGGGCAACGATTGGATGGAGAGGGGAACATCATCCCACCTGCTCCTGTTGTCGAGGAGATTGTCGCTGGTAATATCGCTGGGAACGCGAATGCAGGGAATGTTGTGGCTAATCGTGGTAGAACAATTGGTGAGTACAACAGGCCTGATCAGTTTTATGCCAATCAATCTGCGATTCGCCCTCCTGCTTTTCAGAGGAATGACTTTGAGCTGAAACCTGCATACTACACTCTTGTGGATCAGCACCCTTCTCATGGTCTTTCCAATGAACATCCCATGGATCATATTGAGAGGTTCGAGGATTTGGTCACTAACATCAAGAGCAATGGAGTGTCCTATGATTACCTATTCTGCAAGCTTTTCCCTTATTCTTTAGGTGGAGATGCTACTTACTGGCTGAAATAGTTACCTCCTGGATCACTGACTACCTAGGAAGAAACTAAGACCGCTTTCCTGAATAACTTCTATGATGATGCACAATCCGAAGATCTTAGGAACAATATCTCCCAGTTTTCTCAAGGCCATACTGAGGTGTTCAAGGCTGCTTGGACGAGATTCAAATCATATCAGAGAGATTGTCCACATCACGGGTACTCTGATGTTCAGCTGATGGGTTTCTTCTTCAGAGGAATTCATTGGAGGTATCAGATGGCTTTGGATGCTTCGAGCAATGGAAACTTCAACACCAGGTATCCTGAAGATGCTTATGTGCTGATTGAGAACTTGGCGTCTAGAAATAGCACCAAAAATGCAGACTTTGAGCGCAAGAAGCAAGCTAGTAGCATGGAAGGTTCACATATTGTTGAGGTTCAAGATAAGTTAGATTCTATGCACAATCTTCTGATGGGCAAGACAACGAAGGCGGTTCACTTTGCTGAAGATGTTGAGGTTTTCAATGAGGACAAAGTATAGGATGTTAACTATATTGGTGGTTCTTGTTTTCAAAGTCAGAGGAATCAATACAACAACAACCGAAACTTCAACAACAATTCTCACCAAGGAGGTTCGAATTAGTTTGTCCAGAAACCATCTTAGAACAGTGGGTATACCAGGAACTATGGGTATTCATCTTATCAGCCTATACTTGCTCAAACCCCTGAGAGCAAGATTGAGTCTATGTTTGAACAACTTACTCAAGGACAGCAGCAGATCACAGTGGATTTCAACGGAAAGATGGATGCTATGTACAAGGATCTGAGTGGAAAGATCGAGGCTCTCAGTACTCATCAGAAGATGCTGGAAACTCAAGTAGCTCAAACTGCAGCAGCTGTCAAGGGAAAGATGGTTCATTCACAGAATGAATACGTCAATGCAATCATCTTAACGACTTCAGGAAATTTCAAAAACCATGTAGTAGATAACGATGAGGATGCTGAAATCGTCCGAGTATCGATCGATACCCTTCCTATGTCGATCGATACCCGCTTTGAGGTCGATACCCCTTGCAGACTAAGCCGGAAATTGTGAAAAAACCGGAGATAACAGAGGAACGTGTCTACAAGCCTAAGGTGTCATATCCTAGACCACCTAGACATCTCATGAATCCAATCACTGCAGAGAAGTTGCTCGCTTTTGAGAAGATGGTGAGGAGAATTCTCCATACTATATCTTTTGAAGAAACTTTTGAAAATCGTCCTTTGGAATGTTACTTCAGAGATTGCAGAAAAACTGAGGAAGAGATCAAGAAAATCTTCATCAAGGCAAGAAGTACACCACCACCGATGAAGTAGTTAACTAAGAGGGAAGACCCAGGAAAATTTTCAGTTCCATGCTCTATCTCTGGAGTTGAATTCAAGGAATCTCTCGTTGATTCAGGATCGAGCGTCAATGTCATGTCAAAGGCACTTGCAGAGAGCTTGAAAATTGGTGATATTAGATATACTCAGATGACTCTCGCATTCGCGAACTCTTCCACCTCAGTTCCATACGGTACAATCCCTGATTTGCTGGTTAAAGTAGGAGATTGTCTGATTCCTGCTGATTTTCAGGTTGTGGAAATGAGTGCAAGATCTAGTACGCCTTTGATTCTTGGAAGACCGTTCATGGCTACGGTTGGTGCAGTTATAGACACGCCCAGTTAGAGGATCTCGTTCTCATACATTAACGAACAGGTCTCCTACAAAGCCATTCCTTCTAGAAGAACTCCCAAGCATATCTCTTGCATTACTGTTGTCACGGGAGAGACATTGATGGTTGATCTTTTGGACGAGCCTTATGATGAGCCAACTGTCAGAGACGTTTTAGATGGCCCCTCTATCATCATCAAGGAAGACATCAAAACAGCTAAGGCAAAGAAGGAAGTGAAGAACAAAAAAGTTGAAAGTGCTACCTATGTGACCTTAACCCCTCAGAAGTGTGATGGAGATTCGATTGAATATATAGGGTGAAGTACAAAGGAACCTCAAAACCATTCTCTAAGGCTAGAGTTATTCTTACTCCAACACTGAAAGAGAAAGGACATGAGGTTGTGGAGAGCATGTTGAGCAGAACTCTGAAGCTGGAAATGTCAAAGTGTGGAGCTTGTTTTGGAGCAAGTTCTCATTCTTATCCTGAATGATCGTCCGTAAAGTCAAGCTCGTGACATAAAACAAGCGCTAGGTGGGAGGTAACCCACTGGTGAGTTTGTATATAAGTCTTTTTCTTTTTATTTTTTTATTTTTGTGTCTTGTATCTTTAGTGAATCAGGTTACACGAAGAGAAAAAGACCTTACATCGACCAAATCGCCATGGTATCGATCGATACCACCTGGATATCGATCGATACCCCATGCGCAGGTAAGTTTCTTTTTAAAACCGTCGGTTTTCGTTTCTTCTCCACAGTCTCCATCGACCGATACTTAGCAAAAACCCTACTAAAAAATCGCCAAATCTTCGTTTCTTCACGGATTTGAGTGGTTTCAAGGTCTAACCTTGTTGGCTTTTTGTGCTCTTCCCATTTCTATCATCTATTCTCTCGATCTGCAAGGTATGACACTCAAATTTATCTTTTTCACTCCATGGACACAAGGTTTGAGATTTTTGAATTTTTGCCTTTTAGAACTTGATTTACTGGATAGATATGCCTTACCTAAGTTGTTCTAGAGGAATTTCGGACCCACCCTCACGTTTGTATGCTTGAAATTGTGGATTTGATGAATTTGGATTTCTGGTTCGGAAATCACCAGTGTATCGATCAATACCATGATGGTATCGATCGATACCCTGCGTGCAGAGATGGCACTTTGAGATTTTGTTGCTGATTTTCGCTGTGTTGTTGGCTTTGGTGCTTATTCTGTGTTTGTTGTGGTCTTTGTCTTTGATTGCAGATGTTTACTCGAAAGAAAGCACGAACGGATGAGGCATCAAGCTCCAACCCGCGCCCAACGCAATTTCGCAACTGTCAACATGTCAAGATCTGTGATGGTTTACATTGGAAGAGAGGTGTAGTGATCGGTTGCCTAGGCAACGACAACTACAGAGTGATGATTGATGGAACGTCCGAAAATATTGAGCGTCCGCACACTTCCTTGCGTGACATTCCACCACTACCACCAGTGGCACAACCATCACCATCGGCCGCTCCTAGTGTGACCTGTAGAGCTCCTTGGCCTAAGAGAAACGAGAAGGCCAGGATTCCTTGCAACAGAGTTTGGGAGGGAACAAATAGAGAGATCGCTGAGAGTACATACTGCATCTACATGCCTATCTCTGAAGCCTGGGATGATTATGATACGTTGCACTACAACGGATGGCTGGGCATTGATGTGCAACCCACTCAATTTTTTGATGGAGTCACGATGTGTCGTTTGGGTATAGATGGTGAGCTCCAGTGTTTGCTCACGAGGATTGGTCTGGGCACTATTGCCACACGGCAGTACGACCTCTTCCCTGACTTGGTTTGTCAGTTCATGGCGACAATCCGCGTCTACTACCAGGACGAAGTTCTCAGAGACGCGCAGGAGGGTACCTTGACCTTCATGATTTGCGGAGTGAGGTACCGGTTGCCACTCCCTGACCTTTGTGACCTCTATGGCTTTCAGAGAGCGTTTAGGAGAGTCGCTCTTCCTGTTTCACACCCTGACGTGCAGAGCTTCTGGGCGCACTTTGGGACTGGTGCTTATCACTCTAGAACATCCACTCAGATGGATGTGCGCCACCCATTCCTGCATTGCTTGGTCAGGATTCTGAGCAACACCTTTCTGTGCAAGATGGAGCCAAACAAGATGAGAGTGTCTGAGCTTCTAGTACTTGCCCTTGCTATCCGAGACATCATTCCAGGCGAGGACTATGCGTGGCCTGAGCTAACAGAGGTCAACATGGGCGCTGTCTTTGCGCATCACTTGGTCTCCTTGAAGACTAAGCCTTTTGTAGGTAAAAGTACGAGGGGAAGCGCGAGGAAGATCGAGTCTGTTGGGAGTCTCCTCACACCTATCTTCTAGCATTTTGGGATCAGTACTGCGAGCTGCTCGATTTCCACTACACGCATTCTCATGGACGAGCAGCATTTGCAGAACCTGAGGTGGTTGAAACCTCAGCGATGTTGGTACTTCTCTACCGCAGATGAAGATTTTCTGGTTCAGGTCCCCAACAGAGGGCTGACAGACATTGGTGACACTCCACATATGCTGCGTTGTGAGCCTACTGAGGATCTGCTGATAGCTGCACCTGCTACTCGACGTCGTGCAACAGCTGCTAGAGCACCTGCCGCTGCTGAGGATGAGCCAGTACCTGACCTTGCTAGAGGTCGATCTCGAAGAGCGCGCCATCCTCCATCTTCTGCGAGTACCTTTCCTCCACCACCTGCGACTCCTATGGATACAGACACCTTTCAGAGGTACGTGGTTAAGAGTTTCCAGAGTATCTGGAACGCCATCACGACTCTTTCTCGATGCGGTTGCATTGATCCATCTCGCCCACGCTCACCATCAGGAGAAGGACCATCTCACACAGCTGGAGATGATGATTCTGATGAGGATTACTCCTCTGTTCTATCTGGTTCACTTTTCTTTTTCTTTTCTTTTCTTTTTCATTTCTTTTGAACTTTTACGTCTGTTCTGTCATTTTATTTTGATTTTGAACTTTGTTGGATTATGCATTATGATACCTTGTTGCTTATAACCTGTGTTTGGGTGATCTAACAGTGCTAACCACACCACTTTCGGATCCTTGGTCAAAACTTGAGAGCAATATTTTGTCACTTGTCGTTGAGAAGAATTCACTGTATCTACTAAATCGCCCTGGTATCGATCGATACTCCCCGTGTATCGATCGATACCTCATACGCCAATTCAACGTTGAGAAGAGTTCCTCGTGTCGACTTAAGCCTGATATCGATCGATACCAGACCGTGTGTCGGTCGATACACCTGTCCCAGATCGGTAATTCCTTCTTTTCCCTCACAATCCTGCTCTGTTCTTTTGTTTCTTTCACCAACCTTAGGCTAGATAACACTGGGGACAGTGTTGTTCAAGTTTGGGGGAGGTAGTCGCTGACATTGTTTTTGTTTTTCTTAGATTCAGTCCTTTTTGAATCCAAATTTTGTTTTATTGAGTCAAAACCTTATGGAGACTGTGATCTTTTTCTTGACTCTATTGTCCTGACTTTGCTTTTAAGTGACCATTGTTACATAATCAGTTCTAGATCAGACTAATGAAAAATCCAAAGGCTGACCAGTTAACTAGAAGACACCCATGTTTCCAGCAAAATTCTTTAAAGCCTGAGCCAAATTCTTTGAACTTCATTGATGTGCTTGATATCCATAGAGCTTGATTCCTCATTCGTATCTGACAAAGGAACCCACATGTTTAAAAGTGATGGTATTTCTCTCACTGTTACAAGTTAATAAATAAGATGCATTAAAAGATGAAATGATTTTCTTCTGAGTATAGGGTTAGGAAAATTTCCAGCGATCCCATTATTCTAATTCAGAGGGAATTATCACACAAAGGTGGATGCGAGGATAGGAAAATTTCCTGTGATACCATTAATCGCTTACACCTTTGATTACTTTTGAAGGAAGAACCGGGGATTAGGTGGCAAACACCATCAATACTCGCGTTACCTTTAATAGTATATACGAGAGAATATAATAAGAAATAAGTCTGGGGGAGAGAAAATAATACCAGAAAGTGTGAAAATGGATGGTTCCTTGTCATGATACTGTATGGGAAAGAATCTAGAAGGTTCTTGGTATTAATCACAACAACGAAACTGGCGATGATGACTTTGATTGAACGATGCTGTGAAATTATGTGTGTAGTCTGGGAAGCTGCGAATATCTACGGAGAAGTACATGATGGTTAGATTTGGAAATGGTTATGTGATATGTGGAGCACTAAGGAAAAGGGTCAATGCAATGTTTCAAGAACAGGTGAGTCTCCGTGTTTTCAAACCTGTTTCTCTTGTTTAGCTTTCTGTTTTGCTTGAGGGCTAGCAAAAGCTAAGTCTGGGGGAGTTGATATATCATGGTTTTTACCCATTTTAAGCCATGATATAAGTCCTTTTATTAGAGTCTTTCTAGTATTTTGGAGTCTTGTAGAGTCCTTTCAGGTTTTAGGTACGTTTGGAGCATTATTGGAGATACTGAAGCATTTTGGAGCATTTTGGAGCCAAGCAGAGATAATGTAGCTGAGACACCGATTTGATATATGAGTATCGATCGATACGCTTATAGTATCGATCGATACCCATCGAAGAAACAAAAGGATCGCAACTTATTTGAAGATTTAAGGAACTGCAAATTGCCCCAGAAGACTTTATTATTTACAAAAAGCCCCAAAACGTGACTTAGGTTATTTATAAGGATTTTACTGCCACTTTGATGGCTATGCTTTATTTTACTTTGGTTTTGTGAGAGAGCTTTGGAAAGGAGACAAGTCTGAAACTCTGTTCGTCCGAGAGAAGATTTCGAACCCTTGTTTTACTCTCTTCTTTATTATTTATTCGAGTATTTATTCAGTCATGTTTATTGTTGCAATCTCCATGTCTGAGTAGATCTCTTGTTAGGTTTAGGGTTCTCATAAGGGATTTCTTTGAATGCTAGGTTGATTAGTTGTTTAGGGTTCATAATCTGAATTAGTTATTCACCATAGGTTGTTCTCATAGCTAATTCTGGATTGATCACCTAGAACTTAGATCTTAGGTTAATCGATTGGGCACGATAGTGCAATTGAGAAACCTGATAGAACTTAGGGTGAGCAAAATAACTATTCGCAAAGAGATTTGGTTTAGTTGTTTTGTGAACAAATCGAACTTGAACTAAAAGCTGGTTTAGACTTTAGGATTCGCAAAGAGATTTGGAATTCTAGGATTTAGACTTAGATAATTCTCGCAACGAGAGTTGGTTAATTATACTTTAGTGATTTGAGTTCAATAGTCGTGCATGATATGCTCAAATTAATACCTTAAAAGTACTAAGCAGTAGTTGCAGTATAGTAGGGGTCGAATACAAGGACTCACATAAACACACAATAGATTATGAAGTAGAGAATTACGCTAAGCAATCAATAACTATCTAAATATAAATCATAGGAATTCCAAATCTCTTTGCGAATCCTAAAGTCTAAATCAGCTTTTAAATCAGGTTTGATTTGTTCACAAAACTACTAAACCAAATCTCTTTGCGAATAGTTATTTTGCTCACCTAAGGTTCTATCAGGTAATTAATCGCACTCTCGTGCCTAATCAATTATCCTAAGATCTAAATTCCAGATTTGTCAACCTAGAATTAGCTTTGAACACAACCTAAGGTGAAGAACTAATTCAGATGGTGAATCCTAACAACTAATCAACCTAGCATTCAGAGAAAACCCTTATGAGAAAACCCTAAACCTAAAGTGGATATACTCAGACATGGAGATTGAAACAATAAACATGTTTGAATGAATCATCAAATAAAACAGAAAGAGTAACAAAAAAGGTTCGAAATCTTCTCTCGGACGAACAGAGTCTCAGACTTGTCTCCCTTCAAAAGCTCTCGCACAAACCAGAATAAAAATAAAGCATAGAACAAAGCATAGCCAACAAAGTGGCTGTAAAACCTAATTAAATAGTCTAAACACGAATTGGGGTCTTCTTGTAAATATTAAAGTTTTCTGGGCAAATTCTGCAATTCTTCAAACTTCATTAAAAGTCGCGACTTGTAACCTCCTCGATGGGTGTCGATCGATACCAAGGGGTATCGATCGATGCTTGACGCTTCGATCGGGTACTTAGTCACTAGACTTCCGTTTTGCTCCAGAATGCTCCATAAAACTCCAATTTCTCCAATAATGCTCTAAAAGTGCTAAAACCTGTAAAAGACTCTAAAACACTACGAAATAGTAGAAAAACTCTATAAAACGGACTTATATCATGGCCTAAAAGGGGTAAAAACCATGATATATCAACTCCCCAAACTTAGCCTTTTGCTTGCCCTCAAGCAAAACAGAAAACTAAACCAGAGAAAGAGGTTTGAAAACATAGAGACTCACCTATTCTTGAAACGTTGTAATGACCCTTTTCCCAAGCACCCATATGTGACCTAACCAGCTTTTGATCTAACACTACAAGAAAACAGGTGTATTTCCGACGGCAATTCCGACGGCAATAATTCCGTCGGATATTTCCGACGACTTTCCGACGGATTTCCGACCAACTTCTCATCCGTCGGAATTCCGTCGGAAATCCGTCGGAAATATTAACCCGTCGGAAATCCGTCGGAAATTCCGACGACAATAATCCGTCGGACACTTTTCGACACATTTCCGACGACTTTTTGACGAATTCTGATGTTGCCGACATACTGCTGACGGATTTCCGACGACGTTCATCCGTCGGAAATTTCCGACGGATTGCCGGCGGATTTTCGACGGATTGCCGACGGATTTCCGACAGATGCCGACATGGTTGCCGACATGGTTGCCGACATGGTTGCCGACATCGATAATATCTACTTTATATCCGTCGGAAATCCGTCGGAAATCCGTCGGAAAATGCACAAAATTTTCCTTATAAAAACGTTTTCACGCTTCATTTATAATCACAACAAAAAAAAATCTCTGTTATCTAATTCCTTACGAAAATGTCTTCTTCAAATCCTTATAATTATTTTCGATCATGGATGGACAAGCCTCATCAAATTCCGGACACGGGCCTAGTTACGGAGGAATTCAAAAAAGGTCTACAGGAATTCATTGCATTTGCGGGTATGCAGAAGAAAGCAAAAAAAAACCGTTAAAATCTATTGCCCTTGTACCAATTGTGGGAATCGTAGATTTATCGTGATAGATGAAGTATGTTCACACTTGTATTGTCATGGGTTTATTTCGGGTTACAAGATTTGGTATTATCATGGAGAAAATGATACAATGGTGGATAATTATGCTAGTACTAGTGAACATTATATTGTGGATAACACTAGCTTAGAAGAACCCGCAATGGAAGAACAAAGTACTGTAGGTCATGTTCAGATGGTGAACGATGCATTTCGTGAAAGTATACCATCGGTTGCTGAGTATGGAGATAGGGGAGAAGAACATAATTTAGAAGCTCGGAGATTCTTTGATATGTTAGACGCTGCTAAACATCCGTTATATGATGGGTGTAGAGGTGAACATTCCCCTTTATCAACTGCAACAAGGATGATGGGTATAAAGACGGATTTCAATTTGAGTGAGGAGTGCGTGGATGCAATCGCTGATTTTGTGAAAGAAATTTTGCCAGAAGATAATCTTGCACCGGCATCATACTATGAGATACAGAAACTTGTTCAAGGTCTAGGATTGCCGTATCAGATGATAGATGTATGCATAGACAACTGTATGCTCTACTGGAGAGAGGACGCAGATCGTACGACATGTCGTTTTTGTCGCAACCCTCGGTATAAGGAAACAGGTGGAAGAGTGCCAGTGCCATATAAACGGATGTGGTATTTACCGTTAATAGAGAGATTGAAGAGGTTATATCAGTCAGAGCGCACAGCAGGAGCAATGAGATGGCATGCAGAGCATACAACAGATGGACAAATCGCCCATCCGTCAGATGCAGGAGCATGGAAACATTTTCAATCCATTTATCCCAGCTTTGCGTTTGAGGCAAGGAACGTATACCTTGGATTATGTACCGATGGTTTCAGCCCTTTTGGGAAGCACGGCAGAAAATATTCTTTGTGGCCAGTAATTGTAACACCTTACAATTTGCCGCCATCTTTGTGCATGCGAAGGGAGTTCTTGTTCCTTAGCATTCTCGTTCCTGGACCAGAGCATCCGAAGAGATCACTTGATGTGTTTTTGTAACCATTGATTTATGAGCTGCGAATGTTATGGGACCAAGGTATTGAAGCGTTTGATGTTTCTTGTCACCAAAGTTTCATCATGTGGTCGGTACTTTTGTGGACTATTAGCGATTTTCCAGCATATGGCATGTTATCAGGATGGACAACGCACGGAAGGTTATCGTGCCCGTACTGTCAAGATAACACTGATGCGTTCCAATTGAAGCACGGACGGAAAACGTCTTGGTTTGATTGTCATAGGCGATACCTACCTAGCGATCATCCTTATCGTCGGAGCACCACATTGTTTAGGAAGAACCGGAAAGTATTTGACGGTCCTCCTCCTGAGTTAGATGGTGAGTATTTGTTGACTCAGTTTAGAGATTTTGGTGCAGAGAGGACCGTTGATTGTGGTGGTAACGGACATCATCCTGTTGATGGTTGTGGCAACGTTCATAATTGGCACAAGAGGAGCATTTTCTGGGATTTGCCTTATTGGAAGAACCATCTTTTGAGGCATAATCTGGATGTCATGCACATTGAGAAGAATTTTTTCGACAACATTATGAACACCGTTCTCAATGTCAAAGGGAAGACGAAGGACAATCTGAAGTCTAGATTGGACTTGCCAGACATTTGTTCTCGTAGAGCACTACATGTGACAGGGAACGGGAAGCCTCCGGTCCCGGCTTTTCGTTTCGATGAACCTTCAAAGGCCGAGTTTTTTGACTGGATTACCGAAAGTGTTAGATTCCCGGACGGATACGCATCTAACCTTTGGAACTGCGTTGATCATGGAGAAGGGAAGTTTACTGGGATGAAGAGTCATGATTGTCATGTGGTGATGCAGCGCCTCCTTCCATTTGCCTTTGCATGTCTTCTACCACGTAATGTCCACGAAGCAATTGCAAGTACAATCATGAAATTATTTATTTACTACTTTATACAATATATACTTCATTATTTAATTATTCATTTGTTATCCATATATTGCAGGGATTGGTGCATTTTTCCGAGATATATGTTCTCGCTCTCTTACATCAGACGGTATCCGCAATCTTGGGGCTAATATACATGTAATCCTTTGCAATTTGGAGAAGATATTTCCTCCTTCATTCTTTGATGTTATGGAACATTTAACAATTCATCTCCCTCGAGAAGCAGAGCTTGGGGGCCCGGTTCAGTACCGTTGGATGTATCCTTTCGAACGGTATATGTTACATCTAAAGAAGAAGGTGAAAAATTTGAGTATAGTGGAGGGTTCTATCGTCGCACAGACCATCAATGAAGAAACCTCACATTTTGCCGAGTCCTACTTTCCATCACAAGTCAAAACAAAGAGTCGTAGAGCAGCTCGACATGATGACGGAGGCGTCCTACCTTTCTATCCGGTCGATGTACCTCATATATTTTTACAGATTGGACGACTTAGTGGAAAAGGCAAGAAGAGAAGACTTTCACCACAAGAGCGAGAGCATTTGCATATGTATATTCTCACAAACTGCGACGGAGTTGATGAATATGAGAGGTATTATATATTGAACTTAATTTTTAATTACTTATTGGATTCTTGATTATATATATATGTACTAACGTGATAATTGTTTCAATCTCACAGGATGTATATGGCTTATCAACGTTTTGCATTTCCTGACAAAACAGAGGACGAGCTAATCGAGCTCAAACAGGAAGAGTTCGGACGTTGGTTAAGAGATTATGTAAGTCTTTTAATTGCCTTGTTTTTAGCAATCATCATATGTAATGAAAGATTTAATTATTTGAAGTATTTTTATTTTAATTGTGCAGGTGACGACAGAGAAGGCTAACGGACAAACATTTCCCACGTGGTTAGAAGAAATTGTGAGATTTCCACTAGCAACCGTGCAGTCACATGTGATGTATAGCACACGGGGGTACGCTTTTAAGATTCTTCGGGATGATAGGAGTGCGACAACTTCAGATTACGGTGTATCAACTCAGTCAGGTGATCTTGTATACTATGGTGTCGTACGTGAGATTTTCGATGTTCAGTACCCGGGAATGCTCGGTCTAAGATGTGTTGCATTTTTATGCGACTGGAACGACCCATTAGTAGGAAGCGGTGTGCGACACGACCAATTTGGTGTTACATCATTACATAGCAGAAGAAAACTCCAGAGATACGAGCCATTTGTACTTGCATCACAAGCAGACCAGGTTTGTATTTCTTTTACGTTAATTTTTAATTTAGTTTTGTTGCATTCCCGTGGTTAAATTTGTACATGGTGTAGGTATGCTACATTCCCTATCCGCGGGTGACAAACAAGCAAGACCCGTGGGTTACAGTCACATCGATAAACCCGAGAGGTAGAGTTCATGGGATGTCTGATCATGAACCCCTCCAACAAAGCTCCGTAGGTTTGGGTTCAATCGAGCATTCCCTTGAGGTCGACCTTGTCGTTGATTTCACCATACAGTCAGACGATCGAGTATTTGAGGATTCAGAAGAAGAATTTGACGAATTTGGGGAACCTTCCGATTCAGGAGAATCAGATTACTCATCATCGGATTGACAGTAGTTTTAATTATAAAATTTGCACCGTAAAATATGTACATATATTTGAACTAGAATTGTAATGTGTAATATATCAGTTATGTCAAAATTTTATAAAGTTAGACATTTGGTTACAAGGTTAACCTATATTATAACTTCTATATAAATTCTATATAACACATTTTCTTGATGTATATACAAGGTTAACCTATTTTGTATACATCATACAAGTGTTTGTAAACTTTTGCCACAAAAAAAAACCTATACCCTATACCCTAAACAAGATTTTTGAATATCCGTCGGAAATCCGTCGGAAATTTCCGACAGAGTCAGCTGCATCGGCTAAAATAGGTTTTATCCGAGGCAGCTGACTCCGTCGGAAATCCGTCGGAAATTTCCGACGGATTTCCGACGGATATTCAAAAATCTTGTTTAGGGTATAGGGTATAGGTTTTTTTTGTGGCAAAAGTTTACAAACACTTGTATGATGTATATAAAATAGGTTAACCTTGTATATACATCAAGAAAATGTGTTATATAGAATTTATAAATTTTGATGGAAGTGTTTGTATAAGTTATAGTATTAGATATAGTTGATTTATGAGAAATGATATGTTTTGATGTTGTATAATTTTTAAACTAATGCAAAGCCTTTAATATTGATGAACTTAATATATATATTGAATGAAACATGTAAATAACATGTCCCTAAATCATATAAAGAAACCCTAAACCCTAAACCCCAAATATACCCTAATTCCGTCAGAATTCCGTCGGAAATTTCCGACGGATCTGAAAAATTAGACACGTGCTTGTTGACTGACTAATCGACAAACATGCAAGGAATATACCTTATCCGTCGGAAATCCGTCGGAAATTTCCGACGGATTTCCGACGGATATGAAAAATTAGACACGTGCTTGTTGACTGACTAATCGACAAACATGCAAGGAATATACCTTATCCGTCGGAAATCCGTCGGAAATTTCTGACGGATTTCCGACGGACTTTGATATTTTCGAGACCGCGGGAATATCAACCGCGTAAATGAAATTATTTTTCGAAATCCGATGGAATTCCGACGGACATCGAATTATATCGACGAAACGTAATTTTTTTTCCTTCTTTCTCTCTTCTTCCTCTCTCTCTTCCGTCGCTTCTTCTCCCTCTTCTCTCTTCTTCTTCCTTACCGAAAATCTGTTCTTCTCCCTCTTCTCTTCTTCTTCTTCACAATTTCAATTTTAATCTTCAATTCATCAACTCCTTTTCAACAAAACCATGTAAGTTTAATCAATTCCTTTAAAATTTTTTTATATCATGTTAGTTTTAGGGAATATATTAGTTAGGTTGTTAGAATTCTATTTATGTGAATTGTTAAGTGGTTATAATAGAATTTGTTATTTAGAATAATATTAGTGTTAGGGTTTATGTGTTTAGATTGTTGATTTAGAATTGTTAGATCTAGAAAACAAATTTTTGATCTTGTTTTATTTTCTAAAAATATTAAAATCGTTTTTAGATCTTGTTTTATTTTCTAAAAATATTTTAAAAACGTTTCTAGATATTGTTTGAATTTTTTAAAATATTGTTTAAGTAATAAAAACGTTTAGACAATATTTGTATATATTAAAAACGTTTTTAATATATTTGTTAAGTAATAAAAACGTTTTCATAATATTTATATATATTAAAATTGTTTTTAAAATTTTTTATAGTAATAAAAACGTTTTTATAATATGTATATATATTAAAATGGTTTATAATATTTTTTAATTAATAAAAACGTTTTTAAAATATTTCTATATATTTAAGTTGATGTTAAAATATTTTTTTAATAATAAAAACGTTTTTATAATATGTGTATATATTAAAATCGTTTATTATATTTTTTAACTAATAAAAACGTTTTTAAAATATTTTTATATATTTAAGTTGATGTTAAAATATTTTTTAGTAATAAAAACCTTTTTCAAATATTATTTTAGAAATAAAATCGTTTTAAATATTTTTTATAGTAATAAAACGTTTTCTAAATATTTTTATATATTAAAACTGATTTTAAAATATTTTAGCAAATTTTGAAAATTTTTGAAAATTTTGAATTTTAGTAAGCTTTGAATTTTTCGGAAAATTTGAATTTTTCCTAAATTTCTTTGCTGAAATTTCAAAAAATTTGGTAACTTTTGAATTTTTTGTTAATTTACTAACAATTTTACCGTTTTCCGCAGGGATCACGACGATGTTCTTCAGTTGGGAGGCGGCAACCAAGGACGCCGTTCTCGGAGTTATCGGTGTACGCCTCCTCCGGGACCAACGAGCTCGGGAACTCACATCCCTGATTCCCAGCAATCCGCTGCTCGGAGCCACATTGAGATCGAGGAGCTAGTCCGGCAGCCTAACCGGGGCCATTGCATTCGACTCGACCCGAAGTTTGAGGACGGCACTTGGTAAGAAATGTTTTGTACATTATTTCAACTTATTTAGATTTTTAAACTTAACATATTTATATCTTTTCATAATGTTTTCAGGTTTAAGCTGTCGACTCAGATCACCAAGGCGATATTACGGATGCTCCACAACATGTTGGACAAACCGTACGAGAAGTATTCGAACATGCCTACCGAGGAGAAAGACGTGTGGCACCGGACTTTCGCGGTAAGTTATTTATTGATATATTATTTATTTTGAATTTCATTTTGTCAATTTTTCTTTTTGATATGTAACATATTTTTTTAAAAAATTGTAGCAAGAGTTCACGTGGGACTCTCATCATACGCGCAAAGTCATTGACACATTCGACAAGTATGCCGCAAACTCGTACTCGAAGCACATGTACGAGTGGAAGCAGAAGTGGAAGCACAACAAAGACAAGCCGAAGGACCTTGACGACGACGTCTAGAAGGGCTTCTGTGAGTACTGGAGTAGGCATGCGACGAAAAAGACCTCCGAGCAACAGTCGAAGAACCGAAATAGCCAACGAGGCAGGAAAGGGGTCTACATCCACAACGCGGGCGCAAAGACCAACGAACGGGGAGCGATGGAAATGGTAAGTTTAATTTAAATTTTTTATTGTTAATTCTGTTTTTTATATTTATTTAACTTAACAAATTTTCGCAGGCGAGAGAATCTGGTTCCGAACCCGATTATCTTCAACTCATCGAGAATAGTCACACCAACAAGAAAACCGGTCAGATACAGGACTTGGGGATGCGGGATGTTGTCGAGAAGAGCAAGAAGACGAAGCTGGACCGTGAACTATCATCGCAGCTCACTATCGAAGGATCGACGTCCTCGAACTCTTTGTCCCGGGAAGAGATAAACCAGATTGTACTTGAGGTAAGTTTTAATTTCATTTCGTTTTTTTTTATTTTCGTTATTTATTTATTATCGGTTTTAATTATTCGCAGCAAACCCGGCAAGTGAAAGGTCGATTCGCTGGGTTAGGCACCCTTCCGACCCAGGAATCTTCTTCCTCGCTTCCTCGTTATCCTTCGGAGTACCGGGTAGAAATCGAGAGGCTCACCCAAACGGTGAAAGACCGTGACCAGCAGGTTGAAGAGCTACGGACGGAGCAACAGACTACCAACAAGAAGCTCTCCTGCTTGGAGAAGATGATGGAAAAATGCTTCCCGCATATGTTTCGGGATAATAATCCCGACGACGGAGATTCTCCAACCGTTTAAATATTTGCTTTTAATGCTTTTTTTTTGAACAATTTATTTTAATGTGTAATGAATTTTTTAATTTTGTTTAATGAATTCATATATTTATTATTTCTATTTTTAATTTATATTTCAAATTTATATAATTTTAATATATAAATTTCAAAAAACTAAATAATTAAATAAAATTCAAAATACCAATTCCGTCGGAAAACCGTTGGAATAAGTTACTGTAACATCCCGATTTCTTGTATATGTGGAGAGGCTTATAAGAATTGATTTGGCAATCTATGACACCAAAGTGCACTTAGCTTTTCCGATCACTTGCCCGAAAGAACTCCAGAGTTAAGCGTGCTTGAGCTGGAGTAGTCTAAGGATGGGTGACCTTCCGGGAAATGATTCGCGGTATCGTGTGAGTGAGGACAAAACACGGGGAAAGATCACGTGGTGATTGCAGGGTCAGTAAACAAGTATTACAAGCCTCCCGGACTAACGCACCGGCCGTCGGACAAGGGTGGGGCCCACGGGCCGAGAGAATGCATGGGGCCCACGGGCCGAGAGAAGGCATGGGGCCCACAGGTAGGGGTGGTCGGGGCGTTATAGTTACCGTCGTAAATCCGTCGGAAACTATTTCCGACGAAGAACCGACGGACTTCCGAGACAACTTCCGATCAAATTATCAGTCGTAACTCCGTCGAAAATAGTTACCGTCGGAAATCCGTCAGAAATATCTTCCGACGGATTTACGACGGACTTCCGACAAATTCATTCGATCACCATCCGTCGGAAATTCTGTCGGTAATATATCCGTCGGAAATCCGTCGGAACGTACGCGGTCGGAAATCCGTCGGAAATGTCTGACGGCTTTCCGACGGCACAAATCCGTCGGAAGTCCGTCGGAAATTACCAACGGCATTTCCGACGTCATTTCCGACTGAATATCCGTCGGAGTATCCGTCGGAACGTACGCGGTCGGAAATCCGTCGGAAATGTCTGACGGCTTTCCGACGGCACAAATCCGTCGGAAATTTCCGACGGATTCCGACGGAAACCATATTTCCGACGAACTGTAACCGACAGCTTAAATCCGTCGGAAATCCGTCGGAAAAGACCCTTTCCGACGGATTTCCGACGGATTTGACCGTCGGAAATATCCCTGTTTTCTTGTAGTGTAACCACCATGTACTTCTCCGTAGAAATTCTCAGCTTCCCAGACTACACACATTATTTCACAACATTGTTCAATCAAGCTATCCTCGCCAGTTTCATAGCTGTGATTAATACCAAGAACCTTCTAGATTCTTTCCCATACAATATCATGACAAGAAACAACCATTTTTCACACTTTTTGTATCGATTTTTCTCCCCCAGACTTATCTATTATTATGTTTTCTTCTTTTTCTTTTTAGCTCATGCATATACATATCAAGGTAGTAGACGCGAGTATTGATGGTGTTTGCCACCGAATCCCCGGTTCTTCCCTCTCAAAGTATCAAAGGATGTAGGCGAATAATGGCATCGTAGGAAAATCCTAGCCTCGCTTCCAATCCTTTGTGTGATCATTTCCTCTGAAGTAGAATAATGGGATCGTTGGAAATTTTCCTAACCCTCTACTCAGAAGAAAATCATCTCATCTTTTAATGCATCTTATTAATTAACTTGTAACAGGGAGAGAAATATCATTCTTTCAAACACGTGGGTTCCTTTGTCAGATACGAATGAGGAATCAAGCTCTATGAATACTAACCACATCGATGAATTGCAAAAATTTGGCTCAGACTTTAAGGAAATTTGCTGGAAACATGAGTGTCTTCTAGTTAACTGGTCAGCCTTTGGATTTTTCATTAGTTGATCTAGAGCTGATTCTGTAACAATGGTCACTTAGAAGCAAGGTCAGATCAAAAGATTCAAGAAAAAGATCACAGTCTCAGACAAAGTTTTGACTCAATAAAACAACGAATGACTCTAAGAAAACTAAAAACAAATTCAGCGACTTCCTCCCCCAGACTTAAACAACACTGTCCCTAGTGTTATCTAGCCTAAAGTTGGTGAAAGAAAACAAATGGATCAAATGGAATTAGGAAAAACAATAAGTTACCATGCTGGAACATCGAGTATCGACCGACACACAGCTTGGTATCGAGCGATACTAGGCTTAAGTCGATACGTGTTCTCCTCATCGCATAGGGTGTCGACCGATACCAAAGGGTATTGATTGATACTCAGGCGATTTCGTATTTGCTCCTTGTTTATCCTGACACAGACACAAAAACGAAAAATAAAAATAAAAAGACTCAAAGATAAACTCACCAGTGGGTTGCCTCCCACCAAGCGCTTGTTTAACGTCACGAGCTTGACCGTACGGACGATCAGTCGGAAGGAAGTAGGGAACTCACTCCCATGCAAGTCCCACAACTAGACACTTCCAAACTCAGAGTTTTGCGCAGCATGTTCTCCACAACCTCTTGTCCTTTCTCCTTTAGCTCCGGAGTAAGGAGAATTCTAGCCTTATAAAATGGCCTCGAGGTCCCTTTGCATTTCATCTTGTACTCGATCGAATCTCCGTCGCACTTTAGAGGGATTATGGTCACACGTGGAGCACTCTCGAATCTTTTGTTCTTCACCTCATTCTTTGCCTTAGTCGTTTTTATGACGTCCTTAGTGACGATAGGAGGGTGATCTAGTATCTCCATGGCGTTAGGCTCGTTAAAAGACTCTCCCCGATTTTCAGCTACCAACGACTCTCCTGTGACAACATCGATGCAAGAGATACGTGTGGGAGTTCCTCTAGTAGGAATGGCGTCGTAGAAAACCTCCTTGTCAATGTAGGAGAACGAGGTTCTCTTGCTGGGCGTGTCCATGACAGCGCCAACTCTAGCCATGAATGGTCGTCCAAGAATCAACTACGTGGTGGACCTTTCACTCATCTCCATAACCTGAAAATCAGTGAGAACCAGAGAGTCCCCTATCGTGACCATCAAATCAGGGATTGTACCATATGGAAGTGAGGTGGAGCAGTTCGCGAATGTGATAGATTTCGTGGGAGAACGAATTTCAGCTCCCAATCTCTCTGCAATCGCTTTCAACATGACATTGACGCTAGCTCCTGAGTCAACCAGAGATTCCTTGAATTCAACTCCAGAGATAGAGCATGGAACAGAGAATATTCCTAGGTCCTCCCTCTTAGTCAACTTCTTCATCGGAGGTGGTGTACTTCTGACCTTGGCAAAAAGTGCCTTAATCTCTTCCTCAGTTTCTCTGCAATCTCGGAAGTTACTCAGCAGAGGCATGTACTCTAGAGCTTCTTTCTCCCATCGAATTTACAACAGTTTCATTTACGTATTTGCTTTCGATTCCATTGATCACTTAGCTTAATTTTCATCTATACAATCTATTGTGTGTTTTCTTGAGTCTCTGTGGATTCGATCCCTAAGTATTACAATCGACAAAGCTTTAGTACTTTTAGGGTATTAATTTGAGCTTATCAACTACTCCGACAGTTGCGGTGGTATTGGGAAATGAAATTTTTTGGTGTTATAGCTGGATCCTAAAAAGAAACTGATAATTTTTCTGGATTAAGATGGTTTTGTTGCCGAGAAGATGCTGAATGAAATTTTATGTAAACAAAGAATCTACGACGAAATCTCTCTCCTTTACAAGCTGAATTAGAAGCACTTATATGAGTTATGCATGCATTGTATGATTGCAAGTCAAAATACGGCGTTAGCTTTCGCGATAGATTGTTCTGAACTGGTGAAGATGGTGTCGAGACCGGATGAATGGCATATTAAAATAAAATAATTTTGGTCTGAACAACTACTCCGACAACTACGGTGGTATTGGGAAATGATTTGTGTTGGTGTTATTGCTGGATCTTAGAAAGAGACTGGTAATTTTTCTGGACTATGATGGTTTTGTTGCCGAGAAGATGCTGAAGAAATTTTTTGGGAGCAAGGAATCTATGACGAAATCTCTCTCCTTTACAAGCTGAATTAGAAGCACTTATATGAGTTATGCATTGTATGATTGCAAGTCAAAAGACGGCGTTAGTTTTCGCGATAGATTGTTCTGAACTGGTGAAGATGGTGTCGAGACCGGATGAATGACATATTAAAAGAAAATAATTTTGGTCCGAACAACTACTCCGACAACTACGGTGGTATTGGGAAATGATTTTGTTTTTGGTGTTATAGCTGGATCTTAGAAAGAGACTGGTAATTTTTCTGGACTATGATGGTTTTGTTGCCGAGAAGATGCTATAGGAATTTTTATGGGAGTAAGGAATCTACGACGAAATCTCTCTCATTTACAAGCTGAATTAGAAGCACTTATATGAGTTATGCATTGTATGATTGCAAGTCAAAAGACGTAATTTAAATGGATAACCATAAAAAAAACTATATTTAAATGGATAACCAAAAAAAAATTTGCTTTTTAACCTTTCTTTATTATTTTTTTTCCTTTCTCGTTTTTTCCATCTCTCCTATTTTTTTTTTCCGTTTCTTCTCTCCTCATTTCTTACGCATCTTCTCTCCTCCTTTCTTTCTTAGGATAGATCTCAATCGTCTCCAGAACGCGGCTGTGATGTCGTCGATGAACGCTGTGATTGCTGGAATTCGTGATGGCTTCGTGATGGATTTGTGGCAGATCGCCGTCAGCTCCGCGAGATCCCTCCGGAATATTCCGTTTTGCTCCTACAAGGCGGTGCAACCACTCAGTGACTGAGTCTACGAACGAGTCGAGCCTTAGCAGCTCATGGGTCGATGCTGGATCACGCTCCGAGAGGTCGTGAGTGGCGGAGAGATCTATTTATGCGCCGCCATCTCCTCGGACGATGTCGCAGCTCCTTGGATGACCGTTAGGGCAAGGCTCGTAGAGGAAGAGTTCCAGTAAGATGAAGAAGAAGATGCCGACAAAAATTGACAATTTTTGGGTTTAAGAGGATCGGAAATTTGATAATTTTGGGTTGGGTTACAGTGCTTGATCCATGTGGAGTTGGTTTGGTCAGAGTATTGGAGGAGAAACACGAGTCGTAGAGCTAGGGATTTGGAGTCCGGAGACGGACAAAAGTGCGGATCCTCAAAGACTTTTGGATTACAATGAGTATGATTATGAAGAAGACGCTGAGAATTCAGCAATCTATATGTTTGATTATCTCAGTTTTGTAAGATTTGATTTGTTTCTATAGGTTTTAGTTTCTGTGCAAATTACTACTTTTGGATCGCCGGTGGTTTGTGATTTTCATCCATGTTTCCACCGCTCTATAGTAAAAATAGTCATTCTATGCTGTTATAACAAAAATAGATGTAATATGTTATGTCGCCGTTTGTATGTCTATTTCTTTTGTAATAAAAAAAAAGAAATCGATTGTTTTGAGAAAACATTAGTAAATAGCTAGATTTGCTATGTCTAGACTTGTTATTCATGAAGTTGAAAAAAAATTAGGGTCATTTTCTTTGGTATTAAAAGTCTGTAAAAAAAAAAAGTATGGAATGTCTATGTTTTTCAAGTGGAGACGAATGTATTGACATGTTGTAAATGATGGTTTAATATATTGATGATTAAAGTGCACAAAATGTTCTATACTATTTTTTTAATTTGTATGAAAGATATGTATTTTTTAGTTGGTAGATTTATTATGTTTTTGATTTTTTTTTTAAATAGACTTGCTATGTTATTGATAAAAAATAGATTCCCTACGTTATATGTGACGTTATTAACGTATGAAAAAAAAATTTGGTTTGTTTTTTAAAATTCAAATAATGTTAGACGTAAAATAAATTCAGTGTTTTTTGGTACTAATACAAGGTTGAACCAGTTACCAATATGTGAATTATGCAAAAATTAAAATCATTAGAGTAAACATATGTGCTGTTAAATAGAACAATATCAAAATATTATAAACTATCTACACCGAGTGTATAGGAGG
The DNA here is from genome assembly GCA_030161315.1 of Eutrema japonicum. NCBI lineage: Eukaryota > Viridiplantae > Streptophyta > Magnoliopsida > Brassicales > Brassicaceae > Eutrema > Eutrema japonicum. The sequence goes on from BSQW01000008.1 coordinate 21,969,869, forward strand.
GCAAAATCGTCCGACAAACAACTATTTTGTTACTTGCTTAATTTCTATTTATTCATGGCTATTTTCTTCATGATTTATTGAAAATTGGTTGTTTCACCAATTATCCCAACTATGTATCTATGCTTTGGTTCAAAAAAAAAAGAAAAAAAATCTGACTCTCGAAGAAGGGTCTGGCAACCACTAGCCCAACCCTTAATTTTTGTTTTTCCACAAACCTTAATTGGTTTAATATGTCAGAATCTATCGTGTTTTAACCAGAATGATGTAGACATTATTTCTCGTATTACCATCCGCGCTTGCATGTAGATGATAAAACTTATTTTGTGACGTCTACTTATGTTGATTATATCTTCTTATAAAAACATTCATAAGAAGATATAACTATAATCTTTTCGTCAATAAAAAAAAGCCCAATTACGTAATTCACGAAGAAAATTATTTTAAAGGGTGACTTTCACAGTTGATCATTCAGGTGAGTTATTTCAAATAACCACATATGGTCACATACCGATTAATTTAAAGGTCGACAAACACTTCCACGACGTGCAGGCTGTGATATGCTAGGCCTCACATAAACCTTGATTTCGTTGATGACTTTTTGATCCCAAACTCCTTTTCCTATTTCTTTACCCAAAAAAATTGAAATCGCTTGAGGTGGGTTGCACACCTTCTCTTTAATCCGACCTAAATCAAGATCGGTCCATTTACCGATCTTGAAGCCCACAAACCTCCGAAGAATAAGGAAACTGTCTATATCATCTCCGAGAAAAAAAGAAATTATTGCCGAGAAAAGAAGAAAATTGCCATTATCAAGACCGAGAAGAGAAGAAAAATGAAATAGAAGATAAGCAACCGACTCCAACGGAATACATCATTCGCCGATATGGGCTGCCTTATGAGATCGTCACCGACAAAGGAAAAAAGTTTACCTCGGTTCTATTCGAAGGGTTGATATATCATGGTTTTTACCCTTTTTAAGCCATGATATAAGTTCGTTTTATAGAGTCTTTCTACTATTTTGTAGTGTTTTAGAGTATTTTACAGGTTTTGGCACGTTTGGAGCATAATTAGAGATATTGGTGCTTTCTGGAGCATTTTGGAGTAAAGCAGAAGTTCGTATAGCTGAGAACCCGATTTGAAGCTTCAGTATCGATCGATACTGACTAGTATAGGTCGATACTCACTGCAGCAAGACACTAGTTGCGACTTTTATGAAGAGTTGAGGAATTGCAAAATTGCCCAGAAGACTTTATTATTTACAAGAAGCCCCAAAACGTGACTTATGTTATTTATTAGGATTTTACAGCCACTTTGATGGTTATACTTTATTTTACTTTGGTTTTGTGAGAGAGCTTTGGAAGGGAGACAAGTCTGAAACTCTGTTCGTCCGAGAGAAGATTTTGAACCCTCTTTCTTATTATCTATTCAAGTATTTATTCAGCCATGTTTATTGTTGCAATCTCCATGTCTGAGTAGATTTCCTGTTAGGTTTAGGGTTCTCATAAGGGATTTCTTTGAATGTTAATTGTTGATTAGGGTTCATAATCTGAATTAGTTCTTTGCCTTAGGTTGTTCTCAAAGCTAATTCTGGATTGATCACCTAGAACTTAGATCTTAGGTTAATCGATTAGGCACGAGAGTGCAATTGAGAAACCTGATAGAATTTAAGGTGAGCAAAATAACTATTCGCAAAGAGATTTGGTTTAGTTGTTTTGTGAACAAATCAAACTTGAACTAAAAGCTGGTTTAGACTTTAGGATTCGCAAAGAGATTTGGAATAATAGGATTTAGGCTTAGATAATTCTCGCAACGAGAGTTGGTTAACTATACTTCAGTGATTTGAGTTCAAGAACCGTGCTTAAACTGAACCCTGATTTGTTAGTTTAATTGCATTTATTGATTTCCTGAGAAATACCCTGAACCTATCTTTCTCCCAATCGAATCACAACTTGTTTAGTTTACGTATTTACTTTCAATTCCATTGATCACTTAGCTTAATTTTCATCTATACAATCTATTGTGTGTCTTTTTGAGTCTCTGTGGATTCGACCCCTAAGTATTACAATCGACAAAGCTTTAGTACTTATAGGGTATTAATTTGAGATTATCAAGGATTATGCACAAAATGGAGGATACGATTAAGCAAGTCAACACCGTGGTACCCCATAGGCAACAGACAAGCCGATGGAACCAATAAAATCATCATCTACGGATTCAAAAAATGTATTGAAGAGAAGAAAGGACTATGGGCTAACGAACTAGATGAAGTGCTTTGGTCGCACAGAACGACTCGATACTTATCTACGGGCCAAACGCCTTTCTCCTTAGCTTACATGATGGAAGAAATGTCACCAGCGGAAGTCGGTATTCCAAGCCTTCGCCAAATCATGTTAACACCGAACGCCGACCTCAACAACGATATGCTCATGGACAACCTCGACAGGTTAGAAGAACAACGCGATCAAGCACTACTTCAGATTCATAATTATCAACACTTGGCAGTTCGGTACTACAACAAGAATGTCAAAGGTATAAGTTTTGAAGATAGCGATCTCGTCTTACCGGAAGTCTTCCAAAATATGGAAGAAGAAAATGCAAGGAAGCTCGGCGCCAACTGGGAAGGCCAATATCAGATTATGAAGGTTGTCAAACCATGATTCTACGAGCTGATGATGATGGAAGGAGAACCGATTCCACGATCATGGAACTCGATGAATCTCAAACACTACTATTATTAGTTCGGCGTCAACGCCAAAAAAATAACGCTCCCCGAGCTACTATCTTAACTAGCTCACCTAGCTAAGTTTTCACCTATGTAATATGAACTATAATGTATTGATCCCTATCCAATGGGTACATAGGCAGCTTCTAACAAGGTTCATCTATAACATTAATAAAAAGTCATTTTTAGCTACCTCACGGTTCTTTTCACCGAACTCAGTTTACAACTCGTCATAACTTAAACACATCAACGCCCTTGCCAGGCGTTCGATCCTTAAACGCATTCCACACAGATGCAGTGATGAAATAATACACGTCTTCGATGCGTAATCCTAAAAGCTTTGCTCGTCGACCGAAAAGTCGATATCCATCTCGCACGCATTCCACATGAATGAAGTGGTGAAATAATCAACGTCGTCGATGCCTAAGCTTAAACAACTTAGATCAAAAACCTAAAATTCTGGCCCAGCCTTGATAAGTTTTAAGTCAGCCGAATGAACTAAGCTGAGCACATCTCGCACCTAAGTTTACACGAAGCCTAGCAGGCCTCGCACACTATGACCAGATAAGCCGATCTCATTTCGCACCTAGGATAATAATCATGATGCCGAACTCGTTTTCGACTAATCAAACATTTTAATCTGACCTCAAAAAAGATAATCAAGACATTTTTTTCTCAAAAGGCAATCTTCATTAATAAAGCCCCCTCGGGCATCGATTATGATTTTTTTCCAAAAAACAAATACATACAAAAGCAAGTCTAAACGATTCTAAGGAAAAGCACGCTCCCTCAGCTCATACGATAAACCCGGGACTATCTCTGAATTCATCGATCCCCATTCGTTCACTCCAGGTGGAGGAATACCGTCGTCAGAAACCTGTGACACTTTGAAATCCTCGTCTTCAAGGTTGGTGACTTCCAATTCACGGATTACGGCCTCCAGTTTTTTCGTGTCATCCGCAAGTTTTTTCATTGTATATTCCGGGATCAGAACGCCACGCTCCTACAAGACTATAAGACAAGAAAGGGTCCCTTTAACCTGACTATAAGTTAGGAGCTCATTCTTAGCTACTTCCTCCTCCGTGAGATGCTTCTTCATTTTCTCGAACCGAGCTGAAAGTTTGGCAGCAATCTCCTTGCGGAGGTTCCTCTTCTTTTGCACCCAATCGACTTGTGACCCACTGAGCCTCAATTTCTCGGGCTTTAATATGCCTTCAATTGCCTTCTTCTCGGCCTCCACAAGGTTGATAGGTTCATTAGTCTCAATAAACTCGGCCTTGAGCCTAGCGTTTTCAGCCATGAGGTCATTTTTTTTTCTTTTTACGCTTGTCGATAGCCGTCTCGAGCTGCGCAGACTTGTCTTTCTCTTTGTATAGGTTTTCCTTGACCACGTCCAACGAGTGCGTATCGCATCGCACCGATTTAAGCTTACGGTCATATGGTCGAATTATGTCATTTATTTGACTCACCATCTAAACAAATAAAATAACAAGCTACGTTAGTCACAATCAAGCTAATCAAAGTTACAAAAACTAAAAAACGACCTGGAAACTTCTCTGAGCACTGGTATGAGCTAACTCCTTGAAAGCCTTAGCCTCTTCAAGTTGGGCTAAGGGTGGCAAGTCTCGAGCGCCATCCTTAATTTTCTGATAGAGATCGGCACAAGCATCCTAGTCATTAATAAACGGCTCATCCTTCTTATAATTGAATGTGATGCCATGAATATCACTTGGCTGAAGAGCTTTGCCTCTCACTTTGCCCTTTTTGGAAGCGTCTGTTTCGATGATATTTGGCGACCTCTTACTCGAGATCGTTTTTTCAGACGCAAGAGCTCCATAATGAAAGACCAATGCGTTTCCATCAGAACCATGAACGTCAGCTTGATGTTGAGACGAGTCATCAACTCGTCCCTGAGATCGACATGAAGTTTTTTTCTTCTTCCTTGTCGACCTGGCAATAGCTTTCCCTTTGGCCAATTTAGCAGCCTCAAGTTCGGCCTTTGTGGCGATCTCCCCCTAAAGGACCTGATTTGTCGATCCAGCTTCGATGATCTGATCAGTAGTGTCATTTTCGGCAATCCCAGGTTGATCTACCACCTCGGCGTCAACAATTTCCATTTGATTCATTGCCCCAGATTCAATAGCTTCGATCTGGTCAGTCCGGTTGGCCTCAACGACCTCATTTGGGGACCCGGCAGGAGTCGCTCTTGTTCCCCTCAAATTAAGTGAGGAGTCCGGAATCTCAAGACTCACTTTGCCCATTTTCTTCTTTCTACGAGAGGGTTTGGCTGCATAACCATAAAAATCAACTTAAAATAACGATGATCGTACGCATCTTTAAAATAAAAATATCGAACAACCAACCTTTACTAGCACGTGATATCCTCTTCTCGATTCTCTCATGAAGGACTTCCGGCCACCAAAGTTGCCCTGCGTCTCTAAGTCTTCTAGCGTCCCGAAGAAACTTCTTGGAAAGATGCTGATAAACAGGATTGCGAACTGGAAAACAAAATAAAGAGGAAAACAATCAGATAAACGTAGAAGGATAAGATAAATGTTGTGCAAAAGTAAGCTAATATCTACCGATCTCTAAATTCCACTTAGTTCTGAAACACCCATCAGGATTAGTCACATAAGCCGAGTTAATCTTAACGAAAAAGTATTTTGTATCCAGTCATTCACTTTACTAGGCTTTGGCCCAATAATGATGTCATACTTCAGTTTCATGTTAGCCAAGAAAAACCAAGGCTTCTTCTTCATGATGTTGACCAAGGTTAATTAACTCCTCGAACGTACGAGTAAATATCTGAATATCACACTTGTCTCCCAAGGAAAGAAACCCAGCCATATTAATCATAGAGACCGGCATAAGCTAATAAATCCCTGCCTTACGCCGATTGCAGCACCCATATATGAGATTCGGCAATAAAAGTCGGAGGCCGCATCTCCTGAAGTAGTCTTCATACACACATATGTAACCCTCAGGGACATCCCAAGGACTTTGCCATTTCACGGGAATCCAATATACCAATTCGTCCGGATATCCACACATATGAAGAGTTGCCTCCACCGAATCTCTCGTAGAGCATGCCGGCCCAATATTGGCGGGGTGAATGATTATCTCTTGTCCTTCCTCTCGAGAAGTTACTTTGTCGTTCTCCCCTTGTCCTTCTTCGACTTGGATGGTCGTTTCCTCTTCATTCTGAAGTTGAGCATCTAAATCTCGGTTATCTTCATTTATCATTTCGGGAACACTGATCTCTGGACGAGATGAACTGGGACTGACTTCGTTCTGACGCGAATCGATATGTTGACGAGCTGATTCCCTAATTTCCAAACTGTCCTCGTCTGACAAGCTCGACGAGCTGTACCTAAATTTTGGAAGGGAAACCGGACTCCAAAAAATGCTCTCAAGATATTTAACAGATTTAGATGATGTGCTAGACTCCGCCCGGATTCCTCTCATGAATATCAAAAAAGGAGATCAGAGAATAATGAAGAACATAATGGAGATCCATTGGAAAACGAAAAGATTTTTGAGCACATCGGAAAAATCACACTGCAACATACAAAAGATACGACAACGATACGCCGGAAACTTCAAAGGAATTCAATGAACCAAAAAACTTATAGCGAGAAAATGAGATTGTAGAGAGAAGTGAGAGGAATACCTTTATATAGCGGAAGGAATGAGAATGAAATTAAGGGAAGTCGAAAGGAATATGGAGAGAGAGAAACGGTTACCAAGGAAAGTAATAATGACGACTCCTCGAATTCCGCAACGGTTAAAGATATCACAAATATTCACGTCTTTTCAAAGATTCGCCGAACTCCGTTCTTTACACATGCCAAATTCACATTTTGCTAAGTTAAAGTTTCCTGTAAATTCACCGATCTTGATTCACGCCGAGCTAATCTTTTCATGAAATTCGCCGAACTCACAAATACTCCATCGCCGAACGAGGGGGGGGGGGAGGGTTATTGTTGGAGATGGGTTGTGGACCTACTATTTAATCTGACCCAAATCAAGATCGGCCGATTTACCGATCTTGAAGCCCAAAGAAACTATCCATATCGTCTCCAAGGAAAAAAGAAATTATTACCGAGAAAAGAGGAAAATTGCCATTACCAAGGCCGAGAAGAAAAATGAAATAGAAGATAAGCAACCGACTCTAACATGTATAAATATAGGAACTCCTCTTTGAGAAAATCAATCCATTATTCATTAACGAGAACTAAGAGGTTATTAGCTCCGAGTTTTCCGGCTTTAGTTTCTTAGATCTTATTTCTCTTTCCTAAGCTCATCACCTCTGACGATCTAATTTTCTTGTATTTCGCCGAGCTTAACTTTACACTACAAGAAAACATGAGCATTTCCGACGGAAATTCCGACGACCAAAATTCCGTAAGAAGTTTCTGACAGATTTTCGACGGATTTTCTGAACGATGGTACGTTCGTCGGAAAATCGTACTCGTCGGAAATCCGTCGGAAATTTCCGACGGATAAAGTTTTAGCCGGGGAGATGTCGATACGAATCCAGTTTTAGCCGGGGTTTTAACATCCGTCGGAAATGCGTCGGAAAGTTCCGACGGAAATCCGACAGAAGTATACTTAGCATTTTTTATTTTTTTGAATTTTCGGTTTTGTAAACTAGGTAAACGTGTATAAAACCCTATGGTCAACAATCCGTCGGAAATTTCCGACGGATTTCCGACGGTGTTCTAAAAAAATGTGGTTTAGGGTATAGGGGTTAGGTTTTTTGTAGAAATTGTAGACAAATACTTATATGATGTATATAAAATAGCTTGAACTTGTCAAATTCTAAATAAAATTACAAGATAAAAAAATAGTAGATTTTATAAAATTTGATATAGGTGTTAGTATAAGTTTTAGTATAGGGTATAGAGATGTTATGAGAAATGTATAGGTTTTGATCTTGTAAAATCTATAAAGTGATAGAAAGTCTTTATAATTGATGAATTTAATATTTTTTCAATGAAACGTGTACATTTAGGATTATTAAAACCAATCCCCAAACCCTAAACCCTAAACCCAAAAATTACCCTAAATCCGTCGGAAATTTCCGACGGATTATCGACGGATCTGGACATTTGGACACGTGTATGTTGACTGGCCAATCGAAACACATGCAAGGAATATATCGTATCCGTCGGAAATTTCTGACGGATTTCCGACGGACTTTGTGTTTTTCGAGACCGCGGGAATTTTGACCTCCTAAACGAAAATTTTTTTGGTTTATCCGTCGGAAATCGATTGATTTATCTAATGTACCGTCTTCTTCTTCTTCACTTCTTCTTCTCTCTCTCTCTCTCTTTCTCTCTCTCTCTCTCCGCCGGAAGCTCTCGCCGCCGCCGCCGGTCTCTCTCTCTCTCTCCGCCTGAAGCTCTCGCCGCCGCCGCCGGTCTCTCTCTCTCTCTTTCTCTCTCTCTCTCTCTCTCTTTCTCTCTCTCTCTCTCTTTCTCTTTCTCTCTCTCTCTCTCCGCCGGAAGCTCTCGCCCCGGCGCCGGTCTCTCTCTCTCTCTCTTTCTCTTTCTCTTTCTCTTTCTCTTTCTCTTTCTCTTTCTCTTTGTTTTCCTCAATTTCTAACTTCAATCTTCCTTTTTATACAGGTAACCATCGCCACCGCTCATCGCCGTCGCTCATCGCCGCTCGTCGCCGTCGCTCATCGCCGCTCGTCGCCACCAAGTAAGTGACTAATTTTTTGTTCTTAGTGAATTATGTTGTAATTTTAGTGATTTAGATTAATAATTTTAGATTAGTATTTAGATTAGTATTTATAAGTATTTTATAAATTTTAAATACTAATCTAAATAGATTTAACAATTATATTAGTATACTAATCTAAATAGATTTAATACTAATCTAACAATTGTAAATACTAATCTAACAAATTATTAATCTAAATCACTAATCTAACAATTATATAACAATTATAAAAATTATAAATACTAATCAAAATATAAAATCAAAATTATAATTTTATAAAATAAAAATTCTAAAAACGTAAACGTAAGTGTACGTCGAACGATGATTCAATTATATACCTATTTCACTACTCTCTTCTCTGTAATCCTCGCGGCTACCAGACGATGCGTATTGGATCTCATAGCAACTCGGCCCGAAAGCAGCAACTGCTTTAGGACGCAGTTGCCGTGGGATCTAATACGCAAATGTTTGGTAGACGCGACGATGACGAAGAAGAAAGTGGTGAAATAAGTATATAATAGAATCATCGTTCGACGTAGATTTATTGTTTACGTTTTTAGAATTTTTACTAATTATAAACATATTTGAATTTCTCGGGAAATTTGAACTTCTCAGGGTTGCTATTACCAACTCCAGAAGCATGTTGAAGGAGATCTTTGTATTGAAAACACGGTTTCACGAGTTTTCAATAAGAAGATCTCCTTCAACATGTTTATGGAGTTGTTAATAGCAATCCCGAGAAGTTCAAAATTCCAGAGAAGTTCAAAAATCCCGAGAAATTCAAATTTCCCAACACTTGTGGCACCGGACTTTCGCGGTAAGTCATTTTTAAATATATCTTTATTTTCCCTAATTTATTTTGTTATTTTTTATTTTGAAAACTAACATTATGTTTTTTTTATTGTAACAAGAGTTCACGTGGGCCCCTAATCATACGACGAATGTTTTTGGCCATTTCGACAAGTATGCCACAATTTCGTACTCGAAACAAATGCACGAGTGGAAGCAGAAGTGGAAATACGAAAAATCCAAGCCGAAAGACCTCGAGGACGATGTGGGGAAGGGCTTCTGCGAGTACTGGAGTGAGGCGAAGACGAAGACACTCGCCAATACAAACTCGCAAAACCGGAAGAATTAGTTTGAAATTAATGTTTTTTTTTAACATTAAATTAGTTTTTGTAATGAATTGTATTTTTTTAATGATTATGAATTTTTATTAATTAATTTCTTTTTTTAATTTTTAATTTCATTTTATTTTATTTAATAATTATAAAATTTGAATAAAATCATAAAAAACTTCAAATTCAATATCCGTCGGAAAGTAATCCGTCGGAATCCCGTCAGAAATATATCCGACGGATTTCCGACGGAATTCTGACGTGTATTTCCGATCTAATATCCGTCGGTTTATCCGTAGGAATACAATCGGAAATATTTCCGACGGGTTTCCGACGTTTTGTTCCGACCTACATCTGTCGAAATATCCGTCGAAAAAATAGCCGTCGGTAATCCGTCAGAATGGTCCGACCATTTTCCGACGATCGAAATTTCGTCGGAATAATCCGACGGATATTAATTTCCGACGAGCTAGAACTGACGGACAATATCCGTTGGAATTCCGTCGGAAATGGCGTTTTCCGACGGAAACGGCCGTCGGAAATTGCCTGTATTCTTGTAGTGTTAGTAAATAAAATTTTCCGATCCTTTTTTACTTATTTGTCCATTGTGTGATATTCGTATCCTACATAAATACTAATTGTTAAGACTTAGAAAACTGAACTGAGAGGCAGTGAAGAAGTTTTTGATCATAACTAGTAACTTACTTGTATTGAGAGATTCGTAGTCGTATGGTAATCGAGCGAAGACTGTGTTTGATGATGTATATAACACGAGAATGATCAAAGTTACTAACCGAACCACGTACATTTTTTCTTTTGGATTTAGAATTTAGTTGGTCTAAACTCTAAGTTTTATAAGTTCTGTAATATGCAACGTCGTGTATATATATGTAGAGAACATGCACTAATTAAGGTACGTGCAGGTTATGTCGTTAGTTTTTTTTTTTTTTTGTATACTAAAGAAAATATATTGGTTTTACTTTTGGTTTGGTAAATTCATTAAACGCGTCTATTAGTATATTTATATACTTGTTTGTAGAAGATGTTATTTTGACTCTTGAATTACATGTATGAATCTGAATTAGTCCTACTGCGTATATATTTCTCTACTCCTGGAGAACAAATGGAACTACAAAAAGACGATGACCAAACAAAGAAAAATTATAACGAAAGGAGAAAAATATATATATCTATATATATCCTCTTACGCGGTTATGGTATTGTCTAAGACTTTTAATCCAATTTTCACTCAAATTTATTTTATGTAAACTAATAAAATTATTTTAAAAATAATTTACTCAATCTCTGATAGATGTTTTTAATTAGATTTATTCTAGCTCAAATTTTTATTAAACGATAATTGTAATTTCTAAAGCTGATTTAATTTTCTTCTTATCATGACTATGAGTCGTTCAATGCGTTAAAGAAATATCTAAATGGACCTAAACAATAAAAGAGAATAACTAGAGTAAAGAATTTAAGATATATTTGTAGCTGTTATTTATTTCTAAATTAAAAAATTAAGAGATATCTGATATCTAAATGGTTCTATCATCATTTTTGTTCTGAATGTATGTGTTCTTGTGATGAATACTTGTCTCGTGTTTTGAGCATATGCGACTAAGCGACTAACCAAAACGTCTTTGAAAACACTTTTGTTTGTGTTGTGTTCCATAAATTAAAGGGTACGAGTTATCTGTTACATTGATGAGAAGAACTACAACAAGGTTTTTCGGAAAATATATATATACAAAGGTACACACATTATGAATGATCAAAGCGCATATAATTATAAAAAGGACAACTGATCAAAATAACACATTTTAAAATTTTTGTTCCAAATATAGTATCACTAGTTGAAAATGACAATAATAGCACAAATTTTGACAATAATAGCACAAATTTAATATTAAAATGATCTAAAATCTTTTCTTAATGGGAAAAACTAAACCCTAAATTGGCAATAGTGAACCCAAACATAATGTTTAATTTTATTTTAAATTTATTTTGGGTAAAATAAGTATTTTTATATAATTATTTGGGCTATTTTCGGAATTTTAAATTTATGGTGCTAACTTTGGAATAAAAAAATAAATTTTGTGCTATTTTAGGGTATTTCTCATATAAAAATGGATTCACATGTATTTATTCAATGCTTATTACAAACAAAGTATATATTATTTCACAGATGTATACATTCAAGGGCAATTGACCAAAATAGCACATTTTTAAATTTTTGTTCCAAGTTTAGCATCATTAGTTGAAAATGACAATAATAGCACAAATTTTGACAATAATAGCACAAATTTAATATTAAAATGACATAAAATCATTTCCTCATGGTAAAAAACTAAACCCTAAATTAGAAATAGTGAACTCAAACATAATGTTTAATTTTATTTTAAATTTATTTTGGATAAACAAGTATTTTTACATAATTATTTGTGCTATTTTCGGAATTTAAAATTTAGGGTAATAGTTTTGGAACAAAAATTAAATTTTGTGCTATTTTAAGGTATTTCTCTACATTCAATTCAAGTCTTATTTTTATATTGAGAAGAATAGGACAGGACCAATTCGGAGAAGACTGGGATTTCGTTTATAGAGGAATACTGAATTTGAACAACAAAAAAAGGAATATTGAATTTTCTCTCTATATATGCATGCACAAACTTACATTTTGAAATTCATACTTTTAAATCAACGAAAAAATGTATAACGTTCTGCTCTGCTTGCTAACTTTAAGTTTTCTATTGTTCTCTGGATTAAACACAGCAACGGCCCGAGTACAATACGAATCTCCAAAGCCAAGTAAGTTTTTTATTTCGCGCAATTTTAAATATCCAATCCGATTTTGGTTCGGTTGTAATTCAAATTTTCTGGCTTGTATATATATAATTGGAAAACTGATTATTATTCATTTTGGTTATAGTGTGATACACTTTTTATATTTTTATTCCATGTTTAGCAAAATATACCTTCAAAATAAACAATATTTAAGGAAAATAAAAGTTGGTTTCTCTATATATATGTATATGGAAACATTTAAACGGAATGTCTTTATTTTTTCTTACTTTTGATTTTTGTACTAGTTCTTACAATACGGGTTTTGTTTGATTTGGATTGGTTCAACTGGATTATATAAAAAAAATTACTCAAAACATTCAAAATAATCATTGTTTTCTTTTTTGGGAAATAAATAGGAGAATGGGTTTGGGATCAAAAGGTGATCAGAGAGATCAAGATTAAAGTTGGTGGTAGTTGTTCACCTCAAGGAGGACAAAGACGCCCACGCCCACCATCGAAATGTCCTAGACCCTAGCGAATTACATACATACATATATATATATATATATATATATATATATATATATATGTGCATAATATAATATGAGATTCATCATATATGTAATAATCTTTTCACCTATGTAAACTTCTTCGTGAAACTATAATAGGACTGGAACGTTTCCTTAGATTTAGTATTGTGCAGTTTTAAGTTTTAGAAAGTCCTAGAATCTATTCTATTTTATGTTATCAATCTTTTCCAAGATGGATCCTAGGTGTGGAGTCTCAACCTAAGCTACAACATTTTTTTTATATAACCTTGAGTGATCCGGTCAGCATCGAAACTGGAACGACAAGGATTAGTTATCTCACCTTGTCTAGAACAACTTAAGCCTTTTGACTGATCTTACACTACAAGAGAACATACATTTTCCAATTGGAAAAAATCCGCCGGTTACAGCTAATCGGAAATTGATTTTGGTCGGAATTTCGTTGGAACATTCCGACGGGCAGCAGTCGTCGGAAACTGGTCGGAATATTTCCGACGGATTACTGACGGTCGTATTTCTGACGAATTTCTGACGGATGTTTGATCAGAACTACGCGTCGAAACATTGTCGGAAAGGCAATTCCAACAGATCTTTGTCGGTCAAACAGAGAAAGCTTCATCCATTGAATTACGACGTCTATAAAATGTTTTAATATAATTATCGGGTAAGTAATTAGGATTACCATATGTCACATGTAATCGATAATTTAGTTTAATTATCGATTGGACAGGAATGTCATCCGTAGCACACAAAAATCATCGGAGAATTGTTAAAATAGGTAGGTCTTATAAAATGGAAAAATGGTCTGCGGAATAGTTCCAATTCAGAAAGCGGACAAGTTCAGTAAAATGTAATGTCCTAAAAATGAATTAGAACGTAAGTAAATGGAAAGAATTTCATATGCATTAGTGGTTGAGAGTTTAAACTATGTTCAGATATCAATTTTGATGTTGGTATGTTAAGTCGATATCAAACTAAATCTGAAATAGACCACTGAAAGCTGCAAGAAAAGTACTTTTTAGGTACTTGCATAGCATCAAAGAGTCCATATGCTTATATATAGGAGATCTGAATTGGTTTGAAAACTTGTTGTATGCGATCATGGAAGAAATATAATCAACTCACACATATATGTAATTTTATGGAAAATATAGTTGAACGATTTTAATTCTTTTGATCGGAAGGTTACTAAGGTTCCCACCAAATATGTTTCAAGATTTGAAATTTTCACTTGATAGCATAATTTTCTTATGAAAAACTGTTCATCACATTTTTTTTCCTGGCGCAACAGAATTATTTAAAAAAAAAAAACTTACAGAAATTAACTTAGAAATGTTTTTAACAACTTACAAAAATTTACGAAAAATATAAAACTTACAAAATTCTTGCATTAAAAATGGTAAGAAACAAAAGCGTGATGAACAGCGTTTATATGGATTTTTTTCGTCACAGGAAATTACGAAATTAGAAAACTATAGTCCATTAATATCTGTACAGAAACATTTTCTTTTTAAAACTAGATAACGAAAATAGCCAATAGACTATCTCTATCCAATTTTATTTTACTTTTATCTTAATACATCACTTTCGTAATTATTCTCTGATTTTTTAATGGAATGGAGTTGACATTTGTTTCTCTTATATATATATATATATATATAAACTTGCTTGTAGCTGTAGTCTTGTAGATAGATTAAACTTATTTTGTGACCTCGACTAATGACTTTGAAGCTCTCCAGTTTTGCTGAACAAAAAAGGATTCACATTGATGAGAAGAAATTGTTATATTCTTCTCGTCAATAGAAACCAATATTCAATTACATAATTCAAGAAGAACAAATTATTTAAACATATGAATTAATCATATGGTTATATATATGAAGCTAGTAATCAGAACAATGCCTCACTGATAACATTACATTCCCATTGAGTCGAATTAAAATCTTCAGAACAACTCCATTGTCATTTTCCTTTAGCTGGCCGTGATTTACTAGGCTTTGCTTCAGCCCTGATCTTTGTTGGAGGTGGGTGTAACACCCCCAATTAGTTAGACCCATCTTAGAAAAAACGCCTCTTCAGTTCGGTCGCCAACCTGAAAGCACCGAGCTCCCGAGGACGCACTTCGGGTCCGAGCTGGAAGCTCGCCAAAGCAGAAATGTCAGAAGAGCAGAAGGCACGTGAGAGCTGGTAGAACAGTGCCCTACCCGCGTAGAGATACGGCCTCGACTGGACGCCCCACCAACCCTGCGGAGCTGACGAAGGAGAAAAGGACACGTGGAGGAGAGTTGGCAAAACAGTGCGCTGCTCTGCAAAGGTATGGCGCCGAGCTCATCATGACCTCTCGCCTCGAAAGCCGGAACACGTCTCCTAGGCCACCTTACCCGCAAAACAGGCTGAAGACGCCACGTGGCCCCGGAATCCCGGGGAGCAGGAAGTCAATCCCGAGTATATATATCCCTCGATGTCATTAATGAAGGGGAATTCTGGAATTTTGGGCACCTCACCTACCACAAATAGACCCGACCTCTCTCTCTCTCTCTCTCGTTTGTAACAAAGCAGCAATTTAGATCCCCGAACTGGACTCCCATCGGAACCAGTTCGCAACTCTAAATTGCTCACGTCCTTTGATCATATATAAAAGAATACGGTCCACGACCTGTTCACCGATATACCCGATCTATCTTAAACCGTGGTTAACTCGCTCTAATTAACGAAAATCTCACCTCTCTCTCCTTAATCAATCTCTTAAACATAATTAGTGGTCTCCGGGATCAACAATTGGCGCTAAAAGGAGGGCGGAGATTCTTCTATACGCAAGGAGCAGTTCAACCACAACCGCAACCGCAGCAACGATGGCAATTCCGCCCCCAAGAGTGTTGTCAGACCAGGAGACCCAGGCCCAGACAACGGCCCCACCGACGACTCAAACAACAGCGACCGCCCCACCGTCAGCCCAGGCGGCTACCAACCGGCCGATTCCCCGAGAGCAGTTCTTCAGGGCTCCGCCCCCGGCTCCGACGCCCACCCCTTCCGACGGCTCCGCCGCCCAGAACGCGCCCCGAGCGTCGGAAGACCAGCCCACGCTGTAGCCCGTAATGCAGACCCTGCTCGGCAGAATAGACGAGCTACCGATTAACGGTTCGCCACGCTAGGAGCCTCCCGTGACCGGTCGGACAACACCGGATACCCCGACGTCCATCTCAGAGAGCCGGCCTCTCGGGAAGAAACCCCGCGCATCCGGATAAGCCGGCCCGGCGACTCACCGTCAGGATCCGAAGGCCCGGGCGGACGTTTCGCCCCGGCCGTAGGAAGCCACCCGGGCGACGAAGCCCACCATCTCCGATCCAGCTCGGAGCGCTCCAGGGACGCCGAGTTCGAAGCTGTGAAGGAGACAATCCGCGCGATGTCCTCCAAAATCCATCAGGCCACCAGCGCGGCCCCGGAAATAGATCGCGTTCTCAGAGAGACGCAAAACACGCCGTTCACCCGCCGGATCGCCTTCGTCCCGCTACAGCACCTCGGGAAGCTCAAACTCCAACCCTACGCGGGCACCACTGACCGGCCCAGTATCTTACGGCGTTCACCATCGCCATGGGCCGCGCCCACTTCTCCCCAGATGAGCGCGAAGCCGCCCACTGCCAGCTCTTCGTAGAGAACCTCACCGGCCCGGCCCTCACATGGTTCTCTCGGCTGAAGACGCACTCCATAGACAGCTTCAGAGATCTGTCGACTACCTTCCTCGAGCACTACTCCATCTACATCAGGCAGTCCGCATCCAGCGCGGACCTCTGGGCGTTGAACCAAGGAGCGAAGGAGTCGCTCAGGTCCTTCATAGAACGCTTCAAAGCCACGGCCTCACAAAGCAACGTGACGGACGAGTCAGCGCTCCCCGCTCTAAGAAAGGGCCTCCGGGCTGATTCGGCCTTCAAGGACGACATGAAGCTCAACAAGCCGCGCTCGTTGGAAGACGCCCTACACCGCGCTGGACTCTTCGTCGAGCTCGAGGAGGAAAAGGCGGCTGAGTCAAGAAACAGCGCCTCGCACAGGGCCCCGGTCCCGAAGGAGTGTCCCCAAGAAAGATGTCAGGAGCCTCGTTAACACTACGATGACGAGTATCAGCGCAGCAAAGGAAAGCAGGCCGCCGCATTCCTCGTCAACAAACCGACCGCCGGCCTCCGTCTGCGCGACCCCGTTTTTCCCCCCAACCCTGCGCCAAAGCTGCCCTGGAACAAGTACGTGCGAGATCCCAACCAGCAGGATCGGCGCCCCGACGAACCAAACGACAGGGACCCCCGACCAGACGAGCAGTATGACAGGTCGGCCTTCTGCGACTTCCACCAGAGAAAGGGGAATCCGACCTCACAATGCCGCGCACTCCAAGAAGTCCTGCTGAACCAATTCCAGAGGGGGGAAATCCGCGTTCCAGAACGACTGCGCCCGCGAGGCTGGGACAGCGATCGACCACAGCCCCGCGATAACCGAGGTCACGAGGACAGCCGGGCTAGGCCTTACAACCGCGCCCAAAACGACGATCGTCGGCGACGATCCCCCTCGCGAGACCGAGAAACGGGCAGATCGCCTCCCCCGGCCCGGACTCTGATAGGAATGATCATGGTAGGTCTCCTCTCGTGCAGCGATTCAGTGCGGTCCATCAAGCGTCACGAGAGGAGGACCGACGCGTCCCTGAAATGGCACTCCGGCCCGGAGATCGATGCGGAGGACACGAGCAAAAGGGGGATATGTTTCTCCGAGGCCGACGCGATCGGGGTCCACCAGCCCCACAACGACCCCCTCGTCGTACAAGTCCGCGTAGCCGACTGCGACGTCAACCGAGTCCTCGTCGATACGGGCAGCTCGGTCGATCTCATCTTCAAGGATACCCTGGCCAGGATGAATCTAAACGGGGTCGCAATCAAGCCGCACTCAATCCTGCTAACCAGCTTCGCCGGAGACACCGTCAACGGAATCGGCACCATCAAATTGCCGGTCTACGTAGGTCGGGTCACGAAAATCGTCAAGTTCGTGGTCTTCGATACCACCCCGATCTACAACATCATCCTCGGAACCCCTTGGCTGCATTCGATGAGGGCAGTCACCTCGAGGTACCATCAATGCCTCAAATTCCCCAACCAGGCCGGGACGTATACCCTTATGAGCAACCAGAGGGTCTCGCGCGCCTGCTTCGCCATTGAGCATAGGCTGCGCCGCGCCGCGCCGGCCTGCTTAACCGTCAGCGCATATCAGCCCGGTGAGACAATCGCTCGGGATCTCCCGGGAGAAGACCTCATCACCCAGGTCAACATCGATCCGAGCAACCCCGCCCGTTGCGTCGGCATCGGAACCGACCTTGACGGGGACATTAAGAAAGAGCTGGTCGATTTCCTGGAGTAAAACGTCTCCACCTTCGCCTGGTCAACCGGCGATATGACCGGCATCGACCCAGCGACGTGCAGCCACGAGCTCAACGTGGACCCGACCTCCAGACCAATCAAGCAGAAGCGGCGAAAGCTAGGCCCTGAGCGAGCGCAGGCCGTCAATGACGAGGTGGAAAGGCTCACCGCAGCCGGCTCAATCACCGAGGTCAAATACCCGGACTGGCTGGCCAACCCGGTGGTAGTCAAGAAGAAGAGCGGGAAATGGAGGGTTTGCGTGGACTTCACCGACATCAACAAGGCATGCCCAAAAGACAGCTTTCCCCTCCCCCGAATCGACCAAGTCGTCGAAGCCACGGCCGGGAACGAGCTGCTCTCTTTCATGGACGCCTTCTCGGGGAACAACCAGATCCCCATGCACCCCGACGACCAGGAGAAGACCGCGTTCATCACGGACCGAGGCATTTACTGCTACAAGGTAATGCCCTTCGGACTCAAAAACGCCGGAGCCACCTACCAACGGCTCGTCAACCGGATTTTCGCCGATCAAATTGGCCGCACTATGGAAGTATATATAGATAACATGTTGGTGAAATCTCTGGTGGCAACCGACCACGTCACTCACCTCCGATCCTGCTTCCGGACGTTGAACGAATACAACATGAAGCTGAACCCAGCCAAGTGTTCTTTCGGCGTCACGTCTGGCGAATTCCTCGGGTATATCATCACCCAGCGCGGGATCGAGGCTAACCCCAAGCAGATCCGAGCCATCACCGAGCTCAAATCCCCGGAGAGCACGCGTCAAGTACAGCGACTCACCGGGAGAATCGCCGCGCTAAACCGGTTCATCTCCCGCTCTACCGACAGGTGCCTCCCGTTCTACCAACTGCTCCGAGCTAACAAGCGGTTCGAGTGGGACGACAAGTGCGAGGAAGCCCTCCAACAGCTGAAGGAGTACATATCCACTCCTCCCGTCCTGTCCAAACCGGAAGAAGGCGAAACCCTCTACCTCTATATCGCCATCTCTGCATCGGCGGTAAGCGGGGTATTAGTGCGGGAAGACCGGGGCGACCAGAGGCCCATCTCTTACATCAGTAAATCCCTTGACGACGCAGAGAGCAGGTATCCAACTTTGGAGAAGCTCGCCTTGGCGGTAGTCGTCGCAGCCAGAAAGCTCCGGCCTTATTTTCAATCCCACACGATCGCCGTCCTAAGCACCTACCCCCTCAGAACCATCCTCCACAGCCCGAGCCGATCTGGCCGGATAATGAAGTGGGCTGTTGAGCTGAGCGAGTATGAAATCGAGTACCGAGGTCGGACCGCGATCAAATCTCAAGTTCTGGCCGATTTCCTGGTTGAGTTGGTACCCGAGCTATCAGTCGACGAAGTTCCCGAAGTGTGGAGCCTGCATGTCGACGGATCGGCCTCCAAACACGGGTCCGGCGTCGGCATACGCCTCGAGTCCCCGACCAAGGAGATCCTCGAGCAGTCTTTCCGTCTGGCCTTCCCGGCGTCAAATAACGAAGCCGAGTACGAAGCTCTGATTGCCGGCCTGCGCCTGGCCAAGGAGGTCGGCGCGAAGAATATCCGAGCTTACTGCGACTCCCAGCTCGTCGCCAATCAATTTAGCGGGGAGTATGAGGCCAAGAATGATCGTATGGATGCTTACCTCAAGGTGACCCAAGGCTTGGCCGCAGACTTCTCCGAGTTCACCCTGACAAAGATCCCCCGAGGCGATAATACTTCCGCAGATGCCCTCGCCGCACTGGCCTCCACCTCAGCCCCAGCCCAACGACGGGTGATCCCGGTCGAGAGTATCGACTTCCCTAGCATCAAACTACCAAAAGGGGCCTACTTGATCAACCTCCAGGCCGCGGACCCTGACGAAGACGTCCCACCTCCCGAAGTTCTACCGCCACCCCCGGCCGAGCCCGAACTACCAGACTGGCGAGTCGATCTACTGCTGTACATCGCAGACGGCGTTCACCCCCCAGACCGGTGGGCCGCTCGTCGGCTAAGGAAGAAGTGCGCCCGATACACGATGCTGGACGGCAATCTGTTCCGGTGGAGCGCCTCGGGAATCCTGCTCGGCTGCCTCCACGGGCAAGAAACCATTGACGTGATGAAAGAAATGCACGAAGGCGCCGACGGAAACCACTCCAGCGGCCGGGCTCTCGCCCTGAGAATACGGAACCAAGGACACTACTGGCCAACGATGCTTCAAGACTGCGAAAAATTCACAGCCCGGTGCGAGAAGTGCCAACGTCACGGTCCCCTCATTCACTGTCCTACCGAGCTCCTTACCACTGCGGTAGCACCCTACCCCTTCATGCGATGGGCCATGGACATAGTCGGACCCCTTCCCCGATCTCGCCAAAAGCGCTTCATCCTGGTCATGACCGACTTCTTCACCAAGTGGGTCGAAGCCGAAGCTTACGCCAAGATCACGGCAGAGGACGTCCGAAAGTTCGTCTGGAAGTTCATCATCTGCAGGCACGGGCTGCCTTACGAGATCGTCACCGACAACGGTGCCCAGTTCACATCAATCCTCTTCGAAGACTTCTGCGCAAAGTGGAAAATCAGGCTGAGTAAGTCCACCCCGAGATATCCACAAGGAAATGGACAGGCCGAGGCAACCAACAAGACCATCCTCGACGGCCTTATAAAGCGACTAGATGACAAGAAAAGGTCCTGGGCCGACGAGCTAGATGGAGTCCTCTGGTCCCATCGCACAACGCCGAAGACGTCGACAGGTCGCACACCATTCAGCCTCTCTCACGGCATGGAAGCGATGGCCCCATCCGAAGTCGGGCTCCCCACTCCTCGCCGCGCTATGCTCACCCAGCAACCCGCACTGAACAACACCGTCCTACTCAGCGAGCTGGATTTCCTTGAGGAGCAGCGGGACCATTCCCTCCTCCGAATCCAGAACTACCAGCAGCTCGCCTCCAAGTACTACAACAAGAGGGTTCGAGGCAGGTTCTTTACCGAAGGCGACCTGGTCCTCCGCAAAGTCTTCGAAAACACCGCCGAGCTAAACGCAGGCAAGCTCGGTGCAAATTGGGAAGGCCCCTACCTTATCTCCAAGATCGTGAAGCCCGGCGTCTACGAGCTAGTCACGATGAACGGCGACGCAGTGCCGCGCTCTTGGAACTCAATCAACCTCAAACGCTTCTACTACGGATCACCCGGGCTGCGCCCTGCCGTCCACCTCTGTAAACAAACGAACTACGATTGGCTTGATCCCTTCTACTAAAGGGTACGTAGGCAACCCCTAACCAGGGCTCAGCTATTATTCTAATAAAACCTTTTAAAAAAAAAAGCCGAACTCCAACGCTCGCACCTCTACCATGCAAAAAAAAAAAAAGGGGGGGAGAAGCCGAGCTCCAACGCTCGCACCCAAGCAAAAAAATAAAAATAAAAATAAAAAATGGGCCGAGCTCCAACGCTCGCACCCAAGCAAAAAAAAATAGAGGCCGAGCTCCAATGCTCGCACTCAAGCAAAAAAAAGGGGACCGAGCTCCAATGCCCGCTCTCCCCGGCACACAAGTTATAAGTGCTAAAGCCAAGCTCCAATGCTCGCACTCAAATAGTACACAAGCAATAAGTACTAAAGCCGAGCCCAAGGCTCGCACCTCTACCAGACACACAAGCATTAAGTGTCTTAAAGCCGAGCTCGCTACTCGCACCAAAATAAAGGTACACAAGCTGTAACTACCTTAAGCCGAGAACACCTCGCAACAAAAAAAAAATAAAGATACACAAGCATTAAGTATCTAAAGCCGAGTCGTACCTCGCACCCTATACGAAGACACAAGGGCCCGGTCTACGACCTGCGCCCACGACATCGCTCAACAGGATACGGTCTACGACCTATTCTACCAGACATGCGAATTCGGAAATACCATTTTTATTCCCACGGCCCACGGCCCACGGTCCACGGCCCACGGCCCACGGCCCGATCGTTACAAAAAAAAAAGAGAAGAGAGAGAGAAAAGTGCAACAACAACAAAATTTTTACAAGGCCACATCGTGATATAAGATCGAATCACACGATCTAACAACACCTAAGTAATCAAAGTCTAATCGCTTTGATGGTTGGATGGAAGCTGGTTGTGATGGCAATACAATTGTTTTATGGACTAAAACAATTATATCAAACAGAAACTAGTTCTAAGGGCTAATCCTCGCGAAGAACTAAGTCTCAAAACACGATTCTAATGCTTGAATCTCACAAACACTAAGAACTCGCAAACGATTCAAAACACAAGGTATTTTGAAACAAATAACTTCTGGTTTTTTTAATTGATCAAAAAAGGTCCATTGCAAAATACAAAAGCAAGAGCTTATAAAGAGCTCATGAAATTCAAAATACAACGGTAAGCAATAAATTAAACAGCAAAAATCAAGTGAAATAATGCAAAGACTTGATTGTAGGTGATTTGGTCAAGAAGCTTGATCGTAGGAGGTGAGGGGCGGATTCTTTGGGATGGTGATGAGTTGAAAGCTTCTTTGGACTCCTTGGACGGTTGGGATGATCTTCAGATGATGGATGGTCGAGATTAGGCTTCAGCTGGTCGTAGATGGAAATGGAGAAGTTATTGATATTTCCTTTAAAGGAAAGTTCTCCTTTAAATTTGAATTCTTTCCCATTGGTCAAGAACGTGTCTTGGTTCATTGTGAGAGCTTCTTGAGAGTCTGGTGGATCTTCTAGAAGGCGTGTGAGCTTCATTTTGGTCGTGGTCAAGGTGGTTTCCATAGTTGGTCGAGGATTTGAAACTTGATCAGTTGGATGTGCATCCGCTGTTGGGCGTTTTAAGAGCGATTTACTAGGCCGATTGGAGAGATCTTGGATGTTTCGGAAACTAGACTCTCGGGGCTTCTGATCCATATGTAGATCGTTTCCTGAAGTGTCGTGAGCTGAAAGCGACACTTGATTGAACATATACTTCAGGTTATGTGCTCGAATTACCCTATGTGAGGTAACTTTGGGAGTTACTGTCCCAAACTCGCAAAGGAATGGTTGACGCCAATAAACAAGATCAGGTCTTGTCGTACGCACGATCCAATTCCTTTTTGAATCGGTAGTATCCAAAAGTCCTCCGGGTAGCTGTAGGCTCGCCATGGGTCGTCTTATTGGATTGATGTCCACATCATACCCTCCCCCTTGGAAAGGTTTCGTCCTCGAAACAAGTACATCTAATGGTGCCTCTCTGATCAATAGGGAGTAGATCACTCCATTGGGTCGTACTGGAACATAAGTGTTGACAGCTAATACTTCTTTGTTTCCTTTTGTTGCCGTGTTGCCTGCGTTTGCTTCCGTGTATTCAACGCTTGATTTAGCACCTGTGTAAGACACTTTTGGCATAGAAAAGTGTATTATATCTGTGTTATCAGGTGGTAAATATTCTTTTTCAGCAAATAAACTTACCTTAGTGGTTGCGTTAGCCTTTTCTCTTGCTTGCATTACACGCACTTCAGTTTGGTCCAAAGGTGTTAGTGTAAACTTTCGATTGTTGAGGTTGAATGAGTACTGATTTGTACGACCATCATGTGAGGTGACTCGGTCATATTGCCATGGTCTTCCCAGCAGAATATGGCCAGCTTGCATTGGGGCGACATCACACGTAATCTGGTCTTGGTATTGTCCGATGGAGAAAGAAATCTCCACTTGTTTGGTCACCTTGAGCTCTTCGTTGTCATTAAGCCACTTGAGCTTGTATGGTCGAGGGTGCTTGGACGTTTGAATTCCTAGCTTATCAACCAAAACAGAGCTAGCAATATTAGTACAAGAGCCACTATCTATGATTAGATGGCATACCTTGTCTTGAATGGTGCATCGGGAATGAAAGAGGTTTTCTCTTTGAGCTGGTTCCTCGTGGTATGGCTGAGCCGAGAGTGCTCTTTGGATCACCAGTAGCTCCCCTTCATCAGGTAAGATGGTGATTTCTCCATTCGTATCATCGAAATCTTCCTCATCTTGCGAATCGTACCCGTTTGGTGTGATGATCATGACTCGTCTATTCGGGCATTCTCTTGCAAAGTGTCCCCTGCCTTGACATTTAAAACACGAGATATCATGGGATCTTTGAGGGATAGAAGACTTACTTTGCTCAAAACGTGAGTCTTTCGATTTGTCATACGATTTGTCTTTGAACTTAGAATCGATCACCACTGATTTTCCTTTGTCAATGACTTGCGGTGGTTGTTGTTGCGTTGTTTGGGTGCTGCTACGACACTTTTGGGTATTGGCTACCTTTTTGTTGATCTGGTTCTCCATTTGAACGGCTAAGTGTAAAAGTTCCTCGAGATCATGGTAAGGCTGCCGCTCCACTTTTCTTGCAATCCGATCTTGCAAGCCATCTACGAATTGAGCCATCAAGGATTCTTCCGTATCGGTCAACTCCAGCTTGTTCTTGAGTGCTTCGAACTCTTCGTAGTAGTCTTCAACGGATCTTTGTCCCTGAAATAAAGTTCTAAAACGTTTTTGCATTTCCCTATGATAATGCGGTGGCACATACCTCTTACGGAAATAGAATTTCATGTCTCTCCAATAGGTGACTTGGCCATAGTTGTGCCTCCTTCTCTCGGCTACTTCTCTGTCCCACCATGTGAGTGCATGGTCGGTGAGGCTGGCTGCGGCAAGTGCTAGCTTCTTCGGTTCATTATAGCTATAGTAATCGAAGATGTGTTCCATTCTTCGTTCCCACTCCAAGTATGCATCAGGGTTTACCTTTCCAGCAAAGGTAGGAGGTGTGAGCTTGATCTCAATGGCTGCCCTAATGGGATCTTCATCTCGGATTCTGTTGCGATGAATGGGATCATGTCTCGGTTGTTGTTGTTGTTGCATCGGATCGGGTGGAACATCGTTTGGATTTTCTCCTCGGTCTTGATTGTTATGGGCTCCGGCTGCTGCGGTTTGGGGATCTCCATTGTGGTTTGTTGCTGCTGGTGGAGGAGTGAGGTTTCTTATGGCACCAAGGCGTGGCTGCTGTTCGATTTGACTCATACGGCCTCCTAGATTGGTCTCCATAGCAGTCATGTCGGTTCTCACGTTTCTTATGTCATCCCTCAACCCGTTCATGTCGTCTCTCATGGATAGGAGAAGTTGCATCAGGGCATCTTGTTGTTGATCAGTCATTGTACCTATCACAAGTAAAAGGGAAAGATCAAATTCTTATCGAACAAGATCAACAAAACAAAACAAAAACAACAAAAAACAAGAATCGTTGCAATTAATTTTTTTTTTTTTTTTACTAGATGATAAAAATAATGAAACAAAACTTCGACAATAAAATTTTTATAGGTTTTATATGAATTTATAAGGAGCAAATAACAAAACAAATGACAATTTTTATTTGGTTTTAGATTTTATAAAAAAAATAACAGAAATAAGAACACGATGGAACAAAAATTTCTTTGGGTTTTTTTTTTTTTTTTTTTTTTTTTTGAATTCGAAACAAGAACAAAGTCAAAACAGAAATCAAAAAGCAAAGGAATAGAAAACACCTGGATAGGAGCTTTTAAAGCTCTGATACCAAAATGATATAAGATCGAATCACACGATCTAACAAC
The DNA here is from genome assembly GCA_030161315.1 of Eutrema japonicum. Taxonomy (NCBI): domain Eukaryota; kingdom Viridiplantae; phylum Streptophyta; class Magnoliopsida; order Brassicales; family Brassicaceae; genus Eutrema; species Eutrema japonicum. The sequence goes on from BSQW01000008.1 coordinate 21,995,718, forward strand.
ACCTAAGTAATCAAAGTCTAATCGCTTTGATGGTTGGATGGAAGCTGGTTGTGATGGCAATACAATTGTTTTATGGACTAAAACAATTATATCAAACAGAAACTAGTTCTAAGGGCTAATCCTCGCGAAGAACTAAGTCTCAAAACACGATTCTAATGCTTGAATCTCACAAACACTAAGAACTCGCAAACGATTCAAAACACAAGGTATTTTGAAACAAATAACTTCTGGTTTTTTTAATTGATCAAAAAAGGTCCATTGCAAAATACAAAAGCAAGAGCTTATAAATAGCTCATGAAATTCAAAATACAACGGTAAGCAATAAATTAAACAGCAAAAATCAAGTGAAATAATGCAAAGACTTGATTGTAGGTGATTTGGTCAAGAAGCTTGATCGTAGGAGGTGAGGGGCGAATTCTTTGGGATGGTGATGAGTTGAAAGCTTCTTTGGACTCCTTGGACGGTTGGGATGATCTTCAGATGATGGATGGTCGAGATTAGGCTTCAGCTGGTCGTAGATGGAAAGGGAGAAGTTATTGATATTTCCTTTAAAGGAAAGTTCTCCTTTAAATTTGAATTCTTTCCCATTGGTCAAGAACGTGTCTTGGTTCATTGTGAGAGCTTCTTGAGAGTCTGGTGGATCTTCTAGAAGGCGTGTGAGCTTCATTTTGGTCGTGGTCAAGGTGGTTTCCATAGTTGGTCGAGGATTTGAAACTTGATCAGTTGGATGTGCATCCGCTGTTGGGCTTTTTAAGAGCGATTTACTAGGCCGATTGGAGAGATCTTGGATGTTTCGGAAACTAGACTCTCGGGGCTTCTGATCCATATGTAGATCGTTTCCTGAAGTGTCGTGAGCTGAAAGCGACACTTGATTGAACATATACTTCAGGTTATGTGCTCGAATTACCCTATGTGAGGTAACTTTGGGAGTTACTGTCCCAAACTCGCAAAGGAATGGTTGACGCCAATAAACAAGATCAGGTCTTGTCGTACGCACGATCCAATTCCTTTTTGAATCGGTAGTATCCAAAAGTCCTCCGGGTAGCTCTAGGCTCGCCATGGGTCGTCTTATTGGATTGATGTCCACATCACATCGGCCGCTAAGCTCTCACCCCCGTCAGCACGGGTACCATTCACATCTTCGGGGCCCCCCCATCCCCACCTCCGTACCATGCTCACCAAGGACGGGCGGCTCGGTCCGCTCTTCCCCAACAGCGGCCTCAACAAGCGGCGCAGCAAGCCCGGCTTCTTCAGCACCCGGGGCCGGGTCTTCCACAGGCACATCCGCTTGAACGGCCTCAGCAGCTGGCGGAACGTCCAAGGTCAAATCCACCACGGGAGTGTCGGATGGAGTCACGGGCATAAGCCGCTCGAGCTGGACGCCATGAGTGCGGTCCAGAGGGATGTCCAGATCTTCCGGGGTCAAGTCCAGAAAATCCATCTCGTCCAGCTGGACAACGAACGCCGCCTCGTCCTCGTCCAACTTCTGATATCGGTACCAGGGCACCGACAGACCGTCCTCGGCCTCCATCCTCTTGAGGGCCCGGGTGCGACCGTCGAGATGGGCGCGGATGGGCGCAGTGAGGCTCTAAGGCCCGGGTGCGACCGTCGAGATGGGCGCGGATCTTATCCATCTTCGTGGTCCACTTCCGGTTCCGCGCCTCCCACCTGGCCGTTACCCGGTCGCTCTCCGCAGCCACGGCCTCCTTCGGCCGGCCTATGGCGGCCTCCAGCCCCTTGACCCTGGAGCGGAGCGTCTCCCTCTCCCCCTTCAGGAGCCCGACCTCCTCCTCCAGAGCAGCCGACCGAGCCCTCTCAGCGGCAGATCGGGCCCTCTCAGCCTCCAGTTCGCCCTGAAGACTGCCCACCTCTACAGCCCGGGCTCGTACCCGCGCCGCCTCTTCCTCCAGCCCCGCTGATCGGCCCCTCTCATCCCTCAGCTCCTTCTCAAGCCCGCGGAGGAGAAGGGACTGGGCCTGCGTGCCCTCAGAAAGTCGAGCGACGCGTCCTTCTCGGCGAGCCGCTTCTCATAGGCCTCCGCCAGATAGGCAGTAAGGGCCATCGTCTACATCAAACCAGCTGTTAGCAAAAACATACGACAAATCCTGATAAAACAGCTATGCACAAAATAAAACCTCACCCGAGCTGCGGATCGCGCCGCCGCGCGAAAGGCATCAGACTCCGCCATCTCCAGCGGCAGGAAGTGCGGGTGCTTCTGCCCGAACATCATCGCATGCGCCAGCTCGGCGCACTCATCCTGGTCCACCATGACCTGGGTGCCACCGTCCTCATGGCAGAAGTAGAAGCTGTAGTCCCGAGGCTCGGCATCGGAACCCTCCGAAGCACCGCCCCCGTCAGCGCCTCGAGCCTCGGTACCCTCCGAAGCACCCTCCACATCGGCGGGATCCCGCCCTTCCTCCACGACGACGACCGCATCGCCGCCCTCCGTCGCCCGACCAGCGACCTCTTCGACCGCCAGGGTCCGGGACTCCTCGACCCCACCGTCGGCCGGCGCCTCGGCAGAAGGTACCTCTGGCTCGCACCCGGGCAGGTCGGGCCGGACTTCTTCCCGACCTGAAGTCGAGGACCCTCCCACCTCGGTCCTCTTTTTCTTGCCAGCCCTAGCGCCGGCAGCTCCGGCCGCCCTCTTCTTTGAGGGAGCCGCCTCGGAGGACTCCCCCCCCAGCCCGTGGTGCCGGGTCTCGCCGGACCGGCACCTCGACTATTGGCGGCGGCGGCGCCACAAACGAGTCCGCGTACAGCGGACTGGCAAACCTAGATCGACCTGCAATAGCGCCACCCGTCAGCTCGGTAAAAAAAATTAAAATAAAAACAAAATAAAAAAAATAAAAAAATAAAAATAAAAAAACCCGACCTCCGTTCATCGCAGCTTCAATTCTCCCCGAGGTGAAGGACTTCCAATCTCTCTCGCGCACCGACCTGAGCACAGCAACGATACCCGCGTAGTCCGGCAGCTCAAACCTGGAAGAGTGAGGACCTGAAAGCAGAACAAACAACATCAATCAGACCAAAACTAAGGTAAAAGAAGGACAGTCCGATCTACAAACCCCTACCCGGGGAAAAATTCCAATCCCGGGTGTATCGCGCCAACGGGTCGAGCCCAACCACTTCGGTAGCTCGGATGTAGAAGTAGCTGCGAGACCAGTCCTCGACCTTCGACAGCTTGCTAGCCTTAGACCCCGAGCTACTAGCCTCCAGGATGTTCGCCGCAGGCTTGAAGGCAGCATAGTAGGTCCCCGGGATCCCAGAATTCGACTTCTGCTGGGTGAGGGCCTCGAACATGGGCACCGTCACCTCCACGTCGCACTCCTGCCCCAGGGTCAGCAACACGATCATCCCTTGGATCATGGATGGGCAGACCTGCGAGAAGGCCAAACCCCGCGCCCGGCAGTAGTGGACGAGCAGCTCGGGGAGAGGAAGACGCAGCCCGCACTTCAGGAAGAACCCCTCGTACAGGCAGATGAAGCCCGCCGGAGGACTCCACGGACGCTCGTCCGGCCTGGGTAGTTTGAGCTCGGCACCAGCAGGGAAGTCGCACAACTCCCTCAAAAGCCTAAGCGACTCCCGCGTGCTCCAAGTCGACGACCCGCCCTGCTCGTAAAGGACCAGGGGAGTCCTCACCCTGGCCACTCGTACTCCGCCACCACGACCACCCTGACGACCACCCCGGTCGCCCAGACGCCCGGCTCCTCTCCCAACCCGGACGGCACCGCGACCACCAGAGGAGGACCTCACCACCGTCTTCTTTAGGAGATTGGTCCCAGGGAGCAGCGGGGCGGCCCTCGAAGTCGAAGGAGCAGACTGTTCCCCACTGTCTGCGCCTCGACACGGAGAGGAGGCGTGCCCGGAACCGTCAGAAGAAGAGCTCGGGAATCACTACGATTGTCACAAGATGCCGACTCATCGCTCGATTCAACCCGGATTCCGTCTAACATCGGCGCCATTATACAAAGAGAAAGAAGAATCGAAAAACGTAGAAAGGAAGGGAAGGGAGGAATCGAAGAGGTCAGGGAGAAGGAGTTACCTTGAGAGTATGCGCGTAAAGCTTTAACTGGAGAAGGAAGAAGGGTTTAAATAGAGGAAGGGGACAACGAAGCGACGTCTGGACACGTGTCGAAGGGAGCACGGCCCCCCCAAAACCTAATGATGACGTCCCCTCGTTATCCCCACGCCAAAAAGCAGGGGACGCCTCGATAGATGCGAAGCGTCTTTTGCACGCCGCGCGTGGGCAGTACGCGCGAAAAAGGAGGCGCCTTTTCGTTCTCCCACGTGACGGGTACGCGCCAACCATCTACGGATTTTCGGAAAAGTCGACACGTACGAGCACGGGGGACCGTCCTAAGATGTGCCGAACTAACATCAGATCAACTTCGGTATGCTCGCTTCGCCTCGCGATACCGAACTGGGGGGGCCTATTGTTGGAGGTGGGCCTAGCACCCCCCCAATTAGTTAGGCCCATCTTAGGAAAAACGCCTCTTCAGTTCGGTCGCCGACCTGAAAGCACCGAGCTCCCGAGGATGCACCTCGGGTCCAAGCTGGCAGCTCGCCAAAGCAGAAATGTCAGAAGAGCAGAAGGCACGTGGGAGCTGGTAGAACAGTGCCCTACCCGCGTAGAGATACGGCCTCGACTGGACGCCCCACCAACCCTGCGGAGCTGACGAAGGAGAAAAGGACACGTGGAGGAGAGTTGGTAAAACAGTGCGCTGCTCTGCAAAGGTATGGCGCCGAGCTCATCATGACCTCTCGCCTCGAAAGCCGGAACACGTCTCCTAGGTCACCTTACCCGCAAAACAGGCTGAAGACGCCACGTGGCCCCGGAATCCCGGGGAGCAGGAAGTCAATCCCGAGTATATATATCCCTCGATGTCATTAATGAAGGGGACTTCTGGAATTTTGGGCACCTCACCTACCACAAATAGACCCGACCTCTCTCTCTCTCTCTCTCGTTTGTAACAAAGCAGCAATTTAGATCCCCGAACTGGACTCCCATCGGAACCAGTTCGCAACTCTAAATTGCTCACGTCCTTTGATCATATATAAAAGAATACGGTCCACGATCTGTTCACCGATATACCCGACCTATCTTAAACCGTGGTTAACTCGTTCTAATTAACGAAAATCTCACATCTCTCTCCTTAATCAATCTCTTAAACATAATTAGTGGTCCCCGGGATCAACAATCTTGATGAGGAGATTCTGATCCAAAACCCCTTCTCCAATTTCTTTTCCAAGAAAACAAAACTTTTTAAATATTAATTTCTAAGAAATGGAAAACAGAATCGAGAGATGAAAGAAGAAGTTTCTCATAATTTCAGACTCACTTGTATTGAGAGATTCATAATCGTATGGTAAACCAGCGAATTCGGTTGTGTTCGATGATGCAAAGAACAAGAGATATACGAAAGTTATAAACCGAACCACGTTCATTTTTTATAGGGTTTTTTTTGTTGGTCTAAACTGAACTTAAGTTTGATAAATTTTGTAATTTGTAAAGTCGTGTATTTATATGTAGAGAACATGCACTAAGGTTGGGCGAGTCACATCGTTAATTTTAAATTTGTATACTGTGGAAGATGCTATCTTGATACTTGAGTTTCTTGAATGAATCTGAATTGGTCAAACTTCACTCTTCTCCTCTATAATATATAATACCTCTTGTTGGGAACAAGTTTAAAATACAACAAGACCAAGACAAAAAAAAAGTTTTTTCGATGTGACTCACCCAACTTACGAGTTTAGACCAAGACCAAAAAAAGTTTTTTTATTTTTTCTTATTATTTTTTTGCTTTAACAAGAAAAACAATTTACAAAGCCAAAAAAGTTTTAAAAACATATTTTATAACAAACGAAAAAACAAACATTTCATAACCCTCCATGCATCTCGGTGTAGAAATCGCTCAGAAGTATCTTTTTAGCTCTAGGTAAACCAAGACCAGGTTTGTTTCGTGAAGACTAACCCTAGTTGTCGTAGGGTTCATCGATTGAATATTTAAGAGAGATCAGAGGCCCCAAACAGCTTCTTCATTTAGATTATAAATTTATTTATTTTTTTACATTCATAAGAAATTTATTATATAAATTAAAGCTTAATGCGTTCAACATGAATGTGACACGTATGGTAATTCTAATTCAGCAGATCGTGATATTTGTAATTGTTAATTTAAATTGTGACATTTACCAATGTAATAATATAATTTTTTATTATTAGTTATTTATTTATTTAGTTTTTTTTTTTTAAAAGAGGAAGAAATTAGTTTTTTTAATCTAAACTTGTAAAAAAAAATAATAAGTAAAGTATATAAGAGAAAAATATAAAATATAAAATCAAAAAATGTAAAATATAAAATTCACAATATATATTAAACTAGAAGAATAACAGTTTGTAAAATATATATATGGCGTAATGTAACGATTCAGATTTAAAGTTTACATGTCTGAATTTTTATTATTGGATTTTCATAATATAGTATAACTATAATCTTTATTTATGTTGATTATAAAAAAAATTCTCCTTACATTCATAAGAAGATATATAACTATGATCTTTTCGTCAATAACACAAAACCCAATTACATAAGAGATATTTGCACTGGATATCACTTATTCTAACTTTCATTAGCATATTAGCACTTTTTGAAAGTGTAGTAGAAAGTATCATTTTTATAAAAAAATCGTGTTCCGTCCATTATCGTACACACCTCTTATTGCTACATCGTGTACCGTCTATTATTGTATACGCGTATTATTCAGTAGCACTTTTGGGTTGAACAGTACATGATGTACTATTCAGTAGCACTTTTGGATTGAACAGTAGCAAAAAGTGTTACTTTCTACTACACTTTCAAAAAATGTTAATATGCTAATGAAAGTTAAAATAAGTGATCACCCCGTTACGTAATTCACAAATATTTTTTTTTTTTTTGGTTTGTACCACGAAGAATTTATTTCAAAGGGTGATTTTCACACATGAATGAATTGGAATCTTTGAAACAACTCGAATGTCCGTGAAAATAACTCCATGTGGTCAGTTGGTCACTCACCGATGGATCGACCAGTAACTCCTTTACATTAACCTTGATTTCGTTAACCTTGATTAATTCGTTGATGACTTTTTGATCCCAAACTCCTTCTCCTATTTCTTTACCAAAAAAAATGAAATACTGAATTGAGAGGCAGAGAAGAAGTTTCTGATCATAACTAATAACTTACTTGTATTGAGAGATTCGTAATCATATGGTAATCGAGCGAAGACTGTGTTTGATGATGCATATAACACGAGAATGATCAAAGTTACTAACCGAACCACGTACATTTTTTCTTTTGGGTTTTGTTGGCCTAAACTCTGTAAGTTCTGTAAATATGTAACGTCGTATGTAACATTAGGGGTGGCCAATATAAGCAACCCAATCCAATCCAACCTAATCCATTCCAAAAAACTTCAATTAGTTTGGATATGGATTTTTATAAAGATCTATTTGGATCTAATAATTTTTACTAATTTGGGTTTGGGTTATTTAGATTGGTCTTTAGATAACTAAAACCCCCAAATAAAATTCAATTTTATTTTTACATATATTATTTTTATAGTATTTATAGATTTTATAAATTATTTTATTTATTATTATTGGCGTTAAGAATTTATTTTAGATGTTATTGTAATTTTTTTAATTTTTATAAACATTCAATAACCAAACTTAATACAAGATCTAAACAACCCAAATAAAATTAGACTATGACTTAACCCACGCTATAATTAGCGCGGGTGATTTTTTTTAAAAGAAATTGTTTTAAATTTAAGAAAATTTGTTTTTATTTGAATTTTATAATATGTCTAACTCATGATTATAGATAGAGTTGCCAAACAGAATAATTTGTTTATTTAACCCGTTTTGCAATGGACTAAAATATTATTCGGTCTAACCCGTAAAACTTATAATCTTGAAAACATAACTCTATTATGCACCGTTTAATGACTCTATTTTTGTGGTTAGTTCACGAACTCTTAAAAAATAATTTTTTGTGTCTTACTTTTTATAAAATTAGTAAAATATTTTTCAACTTTTATTTTGATATAATTTAAAATAAAATATAGTGAAAAATATATCAAGATTTCGAATATATTTTTTTCTTTGAATATATATGGATTGACATATTTAATGCAAAATCAATACTTTCCATATTCTTATCACTAAGTGTAAAAGATAATTATATCATTTTTATTTCAATTATTTTTTGTTATTTGTAATGATATTTCATGTAATAACTTACAAAACAAAATTTATTTTCAAAAATGTCTTCTTAAATAATACTATAGAGATAGAAGTTTATTTTGGTCAAATTGTTTACTATCCAAACAACTCTTAAACCTGATCTAAAACCTAAAAAAAACTTGATCCAAATTTTATCTACAACTAACTAATCCAAACATAATCAAATAATTCTCCAACCAAATAACTTAGACCTAATCCAAAACCTAAAAAACCCAACCCAAAACTTCGATTGGCCACTCTAAAAAAAATATAGATTTTGATTTGGTAAATTCATTAAACGCGTCTATTAGTATATTTATATACTTGTTTGAAGAAGATGTTATTTTGACTCTTGAATTACATGTATGAATCTGAATTAGTCCAACTTCGTATTTCTCTACTCGTTGAGAGCAAGTGGAAGTACAAAAAGACAAAGACCCAAAAAGGGAAAATTACATATATATATATATATATATATATCCTCTTACGCTGTATGGTAAACTAATAAAAACAAATTTTAATAATTTATTCTGAATTTGCACTCAAAATTTATTTTATGTAAACTAATAAAACAAATTAAATAATTTATTCTGAATCTCTGATAGATATTTTAGATTAATTCTATCTCATATTTTTATTAAACGACAATTGTAATTTCTCAAGCTTATTTGATTTTCTTCTTATCATGACCATGAGTTGTTCAATGCATTGAAGATATATGTAAATGGACCTATAAAATTAAAGAGAATTTCAACTAGAGTAAAAAATTTCTAGAAATCTTTGTAGTTTATCTCTATATTATTATTTAAAAAGTCATTTAGGAAAATGAATTTTATTTTGTAAAAAATTGAAATGAATTTTACTATGCCATTACAAATTAGAAAAAAAATTGAAATAAGAAATAATATAATTGTCTTTCAAAATTATTGAAGAGAATATAGAAAGTACGTATTTGTTTTTCATTAAATATAATATTTATTATTTAGTTTTTAATTATTATGATATTAAAAATTATATTTTTAAATAATAATAAATCCATATGTATTCAAAGAAAAAATATATTCGAGATCTTGCAATATTTTGACTATAATTTTTATTATATTATTTGAATATATATCAAAAAAAATTGAAACAGATTAATTTTAAGTTTTAGTCCAATGCAAAATACGTTAAGTAAACAGATTAGTCCAATTTGACAACTCTATCTATAATAATTAGTTATAACTTATTATAAAATTCAGAAAAAATCAAAAAAAAAAAATTTCATAAATTTCAAAACAATTTTAAAAAAAAATTACCCGGAGTTATAGCGCGGGTTCTGCTACGTATATAAGTTAGCATTTGAATATTGCCTACGTGCCCGAGAACTCTGGTTCTATCGTTTTTGTATGTGACTGTGATGAATGCTTGTCTCGTGTCGTGTTTGAGCAGGACATTGTTCGATCTTAAACATATGCATTCGCATCATCACATGTAAACCGGTTTAGCTTATTTTGTGACGGCGAATATCCAAAACGTCTTTGAAAACACTTTTGTTTGTGTTGTGTTGCATAAATTAAAGGGGTAACGGTTGTCTATTACGTACATTCATGAGAAGAACTACATCAAGGTACACACATTATAAGTGTGCGTTTGTCTATTGTACAGTCTTTTGGGATTTCTCATCTATGTAATGAATGATCAAGGCTATTGGAACATCGGTGAAATCGATTATATTTAGATTATAAAAATTATGAAGATCTAGAAAATTATTGATATACATCAATAATTTAATTTATTTTATCGTCTAATAATAAATTTTTTTAAACATATTTGTGTTCTTACTTTCATCAATTTATCATGGGTATCAGAACCTTCGATCCTAGTGGATTAAAGTTAAAGCTTTCGCGTTCCAAGTCTTAAGCTTTCACGATGGATACGGTGTCTCTCGGCATTGAAGACGGTAATGAAGGTGCTGACGATGAAGATCTGACGATGAAGATGACGTTGCTCGTGTGATTACACAGTTTTCATTAATTTCCTTTTACTCTTAAGTTGGGAGTTTGACTTTTTTTTCTCTAAGGTTTTACTTTGCTTTTCTTTATATTTGGTTTTGGTTTTCAATATATGTTTTCTTATAATTATATACTTTGTTAATATTTCACGGCAAGAAGTATTGGGAGATCTATATGACAATTAGATTTAAGGGTTTTGGTTTTCACGGATTCTTTTTTATATTTTCTGATACTTATTCTTAATTTTAGAATTTTTCAAGATGTACAGTTTCTCCTATTATAGGGTAGTGATTATGGTTTCACTATTATGGGGGATTTCTATTGGAACGCTAATGTTTTAGGACATTTTTCTTAATTCGATTTATGGATTATCTGAGATAAGGATGATTATTTGTGGAGTTGCAAAACTTTGCGCCCACGGGATATTATTATTCCTTTTTTTCACAACCAAAGACGAGCTGAAGTTCTATCACTATTTTCAAAATTGAAGTTTATACCCGAAGGAATATGTTGACTTGTTTTGTCCATCATCGACATGATGTCAATGTCCACGACATAGGTGTTCCACCTTGCAGATTTTGTGTTTTGCGTTTTGCATACCATATTTGTCGTGCGAGGGAGTATTGGAGATAACTTGGGAACAAGATGTATATTTTGCGGAATAAATATTGTGAGCTATCAAAATCCGACTATGAAGTGAATCATGTGAAGCCCAAAGGAATAATTATCTAGATCTTGATATATTTTTAGCATATTTCTTTTATGTGCTTAAAGAAGTTACATTAAATGTGCTAACATCATGCTAATGGTATCACTATATATATGTAGGGGCGAATCCATACATTTATTTCGTATGGGACACCTAGTGTAATTAATATTAGAATTTAAATAAATTTTATACTAATAACTAAGAAGAAGAAGAAAATCTGTGGGCACATGCCACACCTCTTCCTTACCTACGTCTGACACGGTGTATATGTATCTTATGATCTTATATCAAACATAATTCAAAAATATATTCTATTATATATTCAACGCTTATTAAAAACAAAGTAATATTAGTTCACATATGTATACACTCAATTCAAGTCTTATTTTTATATTGAGAAGAGTAAAGAAGAAGGAATATTGAAATTTACAAGCTTATTCTCTCTATATTTGCACAAACTTACATTTTGAAATTCATATTATCGAATCAACGAAAAAATGTATAACGTCCTGCTATGCTTGCTAACTTTAAGTTTTCTATTGCTCTCTGGATTATCAAACACAACAATGGCCCGAGTACAATACGAATCTTCAAAGCCAAGTAAGTTTTTTTTATTCCAATCAATTTACAATACCCAACCCGATTTTGGTTTGGTTGTAGTTCAAATCTCCTGGCTTATAAAATAGAAACACTGAATAGAAACTGGTTATAGTTTCATACACTTTATAAATTTCGATTCCATGTATAGCAAAATATACCTTCATAATAAAGAATAAATGGTTTTATTTCTTCTTCCTTTTGAATTTTGTATTAGTTTTTATTATACGATTTTTGTTTGATTTGGATTGGTTCAGCTGGATTATATAAAAAATACTAAAATTATTCGAAATAACTGTTGTTTTCTTTTTTTGGGATATGAATAGGAAAATGGGTTTGGGATGAAAAGGTGATCAGAGAGATCAAGATTGAAAATGGTGGTAGTTGTTCACGTCAAGCAGGACAACGATCACGAAAACGATGTCCAAAAGCCTAGCAAAAAAAAAAAAAAAAAAGAGAAATTCACCATATATGTAATAATCTTTTCACCTATGTAAATTTCTTGGTGAAACTATAATAAGACTGGAACGTTTCCTCAGATTTAGTATTGTGCATTTTTAAGTCTTAGAAAGTCCTAGAATCTAGTCTATTTTATGTTATGAATCTTTTCCAAGATGGATCCAAGGTGTGGAGTCTCAACCTAGGCCTTTTATTTATAATAACCTCGGGTGATCCGGTCAGCATCGAAACGGGAACAACAAAGTTTAGTTACCTCACCTTGTCCAGGAACAACTTAAACCTTCCGACTAATCCCAAGGTGAGCCAGTCTAACATAGAAAGTTTAATCCACGGGATTACGACGTCTATAGAATGTTTTAACATAATTATCAGGTAAGAAATTAGGATTAACATATGTCACCCGATAATTTAATTAGGGTTTATGGTTTAGAATGTGACTAGGTCGAGTAGCAACAACAACAACAAAAATCGGACAAAGTAAAATATGTAGGTCTTGATCGCACTACAAGAAAACTGTCTATTTCCAACGAAAATTTACTACCGATTTAAATCGATGTAACTTTACATCGACATTACGACGAATTTACGACGAAATATGTGTTCGATGTAAAATCGTCGTAAATATGTGTCGTCGTAATTTCGATGTAAATTTACGACTAGTTTACGACGACATTACGACGACAACATAAATTGTCGTAATGGCGTCGTAAAATTACATCGATATTACGACGAATATTTCTTCTGTATATTACGTTGATATTACGACGATTTGACGTCACATGTTCCCAGTTAGGTAGACCACGTTTTTTAATAGGTCCACCTACTAAATTTACATCGAATTTACATCGTAAAATTCGTCGTAAATCCGTTGGAAAATCGTTGGTAATTCTGAAAAAAATTCTATAAATACAGCCTAACTTCAAACGAAAGAATCAAAAAAAAAAACAAACAGAAAAAAAAAAAAAAAATATATATATATATATATATATATATAAATATCTATATACGAACTACGAAAATGGATGTATACGCAAAAGGATTCAGAGGGAGATTTGACGGAAGAATTCAAAGAAGGGCTTGAAATATTCATGTATCAGGCCGGAAATATGCAAACAACACTGGAAAGTGGTAAGATGTTCTGTCCTTGTCGTAAATGCAAGAATACGAGATATATGTTTATTGAGACGGTGTGGAAGCATTTACTAAATAGAGGGTTTATGCCGCAATATTATGTTTGGTATCAACATGGAGAGGGTTTTGAAAGAACTCAAGCAACGGATAGTAGTAGTAATTATCAAGGTCAAGTAGAATCAAATTATCAAGGTAGTTATGATCATGGTCAACATCAATTTGATCAGGGTGCAGATCATGATAGGATGCATGCCATGGTTAATGATGCATTTAATGAAACAAATGCTGATAATAGTACTGTTGAGGAACCCAACGTAGATGCGAAGCGATTTTATGATATGCTAGACGCTGCAAACCAGCCACTCTACGATGGATGTAGAGAAGGTCAGTCTAAATTGTTGTTAGCTGCTAGGATGATGACAATTAAAACTGATCATAACTTAGCTGAGGTTTGCATGGATGATTGGGCTGATCTTATTAAAGAGTATTTGCCAGAGGATAATTTGGCTGCCGAAACATACTATGAGATACAGAAGTTGGTGTTTAGTCTTGGGTTGCCTTCTGAGATGATAGATGTATGTGTTGACAATTGTATGCTTTTTTGGAAAGATGATGATAAGCTGCAGGAATGTCGATTTTGCCAAAAGCCGAGATTTATGCCCCAAACAACTGGGCGTAAAAAGATACCATACCAACGGATGTGGTATCTTCCTATAACTGATAGGTTGAAACGATTGTATCAATCTGAAAGGACAGCTGCATCGATGAGGTGGCATGCAGAACATTCACAGAGAGAAGGAGAAGTGACTCACCCGTCAGATGCAAAAGCTTGGAAACACTTTAACACGGTACACCCTGATTTTGCTAAATCTAAGCGAAATGTGTATCTTGGTCTTTGCACTGATGGATTTAGTCCATTCGGTATGTCTGGTAGGCAATATTCTTTGTGGCCAGTTATCGTAACTCCTTATAACCTTCCCCCAGATATGTGCATGCAAAGGGAATTTCTTTTCCTGAATATTTTAGTCCCTGGTCCCAATCATCCGAAGCGGTCCCTTGATGTGTTTTTGCAGCCTCTCATTCATGAGTTGAAACAGTTGTGGTATACAGGAGTGCGGACATATGATTGTTCGAGGAAAAAAAAAATTTACAATGCGTGCGGTGCTTATGTGGACAATAAGCGACTTCCCTGCATACGGAATGCGATCAGGTTGGACGACGCATGGGAGGTTATCTTGTCCTTATTGCCTCGATCGGACAGATGCGTTTCAACTGAAACATGGTCGAAAAACATGCTGGTTTGATTGTCACCGCCGGTTTTTACCAATCAATCATCCATATAGGAGAAACAGGCGGTTGTTTAGGAAGAACAAAATCGTGCGTGTCCCCCCACCAGTGTATCTATCTGGGGAAGATCTAGAAGCGCAAGTCGATCATTTTGGGGGACTAGAAACTGTGAATCGTGGGGGAAATTGGCACACTCCAGCTAATATGTCTGATGGATACGGGGTTAATCACAATTGGCACAAGAAAAGCATTTTTTGGGATCTTCCGTACTGGAAAAATAACGTACTATAATGCTATATATTATTATGTAAAATAAGGAAATCGACGACGATATAGATTCAATCGTCGTTATTGAATCTATTGTTAAATATTAGAAGTATTAGATGCACAAATATACTTCGTTCTTACGTCCAGGATATGTGTATTGTGATTTAGGGTTTAGGGTATAGATTTAATTTATTACAACGATTTTACGACGGATTCGTCGTAAAATCGTTGTAATTATTAAAATATAGGGTTTAGGGTTTGATTTACTTGTTTAGTTTTTTCTATCTTATATCTTGTTTTACGTAAGTTCTAATCATAGTATAAATTTTTTTATGTTTTTACAAAATCATTTACATTATTTAAGTCATGCATGTTACGAATATACTTATAAGAACGAATGCTATACATTATTATGTAAAATAAGGAAATCGACGACGATATAGATTCAATCGTCGTTATTGAATCTATTGTTAAATATTAGAAGTATTAGATACACAAATATACTTCATTCTTACGTCCAGGATATGTGTATTGTGATTTAGGGTTTAGGGTATAGATTTAATCTATTACAACGATTTTACGACGGATTCGTCGTAAAATCGTTGTAAATTTACAACGATTTTACGACGAATCCGTCGTAAAATCGTTGTAATACCCAAATATTTAATTTACCGCGTGGGGGGAAATTGCGATAGGTTGAATTTTTGGTTACAGTTTTACGACGAGTTTACGACGAATCCGTCGTAAAATCGTTGTAAATTACCAACGAATTTACGACGACTACAAAATCTATATATACGCGATCAAATTTTTCCTCCCTCCCTCACAATCTCTCGACACTCTCTCTCTCTAAAATAACTAATCTCTCAACTCTCTCTCTCTCTCTAAAATCTCTGCCCTCTCTCTAAAAAAAAGGTAACATTTTTTTTTTATAAATTATATTGTCGTTCTAAAGATTTTGAATTGTTAGTTAGGATTGTAATATTTATTAGTTATGATTGGAATTATTAGTTAGCAATGGAATTGTATTATACTAAAATTGAGTTATTTTTAAATATTTTTTAGATATGGCGCCACGTAAGTCACACTATCGGCAGTTTCTCGAGACGGGGCCGAGTGAAAATCCGCCTCTCCCGTCATCTTCTGCGACACAATCCGCTGTTCCGGATTCTTTTTCCGGACCAGCGCCGCCTCCAGAAGCAGTTGCTCGACCGCCGTTGTTGTATGCAGGATTGACGGTCGAAGATATTTTGCAGTCGCCGGGGCATGATTCTTTAGACCGGTTAGATCCGCGACGGCTCCCGAATACTTTTTGGTACGTACCTACAATTTTTTTTTTTTTAATAACATTATGAGTTTGTTTTTTTTACTAATAATTTTTGTTTTTTTCTCAGGTTTAAGGAAGATAACAAAGTTGGACGGAGTGTGGCTGACACCATTAAAGCCTATTTCATGGAGCCTCACCGCAATTGGTCTTCGGTTCCGGAAGACGTTGTCGAGACATGGTTTAAATGTTTCGCAGTAAATTTTTTTTTTTTAATTCAATATTATTTTGGAGAATTCTTTATCTTTAATATATCGTTTCTAATTTTTTTTTTTTGTATAGCAAAAATGGCATTGGGACCTTACGATCAACGAGACGGTGAAGGCGGAATTCAAAAATAAGGGAAAATTGCGGCTCAACAATACCATTTCCGATTGGAAGAGGAAGTGGGAGGTTAAAGGCGATCATGGGAAGCCGCCATACATGTCTTCCGATGTTTGGAACGGCTTGACGGCATACTGGAGAGATCCAC
Source organism: Eutrema japonicum (assembly GCA_030161315.1). Lineage (NCBI taxonomy): Eukaryota > Viridiplantae > Streptophyta > Magnoliopsida > Brassicales > Brassicaceae > Eutrema > Eutrema japonicum. Next base: position 22,012,228 of record BSQW01000008.1, read on the forward strand.
ATGCGCAGCAAGTGGCCGCTAAGTGTTCGGCTTCTCGAAACACTATGGGTCCAGACGGTCTTCCAGCGCTTATGCCTCATACGTCGGGTCAAACATTTTTTGCGGGAAGACGCCTTCAAATGGTAATAATGTTTTCGCTTATAATTTTATTTATGTAATTTTAATTTGTTATTAATTTATATTATCCATCAACGGTTTGATTTCTTTTTTAATGTTTTTTTTGTTAGGAAAATGGAGGCGAACTTCCTCCGATGAACCGAGTTTTTGCGGAAACTCACAAGAAGAAAGACGGATCTTTTGTAGATCCTCGAGCTGAGGCAATCTACAATGACGCGCATGCAAGGATCGGCGAGCGTCAAACTCAGCTTTCTCAGCAGCTATCACATGGCGGTAGTTCGGTCCAATCCACTGCGACTTTGACGGTTGCCCAAATGGACGACATATACGCAGAGGTAATTTAATGTTTTTTTTTTACAAAAGTTACTGTTTTTTTATACAATTTATTAAATTTTTCGTTTCTTTTTAAAAAGGTTGCCCCGAAGAAAAAGGGCAGAGTTTTAGGGATGGGATCGATCGTAGATAGTACCGCCGCGTCGTCCCGTCGTCAGCTTTTCGACGATCCGGTTATTTTTCGGACGGAGTTAAACAACGCCAACTCCGAGATCAACAATTTGCGGGCGAAGCAGGTGATATACGATGAGAAGATCCAAGGATACGATAAAACAATATATCCAAGGATACAACACTCTCTTCGATATTATTGCCCTGAGTAACCCGACTTTGGCGGCTTCACTAAGGCAGCAGGAAGGATCAACATCGGGCCAGCCAACTGATCCGCTCGCGCAAGAACGAGCGAATATGGAGCAGAATGGATCAGACGACGAACTTTTTGATAATTTACGTTTTTCGGCTAGGAATTAGTTTGTAATAAAAATTTTATTTTGTATTTTAAATTTTATTTTATATTTTGAATTTATTTATAAAATTTAATTTTTAAATATAATTTTTTAATTTTTTTTAAAAAATTTATTTAATTTATATAAAAATTATATTTAAATTACGACGAATTTATATCGAATATTTTACATCGATTTTACATCGTTCCATAATTTACATCGATTTTACATCAATAGTTTTACATCGATTTTACATCGTTCAAAAGTTACGACGAATTTACATCGAATATTTTACATCGATTTACCAACGTATTTACATCTACATATGACGACGAATTTACGACGAATCCGTAAAAACAGAAATTTTATAATTCGTTGTAAATTCGATATAATGTTTCATCCTATTACGACGAATTTACGACGGTTTGTCGAAAAAAAATTGTATAATTCGATGTAAAATCGATGTAATGTTTTATCGTTATATCGATGTGAAATCGATGTAATATATTCGTCGTAAAATCGATGTAATATATTCGTCGTACATTCGATGTAAATATACAACGATTTTACGACGAATATATTACATCGATTTTACGACGATTTTTAGTCCTCCTTAATAGTACGACCAATTTACGACTATTTACGATTAACGACGATCATATTACGACGAATTGTTAATCGTCGCTAATCCGTCGTAATTCATGTTTTACGACCGATTTACGACGATTATGTTTGTTGTAAAAAGGCTGTTTTCTTGTAGTGTCGGTTTGAAAACTTGTATTTTGAGATCATGGAAGAAATAATAATTGTTGACAAAAAAAGAAAGGAAGAAATATAATCAACTCACACAAATGTAATTTTATGGAAAATATAAGTGAACGATTTGAATTCTCTGGATCGGAAGGTCGCTAAGGCTCCATCCAAATATGTTTCAAGATTTGATTTTTTCACATGATAACATAATTTTTTTTAATGAAAAACTATGCATCACATTCTATTTTTCTTCGCGCAATAGAAAAAGTTTGAAATACCTTACAGAAACTTTCAATTGAAACTTATAAACTTTTGTAACAACTTCAAAAGTTTAAAAAACTTATAAATTAGGTTATGCGTGATACGTGAGTAAAATATAAAATATGTATACTCTTTTCTTTTGATAAAGAGCCTAAAATATATATTAATATTAAAATATTTATACTCTGAATTGATAACCCATATGATAATGACTTGTTTCATTGTTTCTTGTCGCACTACTTTTTTGCTTCTTGGAACATGATCAAGTCTAATTTTCTAGGCAAGTAAATAAAGATGGAAGCACTATATAACAAAGAGACATATGCAATGGTTAACAAAGTTATTGAGAGTTTAAAATGAAAATACTAGTACTCGCCTGGGCAATTTCGGTTCTGGTTTGGTTATGGATAGGAACTATTCGGTTTCGGGTATTTTGGGTAGAGAAGTTTAGGATCCATATAGGTACCGAAATGATTTCGGTTCGGTTCTGGGTATTTCGGGTAGAAAGGTTTAGGAACCGAAATATACCGGAACCATTCGGATCTTAATCGGTTCTGGTTCGGTACGGGTATTTTTTATCCGAAATGTCTAAAATATACCCGAAATCCGAAATATATCCGAAAACCCGAAATTTTACCCGAAAATCCGAAAAAGTTTTAAGGAACATATACCCGAAATATCAAAAATATACTCGAAAACCCAAAATTATATCCGAAAACTCGAAAATATACCCGAAAACAAACAAAAAAACTAAAAACAATATACCCATAATACAAAAAAATATATCCAAAAACCTGGTATATATTTAATATTTTTGGATATATAATTATATTTCGGGTATTCGGGTACCCGAAATATTTTCGGTTCGGTTCCGGTTCTACCCGATACCCATGGATATTAATGTGTAGGATCCAATAGGTATTTTGACAATTCCGGTTCGGGTATTTCAGTTCGATTCCGGTTCCGGTATTTCGGTTCCGATTATTTTGCCCAGGCCTAGTAGTACACATCACGCAATCTAGTACATTATCTTGCTGTCAAAAAAACTAGAACACATCACGCAATCTTGAGTAATTCTACAACTGAGAAACAGAGAGATGTAAGTGGAACTTGGACACTAGCAAATCCAGCGAGACGAGCTAAGATCTCGAATTCTCTCTTTGTTCTTTCTTTCCCTGATGGGTTCATGTTCATCATGAACAACTCAAACTGAAGCAAGCTTCTGTCTAAGAGTGTGTCTCCTGGTAAATCCGGAATTACCATATCGATCACAATCACCTTGCCGTTTGACGGTAGCGATTGATAACAGTTTCTGAGTATCTTCACGCAATGCTCATCGTCCCAGCTATGGAGAATCCACTGTTGTAATTGTAACAAAACACACAAGAAAAACCTAATGTTAGCTTTTTAAGTATATTCTGTTAAGACTTTAAGGAAACCTTCAAAAAAAAAATTTAACCTTCATGAAAATGTTTTCTCCTTTAGGAATGCTTGTAAACATGTCTCCAGCAACATTTTCAATGGCTACAACAAACAAAATTTATGACATTTCAAATCATTCACAATACAACAGAAAATCTTGGCAAGAACCTGTACTATACCTGGAGAAGCTGATGAAGTGTTGATAACAGAGGGCAAATCAAAATTAATAGCTTTGATGATGTTAGGATGCTTGGAGATTATTTTACGGAGAATAGATCCATCTCCACCACCAACATCAACTAATGACTTCACACCATCAAAACCGTTGTACTTATTAACAACTTCTTCAATGAAAACTCCATTGAAACCTATCATGGCGATTTGGAACACTTTTCTGAATCTTGAATCTCTGCCAACCAATTCGACCGCGCTCGAACCATGAGTCTTGTTGAAGGGAAGCCCTCCTTGGAGAACAGAATCTTTAAGGCTGTACCTTTTCACGTTATAAACAAAATCATAAATCAAAGATCATCACATTTCAGACAAAAGAGTTTTAGATGTTGGTAATGAATTTACCAGATATCCATCACGATCTTATCCTGAAACAAATTCACCAACGGAGCCAACGAGCCCGATCCATCTTGGTTCTTGGTGAAGTACTTGGCAACAGGAGCTAATCCATAGACCGGAAGTGGCTCACCGTGGTCAGTGGAAACAGAGCATGTGACTATGGAATAGCTCGTTAGGCATCGAAGAATACGATCGACTAAGCTTGAATGATGATGTTGTTGTGTTTGGGTAGACAAGAGAGACACGATCTGAGAAGCAGAGAGGGAAGAAGAAGGGCCAGATTCGGCTAATATATCGAAGAGGCCAAGATTTATCGCTGTCTTCAGAACCATGGGAAGAACAGAGGAGCTCGATAGGATCATGGCGTACAAGGATAAGTTTTCTTCTTCCATTTTCCGATTCTCTTGCTTCCTGAATTTGAACCAAGGCGGAGCTTTTTAAGAGTAATAGCTTTTGATGTGATATTTGGGAATGCTTCATTTCTTTTGGCTATAAAGAAGAAAAAATATCTTTTGATGTGACCAATTAAGCCGACAATTTTGAAGAAAATGACTATTCTCCCATAAATATAAATTTTTTTTTATACGCCATCGGCTATCCAATCAGCCCCAAATTAAGATCGTACAGAGTGAACGACTAGCGAATTACCATCTGATTGCCTAACTCGAGTTGAGTGTTTTCCGACTAAGTGCCAGCGGATGACCAACTAATCCATTACTGGTCACCATGTAAATTGTTTGGGTCCCGAACTTCCCACAAAGCAGTGTTTATTAGCCAGTGAGGAAGATCGAACACAGGTGAAGGTGATTACTCCCGTCCGCAGCTCGCTCTACCACTCGCCCATCACTCACCAAAAAACTCGAATCCATGGACTCCCACTCCCAAAGAAAGGGGTACCACTAACCACGAGTGTCTGGCTCCCATAAATATTACTCCTCCTGACTCATAAAAGACGTTTAGTTATGAAAGTGAAGAAAAATGGTGTATGTAGTATATTCAACAAATTATGGTATTCACTCACTATCGTTACTATGCATGTACAATAAGATTTACTTTTCATCGTCAATATAAACGAACGTAATGTTTTGTTGTAATACACACAATTTTTTTCAAAATCATTATAACAAATTCTCTCTCGTCTCTTTCTCTTATCAATATTCATTTTTCTCTATGCTGGTATAAAAGTTTCGTCTTTATTTATATTTATCTTTATGATAAATTATATGTACTATTATAAGAGTTGTAGGTTTTTTTTTTACTCAAAATATTATTGCACACTATATGACCAACTATATCTCGCAGTTTTTTTTTCATTATTAGCTAAATTGTTTTTAATTTATAAATTAAATTATGTTTTTGTTGTAGAAAATGAATTATTTTACTGTGAAGATTTATGCTCTTTTCTACACTAAAGTTGCGACCTTTAAAGTGTTTAGAACTCTTTCTTTTTCATTTTTGGAATCAATTCTCTCGTTTGTGTTTGTTTGAGAAAAAGAAAGTGCAGAAATGTAAATGACACCGAAAATTTAACGAATTCGGATCCTTGGGAGGAATCTTACGTCTCACCGGAGAAGGCTCCAGAAAATCCACTAAGATCTTAGCTCAAACTCGCTCTTAATCACTTACAAATCTCACTGCGTCTGCAGTATCTCTTTCCACACGCTTACCCTAAGAGACTTATCTCCTATATTTTAATACTTAGAGAAGACTTCGTGACCCTGTAGTTCGACTTGAGTTAACCCATGGTTCATTTGTCTCTTAGTTGCATCAATGCACGGATAAGGAGTTGCTGTTGCAGACTCTGAGCCTCCAGTATCGGACAGCATGCTTGTGCCTCTTCTTCTTAGATAGTACGATTTGTGGTGAGATATCTGTTTTCTTGAAAATCTTGTCTCGGGATAAAACTATGACATCCCAAATCTGGCCCAACATCGTAAAGTTCAAGAAAAAAAAGTTCGAACTCTCATTAAGAGCAAAACAGTCAATTTCTCTCAAACCCTAGATCTAATGAGCTTGCTCCTTGTCCTATATAATGAGAAGGCACGTTTTTCTAAGAGTTACAGAGAAAATTCTCAGCGAAGCTCTGCCAAAATTTGCTCGGAACTGCTAGTCGTCGAAGGAGAAGTAGTGCAGAAACAGTCTCGACCGAACGTTTTATCGGATCATTTTCGATGAGACCAGAAGAAGTTAGGTGGTGAACCGCATACCTCTGGAAAGATCTTGTTGCAAGGAAGCTATATTAGTTGACCGATTATCGTTCTGAGGTAAACTCCATTCGCAATTCGATCTACAAGTTGAGCGAAAATCACTGTTTTCTTCTAAACCCAGAACTTTGTTCATATCTAATTTTTCTCAGTTTCCATAGTTGTTTTGAGAGCTATTTTTCCAACAAACCAGAAGGACAGAGATCACGATCTATATACGGTTTTTAAGATCGTGCATCCATCTTTCCAGATAAACTTCCTGAGTTCGATTCTAAGGTATAACGCGAAAGTTACATACTTAACTTCTTGGCCAAGAAATAACCCAAACCTGGAAAATCTGGAAACCTAGTTAATCATTTTTGTTGGTTACGCAGTTGTGGACCCTCAACCGCTTTTTGCCAGATTCAGTTTTTCGTCGTGTTTTCAGGTGAGGACTAGTTGTGGATTTTTAATGTGCATTAGTTGTAATTAGTACTACGTGTATGTTTAATATAAGTATTAGATATGGTTTTTGCTTGTTGCATGTTGAAAGATGATTGATGCATATTTACGTGAATGAGATGTTTGCTAGGTGTGTTAGTACACGATTGCTTGTCGCTGGGATCATGGTCGTGAGCCATGAACCGGTATTTGCTTGTTGGGCCGCAACCAAAGAATGATAATGATAAGTATAATAATGAGAATGTATGAGGTTGCGGACCCATGAAAAATGGGGCTGGCGAATCCATAATGTGAAAGAAATTGCATACCATTGGGATGCGACTCTTGGGAATGTGAATCAGAGTTGCTAGGATGATTGATGTGAAGTGAGTTATTGCATATAAAAATGATTGTTCCATGATATGTAGTATTGTTAGTAAAGACAAGTAGGTTGTTGCGTGTTTATTGCTTATATTGTGCTTACTCGTGTTGATGTTCCAAATAATATATCTAAGAATCATGTGTGCTCCAAAAGCACACCCTCGTTGAGTATTTCCCAAAATACTCACCCCTCTCTTCTTTTTCATGTGAGACCGAAGATTAGAACTTGTGGCGGTCGTTGTGGTGTTAAATTCTGGGAACCATGGGCGCTTATTTTATTTTCATTTATTATATAATAAGGATTTTCAAAAATATTTCTCTGGTTATTCTATCAAGATTTAGAAGTTGGTTTTATTTGCTCAGGCATTTCGAGTTCCCGATTTGATTTTTAATAAATGATTTTAAGACTTTAATGAGTTCGTTATTATTTGAAAAGCTGTTAAGTGAGTGGAATTCAAGTTAGGTTAAGTTTTACGAGATTAGTGTGTCTCAATTTGGTATCAGAGCGTAAGGTTTGCAAAACCGGTTTCGACCCAGGAGGCGTTCTCAAAAAAAAAAAGTTTTTATATCGGTTTTCAAATGTTTTGAAAATTTATTTATTTTCAGTATTTATGGTTTTTATCTTTCTTTGGGGGATAGAACGTAAGTCAGCAACGACTTTAGCTCGAGTCAATTTTCTTTGGTTCTCTATGGTGAAAGATCTGATCAGAACGTTTCTTTTTCAGATGGCAAGACCTCCGAGCAATGGAAATGGGAACCATATCAGGAATGCAGTTGAACCAGTGGAGGAAGTACCAGATGCCGTGCATAAGAATATTGTTGCAGAAGGACAAGGGGCAGCAGGTGTGGCTCATGCAGTGGATCCAGCGGCCATAGAGATGTGAGTGTGGTCGTGAAGCAGGGAATTCAATAATTGCTTGGACCACTAATTGAGCGTATCCCACTGACCGGAATAGCTTCGGGAGTGGCACCAGGTGTTGAAGGAACCAGAATTCGCACATATCGTAGATTGGCGAATTCGGTTTAGGGTTTAGGAGAATTATTTTTATTAGAATCATAGTTGTGCCGTTGAAGGCTGCCTACGTACCCTTTTAAGGGATCAAGCCAAAACGTAGTTCTTGTTACAGAGAATGTTTCTGTCCAAGTTCTCGCTTGAGAGATTGTGAGATTGTGAGATTGTGAGATCGTGAGATTGTGAGATCGTTAAGAATGAGGCAATGGCCTCCTTATTTATAAGTCTCGAAGTCCTTAGCTCTTCCTTTTTCCTTCTTGACTTTGTATTGGCAATTATCCTTTTTCCTTGAAGATGATAAGGATAATCTCCTTTCTTCCCGGGATTTGCCTTTTATCCAAATAAAGAAAATCTTCTCTTTATTAATTAAAGGAAATTTTTATTTAATTTCGTAGATCGGTCTCGATGGGCCTTGAAGTCGATTGTTGGGCTGATTTAAACTCAAACCGGGTTAAACCGGGGAGTGCTAAATCCCCCTCTAACAATTAGTCCCCCCCCTCAGTTCGACGAAGGAGTATCTTGAGTTCGGCGAAGTTCATGGAGAATTTTTTAGCCCGGTTGGAGTTGAAATCAGCATCATGTCTTGATTGTTCAGACTTGTGTTCTTCGATGATCGAACTTCCTTTGCAGACTAGATATTGCTCGACTTTGTTCTGCGAGGTCGCGAGCTGCGCGGTCAGAGAATTGTGATTGTGAGTTTGGCGAGCAGGGGGTCGGTGAGCTGTGGTCGTGAGTTAGGCGAAGCTACGAGGCTGACGAGCTGCGAACACGAGTTGTCTTACTGCGAAGGGCGGTATGTTTGATTGGAGGTAGGCGGACGTCTCCCTTTGTCTTTATTGGCCGTGCTTTGGCACGGACCCTGCGATATAATCTGAAAGAAAATATCCTCGAATAATAAAGTAAAAAGATTTTGATAAGGGGTACCCGAATTTTAGGGAGCTCGGTAGACGAGCTGTGATGTGTAGCGAACGGAGCTCGGAAGCTCCTGTGAGATTATTAGCTAGGCTTCTGCGGATTGAATGTCGGGATCGATGAGCTGCTTCAGGAAGAGCGTCTTTTTTGTTTTCTTTTTATAGCTGCGTCTTGGAAAGACTGCCTACGTACCCTTTGACGGGATCAAGCCATTCGTAGTTCGGGATATGATGGTTTTGCGAGCTATGAGAGCTCGGCTTAAGAGTTTCAATTTATTTTTCTTAGTTGTTTCTTGGCTTTTAATTTCGATGTCGTAAAATGATACGATCCTCTCGAGTTCACCGTGCACAAAATTGGTGCCGTACATAATACGGTCTTAGCCGGGGTGTAGGGGATGAACTCGATCTTACGACCTGTTTCGAGATCGGCGATCGTCGGGAGATCGGCTTAGTTCCCAGATTTAATTGGAGTGTGCGAGACGGACTCGGCTTACTTAGCTCGGACAATCTGGGAATTGCGTCGTTCGCTTTAAAATTCGCGAATGTTAAGAATTCGGCTTACTATTTCCCAGATCGAATCGGAGTGTGCGAGACGGACTCGGCTTACTTGGCTCAGATGATATGGGATTTGCGAACTACGGAGGTTCGGTTTATAATTTGCGAATGTTGAGAATTCGGCTTATTATTTATCTTATTACTTAGTCGTTTCAGACTGTAGTGCGAACTGCTAGAGTTCGGCGAACTGCTAAGAGTTCGGCTTGAAAGTTTTCAATCTGAGGCTAACGAGTTGAAATTCTGAATCTGACGATCTGGAATTCTGTACGATAAATTCATCTGAACTGAAACTGATAAATTGATCTGAAATTCTGAAAGTGACGAGCTGGAATTCTGTACGACAAACTCATCTGAAACTGATAAATCGATCTGAAATTCTGGCGCTGACGAGCTGGAACTCTGTACGACAAACTCATCTGAACTGAAACTGATAAATCGATCTGAACCGAAACTTATCTGAACCGAAACGATGAATCGATAAACTAAAACTGATCTGAAATCGATGAACCGATAAACCAAAACTGATAATCCGAAATTGATAATCTGAAGAAACTGATAATCTGAAATTGATAATCCGAAGAACTGAAACTGATGAGATGAAGAATAAAATCAAAATTGTCGAACTAGAATACTGAGCCGAAACGAGTTGTCAATTTTTAGTTCGGAAGACGAACATGTCGTAATGAGCATTTTGTAGCTCGGTAGAAAATGTAGCTCGGTTGAAGAGCATAGCGTAGCTCGGTAAAAGATGAAGAAGAGCGTAGCTCGGTAAAAGATGAAGAAGAGCGTAGCTCGGTAGACGAGTGTTCCTTTTTTTTTTTTTTTGAATCGTAGCTCGGTTCTTGTGGAGAATTTGTTCGAAAAATAGATAGTTTTCCATAGGTGATACCTGGATTTTGGAGAGCTCGGCAGACGAGCTTAAAAAGTTTGATATATAGTCTGAGACTTGAGATAGCTCGTCGAGTAATAACTTATCCAAGATGGATCGAAGAGCGAAAGATCTTGAATGCATGCCGTCACGATGGCTTGTGCGCTGACAATTTGTGTAAATCTTGCAATATTTCGATAGAAAATGTGTAGATATTTTTCTTTGAGATTTAGAAAAGAAAAAGATACTTAGCTTTTAGTTGCTGATGCGTAATTGTTGAGCTTGGTTGATGAGATCGGTCATCGTTCTTCCGTTTCTTTTTTATTCCCGAGCTCATGTTAGCGCGTCAAGTCGGTCGACCCCAGTGAAAAGAATTCCATCGCGGTTTTTGATTTAAACCGAGCTCAAAATCTTTTGCGAGCTTCAATTTTTTCTTTTTCTCGCCTCTTCTTCCTGATGGGCTTGGGCCCAGCTTTTTGTATGTTTTTGTTTTTAGATCAAAGTCGTGATGTCCTTATCGTGATCTTGAAGTCGGCGATGGAGGATTACAGTAATGTGTTCTTCTCACCGTGTTTGTCGGAGTGAGGAAAAGGAAGAGATCTCGGGGTTCTTCTTGAGTAACGGGGGCCAACGGCGGAGATGGCTTAGGTCGGAAACGCAGAAACTTTCCGGAAGCTGCCAGCTTGGTCGGGGATTGCACCGGCTTTGACCTCGCCGGAGCTGCATTGGTGGTTCATCGTCGAGATTTTGTCGCGAGGAAGGAAGAGAGCTTGCAGGTCGGGACTGGGCTTCGATTGGGCTTCAATTTTCATCTTAGTTTGGGCCAAACTTCAGGTCCACTATCTCATGGTATTAAACGGGCCCAATATCTATCCAAGCCCAAATGAAAAATCTAATTTTCTTCCCTTTGTTGGCTTGCTTGGTTTGAGCGGCTTTAGAATCAGCGGTAATTGCGGAGCTTCGAGAAGCGGTGGCGGATTAGGTCGCGGGTCCCGGTATGAGCGGAGAAATGGTTGAAGAGGGAGCTCTCTTTCGAGCTTGTATCGATCTTATCTTCGAGAATCTCCACGTGCTGGAAAATCAGAGATGTCGCCGGGTTCTGAGCTGAGCTTCTTTTTTTTTTTTAAGGTTTTCTTACCCCGAGCTCGGCTACCGCGATGTGACGTTCTCGGGTCGTAAAACTTGTTAGCTCGGAGAGTAGCTTTTTTTTTTTCCTTTTTTTGATCGGCGGTGGGAACATATGCTGATTCGATGACGAAACCGCGAAGCAATGGCTTGACTGTGTTTCACAGTGTTCTGCTCGACTTGCTTGGAAACGAGACGGCGTTCGAGACGTGATATCTCAATTATGGTGACTCGGTGTCGTCATGTTTCTCATCGGATAAGGAAAAGAAGTTTTTTCTTTCTTTTTTTTCTGCGATTAAATCAAAGAGCATGTTTGTAAAGAAAAGTATACTCTGTGTATGAAGTGTTTGCACAAAGTAATATAACTCGATGATATTTAAATATGAGTATTGAAACTTAGCTTCGTTAAATTTCATGAGGATGTTTCGTCAAGGATCCTGGCGGTGATTAGAGATCGTAACTGGTAAACATGTCGAGACGTTTTGCTGAGATCGTAGATGTCATGCTTCAGATTTCTAGGTTTAAATAATTCTTCATTCCCCTCCTTCTAGCGCCAATTGAAGGAACCAGAATTCGCACATATCATAGATTGGCGAATTCAGTTTAAGGTTTAAGAGAATTATTTTTATTAGAATCATAGTTGTGTTGTTGAAGGCTGCCTACGTACCCTTTTAAGAGATCAAGCCAAAACGTAGTTCTTGTTACAGAGAATGTTTCTGTCTTAAGTTCTCTCTTGAGAGACTGTGAGATTGTGAGATCGTGAGATTGTGAGATCGTGAGATTGTGAGATTGTGAGATCGTTAAGAATGAGGCGATGGCCTCCTTATTTATAAGTCTCGAAGTCTTTAGCTCTTCCTTTTCTTTCTTGATTTTGTATTGGCAATTATCCTTTTTCCTTGAAGCTGATAAGGATAATCTCCTTTCTTCCCGGGATTTGCCTTTTATCCAAATAAAGAAAATCTTCTCTTTATTAATTAAAGGAAATTTCCTTTTAATTTCGTAGATCGGTCTCGATGGGCCTTGAAGTCGATTATTGGGCTGATTTAAACTCAAACCGGGTTAAACCGGGGAGTGCTAAATCCCCCTCTAACAGGTGTAGCCACAGGTCAGCCAGCTGTGCAAGGGAATTGTGTGCCAGATTTGTCTCCTCCACCACCATTGCGGATGCAACCGCCAGTACATGGGCACGAACCGCAGATGCCCACATACCAAGAGGTTCGTGCCCATGTACCGGCGGTTGCATCCGCATTGGAGGTGGATGAGGCAAGTCTGGCATGCAATTCTCTTGCACTGTTGGCTGACATGAGGCTACACCTGGAGCCAATCCCGGAGCTATTCCGACCACTGGGATACGCTCTAATAGTGGTCCAAGCATCTCCTGAATTCCCTGTAGCACGGCCGCACTCACATGTGCACCTATGGTCGTTGGATCCACTGCATGAGACACACCTGCAGCCCCTTGTCCCTTTGCAGCAACATTCACATGCACGATAGCTGGTACTTCCTCCACTGGTTCATCTACATTCCTGATATGGTTCCCGTTTCCATTGCGTGAAGGTCTTGCCATCTGAAAAAGAAACACTCGGATCAGATCTTTCACCTTAGAGAACCAAAGAAAAGTAACTCGAGCTAAGGTCGTTGATGTCTTACGTTCTATCCCCCAAAGAAAGATAAAAACCAGAAATAAATAAAATAAATAAATTTCCAAAACATTTGAAAACCGATATAAAAACTTCTTTTTTCAAAACGCTTCCCGAGTCGAAATCAATTTGGCAAATCTTACGCTTGATACCAAATTGAGACACCATAATCTCGTAAAACTTAACCTAACTTGAATTCCATTCACTTAACAGCTTTTCAAATAATAATGAACTCATTAAATACTCGTTAAAGTCTTAAAAATCAAACCGGGAACAAGAAACGTTTGAGAAAATAAAACCAACTTCTAAATCTTGATAGAATAATCGAAGAAATATTGTTGAAAATCCTAATTAAATAATAAATAAAAATAAAAGAATCGCCCATGGTTCCCATGAATTAACACCACATCGACCGTCACAAGTTCTAATCTTTGGTCTCACCTGAAAGAGAGGGGTAAGTATTTTGGGAAATACTCAGCGAGGGTGTGCTTTTGGAGCACACATGATTCTTAGATTACATAATTTGGAACATCAATACGAGTAAGCACAATATAAGCAATAGACACACAACAACCTACATGTATTTACTAACAATACTACATGTCATGGAACAATCATTTCTATATACAATAATTTACTTCACATCAATCATCCTAGCAACTCTGATTCACATTCCCATGAATCGCAACCCAATGGTACTCAATCTCTTTCACATTCTGGATTCGTCAGCCCCATTATTCATGGGTCCGCAACCTCATACATTCTCATTATTATTCTTATCATTATCATTCTTTGGTTACGACCCAACAAGCAAATATCGCTTCATGGCTCACGACCATGATCCCAGTGACAAGTAATCGTGTACTAACACGCCTAGCAAACATCTCATTCACGTAAATATGCATCAATCATCTTTCAACATGCAACCAGCAACAACCATATCTAATACTTATATTAAACATACACGTAGTACTAGTTACAACTAATGCACCTTAGGAATCCACAACTAGTACTCACCTGAAAACACGGCGAATATCTGAATTTGTAAAACAGCGGTTGAGGGTCCACAATTGCGTTACCAACAAAAATGATTAACTAGGTTTTCATATTTTCTAGGTTTAGGTTATTTCTTGCCGAGAAGTGAAGTCTGTAACTTTCGCGTTACACCTAAGAATCGAACTCGGAAAGTTTATCTGGAAAGATGGATGCGAGATCTTCAAAACCGTATATAGCTCGTGTTCAGGGTTCTTCTGGTTCGTTGGAAAAATGGCTCGCAAATCGACTCTGGAAACTAGGAAAAATCAGATATGAACAGATTTTTGGGTTTAGAAAAAACAGTGATTTTCGCTAAACTTGTATATCAGATTGCGAATGGAGTTTACCTCTAAACGATGATCGGTCAACTTCTATGGCTTCCTTGAAACGAGATCTTTCTATAGGTATGTGGATCGCGACCTTACTTCTTCTGGTATGATCGCAAATAACTCGACAAAACTCTCGGTCGAGACTGTTTCTGCGTTGCTTCTCCTTCGACGGCTGGCGGTTTTGCAAATATTGGCAGAGCTTCACTGAGAATTCTCTCTGTAGCTCTTAGAAAAATGTGCCTCCTCATTAAATAGGGCAAAGTGCGGGTTTATTAGGTCTAGAGTTTGAGGAAAATTGACTGTTTTGCCCTTAATGAGAGTTAGAACTTTCTTTCTTTAGGTTATACGGTTTTTGGCCGGATTTGGGATGTCATAGTCTTATCTCGGGAAGAGACTTTCTTCTTCTCGGGATCATAAATCCCTTTCTCTTTCTTTTCTCTTTATTCAAACAAATGAAATGCTCTCTCAGAGTGAAGCTTCGATCTGAAGCTTCGATCACAAGCTCATTCTTCCACATACTTCACTTTGTTGAACATCTTCAAGGATTCAAACTAACTTCCACAATTTCATATGATGAAATACTAAATCGATACAAACATATAGAATAATGTGTCTCTTGTAAGGAGATTCGGGTTAGATGATAGACATTCCTAGATTTGAAAAGATAAAGGTATAAATTAGAGTTCTCTCTACTATAGGATTTGAATCCTTGAAATTTATTCTCCTCTCCGTGAAATGTAGGGTTTTGTTTTTAGAGTAATATCACTGGATATCCCTCAATACTTTGAAAATTAGTTTTTAAGTTTGGACACTATTCATATGTACTGTTCACAAAGGAAATGTCATGTAAACCCCACATATCTACTTGTCTTGATGATAACATTGTTATTCGTATATAGTTATCCGCATATCTTTTAGTTGAAATTGTTATCCAAATATCAGTAATTCATATACAACTTCTGTATACATTAATATGAGGTTAGGATTCAATGTTCAAGGTTATAGTTTAGGATTTTATGGTTTAGTGTTTTCTGTTTAGGGTTATGATTTATTGTTTTAGGGTTCATGATTTAAGGGTTTAGAGTTTATGATTAGGGGTTAGGGTTTAGGGTTTAGGGTTTAGCTTTTAGTTTAGGGTTTATAGTTTATGATTATGGTTTAGGATTTAGTGATTAGGGTTTAGGGTTTAGTTCGTCAGATATCTAAGTTATCTCTGGTATCTAGTTGTATAACATGGTTATCTATAAACGCGATTTCGTTAGTTCGTCAGATATCTAAGTTATCTCTGGTATCTAGTTGTATAACATGGTTATCTATAAACGTGATTTCGTTAGTTCGTCAGATATCTAAATTAGCATTTAATGTAGTCATTTGTTAACTTTATTTATAACCTATAGGAGCATTTTCGTCAGAAATTATATACAGTAAGAGAGGGAAACTAATTTCAAAGTATTCAATACTATTTACCTATTTTTCTAGTTATTGAAGGCTATCTACCTAATCCACCCTTGTTTTTAATAAGTTAGCTAACCCAAGTTTATATACGAGATTTTTCGATGGTTGACCCTGGGTCATGCTTAATATATAATTTTGCAAAAATACAAAATTTAGTTAGAAGTTTTGGTAAAGCTGAGTTTTTTTCGCTATAATAGTAAACAACAATACAAATCTCACCCAAAAAAATAATAATAATACAAATCTCATGTTAATCTGTCAATATAAACGTTACACATAAGATAATTTTTTTTCACGAAATCGTGACATGTGTCGTTATTAATTAAGATCGTGATATGTGTCATGTAATAATATAAACTTTCCAATTTTATATTATTTTTTAAAAGCTAAAATAATATAATAAAAAGGAAAAACAAATTGTCTTCAAAAAAAATAAAAACTAATAAAATCGAAAAAATAAATAACGACAAAAAAGTAATGGCATTGCCCTTAATTTAGAATCAAATAGAAACCACAAATCAAAAAATGTAAATTATTAAATATATATAAGGTTCATAATATATTAAATTAGAAAAGTAATAATTTGTTATAAAGGTATTGGTTTTATCAATTAGATTTAGTTTTAAGTTATATAAGATTTGAAATTTGTTTTCGAACCCTCTCATTCATTTAGAATAATTGTTTATGGGTGATATGGATCAATTTTTAAATTTTTTTAATTGCGAATTACAAAACATAATTTTTGGAAAATTAAATGAGAATTTTAATTTAAAATACAATTATACTGGTTATTAATTTTAAAGCCCAAATATATTATTTTTTACATGCGTATCACGCAGTATCTTAACTAGTTTATATATATATATATATAATAACTAAAAATATAAAATGTTTGTGAATTTCAGTTTATTCGGTTTAGATTATTAAAAAAAAAAATCGGTTCAATTCCGGTTTCGTTTTTTTTAAATTTAAAAAAAAAAAAATCAAACGGTTTATAAATCAATTTTGGTTAGGTTTCGGTTTGGTTCATTTTTGCCGGTTTTGGTTCTTTTTCCCACCCGAGCACCCATCTTCAAGAAAACAACAGTGAATCAGTGATCAAGCTAGGGAGTCAGAGGCCCAATGGGCTTTAAATTGAGACCATTGGGTTCGACTTGGCAGGGGATCATGATCTCATTCTTAATTGATTTCATCGTCACTGTGGGTGAGTGTGGGATATAGAAGAAAGCTGCGCCATTTCTGTGTGAGAAGGAAGAAAGATGCCAGGACCAGTTGTGCAGGAAGAGAAATCGCAGGAATATCTGATTGAATCCATCAAAGAGCAACTGAAGATGATGCTCGATTTGTTGTCGTTGAATTTGATAATCATTTGTGGTGGAAACAGAAGGAAGATGTTGTTGTGGAGGACGTGAACGACGACGACGACGACGACGAGGACGATGAGGACGACCAAGGTATTCTTCTCTCCGGTTTGTTTTATTTCATTTAAACCGGAATGCATTCGTTTTGATTTTTGATTCATGCGTTAATTTCGGTTTGGTTTCCTGAAATTCGAACATTTTTTTGGATAAAGGCCAAGTCTTTTAGGTTTATCAAAATGAGGAATGTTGTTGTTCTCTGTATTAAGCTTGAGTTACATCTTTTGGCTAATATGTTTCCTCCTAAATGTGAATTTGCTGTGTCAATTTTGCATTGTGGTTTCTGGTTTTCTATAAACACATTTCTTTAAAGTGAAACTTTTGTTTCTTGGGTTTTTTTGTTCTTACATGTGTTTTAGACTGTTTAGGTGAAGGAGACGGTGGAAATGAGAGTTCCAAGCAAAGTAGAAGCGAGAAGAAAAGTCGCAAAGCTGTTCTCAAGCTTGGCATGAAACCTGTCTCAGATGTCAGCAGAGTGACCATTAAAAGATCCAAGAATGTAACAACCTGGTAAGAACAAGGTTTGATCCTGGAAAAAATATCAGGTGTTATTCGTCATCTCGAAGCCGGATGTTTTCAAGAGTCCCAATTCCGAGACTTATGTCATATTTGGTGAGGCCAAAATCGACGACCTGAGCTCTCAGCTACAAACCCAGGCTGCTCAGAGGTTCAAGATGCCTGACATGCTCCCTAATGATGCTTCTGAAGCTGCCATGGCTCCGCAAGCGGAGGAAGACGATGAAGGAGATGTTGATGACACAGGCGTTCAAGCCAGAGACATTGATCTTGTGATGACCCAAGCAGGTGTCTCAAAGGCCAAAGCCGTGAAGGCTCTAAAGGCAAGTGATGGAGATATCGTTTCAGCTATTATGGAACTCACGACATAGGGTCCTCTGTTGAGTTGCAGACATTGTCCTTTTTCGTTTTTGTTTCATTGTTTCTTGTCCTAACTACTTTTTGGCTACCATTTTCTTGGAAGATTATTGATTTCTTCACTCCCTTTGGGTAATTTTCTGTTACTTTTTAGAAGTATGTCTAATTTCTAAGCAAGTTAGTAAAATGGAAGCAAAATATATAATAGAAAGAGTGATGACATAGTTATGACAAGAGTAACAGAGGTTTGTTATACATCCGATAATCCAAGATCAGGACAACATATCAAGAGGACATTACAATCTTCAGTAAACCCAAAAGGCTCCACGTCCAAAAAGTACCCAGGTTCTGGCAAGAGAAAGACAAGTTTGATCAGTAAGGATTATGCAAGTAAAGTAAGCACTGAGATTAGAATAAACTCTTTCTCTGGAGTCAACGTGACCTGATGAGCATAAATAAAAGAAAAGGGAGCTGGTAAAAAGAGAGCACCAACTTCATCCTTCTGCACATCTGGTCACATGTCAGCCACTTCCAAGGAAAATATTTGAATGCCTTCTAGTCTCCATCCAGAAATTGGAGATCTTGAGGCTGTTCTTTGAAATTTACATGGCAACCTGCAAAATCGAAAGCAAATGCTCTAGAGGACCTTGTGCAAAAGCCTTGCCAATTTGACATGTAAATGCCCTTTTCAAGCTTCACTCTGAATTTAAATATCAAGGATGATTTGATGTCACCTTTCTAATATCCTTAAGAATTTGGATTCGAAAGAGAAGTCTCGTATACCATCAAACACCTGTCTGCTTCAGCCTTCAGCCATAGGCTTTTATAGAACAGTGCCTGCTGGTTAATCTGCTCCTCAGCTTGATGATTCGGTTGGTAACCACTTTTAGCAACAACCTGCATGTTATCAAACCAAAGGTCTACCTCCCGATAAACACCAAATATCACATCTCACGTATGCAGAAGAAAAAAAACATACCTGACTAAAGCCGTTATCTTTGGTCACACCATACTGATACAAACGAGAATCTGGGACCGTCTCCCCTGAGACCACGGAGTATTTCTCCTTCCTTTTAATATCAAGGTCGACAGTCATATTGTTTGCCCTTGGAAGCTGAAGGTCTCTAATCGACAGCTAATAGAGAAGATTGGGAATCATGGTGACCCATTAACACAATATCATTTTCTGTGAATTCAACAAGAGATGAGGCTACATTTCCTATGTTCTACGCAAATGTAATGTGCTTTCCATGTTCAATGAATTCTCATGTGGCTTAAGCTACCAAAATATATGCATAAGAAACATGAAGAACACCATACCTTACTCCTGTTAGGTAAAAACTTTAGATCATACGAATTGCGTCGTGCAATCCCAGCCTGTTCCTGAATGCTGTTTTTGATGTACAAGTTGAGATTCTGCACAGTACTGTTAATGAGATCAACCTCATCCGCATCCGGTGAATCTGAAGATTCTGAACCATGTGAAACTGTTAGTAACTCTGACAGTCCATGCATCGTTGTAAGTAGTTTCTTCACATCCATTTTTGGAGATGGACCAGATAAAGCTTTCACGTTGCTTGAAGATGAACTCGCTGCAGTTCCTATGACATGAAATGGAAGAGGATGTTGAAAATCTTTATTACCCTGTACTGAAAGTGTAGTGTTTGGCTCCACCGCAAACCACTTGGTAGACCCTAAGTTACTGTCCGCCTTTGGAGATATAAGTGACGAACTTCCACGAGACATATTGGGAAGGAGACGTTCCACATATACTGAGGACTGTGCTAAGTCTGCACCTACTACATTATGCTCCGTATAACCAGTTAGAGGGGATAAGCTGGCAGTATTCACCACTAGCGATAAATCATCTGCAGCTTGGTAATTCTCATAGCAATATGCTTTCGGTTTAGTACCTGCAAGAGAGAACTGAGGGGCCAATGGATTCAATCTCCGCTGACCATGAGACTTGTTGCTGGAGGTTCCTAGTTTTGCATTCTCAATAATCCCAACTTCGGATTCAATCCAAGGAGTGTATGAAGATGTCGAACCTAATTCATGAATGCCATATCGACTCTTCAAACTGTGGCCAACCTCTCCAGAAGAGGCCACTACCTTAACCGTATTTAGCGACTTATCTGAAGAAGTTAGAGCAGAAGCTGAATGTGCATTTGTCTCAAAATCTCCTTGCTTCTCATGGGCAGAAGGACTTAGTTTTGCACTAGAGGGAACAAAAACGGGGGCCAAAGGATCCAACCTTTTAGATGGCTGGAATTCATTTTTAGAATATGACATGCTCACGGTCTTGGAAATGCTGTCTCGAGATACAAAACCCAAATTTTCATCTGCAGTGTGGGTCAAGACGCTTGTACTTCTTGCTGCATCGCTTCTTCCATCAATAGAAGGGTCGGTTAAGTTCAATTCTCCCGACGATGATGGAAAATTTGAAGACAGAGACTTCTTCAAAGACGAAGTCTCATTCTCTTCACATTTTTCCCCATCCATGTCGACGTTTTTCTTCGAATTGGACGGTATAAACTGAGGTGCCAAGGGATTCAATCTACGAAATCCACTGAGATCATCAGTAGAACGCCTTGAAGTCACAGATTTGGCACCTGAGGCTAGAGTCTTGCAAGAATTAATTCCTATCCAGCAAGGAGAATCTTCCTCAGAGTCATCTTGGTCAGTGTCTGTAGAAGATTTCTCAGACATGACAGTTGTGTTGGCACACGACAATTCCACCTTCTCATCACCAGCAACATCGGAGGACTCAATCAGAAGCTCAGGCAATTTCGAGTAAAGTGGATTAGGATTTGGCAAGACAATCTTGTCCTCTAAAAGCTGTCCTTCTGCAAAATCCACACAAAAAATCAGCTCTTTACACTAAAATCTCTGTTCCCAATCATCCGCTTATCCAAACACAGCATAAATTCACAAAAACGACACTAACCATCAAGCAGAAAGAAACAATAAAAAAAAAAAATCTCACCTTTGGTCGCCTCTACATCGCGAGACAGGTTAGATAGAGAATCATCATCATCGAGGCCACTTCTCTGGTCATCGGAGGACAAGAAGGATAGGTCTAAATTGTAATCACACCAGAAAGAATCTTCGTGTTCAGATTTGGAGGCAGTGAGAGAAAAGGAAGAAGAAGAAGAATCGATGGCGAAGGGTCGAGCAGAAGGCGAAAGACCATCAATTCCGTGACTACACTGCTTCATCTCTTCTCTATCTCTCTGTGGCTATGGCGGATGAAGGAAAGTATGAATCTTGTTGAAGAAGAAGAAGAAGGGAAGGGATTTGAACAAGGTTTTTCACCTTCCCCTCCCCTTTTTTTGGTTTTGAGGAAAAGACGAAAGCTTTTTCCTTCAGGTCAAGAGACGAACAAAAACACGTCGTTCTCTGTTTACTCGTCAATTCGGATGAGAAAGATGTGTATTTTTCTATTTCGGCCAAATAATTATATTAGTAAAAAAGAAGACTCGGATTAGGAGACGTTGTAGCAGATTTTTCATGAGAGCTTTTGTCTTCTTTGTAGCCAAGGTGGTGAATCTCAAATTAATCTCTATTTTGAATGTCAATTCTCCCTTGAGATATGGAATGGCATCACACATGAGTTGCATTTGTTAAATACTCATTCATCTTGGAATCATATTCTTTCTTTTTTTTGTTAAAAATGTAAATATTGGTTTTACAAAATTATAAAACCTATCTAATTGGTTCTATGGCAAAAAAAATATGGAAACAAAAACAATTTTAAAATTTCAGTGCATCAACAAACGGATTTCTAGATGCAATGATCTACCGAGGAAAAACCAAAGACGGAGAAACCACTAAAAAAATCTGGGTAGATGCTAACTTTGCATAATGGAAGCTCTTTCAAAGGCAACCCGAAAAACAGACTCATTACTCTATAATTTTTTCAAAAACCAACGATCAAATAACCGAGATCCATCCAGACTACTATACGAGAACAAGCACTGAAGAGAACTTCACACACTAAATGAATCCTCATCATATCCTCTCTTGGTTGCCTATTTTCTTCTACGGATATATCTCTAGCTTTGTTTCAAAGTTGACAAGCTAGCATCTACGAAATATGGAAGGAAATAAATCGTCGTTTTTACAAGCTTAACCGCAAGATCCATATTCCTCCCCCCCCCCCTGTTATAGTGCTAACTTACCTATATTATTTGCTATAACAATGCGATTTGATGCCTAACACGCAAGTTTCAAAAGAGATGATTAATAAATCTTGGAACATTCTCGAAGAAAATTCTTTTGATTTTGACTTGCCAATTAATTGTAGAAAAAAAAAACACTTACCAATTGAGTCCAACAAATTAAAGAAAGTAGATAATTATCGGAAGAAATAAATTGTATATTTTTTGTCTTTTTTGGTTACATCTCTTCTTGATTTCAGAGAGACACAAAAAAACGAGGCTTGAGACCTTCTCAATGCAATAGTGTCTCTGATATTCTGATCTTATCTTTAATAAGAAGAGATGTCGAAAAACAGAGCCTTCTCTCAATTCTTCTTAGACCAAGATCAGTCTATGATAATGATAACTTTCACCTAGAGTGATGTTTTCTCAATTAGAGAATTTTCTTTGACAGACACAAATTCAACAAAAACAAAATCACTAAAGAAGATACAAACAAAGCTCTGTAAAACATGTTTGTTTTGTCTTTTCCAACATATAAGGATGCATTTATTGAAAAGATGATCTTATTTACAACAAAAGCTCTGGATTTTCACAGCTCAACTCAAAGAAGAATCACAAAAGTAAGTGAAGAACAAAACAAAACAAAACATCAAGATTATGGGTTATAAAGGGCGAGAGAGTAAGGAGGAGGAGAAGGAAGGAGAAGAGGGAGAGAGGAATTTGAATTATGGAAAGGAAGACAGTATAAAATATGAAGTCGGATTCTCCTCGGAAAAGGCGCCTGAGAGAAGAGATGCTCCAAAACTCCGGCGAGCACCACCGTGTACTCCTTCAACATATCCGCCAATACCGACACCATCAACATTCTTGAATTATTCTTAATCGAATTTTCTTCTTCTTCTTCTTCTTCTTCTTCTTCTTCTTCTTTCTCTGTTTATGTTTTTCTCTTATTTTCTCTTAATCGAATCTTCTTATTCTTCTTATTTAGTTATATATAGTTGGAGAAAGGGAAGTAAATTAAAATCTAGGGGTGTCTTCTACAGTCCCCGGTCTTGGTTTTCTACGTTCTTAATCTCTCATTTAATTATATTATTAAACAAAACTTCAGATTTTTTTTTTTGACTAATCACATGTCTCTTTACACATTACATTTATTATTTATTTAAAAAAAAAACTTTTTGATAAACAGAAATTAGATAAAATATAAAAATACATATTTTCGATTTTTTTTTTACGTTCCTACTAAATAGATATGATAAATGTTTAAAGTTGGACAATCGAGCTGAATCTAGCGCTTAACGAAAAAAATGGAAAAAATCGAAAATTATTCAAAATTAATTTTTATTTTTTTAATATATTAATTCATTATAATTTATAATTTATAATTTCAATATAATATTATGTTTAAAATTGGATATAACACATAAAAATTAGGTTAGGTAGCTGTTTAGACAAAAATTAATCGTTTTAAGCGGGAATTAATCGGTTTCGACAAAAATTAATCGAATATCCGATTTATTGAATCGATTACCCATAAATCGCTATAGTATACCACCACATAGATGACTAAACAGCCAATTTTTTGAACAAGGGTTATGACACTCTTTATGTCTAATACTTAACCATATTTAAATGATCAGTTGTAATAAAATCAAATTAAATTTTAAAATACTAAAAATTAGCTCAAAATTCCTTTTTTGGTAAGAATACAAATTTTTATATTTAAATTTGTAGTTAATATTAATTTATATTATACTTCTTTTGTTTTAAAAGAGTCGTTGTTTAAAATTTTTGGATTTACATTAAAAATATCTATATATTTTTAAAAAAAATATATATATATATATTTATTAATAAATTGTATGAAAATTTAAAACATGATATAATATAAAATATAAAAAGTATATTTAAAACATTAATTATTTTAAAACGAAAGAAATATGAAACTTTAAAAAAAAATTATTAATAAGAACCAATAAAATGGAAAAACTGTTAGTTGTATTGTTTTTCTCTTAACTACTACAAATAAATTCGATTTAATTATGAAAATTTGCGACAAAATTCGTCGTCTAGTTTGAATAAAGCCCTAATAAAAAACACACAAGTGTTAAGGACAAAAACAAAAGAAGAAAACGCACATTGTATACTATAGGATATGCACCTGCCCACATCTTTATTATGCGGGACCCACCCCGAAACCGGATGATGTTTATCCGCTCGATCTTTATCTATCATTTAAAAACTACATCTCTTAAATGTAACGACGATTAAAAAATTAAATTCTCGATTACAAAAAAAATCTGTGGAATGGTTTTATGTCAACTGCAATCTCATTGAGTCCTTGAAACTATCGAAATATAATCCTAACTAGGATTTAACTAATGCAGAGTAATTTTTTTAATTAAATTGTTTTAAAATTTAAAAAAATTTGTTTTTATTTGGATTTTATAATATGTATGTCTCATGATTATAGATAGAGTTGTCAAACGAAATAATTTATCTATTTAATCTGTTTTGCAGTGGATTATATTATTATTCGGGCTAACCCGTAAAACCTATAATCTTGAAAACATAACTCTATTATGCACCGTTTAATGACTATAGTTTTGTGGTTAGTTTACGAACTCTTAAAAATCAATTTTCTTGTGTCTAATTTTTTATAAAATTATTCAAATATTTTTCAACTTTTATTTTGATATAAATTCAAATAAAATATAATAAACTATAGTAAAAATATATCAAAATTTCAAATAGATTTTTTTTAATATATATGGATTGATTATTATTTAAAAATATATAGTATATTACATCTTTAATGCAAAATAAATATTTTTTATATTTTTATCACTAATTGTAAAAGATAATTATATTCTTTCTTATTTTAATTATTTTTTACTATTTGTAATAGCATTTCATATAATAATTACAAAACAAAATTTTTTAAAAAAAATATTTTCTTAAATAATATTATTGAGATAAAATAATATCGTCGTAAATATATAAAGATATATTTAGAGATATCAAAATAAGTCAAAATTCATGGATTGATATAATCATTTCTGATCCATCAATTTTAAAGATTGAAACTTTTGATCTAATAGATTAATGGGTTTAAATTGATGATTGGGTTTAACTTGAGGAGTTAAAATTCCATCAACTTCATATATATGATCATCAACTCATCATCATCACTTATTATCAAGACATCATCATCATAACATCAACTATACCAACATTATAACATCATAGTCTACCGCGATTCCATAATTTTTATACAATTTTGTCATTTTTCTCGCAGAAAACACAATTCTCCGATTTTCTCGTAAAAATGTGGTATCCACAATTTTTTTACCAAAAACAAAAATTCATAATTTTCTCTCAAAAAAATTGTGGTTTTAAAATTTTCTCGCTAAAAACGTGATTTTTTTTTTCTCGTTAAAAATGCGGTATCCACAAATTTTTTCGGAAAAATGAGAATCTATCATTGTTCACAAATAATTGTGGTTCCAGGATTTTTCACCAAAAAAGATGTTCCATAATTTTTTCCACCAAATTGAAATAGAGCAATATAGTTTGGGTTTCGTTATACCGTATAGATATCATTTTATAGAAACTAATGGGATACATATATGGTTTGGTTATAGACCATCTAAATCGATTAAACTGGAAAAAA
The DNA here is from genome assembly GCA_030161315.1 of Eutrema japonicum. Taxonomy (NCBI): domain Eukaryota; kingdom Viridiplantae; phylum Streptophyta; class Magnoliopsida; order Brassicales; family Brassicaceae; genus Eutrema; species Eutrema japonicum. The sequence continues at coordinate 22,038,192 of BSQW01000008.1, forward strand.
TTGATTGAGTTTAATATAGTAATATAGCAGTATATATATTATATGTAAACTTTATAGTAAATTTGTATATGTAATCTCACTCCTATCACATTTATTTATAGTACTAGAGAATGATTCGCGCTACGCGCGGACTTGGTATATAATTATTTAAACTGTGTTTATTATCTATTGTTATTTTATTTTTCTTAATCTCTTAGTTAAATAATTTTCTCTGTCAACTTAAGACCTATTAGTTTTTTTTGAGTTAAAAATGTTTAATGGATCTATATGTCTGTCACTTTTCTCTTGTCTTCTCCCTTTTTTTTTTCTCTAATCCAAAAATCAAAATTTCTATGAGATTAACAAAAAAAAAAGTTTCATCAATTGTTAAATATATTATTGTTGTGCTGGACTTGGACCTTAACGATAGTCTTCTGTTTGTTAAATTTTCATCTTTTTATACAGTTAAATATGGAAATCGATTTTTAAAAATATAAAAAATAAATAGACGTAATAAACACACACATATTCCACACAATAATTAGGATTTGAGAGTTTCTCCGTAAGCGGCGAGAGTTGTAAAATGAAAGTTAGCTTTTCTGGTCCCGCTTGTGGCGATGTTCGTCTTGAGAGTTCATTTGGTTGACTTGGAGCGGCTAATCTCCATTGAAGAAGAATAATATTTTTTTCGCTACGCATCGTCGAGGCGAGCTCAGCCTCCCCGATAAACTCATACTATCCCTCAAACTCACTGAACGTAAAGGCCTTATTTATCTATACCGCAACTCTTCACATAACTCCCTCTCCAGCCCTAGATCTCTTCGTTGTTCCCAATTACGTAGAGGTCTTGCCCTTGGAATGGCCGAGCACCATTAGAGTATCTTATGCATTGCTGTGTTTTTTGCATTACACCAACCTTCTATTTTTGTACGACATTATTTTTTTTTCCGTCATTGCTTATACAAGCTTATCTTGTTTCAGGGTTCATTGCAACTTTCATGAACCTATAACCGCCGATGAAAGCCTATGAATACGAATTCTACATTTTCGTGCTTACATATTGCTATATTCTGATTTATGGGTTAGAACAGGACAATTCATAGAACTTGTTATTTTCCAATTTCTGCTTATGGCTTTTGGTACTGATGTTAGTTTAGATGTTATCTATCGTATATGAACTGAAGAAGATCTTCGTAACCGATTTTATGAATTTATAAGTGTAATGGATGCCAAAGTGGCAGAGAAATGAGCAAATCTAATTATATATATATATATATATATAATATACTTTTATTTTAGAAAAAAATATGATGTATAGTTCTCTTTTTAAACTGCAAAAGAAAAAAAAGAAAACTACTTTGTTAATGATTCTAGATAATTTGGCTTTATCACTCAACACTACAAACAAACAAAACATACAAAAAAACAGACTAAACATGATTGATTATACAAAAAGAAGAAAAAAAAACATGGAGAATGACGCTATATATCATCAAGTAAACATGCCTTTGAAGGAATCCAACTGATGAAACAAGAAGCTACATTTGGCATCTCTTGACTCTTTCCATATTCCTACTAAAACAACTATCACCGCCATTACTATCACCATAGTACTACACTGCACCAAGCTCCTCATTAGCTTCTTCTGTTTCTTCCATGATGATGATACATCTTCCTTTTCCTGCATCTCGCACTGTTTCAATCATGTTTTTTCCGTTCATTGTCAAATAGATGCTTTGTTTGTTGGAGGTTATGTTGATATAACTTGCAAGAAAATATATTACCTTGCTATGGTTTGCTTCTTCTTCTTCACTGCAGTTTGAGTCCTTAGGGGTTATGGGAAGCTTCCGCAGTCTCGTCTGCAGGCGGATTCTCCTCTGAGCAGTTCCCTGAGTCATTAAATTAGCAGATTCCGACAGGCTTTCATTCCCTTGTGCTCTTGTCTTATCTCTGTCAAGGAAGCATTTTTCGTTCTCCTCTATGACCTGCACATTTCATCAACGGTCATTTGATAAGGAAAAGTAGATCTCAATATTAGCAAAGACGAGTTAAGCCTACCTTGGACATGGCTGATTGGACTTCATCTTCTTCATAAGTGTCTGCATTGCTCTCTATTTTGTTGCTAGCGGGTGTGAATGTCTGTTCGATTTGCAACCGAATTCTTCTAGGAGCAGTTCCTTGGTTCACAACAAAGTCCAGATCCGTCTGATTCTCCCGAGGCCTATCTTTGAACCCAGAAATGTCACTGGGACTAATGTTGCGGTCAGCAGGGCTTTGCTCAAAGGATGACTGATCACGACGATTGACATTAGAGTTAAATGGATCGATAGTTGCGTAAGATGCTGAAGCATACTGCCCTAAAACGTTGCTATGAAGCGGCGTCAAGGTTCGAGAAGACCCGGATGAAGATTGCATGTCTACTCCCTCCTTGCTATCAACGTGGTGATCACTGACCCATCTGGAAGCTACAATGTCAGGAACAAAGTGCTGTACATGAAGAAACATTATGGTCAGTCCCAGAGAAAGTGATCATCATCAGCTTACAAATCGCTATCCCATAATGGAGTGTATCACAAAAGCTACCGGGAATTATTAAAAGCCTTGATTACCTGTGGGCCGTTACCAAAAGCATCGGTGTCTTTGGGAAACGGATACTCAGTAGAAAGCAGTCTTGTATTTCCAGGCCAATGCATCATAGTTGGAAGCGCAAAGTCTTTCCCTTCACTAGAGGATTGATTATTGATATGGAATACCTCATCCAAGACATCTGTCAAGGATTCCTCTTGTAAGGCGGCACTATATCGAAAATGTAGCCCATAATCACAGTTTCCAAAATCGCTAGAATACATCGAATCCATGTGTGGTGCAGCAAAACCAATGCTTGATTGAGCTGGATAATATGTTTGGTCATTGATTTGAGTAAAGCTGGGTCCACAAAGGGTTGCAAAGTCCCTTACATGTGCATTTTCCTATAACACAAGAAACCACAAGCTAGTTACGGGACCCGATGAACAATTTGTGACACAGAATGCTATACTCAGTGCAAACAGAGAAACTCAATTCGCAGAATTAACAAGCACCCGGAAATTTGTATTACCTCTACTAGGCTTTTGCCCAAAACACGGTCTTTGGCGCAAGAAGTTTCAGCGTGATTGACAGATTTCTCTGTTTTAATCACTGGATCCTCAGGTCTCACATCACTACCCTTGTTGCTTGGACACCTCGCAGTGTCATCTGATTTATTTAGAGCATGTACACGAGATGTAGCTGTTTCTTGGACCATATCAGAAGATGTGTCACCAGGAGAGCATCTAGTGGCGGTGGGAGTGGAATTGACATTCTCTACTTCGTCACAGTTTGCAACATCACAGCTATCACTAGGCTTGTGGAACAAGCGACACAAAACATACGGATTCTGTTCCAAACACACAAACAGAAAGAACATATAAGCAGAAGAATGTTCAACAAAACACAGGCCAACAAGCGAAAAGGTCTCCATCAAAGACAAAACCATTCATACAAGAAGTAGTACCACTTAAACCGAGCAACATAAACTCGGTTATAGCAATTTCTACAAACAAATTATAGTTCTTGAATCACCCGAAGAGATCACATCTAACCTCACAGCGATGGATATAGCTTAAAGCAGCTACAAATGACCCTAAGCAGAATGAGAAAACAGACCTGGCCAGGTCCAGTGCCGTCAAGGTCCTTGTGAGTGGAACGATACTCGTGCATAATCCAGTTGGTACGCTCTCCTCTAGGAGCTCGACCACGATAGAAGACAAGAGTCTTCTTCATACCAATAATCATCTTCTTCGACTTGATAGTTCGATCTTTCCCAGTAGCTTTCCAGTATCCAATGTCAGTGGCTCTATTTGAGCGGTGGCCACTCGGATACTTCCGGTCACGAGGACAAAAGAAGAACCACTCTTGATCATCCGTCTTTATCACCGAAAGCCCTACAATCAATCAGATTAAACAAACCCTAGAAAGCTCCAACATTTCATTTCTCAACTCTGTTCCTTAATTCTCGAAAAGGGAAGAGACTAACCAGGCAAGTCCCATGGTTCCCACTTGCAAACATCGATCTCCGGGATGACTCGTACCTCCAAATCACGGCCGTTGATTTTCAACCTCAGGTAATGATTGATGAGTTCTTCATCCGTTGGTCTAAATCTGAAACCTAGAGGTAACGACTCCATAGACAACGTCGCTTGCGTCTCCGTCGTCGTCATCCTGGTTTTTTTGTTTTCCGGCGAGTTGTTTGTTCAAAACCTTTTTTTTCTTTTTCTTTGGCACATAAAACCTGAAGCTGACCACTTGGTCGCTGTGATCTGCTAATTGGTGACATGTTCCGACTCGCACGTGACGTCAAAAGAGTCTTTGATTTTCCTATTTTACCCTCGACTTAATCCATGTAAATGTAATTACGGAAACTTGCGATGGCTCAATCCCTTTTTATGCGCCATTGCTCGCTTTTGACTCAAACTGTCCCTAAGGCTACGTACGGGCCATGGGCCATAGTCTCTACTCATTAGATTCCTTCACGTGGTCCTATAAAGTTTAAAAAAAAAAAAGTTTAAAAGTTTCTCAATATACATATATGTATTTTAACTTTTTCCAATTTCTCACATTTTATGGAAAACAAAATTGACTAAAAATAGCTTCAATCCATGCAATAATATGTTCAACATCATCAATAATAATTACATATTAGACATTATACAGATTCAACAATACATATTTCTTTTCGTTTTGTTTTATGAGATAATTCATAGTATTCATTCAACAACCAAAATTTTCAAGCCAGTTAATTATAAATTAGGAGTATAGTATTCAAGTGGGAGTTATTGGTTTGTGTATTATAATTGATTTGGAAATATAAACCAAGGATTATATGTTGGTTCAATCTAGTTTACTGAAGAACCTTGAGTTAAAAAAAAATAGTATATAGACTAGATCAGTCTGTGGCCGCAACATCAAGTGGAAACCTTCACGTTCAGGTAAGCTTATCTGTAATGTGGATGCGTCATGGGTCAGATGGTATGGATCTAAAGCTTACCCTGTCTTGATATCAAGTTTGGAAGCAGTAACGGCTGCATTAGTTTGGGTTGGGCATTTTCATGTGTTAATAACCTGGGTTAACCACAAGGGTGGTGGTCCAGTGGTGGTGGATTTTTGGAAATGAGTTGACAGCTCTCTCTCTGGATTCGAAACTCTCTGGAAACAAACTTTCTTATTTGTGGCCAAATGGATATGGGGCTAATGTCTAGGCCCCATTTGCAAACCCGTATGTACGCTTAGCCCGTTGGTAGTACATCCCCAGAAGATTAGTCTGGGTCTCTCAATGGATCTGGGATTTACCCCTGAATCATAAAAAAAAAAAACCTGGGTTTTAAGAAGTCCTATTTGAGAGCGATTTTGAGACTGGTGCAGGCGATCTGTGAACCAGGATCATGGCCAAGACTCTAAAGCTACACCACGGAGATACATACTGAGCGGAAATACGTCAAACCATCTTTTAGGTTCCGTGGACGTTAAGCTAACCTGAGTGCAGATCTTATTCTTCACAAGGCCTCTACTTTTCCTATATTTACTATGTTGTCTTAGAATGTAATATCCCATCTTAGGCTTTTGCCAATGATTGATTGGGAAAAATATTATGATTTCAAGTATTGATGATAAATGAGTATGGTTGAGCTATAAAAAAAAAAGAAGACTAGATCAGTTTCTTTCTTCCATGGTACTACTATGGTCGGAGTTATAATTAGGAAGAATTACATAGAGCCACGTAAATACTAAACATTATACTAAGTGATAACAATCCTTTATTTTGTTCGGCCCCATAAAGTATAATAAAGTTTGATGTGAAGTACAATAAAGCCTCCCCTGCTCTGTAAAACTTACGTGTCCGTAACTCTCATCTACAATTATTTGCTCCTTTTTCTAATGGGCAAAATATGGTATTTCAGCCCACTTAGTTTGTAGTTTATCATAATTACAAGAATGGGCCGAATGTCAGACCTAACGAACTAATTCGATTTACCGACGAAGGTTATCTGTCTCCGCAAGCTAGTTTTCACCAATGTGGTTTTAGGCCTGGACATAAAAACCGGAACCAAAAATTGGAATCGGAACCGACCCGAAATAACCGGAATCGATCGGTTTTTTTTATGCCCAAAATACCCGGTGGTTTCTCCACATTGATACCTGTGGGTATAGGATAATATTCGGAACCAAACCGATATCCGATCGGGTATCCGAATTATAATTATATACTCCAACATATTAAATATGTTACGGATTTTTAGATATATATTTTGGTATTTCGGGTATATTTTCACATATTGAAGTACTGTTTTGTTTTATACAGTGTCATCGTTGTTTGATCACATGGATTCAAAACTGGTAGAACACAAATATTATACGAATAAAGTGTTATGTTGTATTATTTTACCCCCCAATTACATAAATTTATTAGCTAAAAAAAAACCCATTTAAGGTTTTTCTCATATATGTACATATATTTTTCATCAATTTTATGAGGACTACATGAAAGTTACATGTATAGGCCGGGAAACAAAAAAAAACAAGCTAGAAATGTTTCATCAAATGCTGTTTGCAGACTTCATAAATCAATTTATGGTCTTAAGCAAGCATCTCGTCAATGGTTTCTCAAATTTTCTTCTACACTAGTCAGCTTTGGTTTTGATAAATGCCATGGAGATCATACGATGTTTGTGAAAGAATCTGATGGAAAATTTCTTGTGGTCTTGGTATACGTTGATGATATTCTCATTGCCAGCACATATGATGATGCAGTGATTGAATTGAAGCATCAGTTAAGCTTAGCTTTCCAGTTAAGGGATCTTGGCCCTCCTAAGTTCTTCCTTGGGATAGAGATTGCCAGATCTGATGCAGGTGTTTCTTCGAATCAGATGAAATACGTTCTGAATTTGCTTACTGTCACTGGTTTTTCTGGTTGCAAACCATCTTATATACCAATGGAGCCTAATTAAAAGATGTCTAAGGATGATGGCAACATTCTTGAAGATACGAAACAATACAGAAAGTTGGTGGGCAAACTTCAGTATTTGACTATAACTCGACCTGACATTACCTTTGCTATTTCCAAGTTAGCTCAATATTCTTCAGCTCCACGAGATACTCACCTCTAAGCTATTCACAAGGTTCTGAGATACCTGAAGGGTTCAATTGGACAAGGTCTGTTCTATGGGACATATGCAAACTTTGACCTCATAGGTTTTTCAGATTCTGATTGGGGAGCATGTCCCGATACTAGAAGATCAGTCACGGGTTATGCAATGTTCATTGGTGATTCTTTGATCTCATGGAAGTCTAAAAAGCAGCAAATAGTATCTTTGAGCTCTGTTGAGGCAGAATATAGAGCAATGTGTTTGGCTACAAAGGAACTAATTTGGTTGAGTCAACTTCTCAAAGATCTTCACATTCCTTTCTCATTGCCGGCTTATCTCGATTGCGATAATACAACTACTTTGAGCATAGCTAGTAATTCTGTTTTCCATGAGAGAACAAAACATATCGAGTTTGATTACCATAAGGTCATGAAAGCTATTGATCTTGATATCATCAAAACCATGTATGTGAGAACAGATAATCAGCTTGCAGATGTGTTGATTAAGGCTCTATATACAGCTCCATTCCGAAATAACATAGGGAAGATGTGTGTTCATAATATTTATGCACCTTCATCTTGAGGGAGGCTATCAAATGTATAGGATGGATTACATTCCGGTTTAATTATTTTGTGATGGATCTGATTTATTTGGTCTGGTAATTGTATATAAACCATGTAAATAGTAGTTGACTGACTTTTGACGAGAAATAAAGATTCATTTCACAATTCTCGTTTCTTAACAAACTTTCTCTTCAATCTCTTTGTTCTTCAACTCTATTAATATACTAGTTAATCTGTCTTGAGCAATTGATTCTCCACCTCCTTGACTCGCTTGAGCGATATTTTTTGGCATGATTAATATTTCTTTTGTTGGGCGAGATTTTTTTTTTTTTTTGGTCAGAGTATCTTGGGTTCTTAGGTATTGATCGAAGAAATTGCATTTGATTCGAGTTGGTTTGCCTATAATTGTTTAATCAAAGGAGTTTCTGGGTTGAGATATTTTCTTGGGATAATATTTTTTCACTTCAATTGGAATCGATCAAATTTTCCGTTGCTTTCAATTGGGTTGGAGTGATTCTGGTGAAAGTAATCTCATAGATTTTGGGGATCAGTATTGAAAGTTGTCTTTATCCAAGTGTTGTTGATTTCAAGTTTCATCTGACCTTGTGTGTTTTGTTAATGAAGAAATGGTTTTGTTCTGTGTTTTGTTAATGACACGAACTGATTTTGCAAGGAATGAGAGTGATGAGTGATGAACATGTGTTTTGTCAACGTTCCAGTATTTTTACATGACTTTGTATTTTGATTAACTTGTATCCTTCTCCGGTGTTTGCACTTTGCAGAATGTTAAACTTTTGCTTTGGTTTTTTTTTTTTGGGTTTTTTGGGGCTAATTCGGGTTTAATCGGGTAAATCGGGTTATTCGGGTACGAATCTTAAATTAACCGAACCAAAAAACTTTGGTTCTCGGGTAATTTGGGTTTTTCGGGTCCAAACTCGAACCGAATTGGACCCGAAAATAATTTCGGTTCTATATTGGATTTCTCTCAACTTACTAAAACCGATCTGAACCCAACAAAATCCGAACTGAACCGAACCAAAACTTTGTCGGGTCCAATTCAGTTCCTATCTTCTCCAACTTCGGGTAACCGAGAACCCGAACTATGGACCCGAATGCCCATTGCTAACGGATGACAATGGAATATGATTCAGAGATAGAACATAACCAGAGATTACAGCTACAACTCGATCCCTCGTAAATTGTTTTTATAAAATTTCAGAAGAAAACAAAAAAAAACGCAAACTTACTAAAAAGGAAAAGGAAAAACAAATCAGCTCAAACCTTCTTAGCGTTTCCGAAGGTTTTAGTTTTCGTTTTCGTTTTCCTTAAGGACCTTAAGTTAACCTCATCGCCGGAATTGGGCGATTAGTACTTAACCTCACAAGTCCCTAATGATATAAAAATATTCTCCATACCCCTCTCCTATTCTCAATATCCCCAATTAAAAATTTCACCACTTTACTCATTTCCTTTTTATTATTTTAATTCTTTTTTTTCAATCACAACTCAAAATATGGACCCCACGTGGACCCATAAATTCTGCCAACAACCAATCAATTAATCTCCCTTCCATATTTTAAAAAAAACTAGGTATTACCTAGATAACTGGTATTACTGAGACCAACTGGTATTATGTTTGCTTATTTTTTGCTTACAATTCACTTTTGTTTTGGTTATTTTTGCACATTTTTTTTTGTATTCAAAAACAACTATAATGTATTTGATTGAATTTCAAAACAAAATAATTTATCACAAATATTTTTTTTCTATCATCAATTAATAATAATTAAAACGGTTCAAAAATCCAAACTGTAAATACATTATAATTTACATTCAGTGGTGGAACTAAAAAAATTTGTTACCAGGATCAAAATAATATATTAAATAAATATAAACGAAGAGTGTAGTAAAAAATACTATCTTAACTAAATATAATCAACGAGTTTAATTTATAATCACTTTCATTTCATTTCATATACAATATATATGAATTCATACATTAAAAAAATAATTTGAAAAATGTAAAATATAAATTCAATGTTAAATAGGTCTTGATATATGTATTAGTGTTTATGGTTTGTTGTTGTTGAAGATTTAAAAGAAAAAAAAACTTGTATGTATTTTGTGAAAAATACTAAGTCAACTAGTATTATTGAGATAAAATTGGGTATTACTGAGTCAACTGGTATTACTGAGATAAAATTGGGTACTACTAAGGCAGCTGGTACTACTGAGGCAACTGGTATTATTGAGATCAACTAGTATATATTAGAGAACTAGTATTAGTGATACAACTCGAGTACTACTATAATTATATACAAGAGTTTTATTCCAAATATTATTGGATTGAGCAATGGTCATTGGCATATTGCATGACGATTTATCCAGTACCCCATAAGTCTAACTGAATTGTTCCTGACCATATCCGAGATTTGTGTGTCTTACCTCCAGATTATATCAAGAAAAAAGGAAGAACTCAAATAACTAGGTTCCCATCAATAGGAGAACATCAAGGAAGATGAAGAGGAAGAGGAAGAGAAGGCATGGAGCAATGGTTTTACAATGATAGTAGTGTAGGATAATTTATGCATTTGTAATTGTGTGTACTCGTAACTCATTTGTGTTTACTTTATGTCTTGGAACAACTAGGTATAACTGGTGTAATTGTTTGTAGCCGTAACTCATTTCTATATACTATGTTTTGGTATAACTGGTACAACTAGTATAACTGTGGTATAAATAAGTATAAAACCGTTGCCCAAAAAATACCAAAAAAACATATGTAGCCATATATACAAAACATTGGTTACTAGATACAAATATTTTTATTAGACATCCAAATTAGGCAAAAAAATGGTTATTAGATACAAAACTTCTTATGTTAACTAAAACTACCTTATACTTTTATGGTTAATGTGTGAGTATTAACCTCATTGTTATGAGAAACAACCAAACAAAGTATTTTAAAACATTTTATTATATGAAAGCCTAGTAAATGTAGTTCAATTATCTACCTCATAAATACTAATATAAAAATTATAATTTGAACATGGTACAACTAAATAAACCTGAAAATATGAGTTTGTACAACTATGTGTATTTTGGTACTATTAAAATAAAGGGTACAACTATGAAAAAGTTATATTATTTTTTTAATGAATGACGGTGCCATGTGTTAAATGATGTAATTTTATATTATTTTTCGTTTAATCAAGTGTTATGAAAGTACTACTAAAATAAAGGGTATAACTATGTGTATTTTTTGTTCATATTAGTATCTAGTAATTCCAGTAGTACCGAAATGATAATTTGATTCAACAATAATTCCGGTCTGCATTGATTTATTTTAACCGGATCAATATTAATTTCGAATAATATCAAATTATCGGTGGTTCAAACGACAAAGATGTCTTGAAGGCAAAGAAATGTGTGATTGATAAAGAAGGAGAAGAAAGAGATAGTGAAATTGCTTGAAGGTAAACTAAGAGAACAAAAAGAGAAGGAGAAATAGAAGGAAACAAGACTATACCCATATATTGTGAAATATGAAGAAGAAAAACATGCTTGAGATTCTCAAGGAATAACCAAGGGAGAACCAAGTTAGGAATCCAGAGAGAGAGAGAAAGAGAGAGAAAAAGAGAGAGAGAGAGAGAGAGAGAGTTAAAGTCTCAAGGGACATGTAATTGATAGATATTCTCCCGTTAGTTTGTCTCATCGGTGTTCATAACTTTTTGTTTAATTTGGTTGATAAGAAAGTCAAACCCTTCAAAGACATGTAATTGTAGTTTTTTGGTAATGGTGGTCTTACTTTTTTTTATTGTTATATGTATCTCTATATATTTTTAAAATTCTAATGTAAGCTTCTTAATCAGCTATAATTGATAAACTCGCTATTACGCGTTTTCGCATATCTTCAATCACGACTTCAGAACAAACCTATTTTGTTTGCTTGGATTTGTAATATTAACTCTTAAATCTTGTGTTAATAATGAAAGTACTTGAAAATCCAGAGTATTTAGAGAAACAAGCATTTTTCGAGGAGAAAATGGCAACGACCCACGAAACATATCGATGTATGATCAAATAAATTTCATGGATATTGAATTCGACAATAATAAACTGGTTTCAAACCCTGTTTGAAATGTTTGAGGAAATGTACGGAAACAACGATGAAACGATGAAGATTTTTTGACGACGAAGAAATATGTGATTAATATGAAGAAGAAAAGTAGGAAGAGATAGAAAGGATGTTTTAAGGTAAACTAAAAGGACAAAAGAGAGAAGGAGAAGTTGAAAGAGACAAGAGTAAATCTATCTATTGTGGAATTTATTTTTCATGAATATGAAAAATAAGAAGAACATGTTGGATTTTCTCGAGGAATAACCAAGGAAGATCTAAATTAGAAACCTAGAGAGAGAGAGAGAGTAATGAAAACCGATAATGGAAGATTTTGATACAAAGTTGAATACGGCGAGGAGGAAGACAAAGATGAGACAAAAAAACATCGGAAGAATAAGAAGTAAGAGAATATGAAGATGATGTTGAATGAGAGTGAACAAGAAGAGGACGAATAAAAACCAGAAGAAGAAAATGAAGACAAACCTGAAGAAAAAAGAAGAAGAAGCCAGAGAATACGAAGACAATAAAGAAGAAGAAGAGAAACGAAATAAAAAGAAGAAGATGAAGGAGAAGAAAGAGAAGGCAACGAAGAAGGAAAATGATGAAGAAGCGGAAGAAAAACGGGAGAAAATGACGAAGAAAAACCGGAAGAGTTAGAGAGAGAAAATATGAATTCGGAGAAGACTAAGATGATGGAAAAGAAGAAGGAAAAGACGACGAAGAAGAAAAATTGAAAGATAAAGAAGAGTAAGAAGACGAAGACTAAGACTAAGATGATGAAGAAAAAGTTGGAAAAGACGAGGAAGATGACAAAGAAAAAAACAAATTAAAAACCATATGTGGAATAAGAAGGCGGATGTGACCAAGACGTTAAAGAAGAAGAAGGAGGAGGAGAAATGTAAGGATTTGGAGAAGAAGGAGTTGAAGAAGACAAAGGTGAAGACGAAGAAGAATAAGAAAATTACAAGAAGAAGAAGAACAACAAGCCGAAGATGATGAAAAAGAGAAAAGGAAAATACGAGGGAGAATATAAAGCGAAATAGAAATAATAATAAGAAGAAGACGGAGCAGAAGAAGTTGAAGATGAAGATGAGACGAAGAAAACCGAAAGAGTAATAAGCCAGAGAAGACGAAGACAATAAAGAAGGAAACCGGAAGAGAAAGACGGCGACAAACCAAAAGAGAGAGAAGAAGAAGAATTTTCAGAGAAAACAAAGATGATAAAAAAGAAGAAGTATATGTCAAAGATGATTAAGAAGAAGAAGAAAAAAAAAGAAAATAAACGATAAAGAAGAAGAAGGAAATGACGAGGAATAACCGATTAGAAGGAGAGACACTTACGACAAAATGGAGAGAGTGTCCCGGCAATGGAGATATAAAAATAATTAGCCAGAGAGAGAGAACAGTCTTTAATTACAATATGTGAGTGAATGAAACATTATTCATTATTTTCTCGAGGTCTATGATTGCCATTACTTTATGTCGTAAGTTTTTATGAATAATATTGGTTATTATTTCCTTCCTTTTTTTAGGTTGGTCGAAAGTCTAACATTGTTTTTATATTTTTGTTTGGTTTTTTATCAGTAACAAAGTTAATAACTTAATGATGTGATTAGTTTATGAAACCTATCTGCCCGCGCATGGTGCACTTTGGTCTAAAGGCCGTATAGTTCTTAATGTTGCATCGAGTGGAATTGCTGCATTGTTGATGCAGGGAGGCCGAACAGCTTATTCTAGATTTGGGATACCGATTGTTGCAGGGAGGCCGAGCGGCTTATTGTGCTCGATAAGTGTTGTGTCACACCAAGCAGAATTACTTGAAGCAGCTAGCCTTATTATTTGGGACGAGGCTCCAATGATGAACAAGCATTGTTTCGAGACGCTCGACCGGACCATGCGTGATATACTAAAGTGTAATTAGGTATTTGGTGGTAAAGTGGTTGTTTTGGGAGGAGATTTTAGGCATATGTTACATGTTATTGTCGGTGGTAACAGCTTAAGAGACTATTTTGGCAACCGTGAATTATTCTCCTATTTGGTCTGATTGCAAGCACCTGGAGCTAAAAACGAATATGAGACTTCTTTGTGGTACTGGTAGTGTTATGGATCAAGAATTAAGAGAACTTGCAAAGTGGATATTGGATATTGGTGATGGAAAAATTAATGAGCCCAATACGGGAGAAGTTGAGATCGATATCCCATCGGATTTATTGATAACTGAAGATGGTGATCCCGTGAAAAATATTGTAATGGAGGTTTAAAGTCGAACGCATGCAACGGCACGTGATCCTAAATTTTTCTAGGAAAGGGCTATACTGAGTCCATGTAATCAAGATGTAGATGTTATAAATTATTTATGTTGTCACATCTCACATGTAATTGTTTTGTGCTTTTGTGAACGTGTATGATTCTTGACTTCAATTCGATATAACTTTTTAATTTTTGACTTCAGGTGATGAACATGAATATCTTAGTTCTAATAGCATTGATACTTCGGACACAAGGAAGATCGATGATATGGTTTATACTCTTTAGTTTTTTTTTTGGATTTTCGGGTATATTTTTGGTATTTTGAATATATTTTCTTTAGTTTTTTTCGGGGTTTCAGGTATATTTTAGGCATTTCGGATAATAAATACCCGAAACCGATTAAGATCCGAAAAGTTTCGGGTATTTTATGGTTCTTAAATCTCAGAACCGAACTGATCTGGAACTGACTGGTACCGAACCAGAACCAAACCGAAAATATTTATATACCTATATATGGATCCTAAATTTTCCTACCCGAAATACCCATAACCAAACTGAATACTCAAATGCCCAGGGCTAGTGATTTATCAAAAAACTTTGTAAATTTGTAAATATAGTATATATCTCTACTATAATATTTTAAAACTCAATGCTTTTGAATTTTGATAACAAAAACTCATCTTCTATATTTTAGACATTTTTAAAGTTAATAATGACAATATTGCTTTTAGGTTTTAGCCACTACGTTTTTTTTGTTTTTACCGACTAAATTACTTTCATTAAAAACCAGAGTACAATAATTGTTACAAAATCGAATACAAAACATCGAAGTACAAATTATTGCATAAGTAGCTATATGCGCCATATGCTGAAGACAAATAATTAGAACAAGAATTTTGACGCTGCTTCCTTTCGAGGTAAGCCTTACACGCTAACATACATTGTATGCTGTTATTTTTCTTTTTCTCTATTCGTCTTACTCTGATACGATATGTATGCCAGATTGGTATTGCTTTTTTTTTCTTTCCAAATCGTACAAGAAAAAGCCATTGCATCCGGTACATGCTTTGGAATATTGACACGATACCAATTAGTCAGTATTCGCGTCCTTATGAATAATGTCGACTTTATATTACTCCCTCTCTGACTCCGTATATCCTTGAAAATGCAATCGTTTACTCATGGATCCCATATCCAAAAAAGCCTTCCATTTCTCAAATTGGATAGATCCAAATTAGAGTCACAAAGGAAACGACACGTTCCAATGATGAAACGACAGACACCGTTCCGAGACGAAATGAAGCCGACACAAATAGGCGTGGGTTATGGCCATATTATGATCAGAAATATTTTCTCCACGAAGGAGAGGAGGACGCTAGTTTGAGAAGAGATCTTCAAACCCATCGATTGATGACGACGATACATCTGATCGCGACAAACTGAGACAACACTGACCACTTTCGGTTCCATATATTTCATGTACCGAGCGATGAAATCTGGGTATTATAATTGAGATCAGAGACATGATTGAAATCGTCGAATTTCACAAACGTTGATTTGGGATTCACGAAATCCCGCTATTATTTACCTAGAACTATGAAACAAGAAAGATCTAAGAGAAAGTAAAAGCCGATCGACGCCAGAGAAGCCGACGTCGACCAGAAACGATCGAGAAAACGAAAAACGTTACTGTGCCTTTAAAAATCGCCTTAGAAGAGAGACAAGACGAGAGGAGAAGCCACTACGTTTCTTTTGTCAAGAGAAATGTGATGGTTTATTTATAAATCAAAATTCTGAAAGAAAAAGGCTTCCTTTCGGTTATCATTGAAGCGTTGTGGTTAGAAATGTCCGGACCGAATTTTGGATTGTTCGATTACTCATATTTTTTGTTTATAAAAATTAGTTTCCAACCTATATAGTAGTATGGATCAATTTGATACGGTTTTGGACCAAAAAAGTGATTCCGCGTTTTTCCGTCAAAAATGTGATTTCGCATTTTCCAGTCAAAAACGTGATTGTGCGTTTTCCCGCCAAAAACGTGATTCCGCGTTTTTCCGCCAAAAAATGTGATTCCGTTTTCTCCTGTCAAAAACGTTATTCCGTGTTTTCCTGCCAAAAACGCGAATCCGCGTTTTCCCACCAAAAACGCAATTCCTGTTTTCTTGCCAAAAATGTGATTCCGCGTTTTCCCGCCAAAAATGCGATTCCGTGTTTTCCTGCCAAAAACGTGATTTTACATTTTTTCGCCAAAAATTAAAATTTTTTTTGTCAATTCATAATATAAATATATTATAATATTATTTACTATTTTTAATTTTCTCATTTTTTTAATTATTAGTAATATTTATTTAAATAAATTTTTGTTTTTTATGAGTCACCTATTTAATCTATGACCCATTAGGATCATGAGTCACCCATTTAACCCATTTTGACACCCCTAGTTTTGGTTTTTGATATAGTTTCGAGTTAATCTTGTCTAAAAACAAATTTTGATTGTTTTTTGGTTTAGTTTCGGTTTTTAGGTAAAGAAAATATTACCATTTTATCCGTATTAAAGCTCAATTCGGTTTTCATATATTTAAGTTCAATTGGTTTGGTCTATCCGGATAAAACCTTTAGGTAAAAATCGTAGAAATCATACCAAATTGTGATGTTTCTCGATTTTCTCATATTTGATTCTACTATTCCATTTTAATCAGATGTTGAGACCCGCTATAGAATTACGCCAATTGATTTTGTTATTAATTTTTTTTTTAATCTGAATTGCTTTTTTCATTGAAAATATGCAGACATACCAGTTAACACAAACAACAAAAACTTACACAAAGAAAACATGATCGAACAATCACCTACAACAAAGCAAGGAACATAACACCTAAGAGATGGTGCTTTCCAAACCAAACAATTCTTGTAACCAAAAAGGGTAGCCCGAAGTTACGTATGATTGGTGTCGATCCTCTTTCGTGACACTTCTTGCAATCAGATTAGCTCCTTTGTTCGTACAAAAAGATTCCAGGAGCACTTTCCAATTCATGATACTATCCAACGATTTTAAAATCATAGAAGAATGATACCTAAAGGAAGGCCAAGCCGGTGGTCTCTTAATCGCATTCACGAAGTCAGACGAGTCTGAGGTAACAAGAATATTAGAGACTCTCAAACTTGTCATGTTCTCATCGGTTTGAAGGATCTTCTGATGTGGAGAAGAACTTTCCCTGTGACATTCCTTAAAACCCAAACGGCATGTAGTGATCCAACGAATATATTAAGTTATCCAAAGAATATATTAAGAAAACTTAATAAAATATAAAACCATTAAAATATATATATATATATTTAGAAAATAATACCATACAAAATTAACATTTTCAAAGAAAAATTTACAAGTCTTGGTTACTTAAAAGAGTTTTTAATGAGATTCTTTTAGCAATTACAAACTTACAACAGATTTTAATAATTTTTAGGGTGAATTAACTTACTAGCAATATTGAAAATAAAAATGAAGAATATAGCCATATGAGAATGGTATTTATGACTAACAAAAATAATTAAGTGACGACAATGTCCATGTACTATATTATTTAAGTGACAAAGATTTTGATATCTCACATTTGTCCCAAATCACAAGCTTCATTTATGGGAAGGACGATAGAGAGAGAGAGACAGATCATGCTTCATCTTGATCGGCGTCGTTGAAGAAGATGCAGATCCGAATAGAACACAAAAAGTATAGAGAGATATGAAGAGAATATGTTTTCTTAATTATAGACATAGTACAAACGACCCTATATATACAAAGAGAAGATGGTTCTAGATGCTGTATATTAGGGATTACAATTGATATTCAAATATATACTTAACATAATGTAGAGATACTATTGTATCTCCTATTTAATGGAGAGATACTATCGTATCTCCTATATGCCCTTTCAAGATGAGCTACGAGTAGAGAGGCCAATTTTGTCGTTAAGTAGTTGAAGTCGCGGACGAGACAACAGCTTTGTGAGAGCATCTGCAAGTTGATCGTGAGAAGAGACATGAGAGACACTGAGGGGACCAGATTGAACAAATTATCGAATAAAGTGATAGTTCAAAGCCACGTGCTTCATATGAGAATGAAACACATGATTAGCACTGAGATATGTGGCACCAACATTGTCACAGTAAATAACTGGTCGAGTGGAGGGACAAATGTCCAATTATTTCATAAGATAGCTCACCCACATTAATTCTGATGATGTATCTGCTACTGCCCGATACTCAGCTTCCGTGGAAGAGCGAGCTACCGTCTTTTGCTTTTTCGAGGCCCAAACAATGGGATGTGACCCAAGATACACAATATAGGCTCATGTGGAGGTATAATCATCTTTATTTCAAGCCCAATATGCGTCAGAAAATGCATGAAGATTTAATAGATTGTTGCTGCTAGAAAAATTCCTTGATCTCTTGTTCCCGAAACATAACGCAGCACTCTCTTTGCAGCCTGCCAGTGTAGGTCAGTTGGTTTGTGCATAAACTGGGATAGTTTATTCACTGCGAATGCAACGTCCGGACGCGTGAGCTGGAGATATTGAAGACTGCCCACAAGAGTACGATACTCACTTCCATCGTCGAGCTCCGTACCAGATGTCAATTTGAGAACACTGTTAGTTGCCATGGGAGTGGTAACTGGATTTGTTGTCGACATGTTCATCTTTTTTTTTTTTGATTAATATGGGGTAATCCGGGGCTTACTACACACCCGACTAATCCCCATAGGTCAGAGGAAGACATGTTAAATCCACTGTGACCAAGGTGACTCGAACCCAGGTGGGGAAAGCCCACATAGACATTCCTTATCACTGGGCCAAGGCAACTTGGTTGACATGTTCATCTTTGCCAGTAGGTCGGTGATATATTTCCGTTGAGTGAGCAGCATACCAGCCGGAGATCTGGTAGCTTCCATGCCGAGGAAGTAGGATAGTGACTCAAGATCCTTTAGCGAGAATCGCTTGCTAAGAAGAGCAATGAACTGTTCCACCTTTTTTGGATCACTTCATGTAATGACAATATCATCTACATAGACGAGTATGTATATCGAGATGTTTCCAATGATGCAGATGAACAAAGAAGCATCCGATTAAGAGTTGATAAATCCCGATTGCAAAAGAAAATTACTTAGCTCCTTATACCATGCATGTGGCGCCTGCTTCAACCCGTAAATTGCTTTGTGGAGCTTGCACATATAGTCTCGTCGGTCTTTATCAACAAAACGGAAGGATTGAGCCATGTAAACATCTTCTTCAAGATGGCCCTGAAGAAAAGCGTGATTGACGTCGAGTTGCCTTAGTACCCAACCACGCTAGACAGCTTCACCAAGAACCAGTCGAATTGTTGCAGATTTTATGACTGGACTGAATGCCTCTTGAAAATCAACTCCTTCCCTCTGGTGAAATCCCTTTGCCACGAGACGCGATTTAAACCTTTCTATATCGTCGTTTGGTAATCGCTTGATGCGAAATACCCATTTCGATCCCACCAGATTGTAAGATGAATGCGGAGGAATGAGAGACCATGTTCGATTTAAAATTTGGGCATTGAACTCATCCTCCACTGCGTGTCTCCACCGTGGATCCTTCAAGGCCTGGATGATAGTGGTTGGTTATGTTTCAGCCTGTGACACAGAAACAAGAAGCGCAAATTTACGATTAGGTTTCGTAATATTGTTCTTTGATCTGGTGACCATCGAATGTGTAATCTCAGGGATAGGCGGCAGCTGAGAGGTGATGGATGACTCTGCAATTCCCGTCGTTACAGTTGTTGTGGAGTTGATATTGTCTTGGGCTGATATTTCAGTATGGGCTTGTTGATTATTAGACCCAACAGAAAAATCAGATGGCCCAATGTCTGCTTCATTATTAGGGCCTATCGTATTTGTCTCTGCACCATGAAGTGGCGACGATGGTTGAGCAGCATCCACGATCGGTGAAGAATCCAAACCAGGGGGCTCAACTGCAGGCGGTATGAGTGACTGTTCCGAGAGATTCATAACACCAATTTGAGCTCGAAGGAAAATCGAGGAAGAGGAATTGTGTTTGGCTAGTGTTTGGAACGGAAATGTTGTTTTGAAGATCATTGGACATGTCGAGACACAAAGATTCGTTTAGATATTAGATCGAGACAGAGGAAAGCACTCTGATTTAAAGAGTAACCCAGAAAGACAGAAGGACGAGATCTAGCATCGAGTTTATGTTGTGAATACAGTCACAACTATGGATAACATAAGCATCCAAACACCCGTAATTTTGTGTAATTTGGATGAACGCCAAAGAGCTTGAGGTACGGTGACGAGAACTCCAGAGTTGTTGTGGGAAGTCTGTTGATCAGATAAGCTGCTGCAGCGAGAGTATACGTCTAATAAGTTTGTGGAACAGAGGCATGGGATAGCAGCGCGAGACTAGTCTCCACAAGATGTCGATGTCTCCTTTCAGCGAACCCATTGTGTTTGGGTGTGTGTGGTGGTGTCGTGAGATGTGAAATCCCATTGGTGGCGAGGAAGTCGGCTAGAGCAATGTATTCTCCTCCATTGTCCGAATAAAGAGTTACGATCTTCCTTTTGAACATGTTTTCCACAAGTGCCTAACGCGAATAAATATATCTCGAACATCATATTTACGACGGAGAAGATATAACCATATGTAATGAGTGTAGTGATCTGCAATGATCATATAGTATTTATATCCATCAATGGAGACAATCGGAGAAGTCCAAACATCGGAAAACAATATTTCAAAAGGTGCTGAAGATATGATCGAAGAGTTAGAAAAAGGGAGCTTGTGACCTTTGTTGATAGAACACGAATTGCAAGGTAAATGAGAAGTTTTATTTGAAATTGGAAGTGAAAATGAAGAAACAATATTGTTGAGAATAGAAATAGAAGGGTGTCCAAGCCTCGAGTGCCATATAGGAAACATGCTTTTTATTGTTGAGAAAGCAAAAAACTTTGAATCTTGTCACTTTGGCCGCTCATATCCGCCGTTTTAACCGCTCATGTTACCAACGACGCCCCCAAGTCGAGATCCTTCACCTGAAATTTTGAAGGGAAGAATTCCACAGAAACGTTATTATCATCACATAAACGATGAAACGAGATCAGATTCTTTGTAATTTTTGGAACACATAAAATATTCTTGAGTGACAAAGGTCTAGTCGAGAGAGTGAGAGAGGAGGAACCCATGTGAGTGATGGGGATATTTGCTCCATCTCCAACCAGGACTTCTTCACCGCCATTGTATGGAGAGTGAAGAGAGAGGTTAGCTAGATGCGATGTAATGTGATGAGATGCTCCCGAGTCGATTAACCAGGACGGCGTTTCTGAGGGATGCATCATTGCATTGTATGCTTGTGATTTCCACTGCGAGCCAGTCTGAGGAGGAGCAGAAGCAGAGGCTTGATTGACGAGACGGAACATGGGACATCGCTGAGCGTTGTGCCCTTTGGTGCCACATGCCTGATATTTGCCAAGATACGGTCTTGATCCTCGATAACCAATTGTGTTTGAGCCGTAGTTGTTGTTGTGATTTCATGCAGATTGGTTTGGTGATGATTTCCAAGTGCGAGGCTTGTTCTGGACGTAGTGAGCAGAGGCATGATGAATCACAGTTGACGGAGGCACTGTTTGCAGGGCAATCTCGCGATTGAGAAGCTTTTCATGAAACTCTGCAAAGCTAATTGGGTTGTCCCGATTCTGAACAGAATCAATGATTGTGCGATAGTCATCTGTGAGGCCATCAAGAATCATATCAGTTAGATCCTCATGATCCACTGGGCTGCCGAGAAGAGACAGAGCATCTGATTTGTTTTTGATTAACTGCATGTAGTCATCAATCGAGTGAGTTACTTTCACACAAATTTTCAACTGCTGCTTGAGTTGTTTAATGTGGCCCCTTGTTGGTTTTTCATAGGTGGCCGCAAGCGTGTTCTAGGCTTCAGTGGAAGTAGTAGATGTGGTGATTAGCGCCTGCAACGGAGTGTCGATGGCATCAATCAAAGAGCTGTAGATCAGCGAGTCTTGCCGACTCCAGTGAGCAAGATCTGAGTTTGGAACCTCCTGATTGTTCACACGAACGGTAGCGGAGGGTAGCGGTGTGCTGTCGATGAACTTGAGAAGGTCGTAACCTTTGAGGAGAGCTTTGACCTGCGTACTCCAAGTGAGATAGTTGATCGATGAGAGCTTGGTGACATTGTTCATGTTCACCGTTAAAAGAGGATGCTCTGGATCTTGGGGATTGATGGCAAAGCCGTTGGTTGCTGCCATTGTTAAGAAAAGAGAAAGAAGCCTATCGCTTTAAGAAGAAGAAATGGAAAAAAAAGATTACCACAGTCCAAGAAAATTAGGTCTCTGATACCATATAGAGAGATATGAAGAGAATATGTTTTCTTGATTATAGACAGAGTACAAACGACCCTATATATATAAAGAGAGGATGGTTCTCGATGTTGTATATTAGGGACTACAATTGATATTTAAATATATACTTAACATAATGTAGAGATACTATTGTATCTCCTATTTAATGGAGAGATACTATCGTATCTCCTATAAAAAGAAGCTTAGCTAGGCGATGAGGATGATGAATGAGCGGAGTACGGCGTGGAGAGAAGAGTCTGATGCTCGTGGATACGGCGAAGCTGTTGCTGCCGTCTCCCGTGATGCCGTCTCTCTTACAACCATTGAAGCCCCTCGCCAACCCGAAACTCGATCGGCACAACAGAACAGCGTCTCGAACCTTTATGCGAGCGGTGAAACGGCGTGCTTCAATCAGTCATGGTTGGTGAACGAGAAGGAAAGAGAAGGAGACACGCTCGTGACTCCAAAGAAAAGAAGAAGATTATACATAAGAAAATAGTATAGTGTAAAGTGATGAAAATTGTTCTTTATATTAACGAGGGTTTTGTCGACAATATTCTAGACATTCCTTTGTTATGGTTACTTTATTAATTATTGTTTTTTTATAATCATTTCCCTAATTTTCATAAGGGGCTGCTGCCTCTAGCTAAAGTTTGGATCCGCCCCATCACGGTTTTTTTTTATCTTGTAAGCAATGTATAGAAGAGTTTTTTTTTTTTTGGGTCAAATTTTTAAAAATTGATGTACACAAAGTATTCTTTTTATTTTATTTTTTTGATGACCCGAAGATCCGTACATATCCTAGGACGAGTCCCAAACCATGTAATTTAATTTTCTTTTGGAGAGCAGACTCCTCCCAACGTGAATCGAACCCGTGACCTTCAAGGTCCCTACGTTATCGGTAATCCAGAGACTTAACCATTAGGCCAATTCATAGTTGGTTACAAAAAAATTATTCACTTTGCAAATTACCAAATTGCAAAGAATATTAAAACGGCGTAGGCCGGCTTTTCATTTCCTACGTAAATAAACAACCCACCAAACAAACTCTCTCCTCTCTCCACACCATCTCTGCTCTCTCTATTCATTCCCTCCTAAGCCATGGCCGGAGGAGGAGAAGAAGTGACGGAAACTCTTCTGAAAAAGACGGTGGAGAACGGTGCCGGAGAAGAGGATAATCTGGATATGAAGGAGAAACTTTGGATTGAATCAAAGAAGCTATGGGTTGTGGCGGCGCCGGCGATCTTCACGAGATTCTCTACTTCCGGTGTATCTTTGATAACTCAAGCTTTTGTCGGCCACCTTGGCCCCACCGAGTTGGCCGCTTACTCCATCACCCTCACCGTTCTCCTCCGTTTCAGTAATGGTATCTTGGTGAGTACTCTTCTAAATCATTGGTCGTTCTCGACGTTGAGTGTTCGTTTATTGTTAATGTAATGGCCTTTTTAAAAAAAAAAACACACAAAGTCATAAACAAGTCCCAACGAATTTGAACTCCACTAGTTATTATTACCTTGTAAGGCATGGGACTTTTAACCGAACCGAGAAAACCGATCGGCAAGTTTTCAATTTGGTTTGGTTTCCGAGTACCTTGTCCTTGTAAACTAGGCTTGGGTTTTCGGTTTGGTTTCGGTTCTCTCGGCTGAACCGATCGGCAAGTTTTCAATGTGAGTTCGGTTACTAGAGAATTTTGGTTTGGTTTAGGTCGAACCGATTGATTTTTTGGTTTATTTTATTTTCTTAGTAACCAAATTATATCAAAATTAGACCGGTTTATACCAATAATAGACCCATTTTCATCAATATCCGAATTGAACCGAACCGAATTACCCAAATTTAGCCGAAAATAACCAAATTTGTATCCAAAATTTACCGATTTGAACCGAATTTCGAAAAAAACAAAAATTCGGTTAATTTCGTTTTTGATACTTAAAATCAAAACTAGCCGAGAGCCGAACCAAACCGATTAGGTTATCGGTTAATTATGACAGTATTCAAATCACTTCGATTAACCAATAACCGAAATAACTGACTCGGTTCAGTTTGGTTATCCGAATTGCCAGCCCAAACAATGAAGTGTTATTTCAAAATGCGGCAAAAACATTTCATTTTGAACTCGAATTCAATTGGTGAACACAATTTTTTTTTTTCTGAAGGATATAAGAAACCTCTTAACTGAACCCACCGTCATTTTTTCAAACTCTATTTTTTTTTGTATTCTTTTGTGTCAAATGACAATTTTACCTCTATTTTCTATTGGTTAGTATACTGTTTATTTTATTGTTGATTCGCTCAATAGTGTATATAGATACAATTAGAAAATCAACACGTGTACAATATAAAAAAATATTAGTTTTCCAATTAAATTAAAAAATAGTAAAAACTTTATAAAAATTTCAAAAAATAACTAAATAATAGCCAAGAATCCCAACCCCTTTAACAAAAAAAAGTTGGAGAATATATTGATTTTGTAAAAAGTATGGACAAAGATATGGTAAAAATGACACAAAATAAATGAATGGCCCAAAAGATTAATTTTAAAATAAGACGAAATATTCCTTTTTCTTCTTTTTCTTCTTTTTCTCAGTAGTGTAGCAAAGACACATTGTCAACAAGTGTGACAATTGACAAGAATCATTTGGCCACCAGTGTCCAAATTAAATGGTTAGCATCCAGTGTGAGATTCGTAGAACAAAAGAAAAACTGCGTATATATATAATGTTATTATAAGATAGTTGTTAGCTTCTATAATTTTCTTATTTGTTTTTTCGTTGTCTTACGTACACTATCAGAACGAATGATAGTATCAAAGTTTACACACATATATATTATATATACCATATGAGTTTATATGAACGTTCACCAAACATATATATAGTTTAGAACTATATATATGAATATTCTTTTTTACCCTTACACTACAAAAATATGTCGGTTCTAGTTCGTCGGGAATTAAATTTGGTCGGAAATCCGTCGGAATATTCTGACGAATATCAACCGTCGGTAATCTGTCGGAACTAATTTTCGACGGATGTTTGATCGAAACTAAGCGTCGAAACATTGTCGGAACACCGTCGGAAATAATTATGACGAGCTTTGTTTCCGACGGATATTTATCGGAAAATTCAGCCGGAAAGCCATCGGGCATTTGTCGAAAATATTTCCGACAACCTACGGATTGAGTTCCGACGGATATTCAATAATATGTTTTTTTATTTTTATTGGGATCGATCGATCCAAAAACTTCGGATCGATCGATGGTCGGTCCAGAAAGTGTGCGATGTAGGAGATCTTCGATCCGAAGTTTTAGGATCGATCGATCCGATCGTGTACAACAATCCGACGGATTTCCGACATATATTCAATAATTGTTTTTTTTTTAATTTTTATTCAATTAATTATAAATAAATTAATTAAAACAAATTTATTAATTATATTAATTAAATAATTAAAGGAAAATATCTGTAAAAAAGAAATTAATTATTAAAATTCATTATCATAAATAATAATTCATTAAACATAATAAAATTTGTCCCAAAAAATCATAAAATATTAAACTCAAACGGTCGGAGAGTTGTCGGAGTTGTCGGAATCCCGAAAGATATTGGGGAAGGCGCCCTGCATGATCTTCTGCAACTCGGTGAGCTGTGACTAGGTTGAGGAGTGTGCGGATTGTAACTCATGAACCTGCGTGTTACGTTCTTTCACTGTTTGGATGAGCCTCTCGATTTTTCCTTGTACTCCGAAGCATACCGAGGAACCTAGGAAGAAGATTCTTGGCTCGGAAGTCCGCCTAATCCAGCGTATCGACCTTTGATTTTTCGAGTTTCCTACGAAAAAACATAAAAAAAATGTTTTGGAAAAAAAATTTAAAAACAAATAGAAACTTATACCGAGGACAATGTCGTTGATTTCTTCCCGTGGTAACTCGTTCGAGGACGTAGATCCATCTAAAGTGAGATGCGAGATTCCAACTTCACGTTCGCGTTCCACCTTCTTCTTCTTGCACGTCTCAAGGAGCTCACGCATCCCCACGTCCTGGAACACACCGATTTTTTTTGTTGGTGTGCCTCTGCTCGATTACTTTAAGGTAATTCAGAGCTTTACCGTCTGCCTTCGCCTGTGTAATTTTGTTAAGTAAAAGAATAATAAAAAAAAATTAGTAATTAGAAATTGAAAATTTACTTACCATTTTCATCGCCTCGCGTTCGACGGTATTTGCGCCCCCGTTGTGAACGTAGGCCCCTTTCCCTCCTCAGTCGCTCTTCTGGTTTTGCGACTGTTTTTCGGAGACATTCTTCGTCGCAGGCCTACTCCAGTACTCGCAGAAGCTCTTCCACACCTCGTCGTCGAGGTCCTTCAGCTTGTCTTTGTTGTGCTTCCACTTGTACTTCCACTTGTACATGTGGTTAGAGTACGAAAGCGCGGCATACTTGTCGAATTGGCCAATAACCGTCTTCGTAAGCATATGGTCCCACGTGAACTCTTGTTACATTAAAAAAAAATGTTACTTCTCAAAAATAAATTTGACAAAATGAAAAAAAGCCGAAAAATCAAAAATTACTTATCGCGAAACTCCGGTGCCACATGTCTTTCTCATCGGCAGGAATGTCGGAGTACTTCTCGTGTGGTTTGTCCAACATATTGTGGAGCATCCGCAAAATTGCCTTTGTGATCTCAGGCGATAACTTAAACCTAAAAACATTAAAAAAAATATACATTAAGATTCAAAATCTAAATAAATTGTAATAATAAACAAAAATTCACTTACCAAGTCCCCTCCTCGAACTTCAGGTCGAGACAGATGCAATGGCCACGGTTGGGCTACTGGACAATATTCTCGATCATAATGTTGCTCCGAGCAGCAGATTGCTGGGAGTCCGGGACTTCAGTTCCCGAGCTCGATCCGCCATGAGGCGTACCCGAGAACCCCAAGAACGGCATCCTTGGGACCCGTCACACAAACGTAGTCCGTCCTTGTTATTCACGCGGGAAAAACATAATTTTCAAATTTTGGGAAAATTTCAAATTTCGCGATTCCCAAATATTTCCTAAAATTACAAAATTCTCGAAAATTACCAAAAATTTCAAAAAAATTCAATAACAATTCTTATAAGTTTTTTTAAAATTTTATAAATACTTTAAAACTTTATAAAAAAAATTCTTTATATAATTATTATTTTTATACAAAAATGTTTTTAAAATTATTCTAATATTTATACAAAACTAACAACCTAATATTTATAGAAACACTAAAATTTCTAGAAAACTAATAATCTAAACCCTAAAATTACAAACTAACAACCTACATTTCCAAACAAAACCTTAATCAAATACCAAAACTAAATCTAATAATCTAATTCCAAAACGATTTTACAAAAAATTAAGAGCCTAAAATCTAACAAAACTAACAAACTAACAAATCTAAATTAAAAACTTACATATTATCCATGTGAGAGAGGGAGAGATCGCCGCCGGAAAGAAGGAGAGATATCGCCGGAGAGAGGGAGAGAGATAGCCGGAGTCGAAGAGAAGGAGAGGAATCGCCGCCGGAGAGTGGGAGAGATCGCCGGAGAGAGGGAGAGGAATCGCCGGAGAGAGGGAGAGAGATCGCCGCCTGGAGAGAAAGAGATAAAGAGAGAAGAAGAAATGAAGAAGAAGAAGTCAGGCCGTTTAATAATATCAAGAATTTTAGACGGACGGATCTGTCGGTTTATTAAAAAAATTCATTTAGGCGGTCAATCTTCCCGCGGTATCGAAAAAACCAAAATCCATTGGAAATTTCTGAAATATTTTCGACGGATTATTGTACAAGATCGGATCGATCAATCCAAAAACTTCGGATCGAACGATCCCCTACCGCGCACACTTTCTGGACCGACCATCGATCAATCCGAAGTTTTTGGATCGATCGATCCCATCGTTTAAATCAAAATGTGTACCAAAAAAATACAAAGTAACATCCGTCGGAAATTTCCGACGGATATTAGAATATACCGTATATTCTCTGCATGTGTTTCTATTGGGACACGTGTCGAAGATCTCAGATCCGTCAGAAATTTCTAACAGATTCAGGGTATTATTGGGGTTTAAGGTTTAGGGTTTAGTAATAAGGTTTAACTATCCATAATCTACATCTTTGATTAAAAAATTTATTAAATCATCAATATTAAAGACTCTATATGAATTTATTAATTTTACAACATAATACTTAAACATTTCACATAACATCTATATACCTTATACTATAATTTATACAAACACTTCCATCAAATTTTTTCAATTGTAGATAAAACATTTATTTTAAAATTTGACAACTTGAAGGTATTGTATATACATCATACATATGCTTGACATCAATTTCATCCAAATAATGCCTAAACTCTATACTCTAAACAATATTTTTGAACATGTCGTCGGATATTTCCGACGGATATGGAGGTTGCATGTGCATAACATGATGTAAACGAGGTAAACGTGTTTAATACACAATAATACGTTGGAAATCCATCAGAAATTTCCGACGGATGTTACTTATCATCTTTTTGGTACACATTTTGATTTAAACGATGGGATCGATCGATCCAAAATCTTCGGATCGATCGATGGTCAGTCTAGAAAGTGTGCGTGGTAGGGGATCGTTCGATCCGAAGTTTTTGGATCGATCGATCCGATCTTGTACAATAATCTGTCGGAAATCCGTAAGATATTTTCGACGGAGTTCCGACGGATGTTACTTAGCATTTGTTTTGGGGTTTTCAGAATGGATTACACTTAAGTACATAAAATGTATAAGTTTATAAAACTTCCACATATCTAATACATACCACATAACAAATATCTAGTACAAGTACATATTTTACAATGCAAAGTTTATAAAACTACTCTGAATCCGATGATGAGTAATCTGATTCTCATGAATCGAAAGTTTCTCCAAATTCGTCAATTTCTTCCTCTGAATCTTCAAATACCCGATCGTCTGCATGTATGGTGAAATCAACAACAATGTCGACCTCAAGGTAATGCTCGATTGAACCCAAACCTACAGAGCTTTGTTGGAGGGGTTCATGATCGGATATCCCATGAACCCTACTTCTCTAGTTTATCGATATGACTGTAATCCATAGGTATTGCTTGTTTGTCACTCGAGGATAGGGAATATAGCATACCTACACCATGTAATAAAGTCATATACAAATTTAACCACGGGAATGCAAAAATACTAACAAATAAACGTAAAGAAAAAAAACAAACTTGGTCTACTTGTGAAGCAAGTACGAATGGCTCGTATTTCTGGACTCGCCTTCTGATATGTATTGATGTAACACCAAATTGGTCGTGTCGCACACCGCTTCCTACTAATGGGTCGTTCGAGTCGCATAAAAATGCAACACATCTCAAACCGAGCATTCCCGGGTACTGAACATCGAAAATCTCACGTACAACACCATAGTATACAAGATCACCGGACTGAGTAGATACACCATAATCCGAAGTTTTCGCACTCCTATTATCCCGAAGAATCTTAAAAGCGTACCCCCGTGTGCAATACATCACATGTGACTGCACGGTTGCTTGTGAAAAGCGCACAATTTCTTCTAACCACGTGGGAAATCTTTGTCTGTTAGCCTTCTCTGTCGTGACCTGCACAAATAAAATCAAAAAGTGTCAAATAAATCATTCATTATATATGATAATTAAAAACAAGGCAATTAAAACACTTATATAATCTCTTAACCAACGTTCGAACTCTTCCTATTTGAGCTCGATTAGCTCGTCCTCTGTTTTGTTCGGAAATACAAAACGTTGATATGCCATATACATCATGTGAGATTGAAGTGATCATCACGTAAACATATATATAATCAAGGACCCAATAAATAATAAATAATTTGGTTCAATATAATATCTCTCTTATTCATCAATTCTGTCGCAGTTTGTGAGAATATACATATGCAATTGCTCT
Organism: Eutrema japonicum; assembly: GCA_030161315.1. Taxonomy (NCBI): domain Eukaryota; kingdom Viridiplantae; phylum Streptophyta; class Magnoliopsida; order Brassicales; family Brassicaceae; genus Eutrema; species Eutrema japonicum. Next base: position 22,068,619 of record BSQW01000008.1, read on the forward strand.
CGCTCATGTGTTGAAATTCTCCGCTTCTTGCCTTTTCCACTAAGTCGTCCATTCTCTAAGAATATATGAGGAACATCGACTGGATAGAAAGGTATTACGCCTCCGTGATCATGTCGAGCTGGTCTACGACTCTTCGCTTTGACTTGTGATGGAAAGTAGAACTCAGCAAAATATGAGGTTTCTTCATTGATGCTCTGAGCGACAATAGAACCCTCCACTTTGCTCAAAATTTTCACAATTTTCTTTAGATGAAACGTATACCGTTCGAAAGGATACATCCAACGGTAGTGAACCGGGCCCCCAAGCTCTGCTTCTCGAGGGAGATGAATTGTTAGATGTTCCATAACTTCAAAGAAGGAAGGCGGAATTATTTTCTCCAAATTGCAAAGGATTACGGGTATATTATTCGCAAGGTTGCGGATACCGTTTGATGTAAGAGAGCGCAAACATATATCTAAAAAAAAAGCACCAATCCGTGCATGATATGCATAACAAATGAATAAATAAATACTAAAGTATTGTGTAAAGTATTAAAAATTAATTTAATGATTGTACCTGCAATTGATTCGTGGACATTACGTGGTAGAAGACATGCAAAAGCAAATGGAAGGAGGCGCTGCATCACAACATGACAATCATGCCTCTTCATCCCAGTAAGCTTCCCTTCTCCATGATCAACGCAGTTCCGAAGGTTAGATGCGTATCCGTCCGGGAATCTAACACTATCAGAAATCCCGTTAAAAAACTCGGTCTTTGAAGGTTCATCTAACCGAAAAGCCGGGACCGGAGGCTTTCTGTTTCCTGTCACATGTAATACTCTACGAGAACAAATGTCTGGCAAATCCAATATAGACTTCGGATTGTCCTTCGTCTTCCCTTGGACATTGAGAACGGTGTTCATAATGTTGTCGAAAAAATTCTTCTCAATGTGCATGACATCCAGATTATGCCTCAAAAGATGATCCTTCCAATTAGGCAAATCCCATAAAATATTCCTCTTGTGCCAATTATGTACGTTGCCACAACCATCAATATGATGATGCCCGTTACCACCACAATCAACGGTCCTCTCTGAACTGAGTCAACAAATAGTGTCCATCTAACTCAGGAGATGGATCATCAAATACTTTCCGGTTCTACGTAAAAAATGTGGTGCTCCGACGATAAGGATGATCGCTTGATAGGAATCACCTATGATAATCAAACCAAGACGTTTTGCATATGTGCTTCAATTGGAACGCATATGTGTTATCTTGACAGTATGGGCACGATAACCTTTCGTGTGTTATCCATCCTGATAACATGCTATATGCGGAAAAATCGCTAATGGTTCACATAAGTACCGACCGCATGACAAAATTCAGCTGACAAGAAACATCAAACGCCTCAACACCTTAGTCCCATAACATTCGCAGCTCATAAATCAATGGCTGCAAAACCACATCAAGTGATCTCTTCGGATGCTATTGTCCATGAACGAGAATGCTAAGGAACAAGAACTCCCGTCTCATACACAAAAATGGCGGCAAATTATAATGTGTTACAATTACTGGCCACAAAGAATATTGCTTACCGTGCTTCCCAAAAGGGTTAAAACCATCGGTACATAATCCAAGGTATACGTTTCTCGCCTCATACGCAAAACTGAGATACATTGATTGAAAATGTTTTTATGCTCGTGCGTCTGACGGATGAGCGATTTTCCATCCGTTGTATGATATGCATGCCATCTCATTTCTCCCGTTGTGCGCTCTGACTGATATAACCGCTTCAATCTTTCTGTTAACGGCAAATACCACATCCGTTTATATGGCACTGACACTCTTCCACCTGTTTCCTTATACCGAGGTTTCTGACAAAAATGGCATGTCGAATGGTCTGCATCCTCTCTCCAGTAGAGCATACAGTTGTCGATGCATACATCTATCATATCTGATACGGCAATCCTAGACCATCAATAAGTTTCTGTATCTCATAGTATGATGCCGGTGCAAGATTATCTTCTGGCAAAATGTCTTTCACAAAATCAGCGATTGCATCCACGCACTCCTCACTCAAATTGAAATCCGTCTTTATACCCATCATCCTAGTTGCATTTGATAAAGGGGAATGTCCACCTCTACACCCATCATATAACGGATGTTTAGCAGTGTTTAACATATCAAAGAATATCCGAGCTTCTAAGTTAGGTTCTTCTCCTCTATCTCCATACTCAGCAATCGATGGTATACTTTCACAAAATGCATCGTTCACCATCTGAACATGACCTACAGTACTGTCTACCTCCATTGCAGGTTCTTCTAAGATAGCGTTATCCCCAATATACTGTACACTAGTACTAGCATAATTATCCACCATGTTATCATTTTTTCCATGATAATACCAAATCTTGTAACCTGGAACAAACCCATGACAATATAGGTGTGACCATACTTTATCTATCACGATTAATCTACGATTCCGATATTTCGTACAAGGGCAGTAGATTTTACCGGTTTTTATCGCTTTCTTCTGCATACCCGCAAATGCCATGAATTCCTACATACCTTTTTTGAATTCCTTTGTAACTAGGCCCGTCTCCGGAATTTGATGAAGATTGTCCATCCATGATCGAAAATAATTATATGGATCTGAAGAAGACATTCTGGTAAGAGAGAAAAAGATAGTTTTTTGTAATTGTAATGAATGAGAGAAGGGGTGGAAACGTTTTTATAGAGAAATTATGCGCGATTTCTGACGGATTTAACGGCTATATTCAAACGGCTATCGACGATTTTCAAACGACTAAGTAACGTCTATATTCTTTCAAACGGCTACAATATTCGTCGGAAATCCGTCAGAATATTCTGACGGACACATTTCGTCGGTAATCCGTTGGAAAGCCGTCAGAATTTACCGACGGAATTATTACCATCGAAAAGTCCGTCAGAAATGCTTATGTTTTCTTGTAGTGTTATAAAAAATTATTGTTTTTTACCAACAAAAAGTTTACAGTTTACATATTGTTATTATCTATAATTCTATGAAATAATTAAAGTTTATCGTGTAATAACGAACGTCAATGACAATATTTGCAGTTAGGCATGGCTAGTGGACTAGAAACACTATGTGGTCAAGCCTACGGAGCAAAACACTATCATATGCTTGGGATTTATCTCCAAAGGTCATGGATCGCTCTCATAGGTTGTACCATTTGTCTCACGCCCATCTACATCTTCGCTGGCCCCATCCTCTTAGCCTTAGGTCAAGAGGAACGCCTTGTCCGTATAGCTCGAATCATAGCCCTATGGGTCATAGGCATCAACTTCTCATTCGTACCATCCTTCACTTGCCAAATGTTCCTCCAAGCTCAGAGCAAGAACAAGATCATCGCCTACGTGGCTGCTGTCTCCTTAGGGGTCCATGTCTTCTTGTCGTGGCTCCTAATGGTTCATTTCGACTTCGGGATTGCTGGCGCCATGACCTCGTCGCTAGTTGCGTTCTGGTTGCCTAATATTGCGCAGCTCTTGTTCGTCACGTGCGGGGGGTGTAGAGACACGTGGACAGGTTTCTCTTGGTTGGCTTTCAAGGATCTCTGGCCCGTCTTCAAGCTATCTTTCGCTTCTGGTGCCATGACTTGGTATGATTTTCTAAATTTATCAAGTCTTATAGTGTCCACTCGTAGAATATTAAGAAATGTCTCGTACTCTCGTTAACCAAGCATCTACATATATATTATCAGTCAGACAAATACTTTTGTAGAGTCGTGTGGTTATAATCACTGTGGTTTTCTTTCTTGGTTAATCACCGCCTAATTAAGTACATTCATTCACCTTGTCAAAGATTGAGAAAGTTTGAATATATGTTTATAGAGAATATTGTGTAGTTTAAGCATTTTTATAAAATAATTATTTTGGGCAGCTTGGAGGTATGGTATAACTCGATATTGATCTTGCTCACGGGAAACTTAAAAAACGCTGAGGTTGCTCTCAACGCACTTGCGATCTGGTAAGCTATACATATAATTAGCCTTATGCCTCATGTATTTGAAGTTTTTATATTCATACATTTGTACATTTATCTTTAGATTATATATTGGTCAGAAAGCTAATGCATAATATACACTAATGCCAAGGGAAAATGATAGGTTTATAGGTAACTAAACGTATTTGGGCTCTCTAATTGGGGACAAAGGTATAGTAGAATGGTTTTGCGATTCAATAGGATTTTCTTAGTCATACAAATTCTACGGAATTTCGAATTATATTTAGTCACTGCGATTCACCAAATTTAATGACCAAACGTGTTTTTTAGTCGTATTATAAAATTTGTTGTGTTTAATTGATACTCCATCTGTTCTGAATTAAGTGGTGTTTTAGTAATATGCACACAAATTAAGGAAACAATTAATTTTTGTTTTTTCTATACTAAAATCTCATTTATTATTCATCTGAACCAATGAACAAATAGTCTATGAAATGTAATTGGTCAAAAATAATAATAAATTATTTAATTTTGTATTGGTTAGTGAGAACATCACTTAATTGTGGAAAAAAAAAACTCTCTAAAACTTCATTTAATTTAGAACGGAGGGAGTATTGTTATTCTATTCGCTCTACGTTTTTAGATTTTACATTTATGCCATTCTGCAAATATCACACGATTGTTAACTGGATTCAGTGTTTTATATTCATCAAATTTCGCAGCGTCAATATAAATGCAATGGAGATGATGGTAGCCTTCGGCTTCATGGCAGCAGCAAGGTTCATACATATTCATATAATGATTTAAAATAATTATAGAGAATTTAATTATTAGTTATATAAAAATTAGCATTGATGAAAATACTATAGTCTAGTAATAAGACACAAATAATTTTTTTTTATAATTAAACTACTTATTTTGGAATTGTTAAATTTACATATTTAAAATTAATTCAATGTTATTAAATTTATAATAAACTCATATGCCTGATAACTTCACAACTAATGGAAAAAATATTAAAAAAAAAAAAGAGATTAGATCAAATATTTTCAAATTCTCTCTCATGATATATCCTTTAGTAGTACTAATATATATATATATATATATATATATATACACACACACACTTAAGTACATATGGAATCCTAAATATATATATATAATAGGATTTAACATACGCTAATTATAGCGCGGAGTACTTTTTTTAAAAGAAATTGTTTTGAAATTTAAGAAAATTTTGATTTTATATGAATTTTATAATATGTTGAACTCATGATTATAGATATAGCTGTCAAACGGAATAATTTGTCTATTTAACCCGTTTTACAGTGGACTAAAATATTATTAGAGCTAACTCGCAAAATGTATAATCTTGAAAGCATAACTTTAATATGCACCGTTTAATGACTCTAGTTTTGTGGTTAGTTCACGAACTCTTATAAAAAAAAAATTATTGTGTCTAAATTTTTATAAAATTAGTAAAATATTTTTTAATTTTTATTTTGATATATATTCAAATAAAATATAATACATTATAGTGAAATATATAGCAAGATTTCGATTTGTTTTTTGAATATATATGTATTGATTATTATTTAAAAATATATAATATTAAAAATAATTAAGAAACTAAATAGTAAATAACCTATTTAATGATAAATAAATACTTTCCATATTATCATCAATAATTTTAAAAGATAATTATACATTTTCCTATTTCAATTATTTTTTTTTATTTGCAATGGCATAATATGTAATCATTTACAAAACAAAGTTCATTTTCAAAAATGTCTTGTTAAATAATATTATAGAGATATCTTATTTTCTTATTTTTCTTTTACATGTATGTAATAGTGTAAGAGTTTCAAACGAGATCGGGAGTGGAAACTCTAAAGGAGCAAAATTCGCGACAATGATAGTGGTTTTGACGTCACTTTCAATAGGGATAATTTTGTTCTCTGTCTTCCTGTTTCTAAGAGGAAGAGTTTCGTACATTTTCACAACAAGTGAAGCTGTTGCCGCACAAGTAGCTGATCTTTCTCCACTCTTGGCCTTCTCCATCCTCTTGAACAGTTTTCAACCCGTTCTCTCTGGTATGCATCTTCTCCCTTTTACTATATCCTCATGCATAGACTTTTATCTTATCCGGTCCGGTCTAAACTGCTAAGGGATTGTAATACCAATACCTGGTCATGCAATACCATGGGTACCTAGCTAAAATGGTCTAATCAACACTTGTAGGTAGTTTGGTCATGTTCGTCCGTGTGTCTATGCTTTTTTTGCTAAATTGTAAATATTAATTAAAATGAAATGATTAGGTGTTACAAATTGTGTTAACAATTAATCGACCTAAAATCTTGATCCCATGGCAAAAAAAGAATAAAAAACATGGAATCAAATTCAATCGGTACTTTGTGTCAATGCTTTAAGGATGATAGTTAAATATTTTTAGATTACATATATTTTAAGATCAAATTTGAGTATTTAAGACTGGTATTTTAAGTTTTCGAGTACGTAAGCTTAGGTAGTTTGGTGTGATCCCGTACGAATGTTTGGAGTTAGGTGTTGCAGGACAAGTAACTAGCTATCCAAATTGTTAGAACATTTGATATCCATTATTCAATCACACTCGTTTTTTTTTTTAATATATATTCAATCACTTTTATGTATAATGAATTTTCATTATCCACTGCTCAAATCAAAAATCCAAAAACGAGTGCAGGTATTTGTATCTAACCCTATTAAATGTTACATGTATATAGTTGATATTAGTCCGATCTTTAAGTAATCGCATATGTTGAACCGGTTATAACTTGAGCAGGAGTTGCTGTTGGAGCGGGATGGCAAAAATATGTTACATACGTTAACCTTGCTTGTTATTACCTTGTTGGAATTCCTTCCGGCATTTTCCTTGGCTATGTCGTGGGTTTGCAAGTCAAAGTAAGTCTACTTTTTATTAGTTGTTTGCAGTTACACAATGTCAAAATTCATGGGTTCAACTCAAAACCAATTGATACTTAATGGATTGGTTCATGTTTCTTATATAATGTTTTAAGTTTTTCTAACTTAATTTTCGATGTGGGATCCAGGTCTGATTCTGGGCATGGGCTGTGAGTGCATTTGCACAAAGCCCAATTTTTTTTAAAGGGCCTTTTTTTTTGTAGGGTCAAAAAATTTTGAGCACATTACCCATTTTTTTATTGAACCGGACCTGGTGAAATCCTAACACGTTGCCTCGAAATAATGGCTCTTCTAATTAATCTCTAAATGGATCTCACATTATGATTGGAAACATGTTCTACTTGGACCACGACATGTCCTATATGGGCCAATCTATTTGAATTAACAAACATGGTCATGTTTTGATACCATATTAAGTTTCAAATCCATGGTTTTGATACCATATTAAATTTCATGAGATTTCAATTTAAAATTAATTGACAATAAATAGATTAGTCAATGTCTCTGACATACTACTTTAGATATTTTTTTTAGGTCTTTTCTGGTTTCTGATGTGGAATCCTAACGTAAATCAATATAGTTTATGCAAATATACAAAGATAATATAGTTTGTTTTTTCTTTCCAAATTTTAGGGTGTTTGGTTAGGAATGATTTTTGGAATCTTCGTTCAGACTTGCGTGCTTACCATAATGACTATACGAACTGACTGGTATCAACAGGTTTGCATGTTGAGAATTATCTAATTTTTAAAAGAAAATTCCAATTTTTTTTACTATAACAAGAAAAATTGACTTGTTTATATTGTTTGTTGTTAAAAACATTTTCAGGTGTCTTCGTCGCTGAAACGATTGAACCGTTGGGTTGAACCAGAATCCAGAGGTCGAAACCAAACTTCACAAAGAGAATAATTATAAAGATTGAGCTAAAACATGAGTTTTATAATCGATTTTAAGTAATCCTCACTTAACTCTCGAATGTATACACTTGTGAGTTTAGATTTAAAGTCAATATGAGATATAGTGTAACGAATTCAGACAGCCGAAATTGTGGTCCTTGTTTCCAGGGTCGGCCATGAAAATTATGGAGCCAAAAGATAATTTAATATTTTTTTTTGTAATTTATGGACCAAATCTATATATAAAGTAAGGTTTTCTCAATTCTCCTGAAGACACATCATCATCTACATGTATCCCACGTCATTTTGATATTTAATTCTCATAATTTAATTAGTTAAAACTTTGATATACAAATTAACTATACATTTTATTAAATTATACAAGGAATTTGAAAGGTCATTTTCATATTTATATCATGAAAACTTAAAAAAATCAACAAAATTTATTGAAAAAATAATAGATTTAAAATTTTTAGTTTTACTAATATATTGTACATTTTATTATAGTTACAAAGTTAAAATTTTATATCGAAAAGATGTTTAGTGAATGAATATTATTTGATCCAAACTAATAGTAGACAATATATACAATATTAATGTAACATATATCATCCACATGTATGGCACATTATTTTGATATATATTTTTTATAATTTAATTAGTTAAAACTTTGATATACATATAAACTATACATTTTATTAAATTATGCAACGAATTTGAAATGTCATTTTCATATTCATATCATGAAAACTTAAAAAAATCAATAAAATTTATTGAAAGAATAATATATTTAAAATTTTAGTGTTACTAATATATTACACACTTTATTATAGTTACAAGGTTACAGTTTTATATCGAAAATATGTTTAGTGAATGGATATTATTTGATCCAAACTAATAGTATACAATATATACAATATTAATTTAACATATCAAAAACGTATAGAGATTTTTATTAAAAAACATAATATCTAATAAATAAAAAGTAAAATCATTATCGTTTAATAATGCATATTATAGTAACTTTGTTAAATAAATTATATATAAGAAAATTGTTTTTTTTTATAAAAACAATAAGTACATAATTTAAAATAATAAAAATGAAACGTTCAGTAATTTAGATATTTGGATTACATGATTTATTTGGTCTTTAAATATAGATAAAATATGAAAGTTCCAAACAAACATGATTATTGTAAATAATATATAAGTGATTGACCGTAGATATTGAAATGATTGACTATCACTTATATTTTTATTTTAATAGAGGTGAAAATAAGAGAAATAATTAGTTAAGTTTCAAATAAAATATTAGGCTTATAATCTACAAGCAATGGTTTGTTGTATTAAAAATAAATTAAAAAGTTCTCATAAATAAATTAAACTATTATAAAAATTAAAAAAAAAAATCTCGCTAGTCACACACTTTTTTCTTATATAAAGTTGAATCTCACAAGACTTACCCTTTATCAATAGTCTTATGTGTTGGCTAAATTTCCGTTATTACTGTAATTAAATTCATAATTAAATTTATTATTTTATCAAAATACATAATATAACACATTGTCTTGAATAAGCAAATTCTAAAATGGTTAAATCTGAATTTGTGTGACATGCAATCCATGAATACATTTAAAATCAATAAAAGTTGATCAATTGTTAATTCTATTATTGTTGTGATGTGCTTATCCCTTATCAATAACCTTATGTGTTGGCTAAATTTCCATATTTATTTCCGGATATATATGGAAATCGTTTCTAAAAAAATAAAAGAAAAATAGAGTTAGGAATCACAAACATATAGCACACATAAATAGGGTTAAAATCATACATGAATCACTCCAAAAATAATAACTTCACATGAAAAAAAAATATATTATGCAATTTTAAAATGTAAATATCTTCCTTTTAAAAAACCCAACTAATTGCATAAAATTGATCACCGAAAAAAAAAAGGTGAAAATGCGTACCATCTAATAAATAAACACATATATGATCCTAAATTAAATAAAAATACAAAAATATATACACAGATTTTAAGCTCATAGAGATAATTAAATTAACTACGAGACCAAATAATATAAAATATCATTAGATTTAAAAAAAATTACCACGTCCGCGCGGATCACACCTTTTATGATTGAAATTGAAAGTGAAATCTCACCGGCGATGAGGGAAGATATCAGAGAAGACGAGAGTTTTAGAGGAGTGGGTAAAATGTTTTTACATGATAATCATATTCACAAGAAATTTCTCTCTCTCTCTCTTGAAATGTTTAGATCGACGCTCGACCCCATATTTCTTATACTTTTCCAAATCGGCTATTATCTCAAATGTTCCCATTAACTCATACATCTACGATGACTTTGATAGTAAATTAGTGGTAGAAATTAAATCATTTTTTAAATAAAATTAGATTTATTTTGTAGTCACCAACACTGGATCATCGAAGATGAATAATAGTAAAGTATGAATATTTTCTTAGTATTCCGTTTTAGGTAAAAATAGATAAAAATACAGGACCTATTTTGAAGTTTTTTTTATAATAAGTTCGGAGAATTCTAAATTCACAAAACTAACTTTCTTTTTATTAGTATTCGTAGTAACTTTCGGAGTATACAAAACTAACCTAATTTCGAAGTATTTATTTTATTAGTATTCATTTGGATTAAAAATATACAATTCACTAAAATTTAAAATGACAAAAATTTAACTTTTAAAAACCAACTAATTGAATAAATAGTCAACCAAAGAAAAAAAAATCAAATTGTGCATCACCCAATAAACAAATACATAAATAAACAAAAAATTAAGAAAAGAAAAAAAGATTTAAGAATAAACAATTCACATTTCTTAAGCTAATAGAGACAAATCCATTAACAATCATACTAATAAAACTAAAATAATATTATACCAAATTTTTTTATAAAAAATTGTGTTCACGTCCGCACGTAGCGCGGATCACACACTAGTATTCATATATATTAAGTTAGTAAAACTTGGGAACCATATACCTATGTTTCATTGGGCTTGGCCCATGGCCGACCCTGCTTATTTCACTGATAAAAAATTTACCTAGTCTACGAGAAATTATTAGCGGTCTTTTAAAAATGAAAGAACATGAGCAACGACAAAAATCTTACGAACTTCGAAAGTGGCAAACGAATGAGAGTGAGTTTTGGTTTGTGACAAAGTATTGCGCTTTATTAGTATACTAGATAAGTACCCGCATATATGCGGATTTGTAAATTAATATTTTATAACCCGTGAAACAAAAATTAAACACGAAAAATATAAAACAAAATTAGATCACCCGTGAAAATATATAATACATAAATTTAGAAACAAAGTTTAAGATAAAATAAATATATACCTTGAAAGAAAAATTTGGTGAAAAGCTGCAATAAAAAGCTTTGGATACGATTATTGGAATTTTAATTTTTTGGTGTATAATTGACATACTACAAAATTATGGTTTATATAGAAGTGAGAAATTAAAATTCTTTTCTTTTTATGATTAATTTCCTTAACCTAAATAGCAAAGCTAAGGAATATATTTTTTTTCTTTTTCTATTAATTTTTAAAAAAATTAATTTTTTTAGTAATTTTATCCTTTAAGATTATGAATCGGTTATTAAATTTTCAGAATTTATAAGTTTTTTTTATTAATCGATTTTAAATTTTTCCAACTTTGACTTGACACGTGCCGCGATCCGATGAATTAACACCTTTGAAACATTCAGTTTTTTATAATAAGAAGATTTCCTTATTCTAAACTGAAATATGGTTTTTTCTTCTTCTTTTTTTTTTTTGCTTTTAATTTTCTTCTTATAACCTAATATATGGGTTTTCCTATTTTAAAAAACTTTGATTTTTATTTATAGTTTTTGTTTAATTATATTAATCTAAACATTACTACTATTTTTCATTTTACATTCTAAGATTAGGAATCGATTATACATATTACTTTTATTATTAATTTTATGTGTTAAAATATAATTGAAAATTTATTAAACACATATCGATGTCTAATCGATTAACTTAACACGTGTCGCGATCATGCATATTACTAACTTTGAAATATTTTATTTTATATTATAAGATATTATATAACCTCTGAAAAAACTAAAAATAAAAAACAAAATTAAATTACCCGTAAAAATAAATAACATAAAAATTTAGAATCAAAGTTTCCGATGAATTAAATATATATTATGAAAAAAGAACTTGGTGGAGCAGATACAGTTAAATACCCTTGGAAACGATTATTGGACTTTTTATTTTAATTTTTGGTATGTAATTGACATATACTACCAAATTATTTATGTAGAGGTGAGAAATTATAGTTTTTTTCTTTTAGGATTAGTAATACATTGTTTTATTTCCTTAATATAAATAGAAAAATCAAAAAAAAAATTCTTGTTTTATTAACTTTTCTTTTTAGGATAAATGTAGATTTTGTTTTTTTTTTGTTTTTTTAAGTAACTTTAGCTTTTAAGATTATAAATCGATTATTAATTTTTCAAATTTTATGTTTTCATTTTTTATATTTTTCTTATTATTAAGTAACTTTACCATTTAGGATTATTGATCAATTATTAATTTTTCCAAATTTTTATGTTTTTTAATTAATTGATTATTAATCGATTTTAAAATTTTCCATTATAATTTTTTGATTTTTTTCTCTTTTTATTAACTTTACCTTTTAGGATCAATTTACATTTTTTATTTTTTCTTTATTATTATTTTAAGTTTCCCTTTTTTATATATATTGTTTTTTTTCTTTTGCTTAGTTTAACATTTTTTAATATTTAGTTTAATTCATTTTTACTAAAATTGCTTTTTTTAAGTTAAACATTTTTTTAATATTTACTTTATTTCTTTTTTTTACTTTGTTAATTAAATTGACACATGTCAAGATCTAAAATAACAACCGTGACAAATGTCACAATCTCGTGAGTTATAATTATCCTACGTGTCACGCTCACGTCGAAAGATTCAGCTTTATATAATAAGATATTTTATAACCTCTGAAAAAACTAAAAATAAAAACAAAATGAAATCACCCGTAAAAATAAATAACATAAAAATTTAGAATCAAAGTTTTCGATGAATTAAATATATACTATGAAAAAAGAGTTTGGTGGAGCAGATACAGTTAAATACCCTTGTAAACGATTATTGGACTTTTTATTTTAAATTTTGGTATGTAATTGACATATACTACCAAATTATTTATGTAGAACTGAGAAATTATAGTTTTTTTTTCTTTTAGGATTAGTAATACGTTGTTTTATTTCCTTAATCTAAATATAAAAACTAAGTTTTTTTTTCTTTTTTTATTAACTTTTCTTTTTAGGATAAATGTAGAAGTTCAGCGATATTGAATCAATCGAGAGGACTTCTAACACTTGTTCTACTTTTGGAAGACCTTGTGTTATATCACCGGATCTCGATAATTTTGTATTTTTTTTTCTTTTTTTTAAGTAACTTTAGCTTTTAAGATTATAAATCGATTATTAATTTTTTCAAATTTTATGTTTTCCTTTTTTATATTTTTCTTATTATTAAGTAACTTTACCATTTAGGATTATGGATCAATTATTAATCTTTCCAAATTTTTATGTTTTTTAATTAATTGATTATTAATCGATTTTAAAATTTTCCATTATAATTTTTTAATTTTTTCTCTTTTTATTAACTTTACATTTTATGATCAATTTACATTTTTTATTTTTTCTTTATTATTATTTTAAGTTTCCTTTTTTATATAGATCAGTTATTTTTTTCTTTTTTTTAGTTTAACATTTTTTAATATTTAATTTAATTCATTTTTACTAAAATTGTTTTTTTTTAAGTTAAACATTTTTTAATATTTACTTTATTTCCTTTTTTACTTTGTTAATTAAATTGACACATGTCAAGATCTAAAATAACAACCGTGACAAATATCACAATCTCGTGAGTTATAATTATCCTACGTGTCACGTTCACGTCGAAAGATTCAGCTTTATATAATAAGATAAGAATGATTGTAATACCTAAATCTTATGAGTAAGAATGATTGTAACCTAAATCTGAGTTATAAGGGCATTCCTATCGGAAGTATCTTAGAGGGGTTCTTAAGATTAAAATAATGAAATAAAATAAAAAATATGTGAGAGAAGTTAGAATCGGTTTTTGGAAAAGATATTCAACAAATGTTTTTGAGATACTCAACCAAAACTTGTCATATAATAATTGGTCAACTTACACTATTTTTGATCAAACCCATTGGTCAAACCCATTCAGTTTCCATTAAATTAAATAATAATAATTTTTTATTTTTGTGATATTTTGAGAAATTCTCAACCGTTGAGGATGCTCTAATGGATGTAAATATTTTAAAGTATTTCATTTAACAACTTATATTACCAAGTTGCGTCTGTTTTTTTTTTTACAAGAGCAATTTATGAAAATAAATCCAAACTAAATCTGTCGACAAATATTTTTTTTTATGTAAGCGATATATTAAAATTATTTTTAAAATTGTGCGACTGAATACATAATAAATTAATTATGGTCATTTGCAAGACCGTTGACAAGTTTAATAAACTTCAAGCCGATTACATCGGACGTTATTGGACCAAGAGTCAACCAAAAGACTGTCGGGGAAGTCAAGACATTACATAAATATACAATATATATCAAAAGATCTTCAGATGTTGATAAATAATTTGTTTTTGTTATAAACTATTGTTTATATATGTATATGTATATACTATATATATTATTATATATTTTGCTTAGAGAAAGTGATGTGAGAGATATAGGAAAGTAAGCGAGAGAGAATCCTTTTCTTCTTCTTGCTTCTATGTCTCCTTTATTAGAAGCCCATATTTATAGTGAAGCAAAAATACATAAAATAATAAGAGCATGTCGGTAAATATGAGTCGGTTAATTTTACTTACCGAGCAAGTAAAAAAGTGATGGATCATTATCCTTTAACACTCCTCCTTAATTATCCATCATTGCTAATATATTATGTATTATGCACTGTTTTATTAAAAACCTTATTATTGAAAAACTTAATGGGATAAAAACCATGATAAGGGAAAAAGAGTACAGTGACGCAATCTCCCCTTGAAATGATGGATATGACATTCTCTTCATAAATCCCGTAGATGACGCATTCCGATACTTTGAATATGTTTTCTGAATGTTGTAGTGGGAAGCGCCTTCGTGAAAAGATCTGCTGTATTGTCACTTGAACGAATGTACTGGATATCAACTTCTTGATTCTTCTCGAGTTCTCGAGTGTAAGAGAAAAATCTTGGAGGAATATGTTTCGTTCTATCATTCTTGATATAACCTTCTTTGAGTTGAGCGACACATGCGGCATTATCTTCGAACAATATCGTTGGCTCTTTATTGGTGACTATCCCGCTTGCTTTTTTAATGTGATGAGTCATAGATCTGAGCCATACACATTCTCTACATGCCTCATGAAGCGCAATAGTTTCTGCATAATTTGAAGAAGTGGCGACTAGAGTCTGCTTCTGAGAACGCCAAGATATTGCAATACCTCCAATTGTAAAAACATATCCGGTTTGCGATCGAGCTTTATGTGGATCTGATAAATAGCATGCATCTGCAAAACCGACTAAATCGAAATTGGAGACTCGGGGGTAAAATAAACCCAAGTCAATTGTTCCATGAAGATAACGAAATATATGTTTTATTCCATTCCAATGTCTGCGCGTAGGTGACGAACTGAATCTTGCAAGTAGATTTGTAGCAAATGCTATATCCGGTCGGGTACAATTTGCAAGATAAATAAGTCCACCTATAGCGCTCATATAAGGTACTTTAGGACCTAGCACATCCTCGTTATCTTCACAAGGTCGGAATGGATCTTTTTCAATATCGAGAGATCGATTAATCATTGGAGTACTCAAAGGATTCACTTTATCCATATAAAAACGTTGTAAGATCCTTTTGGTATAATTTGACTGATGCACAAATACACCATCTCGGAAATGCTCTATCTGTAATCCAAGACAAAATTTTGTCTTTCCGAGATCTTTAATTTCGAACTCTTCTTTCATATGATTTCTTGCATCATCAATTTCCTTTTGAGTTCCAATTATGTTCAAGTCATCAACGTATACAGCAATGATCACAAATCCTGATGGGGATTTCTTAATAAAGACGCAAGGGCAAATTGCATTATTCACATAACCTTTCGTTAGCAAATATTCGCTTAAGCGATTATACCACATGCGTCCGGATTGTTTTAATACATAAAGTGATCGCTGTAATTTGACTGCACATATCTCTTTAGATTTTGAGCTTAATGCTTCAGGCATTTTCAATCCTTCTGGGATTTTCATATAGATATTGTTATCAAGTGACTCATATAAATATGCTGTCACAACATCCATAAGATACATTTCTAGATTTTTAGATGCCCCAAGGCTCATAAAAAATCTGAATGTTATTGCATCCATAACCGGGGAATATGTTTCTTTATAATTAATTCCCGATCTTTGAGAAAATCCTTGTGCCACAAGTCGAGCTTTATATCTTGTGATCTCATTTTTCTCATTTCTTTTTCGTACAAAAACCCATTTGTACCCAACCGGTTTTACATCTTTGGATGTAGTGACAATAGGTCCAAAAACATTTCGTTTATTGAGGGAGATTAATTCAGTTTCTATGGCCATTTTCCATATCTCCCAATCATATCTTTTCTGGCATTATGATATGGACCTTGGATCTGGATCGTCACTTTCATAATCAATTTCTTTATAATACAGAGAATGATAAAATTCCATCATTATCTTCTATTTCATATATATCCCATAATTTTCCGTCTTGGGCATAGTTAATGGAAATCTCATATTTTCTGTATCATGTTCATCTTCTAGATGAATCTCTTTATGTGGTTCTCTTTCCACATTTTCATGTATGTCTTCTTGACATTTTTCTTTATATGGTTCTTCGGGAACCTTTTCATTTTGTTCTCCTTTTTCTTTTTTCTTTCGGGAATTTTTATTTTTAGAACCAATTGGCCTCCCCCTTTTCAACTGAACTCTAGGTTCATTTGCTCTATTCCCATCAATATGTTCTTCAAGAACATTAATTCTTGATGGAGCATTTGCAGCAGGGATATATGACTTTGTCACCCTTTTTGTATCAGTGAACGCATCTGGTAACTGATTTGCCATATTTTGTAAATGTACGATTTTCTGAACTTCCAGTTCGCGTTGATTTGTAGGGGGGTCTAGGTGCAACAAAGACGGTGTGCACCATGTAACATCTTTTGGAATTTCTTTAATTCCTCCCCCTAACGCTGGAAATTCATCTTCAATAAAATGACAATCGGCAAAACGAGCCGTAAACATATCACCAGTTTGTGGTTCAAGATATCGAATTATACTTGGTGATGTATAACCAACGTATATACCCAATCTCCTTTGTGGCCCCATTTTTGTTCTTTGCGGTGGGGCTATAGGAACATAAACCGCACAACCAAAAACACAGAGATGGGATACATTTGGCTCCTGGCCAGATGTTAATTGTAAAGGGGAATGTTTATTATATGCGCTTGGTCTTATCTGGACCAAAGACGCATCATGCAAGATAGCATGACCCCATATAGAAATTGGGAGCTTTGTTCTCAATATCAATGGTCTAGTAATGAGTTGCAGACGCTTAATCAAAGATTCAGCCATGCCATTTTGTGTATGTACATAGGGGACCGGATGCTCAACATCGATTCCCAATGACATACAATAGCTATTAAAAGCTTGTGAAGTGAATTCACCAGCGTTATCAAGCCTAACTTTCTTTATGGCGTATTCAGGGAATTGCGCTTTCAACCTGATTATTTGGGCAATGAATTTTGCAAAAGTCGTATTTCGTGTTGTCAATAGACACACATTTTACCATCTACTGGATGCTTCAATCAATACCATGCATAAAATATTGAAATGGCCCGCATGGTGGGTGGATAGGCCCACATATATCACCATGTATTCTTTCTAAGAATACTGGAGATTCATTCCCAATTTTGGCTGGTGATGGCCGAATTATGAGTTTTCCTTGAGAACAACCATTACATGAAAATTCACTCGATTGAAAAATCTTTTGGTTTTTCAAAGGATGGCCATTAGAATTTCTATAATTTTTTGCATCATGACTGAACCAGGGTGGCCAAGTCTTTCATGCCACACTTTAAATGTACTAGTAAACTCTGGGTTTATTGTAACATATGATTCAACTATATGAATCTTTGTGGAATATAATCCGGAGGGTAATGCTGCTAGCTCCTCTAATATAACTTTCCTTTCCGGAATTAGTGATGTGATGCAGAGATATTCAATGCCATTCTTATTCATAGTCTCAATATGATATTCATTTCTACAGATATCTCTGAAACTTGTTAAGTTTCTAAGAGATTCAGGGGAATATAGTGCATCTTGCACTTCAAACTTTGTTCCCCTTGGCATTGAAAAACAAGCTCTTCCAGAGCCCATAATAATCTTTGCATTCCCATATATAGTATTCACGCTTCCAGCGGAATTTTTTAAATTTAGAGAGGAGAAATACTTTTTGTCTTTAAGTATTGTGTGCGTTGTAACACTGTCTGCCAGACATAAATCTCCATCCCGGATCTCAGATCTTGACATATTCTGAATTTAAATTATGCATTAATAACTTATTTTACAACATACTTTTAAAACAAAATTACATATAACACAAATTTATAAAAAGAAAAAAAAACTTATTTCAGTCATCTTGTTGGAAATTGATATCCTCAGGATCAACGAGGAAATCAGATAGATCGAGATGTGCATCATTATCAATGCCATCGAAAGAGGGTCCGGATTCATCAGAGATGAAGTTGGTTTCACCATCCTTTTTTTCCCTTTTGGGACTTTTGATATAGATCGGTCAAATGCCTTGGTGTACGACATGTATTGGACCAATGTCCTTTCATGCCACATCTGTAGCAAGCTGTTTCATAATGCTTGTCCACAGTTTTACCAACTTTATTTTCTTGAGAATTTTTGTCAATTCTCCCGGTGTTAAAATTATTAAAATAAAATCCTCTCCATTGGCTTCGACCACGTCCACGACCACGTCCTCGACCACGGCCACGGCCACGGCCACGACCACGACCACGTCCTCAACCACGGCCACGACCACGACCTCTACCGGGTCCATGTCGTTGCCAATTATTGTAATTGGATGCTACAACGTTCGCTTCTGGGAATGTAGTTGATCCCGTTGGACGAGTCGGATGGTTCAACATCACAAGCTCATTATTTTGTTCAGCAACAAGAAGAGTTTGCATTAACTCTGAGTAAAGAGTATACTCTTTTGCTCGGTATTGTTGCTGCAGGATTACATTTCCAGGATGAAATGTTTGGAGCATTTTTTCGATTATATCATAATCGTTTACTTTTTCTCCACATAACACCATCCTGGAAGTAATTCCGAACAAAGCGGAATTATATTCTCCCACACTTTTGTAATCCTGAAATCGAAGATTAAGCCACTCATGTTTGGCCTTTGGTAAGATCACATATTTTTGGTGATCAAACCTATCTTTGAGCGATTTCCATAGATCCGCAGGATCTTCTTTTGTGATGTATTGGTCTTTTAGACCATCATGGATGTGAGGACACAAAAATATCATTGATTGTGCCTTTTTCTCATCTGATGTCGTTTTTAACGCATCGATGGTATCAAGGAGGTTTTTTCCTCTCAAATGCATCTTTACTGCTACTGCCCATGTCATATGATTATTTCCAGAAATATCAAGAGCATTAATCTCGAATTTTGCCAAATTTGACATAATTACTGTAATTATAAATTAATATTTAGTAATCATAAATTTAAATAGTGTAATTAAAATAAATATAACCGCATAGGAATATAAAATATTAATAGTATATAAAATATGTGGCGGCTTAGCCGTCCATTATAATATTGACAATAAATAAAGTGCGATAAATAATTATTGCGAAATAATAAATTAATAATGGGGCGGCCGAGCCGCGCTCCGATAATAATAACTGTATAATTTTCGTCTTCTGGACGAAATTGAGAATGTCTTCAGGACATTCATTTAATGGAGGCATAGCCTGCCATATGATCTGAGGAGACATAGTCTACCATATGATCATGATCGTGAAGGCAGAGCCTATCATAACGATCGGTTCGGGGAAGACAGCGCCTATCATCCCGAAATAATATATAAACATAAATAAATTAAACATAAATTAAACCTAACCTTTTTTGGTATATAAATAGATCTGAAGATGATCGTGGTTTTCGGTATATGAATGGATCGTAAGACGATCGTGCTGATAACGTATTATAAACTATTGTTTATATATGTATATGTATATACTATATATATTATTATATATTTTGCTTAGAGAAAGTGATGTGAGAGATATAGGAAAGTAAGCGAGAGAGAGAGAATCCTTTTCTTCTTTGTTGATCCCGGGGATTGTTGGAGGTGGGTTTAGCACCCCCAATTAGCTAGGCTCATCTCAGCAAATAAGGTCCGCCTGGTCGAAATCAGCCAGAAGTCGGCGTTCGACCAAGGACGGCACCGAGCTTGCATCCCGAGCTTCTATCCCGAGCTCGCACCCCGAGCTTCTATCCCGAGCTTCCACCCCGAGTTTCCATCCCGAGCCCGCACCCCGAGCTTCCATCCTGAGCCCGCTCCCCGAGCTTCCATCCCGAGCTCGCCCCCCGAGCTCCCATCCCGAGCTCGCACCCCGAGCTTCTATCTCGAGCTCGCACCCCGAGCTCCCATCCCGAGCTCGCACCCCGAGCTGACGTTGACGCCACGCGAAGATGCGTTGTTCACGACATACCTCGCACTGATCACGACATGCCTTGCACTGTTCACTGGGACTGTTCACGACATAACTCGCACTGTTCACGACATGCCTTGCACTGTTCGCTGGACACTGTTCACGACATGCCTTGCACTGTTCACTGGGCACTGTTCACTGGGCACTGTTCACGACGTGTCTTACACTGTTCACTTGCACTGTTCACGACGTGTCTTGTCAACATCACGACATCCCCGAATTGCGGAGAGCTGTCTACGCGGTTCTTGCTATATATACCCCCTCACGCATTCACTTGGAGATATCTGGACCGGGACTCACCGACTCAAAAAAAAAAAAAAAAAAAAATATTTCGATGCCAGATCCCATCTCACCGCTTCAACAATTTTTTTTTTTCCAATCCTCTTCATGCTCGGAATCCTCCGATCAAACCACATGACCACGTTCCATGGAGTCCTTTGCCGAAAGATCAGAAGGTTCTGATGCCGATCCACCGGAGAAGAAGCGAAAGACGACGCCGCTCACCTTCTCCGCCGTCGATCTCATCGCCGATCTCCATCCCCTTCGCCGTAAAGGCCGCACACGAGCGAGGAGAGAAGCAACGAGCACCACCACTTCCGTTTGACACCACCTCACTGTCGTTCATCATCAGAGACGAGCCACCGTCATCAAAATTCCATCGCCGCAAACAACGCAGCACCACCTCCGTCCGCGACATCCTTCGCCGACCACCATCTTGGATCTGTCCCTTGCTCTTATCTTGACCTCACTCCTCATCACACGTCAGCAATCCCCACCACTCGAGCTTGCCGGAGACCTGCCATCACCGCCGCCATTAACGCCGACCTGCAACGAGAGAAGAAGATGAGATCTTCTTCCTTTGGGCTTGCGTAATAGTTGGCCCATTTAACACCATAATTTTGAGGCCCAGATCCTGGCCCAATCATCATCAACCGAGCTCCTCACACCAATGTCCAAAACCAAGCTGCGTTCTCTTTCCAAAAACGAAAAGGAAGAGGAAGAAAAAAGAATTCGGGCCTCATTCCAAAAAAAAAAAAAAAAAAAAAGTAAAAAAAAAAAAAAAAAAACTTCCCATCTCATTCCAACTCGTCACTCACCGGTCACAGTTCATACACCGAGCTCCCAAAATTTAAGGTACCCCTTATCAAAAATTTATTGATCCCGAGGTTCAAATTCAAATTCAATAACAGAGATCTGTCTCTCTAAGCCGAACTCCAAGAAAAGCAGTGCGTGGTCGTAGTTCGTCGATCTGACAGTGAGGCAGTTCGGGGTCGCAACTCGTCGGTCTAACAGTTAGGTAGCTCGGTCGCAGCTCGCTCATCGCGCAGTCGCAGTTCGCCGACCTCAACAGCTCCGCCTAACTAACGACCTCAACAGCTCGCCGACCTCCTACTCGCCAAGCTCATGATCGCAGTTCTCCGACCGCGCGACTCGGTGACCTTGTGGTACGCTAAGTAACTAACCGATTTTAGAAATTAAACGACTCGGAATCATATCTCGCCGGCCTCGCGCCTAACTAACAAACGCCGAGCTCAGCCTCAAGCGCAATCTCGTATCTTTAGCCATTTTTTTTGCAGGTCGTAGCCCGTCGATCTGACAGTGAGGCAGTTCGGAGTCGCAGCTCGTCGGTCTAACAGTTAGGTAGCTCGGTCGCAGCTCGCTCATCGCGCAGTCGCAGTTCGCCGACCTCAACAGCTCCGCCTAACTAACGACCTCAATAGCTCGCCGACCTCCTACTCGCCAAGCTCATGATCGCAGTTCTCCGACCGTGCGACTCGCTGACTTCGCGGTCTAGGAATTCACACACGTCCGTCTATCGCGCCCGCCTAACGAGACCCAGCAGTCAATCCTAAGATCTTGGAGACCGACCTGAGATGCGCCGAGCTAACAAAGATCAACTTTGATGCATTCGCTACACCTCATGGCACCGAACTGGGGGAGGGCCTATTGTTGGAGGTGGGTTTAGCACCCCCAATTAGCTAGGCTCATCTCAGCAAATAAGGTCCGCCTGGTCGAAATCAGCCAGAAGTCGGCGTTCGACCAAGGACGGCACCGAGCTTGCATCCCGAGCTTCTATCCCGAGCTCGCACCCCGAGCTTCTATCCCGAGCTTCCACCCCGAGCTTCCATCCCGAGCCCGCACCCCGAGCTTCCATCCTGAGCCCGCTCCCCGAGCTTCCATCCCGAGCTCGCCCCCCGAGCTCCCATCCCGAGCTCGCATCCCGAGCTTTTATCTCGAGCTCGCACCCCGAGCTCCCATCCCGAGCTCGCATCCCGAGCTGACGTTGACGCCACGCGAAGATGCGTTGTTCACGACATACCTCGCACTGATCACGACATGCTTTGCACTGTTCACTGGGCACTGTTCACGACATACCTCGCACTGTTCACGACATGCCTTGCACTGTTCGCTGGACACTGTTCACGACATGCCTTGCACTGTTCACGGGGCACTGTTCACGGACACTGTTCACGACGTGCCTTACACTGTTCACTTGCACTGTTCACGACGTGTCTTGTCAACATCACGACATCCCCGAATTGCGGAGAGCTGTCTACGCGGTTCTTGCTATATATACCCCCTCACGCATTCACTTGGAGATATCTGGACTGGGACCCCCGACCGCGGAAGGACTGGGGGACTTTTGGATTTTTGAGCCACTGGGACTCTGATTTTTACTCTCTCACCTACCACAAGTTACCCGACCTCTCTATCTTTGTAACGAGACAACACTTTAGAACGCTGAACTGGACGTCCTTCGGAACCAGTTCGTAATTCAAAAGCGTTTGCTTCTCTTTCATCAATAAAACGAAACACGGCTCCCGGCCTACTCATATCTCTCCCGACCTGTCTTAATTGTGGTTAAATTGCTCTATTAACGAAAATCTCACCTCCCGTCTCCTAATCATTCTTTAAACACACTTAGTGATCCGTGGGATCAACAGGGATCACTAATGAAGATTAAGAGATTGATTAGGGAGAGATAGGCGAGATTTTCGTTAATTAGATAGTCAACCACAATTTGAGGCAGGTCGGGAATATTTTTGGGCAGGCCGTGGGCCGTGTTCTTTTTATTGATGATGAGGGAAGTGAGCAATTTAGAGTTACGAACTGGTTCCGAAGGACGTCCAGTTCGGCGTTCTAAATCGCTGTTTTGTTACAAAGAGAGAGAGAAGGAGAGGTCGGGTCACTTGTGATAGGTGAGATACAAAATTTCCAGATCATGATCATTAATGACATCGAGGGGTATTTATACCGGCAGTTGACTTCCTGCTCCCCGGGATCTCGGGCCTACGTGGCGTCTTCGGCCTGTTTCGCGGGTAAGGTGGTCTAGGAGGCGTGTTCCGGTTTTCGAGGAGGGAGGTCATGATGAGCTCGGCGTGGCGTGTTGCAGAGCAGCGCACTGTTTTGCCAACTCTCCTCCACGTGTCCTTTCCTCTTTCGTCAGTTCCGCAGGGTTGGTGGGGCGTCCAGTCGAGGCCGTATCTCTACGCGGGTAGGGCACTGTTCTACCGGCTCCCACGTGCCTTCTGCTCTTCTGACACTCCTGCTTTGGTGAAGTGTCAGCGCGGACCCGAGGTGCGTCCTCGGGAGCTCGGGCGGTACGAGCGCGGTGCTTTCAGGTCGGCGACCGAGCTGAAGAGGGGCCTTTCCTAAGATGGGCCTAACTAATTGGGGGTGCTAGGCCCACCTCCAACAATAGGCCCTCCCCCAGTTCGGTGTCACGAGGCGAGGTGAGTGACCCGAAGTTGATCTGATGCTAGTTCGGCGCATCTTAGGACGGTTCCTCGAAATTTGGGCGGAGGAGCGCGGGGTGTTACAGCCTAGATTTGAGCCCGTGCTCGCACGTGTTGACATTTCCGAAAATCCGTAGACGGTTGGCGCGTACCCATCACGCGGGAGAACGAAAGGTCACCTCTTTTTTCGCGTGAGATGCCCACGCGCGGCGTGCGACAGACGCTTCGCATTTATCGAGGCGTCCCCTGCTTTTTGGCGTGGGAGAACGAGGAGTCGTCATCATTAGGTTTCTGGGCGGCCGTGCTTTTTTCGACACGTGTCCAGGCGTCGCTTCATTGTCCCCTTCCTCTATTTAACCCCTCTTTCTTCCTCCTGTTAAAACCTTATGCGCATACTCTCAAGGTAACTCTTTCTCTCTGATTCCCTGCTTCCCTTCCTTTCTTTGCTTTTCGACTTCTTTCTCTTTGTGCAATGGCGCCGATGTTAGACGGAATTAGGGCTGAGTCGAGCGACGAGTCGGCATCCCGCGATAACTGCAGCGACCCTCCGAGCTCCTCTTCTGGTGGCTCCGGGCACGCCTCCTCTCCGTGTCGAGGCGCAGACAGTGGGGAACAGTCTGCTCCTCCGACTTCGAGGGCCGCCCCGCTGCTCCCGGGGACCCATCTCCGGAAAAAGACGGTGGTTAGGTCTTCCTCTGGCGGTCGCGGTGCTGGCAAGGTTGGGAGAGGAACCGGGCGTCTGGGCGACCGGGGTGGTCGTCAGGGCGGCCGCGGTGGCGGAGAGCGAGTGACCAAGGCGAGGAGGTCCCCCTTGGTTTCGTACGAGCAGGGCGGGTCACCGACCTGGAGCACAGCGGAATCGGTAACTCTGCTGAGGGATTTGTACGATTTCCCTGCTGGTGTCGAGCTCAGGCTACCCAGGGCGGACGAGCGCCCGTGGACTCCTCGGGCGGGCTTCGTCTGCCTGTATGAAGTGTTCTTCCAGAAGTGCGGGCTGCGCCTTCCTCTCCCCGAGCTGTTCGTCTAGTATTGTCGGGCGCGGGGTTTGGCCTTCTCGCAGGTCTGCCCGTCCACGATCCAGGGGATGATCGTGCTGCTGACCTTGGGGCACGAATGCGATGTGGAGGTGACGGTGCCCATGTTCGAGGCTCTCACCCAACAGAAGGCGAATCCTGGGATCCCGGGAACTTACTATGCTGCCTTCAAGCCCGCGGCGAATATCCTGGAGGCCCCCAGCTCGGGGTCCAAGGCTAGCAAGCTGTCGAAGGTTGAGGACTGGTCTCGCAGCTACTTCTACATCCGGGCTACCGACGTGGTTGGACTCGATCCGTCGGCGAGATACACCCGGGATTGGAATTTTTCCCCGGGTAGGGATTTACTGGTCGAGCTGACTTCTCTTCTTCGGTTTTGTCTGACTAACACTGTTTGTTTTGCTTTCAGGTCCTCACTCTTCTAGGTTCAAGCTGCCGGACTACGCGGGTATCCTTGCTGTGCTCAGGACGGTGCGCAAAAGAGAGTGGAAGTCATTCACTTCGGCGAGAATAGCAGCAGCAATGGCCGGAGGTCGTTTTTTTTTTTTTTTTTTTTTTTTTTTTTTTTTTTTTTTTGCCGAACTGACGGTTCCTCTTTTGCAGGTAGAGCAAGGCTGCAGAGGTGGGCAGTCTTCAGGCCGAGCTGGAGGCTGAGACGGCCCGATCTGCCGCTGAGCGGGCTCAGTCGGCTGCTTTGGAGGAGGAGGTCGGGCTCCTGAAGGGGGAGAGGGAGACGCTCCGCTCTAGGGTTAAGGGGCTGGAGGCCGCCATAAGCCGGGCGAAGGTGGCCGTGGCCGCGGAGAGCGACCGGGTGATGGCCAGGTGGGACGCGCGGAACCGAAAGTGGTCCGCGAAGATGGAGAAGATCCGCGCCCATCTCGACGGTCGCAACCGGGCCTTAGAGCCTCACCTGATGTACAACCAGGTGATTGGCGTAAGGGCATGCCTCAAGAGGATGGAGGTCGAGGACGGCATGTCGGTACCGTGGTATCGGTATCAGAAGCTGGACGAGGACGAAGCGGCATTTGGTGTCGTGCTGGACGGGATGGATTTCCCGGATCTGACCCCGGAGGATGTGGACATTCCTCTGGGTCGTACTCACGGTGTCCAGCTCGAGCGACTTATGCCCGTCGCTCCTCCCGAGACGCCCGTGGTGGATCTGACCTTGGACGCTCCGCCAGCTGCTGAGGCCGTTCAAGCGGATGCGCCTGTGGAAGACCCAGCCCCGGGTGCTGATGAAGCCGGTCCTACTGAGCCGCCTGTTGAGGCCGCTGTTGGGGAAGAGCGGGCTGAGCAACCCGTCCTTGGTGAGCGCGGCGTGGAAGTGGAGGCGGGGTGCCCCGTTGATCTGGATGGTACCCGTGCTGACGGGGGTTTAGATTTACCGGCCGATGTGGCCTTGTAAAAATTTTGTTGTTGTATTTTTCTCTCTTTTTTTTTTTTTTTTTGTAACGATCGGGCCGTGGGCCGTTTATGTATGTGCCATTTCGAGGCCTCTTTTTTTGTAATAAAGATGGTATTTCCGAATTCGCATGCGTGGTAGAATAGGTCGTAAACCGTATTCTGTCAATCGATGTCGTGGGCGCAGGTCGTAGACCGGGCCCTTGTGTCTTCGTATAGGGTGCGAGGTACGACTCGGCTTTAGATACTTAATGCTTGTGTATCTTTATTTTTTCGTGGGTGCGAGGTGATCTCGGCTTAAGGTACTTAAAGCTTGTTTACCTTTTTTTTGGTGCGGGTAGCGAGCCCGGCTTTGAGACACTTAATGCTTGTGTGTCTAGTAGAGGTGCGAGCCTTGGGCTCGGCTTTAGTACTTATTGCTTGTGTACTATAGGAGTGCGAGCATTGGAGCTCGGCTTTGGCACTTATAACTTGTGTGCCGGGGAGAGCGGGCATTGGAGCTCGGTCCCCTTTTTTTTTGTAGTAGTGCGAGCATTGGAGCTCGGCTTCTCCTTTTTTTTTGTAGAGGTGCGAGCGTAGGAGCTCGGCTTCTTTTTTTTTTTGTGGAGGTGCGAGCGTTGGAGCTCGGCTTCCCCCTTTTTTTGTGGTGCGAGCGTTGGGGCTCGGCTTCTTTTTTTTTTTTTGTAGAGGTGCGAGCGTAGGAGCTCGGCTTCCTTTTGTTTTTTTTTTTTGTGGAGGTGCGAGCGTTGGAGCTCGGCTTCCCTCTTTTTTTGTGGTGCGAGCGTTGGAGCTCGGCTTCATTTTTTTTTGTAGGGGTGCGAGCGTTGGAGCTCGGCTTTTTTTTTTGTAGAGGTGCGAGTGTTGGAGCTCGGCTTCCCCCTTTTTTTTTTGGAAAAGGTTTTATTAGATTAATAGCTGAGCCCTGGTTAGGGGTTGCCTACGTACCCTTTAGTAGAAGGGATCAAGCCAATCGTAGTTCGTTTGCTTACAGAGATATACGGCGGGGCGGAGCCCGGGTGATCAGTAGTAGAAGCGTTTGAGGTTGATCGAGTTCCATGAGCGCGGGATTGCGTCGCCGTTCATCGTGACTAGCTCGTAGACGCCGGGCTTCACGATCTTGGAGATGAGGTAGGGGCCTTCCCAATTTGCACCGAGCTTGCCTGCGTTTAGCTCGGTGGTGTTTTCGAAGACTTTGCGGAGGACCAGGTCGCCTTCGGTAAAGAACCTGCCTCGAACCCTCTTGTTGTAGTACTTGGAGGCGAGCTGCTGGTAGTTCTGGATTCGGAGGAGGGAATGGTCCCGCTGCTCCTCAAGGAAATCCAGCTCGCTGAGTAGGACGGCGTCGTTCAATGCGGGTTGCTGGGTGAGCATAGCGCGGCGAGGAGTGAGGAGCCCGACTTCGGATGGGGCTATTGCTTCCATGCCGTGAGAGAGGCTGAATGGTGTGCGACCTGTCGACGTCTTCGGCGTTGTGCGATGGGACCAGAGGACTCCATCTAGCTCGTCGGCCCAGGACCCCTTCTTGTCGTCTAGTCGCTTTTGAGGCAGTCGAGGATTGTCTTGTTGGTGGCCTCGGCTTGTCCGTTTCCTTGTGGATACCTCGGGGTGGACTTACTCAGCCTGATTTTCCACTTTGTGCAGAAGTCTTCAAAGAGGATCGAGGTGAACTGGGCACCGTTGTCGGTCACGATCTCGTAGGGCAGCCCATGCCAGCAAATGATGAACTTCCAGACGAATTTTCGGACGTCCTCTGCCGTGATCTTGGCGTAAGCTTCGACCTCGACCCATTTGTTGAAGTAGTCGGTCATTACTAGGATGAAGAGCTTTTGACGAGATCGGGGAAGGGGGCCGACTATGTCCATGGCCCATCGCATGAAGGGGTAGGGTGCTACCGCAGTGGTAAGGAGCTCGGTGGGACAGTGAATGAGGGGATCGTGACGCTGGCACTTCTCGCACCGGGCTGCGAATTTTTCGCAGTCTTGAAGCATTGTTGGCCAGTAGTGTCCTTGGTTCCGTACTCTCAGGGCGAGAGCCCGGCCGCTGGAGTGGTTTCCGTCGGCGCCTTCGTGCATTTCTTTCATCACGTCAATGGTTTCCTGCCCGTGGAGGCAGCCGAGCAGGGTTCCCGAGGCGCTCCACCGGAACAGATTGCCGTCCAGCATCGTGTATCGGGCGCATTTCTTCCTTAGCCGGCGAGCGGCCCACCGGTCTGGGGGGTGAACGCCATCTGCGATATACAGCAGTAGATCGACTCGCCAATCTGGTAGTTCGGGCTCGGCCGGGGGTGGCGGTAGAACATCGGGAGGTGGGACGTCTTCGTCGGAGTCCGCGGCCTGGGGGTTGATCAAGTAGGCCCCTTTTGGCAGTTCGATGCTAGGGAAGTCGATGCTCTCGACCGGGATCACCCGTCGTTGGGCTGGGGCCGAGGTGGAGGCCAGCGCGGCGAGGGCGTCTGCGGAAGTATTATCGCCTCGGGGGATCTTTGTCAGGGTGAACTCGGAGAAGTCTGCGGCCAAGCCTTGGGTCACCTTGAGGTAAGCATCCATACGATCGTTCTTGGCCTCATATTCCCCGCTGAATTGATTGGCGACGAGCTGGGAGTCGCAGTAAGCTCGGATTTTCTTCGCGCCGACCTCCTTGGCCAGGCGCAGGCCGGCAATCAGAGCCTCGTACTCGGCTTCGTTATTTGACGCCGGGAAGGCCAAAAGGAAAGACTGCTCGAGGATCTCTTTAGTCGGGGACACGAGGCGTATACCGACGCCAGAACCGTGTTTGGAGGCCGATCCGTCGACATGCAGGCTCCACACCTCGGGGACTTCGTCGGCTGCTAGCTCGGGTACCAACTCAACCAGGAAATCGGTCAGAGCTTGAGATTTGATCGCGGTTCGACCTCGGTAATCGATTTCATACTCGCTCAGCTCAATAGCCCACTTCATTATCCGGCTAGACCGGCTCGGGCTGTGGAGGATGGTCCTGAGGGGGTAGGTGCTTAGGACGGCGATCGTGTGGGATTGAAAGTAAGGCCGGAGCTTTCTGGCTGCGACGACTACCGCCAAGACGAGCTTCTCCAAAGTTGGGTACCTGCTCTCCGCGTCGTCAAGGGATTTACTGATGTAAGAGATGGTCCTCTGGTCGCCCCGGTCTTCCCGCACTAATACCCCGCTCACCGCTGATGCAGAGAAGGCGATATAGAGGTAGAGGGTTTCGCCTTCTTCCGGTTTGGACAGGACGGGAGGAGTGGATATGTACTCCTTCAGCTGTTGGAGGGCTTCCTCGCACTTGTCGTCCCACTCGAACCGCTTGTTAGCTCGGAGCAGTTGGTAGAACGGGAGGCACCTGTCGGTAGAGCGGGAGATGAACCGGTTCAGCGCGGCGATTCTCCCGGTGAGTCGCTGTACTTGACGCGTGCTCTCAGGGGATTTGAGCTCGGTGATAGCTCGGATCTGCTTGGGATTAGCCTCTATCCCGCGCTGGGTGATGATATATCTGAGGAACTCCCCCGACGTGACGCCGAAAGAACACTTGGCTGGGTTCAGCTTCATGTTGTATTCGTTCAACGTCCGGAAGCAAGATCGGAGATGAGCGACGTGGTCGGTCGCTACCAGGGATTTCACCAGCATGTCATCTATATACACTTCCAAAGTGCGGCCAATCTGATCGGCGAACATCCGGTTGACGAGCCGTTGATAGGTGGCTCCGGCATTTTTGAGTCCGTAGGGCATTACCTTGTAGCAGTAGATGCCTCGATCCGTAATGAACGCGGTCTTCTCCTGGTCGTCGGGGTAAATGGGGATCTGGTTGTACCCCGAGAAGGCGTCCATGAAGGAGAGCAGCTCGTTCCCCGCGGTGGCTTCGACGACTTGGTCGATTCGGGGGAGGGGAAAGCTGTCTTTCGGGCACCCCTTGTTGAGGTCGGTGAAATCCACGCAGACCCTCCATTTCCCGCTCTTCTTCTTGACTACCACTGGGTTGGCCAGCCAGTCCGGGTATTTAACCTCGGTGATTGAGCCCGCTGCGGTGAGCCTTTCCACCTCGTCATTGACTGCCTGCGCGCGCTCGGGGCCTAGCTTTCGCCGTTTCTGCTTTACCGGTCTGCAGGTCGGGTCCACGTTGAGCTCGTGACTGCACGTGGCCGGGTTGATGCCGGGCATGTCGCCGGTTGACCAGGCGAAGGTGGAGACGTTTTGCCCTAGGAACTCGACCAGCTCTTTCTTGATGCCTCCTCAAGGTCGGTTCCAATGCCGACGCAACGGGCGGGGTCGCTCGGATCGATGTTGACCTGGGTGACGAGGTCTTCTCCTGGGAGGTCCCGGGCAGTTGTCTCGCCGGGCTGATACGCGCTGACAGCCAAGCAGGCCGGCGCGGCGTGGCGCAGCTTATGCTCGATGGCGAAGCAGGCGCGATAGACCCTCCGGTTGCTCCTAAGAGTATACGTTCCGGCCTGGTTTGGGAACTTAAGGCACTGATGATACGTCGAAGTGACCGCCTTCATCGAATGCAGCCAAGGGGTTCCGAGGATGATGTTGTAGATCGAGGTGGTATCGAAGACCATGAACTTGACGATCTTCGTGACCCGACCTACGTAGACCGGTAGTTCGATCGTGCCGATCCCGTTGGCGGTGTCTCCTGCAAAGCCGGTTAGCGGGATTGAGTGCGGCTTGATTTCGACCCCGTTTAGGTTCATCCTGGCGAGGGTATCCTTGAAGATGAGGTCGACCGAGCTGCCCGTGTCGACGAGAATTCGGTTGACGTCGCAGTCGGCTACGCGGGCCTGTACGACGAGGGAGTCGTTGTGGGGCTGGTGGACCCCGATCGCGTCGACCTCGGAGAAACATATCCCCCTTTTGCTGGTGTCCTGCGCATCGATCTCCGGGCCAGAGTGCCATTTCAGGAACGTGTCGGTCCTCCTCTCATGACGCTTGATGGATCGCACTGAATCGCTACACGAGAGGAGACCTCCCATGATCATTCCTATCAGAGTCCGGGCCGGAGGAGGCGATCTGCCCGTTTCCCGGTCTCGTGAGGGGGATCGTCGCCGACGATCGTTGTAAGGCCTAGCCCGGCTGTCCTCGCGACCTCGGTTATCGCGGGGCTGTGGTCGATCGCTGTCCCAGGCCCGTGGGCGCAGTCGCTCTGGTACGCGAATTTCCCCCCTCTGGAATTGGTTCAGCAGGACCTCTTGGAGTGCGCGGCACTGCGAGGTCGGATGCCCCTTCCTTTGGTGAAAGTCGCAGAAGGCCGTCCTGTCGTACTGCTTGTCAGGTCGGGGCTCCCTATCGTTCGGCTCGTTGGGGTGACGATCCTGCTGGTTGGGGTCTCGCACATACTTGTTCCAGGGCAACCTCGGCGCGGGGTTGGGGAGAAGAACGGGATCGCGCAGATGGAGGGCGGCGGGCGATCCGTTGACGAGGAACGCCGCGGCCTGCTTTCCTTTACTACGCTGATATTCGTCATCGTAGTGCTGGCGAGGCTCCTGGTATCTTTCTTGGGGCCGCTCCTTCGGGACCGGGGCCCTGTGCGAGGCGCTGTTCCTGGACTCAGCCGCTTTTTCCTCCTCGAGCTCGACGTAGAGTCCAGCGCGGTGCAAAGCATCTTCCAACGAGCGCGGCTTGTTGAGCTTCATGTCGTCCTTGAAGGCCGAATCGGCCCGCAGACCCTTTCGCAGAGCGGGGAGCGCCGACTCGTCTGTCACGTTGCTTTGCGAGGCCGTGGCTTTGAAGCGCTCTATGAAGGACATGAGCGACTCCTTCGCTCCTTGATTCATCGCCCAGAGGTCCGCGCTGGATGCGGACTGCCTGATGTAGATGGAGTAGTTCTCGAGGAAGGTAGTCGACAGATCTCTGAAGCTGTCTATGGAGTGCGTCTTCAGCCGAGAGAACCATGTGAGGGCCGGGCCGGTGAGGTTCTCTACGAAGAGCTGGCAGTGAACGGCTTCGCGCTCATCTGGAGAGAAGTGAGCGCGGCCCATGGCGATGGTGAACGCCGTGAGATACTGGGCCGGGTCGGTGGTGCCCGCGTAGGGCTGGAGTTTGAGCTTCCCGAGGTGCTGGAGCGGGACAGAGGCGATCCGGCGGGTGAACGGCGTGTTTTGCGTCTCTCTGAGGACGCGATCTATTTCCGGGGCCGCGCTGGTGGCCTGATGGATTTTGGAGGACATCGCGCGGATTGTTTCCTTCATAGCCTCGAACTCGGCGTCCCTGGAGCGCTCCGAGCTGGATCGGAGATGGTGGGCTTCGTCGCCCGGGTGGCTTCCTACGGCCGGGGCGAAACGTCCGCCCGGGCCTTCGGATCCTGACGGTGAGTCGCCGGGCAGGCTTATCCGGATGCGCGGGGTTTCTTCCCGAGAGGCCGGCTCTCTGAGATGGACGTCGGGGGAGCCGGTGTTGTCCGACCGGTCACGGGAGGCTCCTAGCGTGGCGAACCGTTGATCGGTAGCTCGCGTCAGCTCGTCTATTCTGGCGAGCAGGGTCTGCATTACGGCGGACATCGTGGGCTGGTCTTCCGACGCTCGGGGCGCGTTGTGGGCGGCGGAGCCGTCGGAAGGTACGGGCGTCGGAGCCGGGGGCGGTGCCCTGAAGAACTGCTCTCGGGGAATCAGCCGGTCGGTAGCCGCCTGGGCTGACGGTGGGGCGGTCGCTGTTGTTTGAGTCGTCGGCGGGTCCGTTGTCTGGGCCTGGGCCGTTGTTTGGGCCGGGGTCTCCTGGTCTGACAACACTCTTGGGAGCGGAATTGCCATCGTTGCTGCGGTTGCGGTGGTGGTTGAATTGCTCCTTGCGTGTAGAAGAATCTCCCCCCTCCTTCTAGCGCCAATTGTTTATCCCGGGAATCACTAATGAAGATTAAGAGATTGATTAGGGAGAGAGAAGCGAGATTTTCGTTAATTAGAGAGTCAACCACAATTTGAGGCAGGTCGGGAATATTTTTGGACAGGCCGTGGGCCGTGTTCTTTTTATTGATGATGAGGGAAGTGAGCAATTTAGAGTTACGAACTGGTTCCGAAGGACGTCCAGTTCGGCGTTCTAAATCGCTGTTTTGTTACAAAGAGAGAGAGAGGGAGAGGTCGGGTCACTTGTGATAGGTGAGATACAAAATTTTCAGATCATGATCATTAATGACATCGAGGGGTATTTATACCGGCAGTTAACTTCCTGCTCCCCGGGATCTCGGGCCTACGTGGCGTCTTCGGCCTGTTTCGCGAGTAAGGTGGTCTAGGAGGCGTGTTCCGGTTTTCGAGGAGGGAGGTCATGATGAGCTCGGCGTGGCGTGTTACAGAGCAGCGCACTATTTTGCCAACTCTCCTTCACGTGTTCTTTTCTCTTTCGTCAGTTCCGCAGGGTTGGTGGGGCGTCCAGTCGAGGCCGTATCTCTACGCGGGTAGGGCACTGTTCTACCGGCTCCCACGTGTCTTCTTCTCTTCTGACACTCCTGCTTTGGTGAAGTGTCAGCACGGACCCGAGATGCGTCCTCGGGAGCTCGGGCGGTACGAGCGCGGTGCTTTCATGTCGGCGACCGAACTGAAGAGGAGCCTTTCCTAAAATAGACCTAACTAATTGAGGGTGCTAGGCTCACCTCCAATATTCTTCTTGCTTCTATGTCTCCCTTATTACAAGCCCATATTTATAGTGAAGCAAAAATACATAAAATAATAAGAGCATGTCGGTAAATATAAGTCGATTAATTTTACTTACCGAGCAAGTAAAAAAGTGATGGATCATTATCCTTTAACAGTTTTAGACTTTTAATTACGAAACTCAACTGGATGTGCAAAAATAATATATTTAAATTGCATCATTTTCATAATTAAAAGTTAACAGAGACATTTGAAAAATATTAATTTACAGACGTAATGACAATGTGCATGACCATACGTCTACAACTCAACTGGTGCCCAAAGGAGTGGGCAGAGGTCCTATGGTCCAAGAATTTATATATTTTAGGGATAAAATTATATGTAAAGAGGGTCCAAAATTTTTTAAAAAATACATATAAAAAGGGATCAAAAATTTATTAAAAAATATGTTTTTTTATGATAAGGGGCCCAAAATTTGTTTTTGTCCAAGGATCCATATTTATGTTGGGCCGGACCTACCTGTACCAAAGATATTTCATGCCCAGAGGCCAGAGATCTCAAGTTCGAGTATGGCTTAGAAAAAGATTATATAAAATGCTATCGTTTCCCAATCCAAAACGATGTACGAGCCTAAAGTTCGAAATCTCTAGGTTACTAAAAAAAATGACAATGTGCATGAATGAAATTGTATACTATTGTTTATTTAAGATAGTCTAAGTGAACTTAAATTATATTTGTTTTAATATTGCTTCCATTTTATAAATAAGTATATATATGTATATGATGTCTAAAAAAGAAGAATGCCGCTAATATCTTTTAGAGGTAGTCTTTTTTTTTTTTTTAGAGGTAGTCAAACAACAATTATATATGGAAGTTAATTATTTTAAGTATGATGAAGACTTTCGTGAATTTACTCATATGTTTTAGTCAAATTTCATGTAAAACTTATTAAACACAATATCATCGACATTAGCAGTGGCGGAGCCAAAAAAAAATTTAATTGAGGGTAAAAATATTTAAACTAAGACATTGTCAAAAAAATTAAAAATAATATCATCTTAAAATATTGATAAAATAAAAAAAATTACAAATGCATTATATTTTTTTTTAACCTTGCTTTAAACTTTTTTCTAGAGAATTAACAATAACAAAATTTTACCCAAAACAAAAAATCAAAATTTTGATCTTTATTTGTTGTATTTTGGTTAGTTAGTTACCATATTTATCAAACAAGCTAATATATTACTGTATATATGATGAATATTTTCAAAGCATTTTCAATTATTTTTGTAGAAAGTTATTACCATGTAGTTTACAAAAATAATTAGTCTTTCAAAGAACATGATTTCATAAATTTAACTGCGCCAATTCGTTTGTAAGATTTAGAATTAAATTTTTGTAAGTTTTGCATAAAAGTGTAAGGAATAAAAAGTGTTAGTAAGGTTAAGTCTTTTACATATGCTAATATTATGGTTGGTTTGTGTACATACTTATTAACGAAACGTATAAAATTCATAAATTAATATAAGTGATTTTAAGAGAAAAAAGTAAGTAAATCCATTTGGCCATTAAATTTGGATGGTACATTTCAATGATATAGAAAAAATGATCAAATAAAGTAACTGAACAAAGGAAACAAATTGATGAGGGCAAATATATCATTTGATATGGGGCAATAATTATTACCTTTAAGAATTTAGGGAAAAATTGGAAATAAAAGATAGTTTTTTTTCATTTTTGTTCATTTACACCTTTCCAAATCATTATCAGTGACTTAAACTTTATATTATTGTAAATCCAAGTATACCATTTTAGGTTATTAATTATTTTTTTAAATATAATTATTATCACAAATAATTATGAAATATGTAATTTTAATCCCATTAACCAAAGAAATCTCAAAATCTCTTTTTCAGTTTTTTTCTCTATTTCCCGTGAATCTTCTTTCTTTTCTTATATCTTCTCTTAAATTTGTCTGGCCTTCTCTAGCTCCTCCCGTTCTTCTTCGTTTTTTCCATTACTAACCAAAGAACTAGGTAGATAACTGAATTTCACATCAACCATACTCGTTTCTACTATGTAGTCTTCGGAAACCATCATCTTTAGTTCTTCAAGAGTAGTAGTGGATTCCAAAGTAAATAATCTACCACGGTTTTCTTGATCAACAATAAATCTCCATTCGTTGTTGCCAGAGGATCTCCAAACACCACACGTCACGTAAATCTCCAGCATACTTATCTGTGATACAAAAAAAATCGATGAGATTGTTTTTAAAAAAGAATTCACACATATCAATTTGTGGTAAAGTAAAGAACAAATTCGATAAACTCACCAAAACACGTTTGAAATGTATCCAATACTTTGCAGAGATGTGAAAAAGAAGAAACATAGAAGAAAGGGAAGAAGACGGCGTGGAGAAACATAGATAAAATTGGAGATCATGATTCTCTTATTTTCCGCGGAAGACACGTTCTAAAACTCGCAGAACATTACATTAGGCAGAAAATGTATTCTATGCCGTCGTAGAACACATAGAACCCGTAGAATACACGTTCTACAATTTGCAGAACATTTAGATTAGACATAATATGTATTCTGAAACTCGCAGAACGTAACGAGATTGTAGAATATGTATTCTACCAACCGTAGAACAGATCAAAAAATATTTTCAAAAAATATTTTCTAAATATTTTTTCTTACGTTTTTGGAATTATCAAAAATTTCTATTTCTTTAAATATATTTATTTTCCTTTTTAATAATTAAATTGGTATTAAAAATAATTTTTAAAAACAAATTAAATATTAAAATATATGATTTTAGGAGTAATTTTGTCAAAATTGTACGTAAAAAATTAAAGGTGTAGATGAACAAAAGTGTAGAAAAAAATATCATTTATTTCCAATTTTCTCAAGAATTTACACTAATTATTTTTTTTTTATAGGAGGCAGCTGCCCCCATCCCATTAACATGATCCGCCACTAAATTTTAGGGTACTAATAAGTCAACCATACAGTAATGATTTTAATAGAAATTTAATTTCATTAATTTTTAAACAATGCCCATGATTTATTTAATTATATCTGTTTGTAGCTTAGTCAAAGTTTAAATTTATGAAATTTATTTTTTGAACTAAATATATTAAGGTCAAAACTTGTAGTCAACTAAATATATTACAATAAATTTCATTCTAAAAATGCATGGAAAACTTGTTTCTTTCAATGCAATGACAGCTGTCAGGGGCATTTGGAATGAACGAGTCAAACTTACAATTTACAATTATGATGTACTAAAAGTACTAATCATGTTTTTTTTGGGTTTATAGTTTAGTCAAATTTCAATTGTGATATGAAAATTATTTTCTTAGATAAATTTTCTATCGTTTTATTTTTATTTTGGTGTTGTGTCACAATGTTAGAAGAGTACTGTTCATCTTGTTTTAAATTTTGCTACTATGAATGTAATTTAAGTCTAGTTGTTAATCATTCCTAGAGAGTACCTAAATTTTATTAGTAAATTTATTAACTTAGTTGATGAAATCAAATTTTAAAATAAATTGAACAAAAAGATGAAAGAAAACATTTGACACTTAAGGTAAGTTAATTATGATATAACATTAGTTTTCAACCCACGAGTTATATATTTTTTTAACACTCATGTTACGTGGAAACTTTTTTATCTCTTGGTCGTATATAAAGCGATAAGTGTAAGAAGAACAAACCCACCAAACAAAACTTTCTCCTCTCTCCAAACCTATTCATTCTATGCGATGGTCGGAATAAGAGAAGAAGTGACGGCGACTCTGCTGAATAAGACGGTGGAGACCGGTGGAGAAGAGAATGGGTTTAAGTCGTTGGACATGAGAGAGAAAGTTAGGAGGGAATCTAAGAAGCTATGGATTGTGGCGGCGCCGGCGATCTTCACGAGGTTCTCTACGTTCGGAGTATCTTTGATAAGCCAAGCTTTTATCGGCCACCTTGGCCCCACCGAGTTGGCCGCTTTCTCCATCAGCTTCACCGTTCTCCTCCGTTTCAGTAATGGTATCTTGGTGAGATACTCTCTAATCCTTTTTCTAATCTAATTAATTGATATATATGAGAGTGTTAAAGATAATACTTACATAAACCAATTAATTAGAAAATTGCAAAACAAACCTTAAGTTATACCCAAAAAAAGTTTTACACCAACTTTTTGTTTTCCGATTTTTAACACTTAAACTTTGGTAACACGAAAAAGAAATCCTCGTGTTTTTTGTTTTTTTTTTTTCAACAATTCAGTGATTATTTATGGTTTGTTGAGTTTGAATATATATTGGTCATGTTCGTTTGATCATCTGGATGGTCTATCTGGATGAATCTGTAAAATGATGTTCGTTTAGTTGCATTAAACGATCTATCCAGATGAGTTTCGAAAATTTATCCAAAAAAATTAAAAAAATCTGGATGAGATTGAGATAACCATCCAGATGGATTATCTTCTTCCAAAATTTGAAATGACATAAATAATAAATAATAAATAATAAATAATAAATAATAAATAATAAATAATAAATAATAAATAATAAATAATAAATAATAAATAATAAATAATAAATAATAAATAATAAATAATAAATAATAAATAATAAATAATAAATAATAAATAATAAATAATAAATAATAAATAATAAATAATAAATAATAAATAATAAATAATAAATAATAAATAATAAATAATAAATAATAAATAATAAATAATAAATAATAAATATTTTCCCCGCCAAAAATATATAATAAATAATATATAAAATTAATATGGTTAAAATTAAGATTAAAAATTAGATTAGTTTAAAACATGGATACTTTAGTCATTGTCTTATTAAAAGCATCTAGATGGAGATGTAAAATGATCAAATAAACAAAAGTTCATCCAAATTCATTTGAATGAATCATCCAAATGAACAACCAAAAATGGAAACGAACATCATCCAGATGAATTATTTAAATGGATCTTCTAGATGCATATGTTAGATGATCAAACGAACGGGGCCATTGTTGTTTCTACAATCAATTCAGTGATTATATATGGTTTTATTTTCCGTTTTACCATTAACGCTGTTTGGTTTTGGATTTTGTAATTGTGTAACAAAATTAAATTAAGACAAAAAAGGAGAATATGTTATATTTAACAACTTAAACTTCGTCTAAATTAAATATTTTTTTGTAACTTTCCCTAAAATAAAATATGTTCATGTTCGTGATAATGTTTTATAGTTGATGCCGTTTGGTTTTGGATTTATTTACTATGTCACCAAAATTGGATTTTAGAAAAAGATACGAAGTTGGACCGTTGGACTTATAAAAACTTTATCTTGATATAAATTGGATAAATGATTTTTTTGTTTGTTTGTAATTTTCCCTAAATGAAATTGTTTTCATATTCGTGATAATGATTAAAATATTTCTGTTAAATAGTTTTTTTTTGTAACCGATTTCTGTTAAATAGTTGGCATTACTTTCCTTTTGTATTGGGACAGCTTTTTGTAATGACATAACTTTAATTAATACTGTGTGACGTGAATACTTACAAAGACTTCTTGTCCTCCTTGTCGTGGCTTCTTTTGATTTCTTCTTCTACAGATCCTAAAATTGTTCATATGAAAGAAAACCCTTTATTGTTCATATGAAAGAAAGAGATGATTCTATGCGATGACAAAGTTGGATGGTAATTAGGAAACAAATGAGAGATAAAAAATCAGAACTTTAAATTAAAATAAGACGAAAATCAACACTTTCTTATATTTTATTTTTTGACGGCACATACCTTTTTATTATTTTAATATAGGTAAATTTGTAGAGAAGATAAAACTTTCACCAAGTTTGACAAGATTCGTTAGTGTCCAATTTGGTTTGCCACGAATGTCAAATTAACACCTTGGCCATCTCTCTTTGGCTGATTTGTTTGTTATTCTGGTTAGTTGAAAAGAATTGTTTTTGTTTTTCTGTTTTAACTTTACTTGTTTTGTATTGAAAATCATTTTTTTTTCGTATTGAAAAATGTTTCTCGGCTTATTTTTAGCCTTACTTGTTTTAACATTGCCTAGCACGTATTAACAGCAAATGTCTCGAGTTTGATTATAACTATTATTTGTAACTCCTCATGAAATATTTATCATGTAAGTTATGACATTATAACTACATGCATGCAGTTAGGTATGGCTAGTGCACTAGAAACACTATGTGGTCAAGCCTACGGAGCCAAAAAATATCATATGCTTGGGATTTATCTCCAAAGGTCATGGATCGTCCTCACAGGCTGTGCCATTTGCATCACGCCCGTCTACATCTTCTCGGGCCCTATCCTCTTAGCTTTAGGTCAAGAGGAACACATAGTCCGTGTGGCTCGGATCATAGCCCTATGGATCATAGGCGTTAACTTCTCCTTCGTACCTTCCTTCACTTGTCAAATGTTCCTCCAAGCTCAGAGCAAAAACAAAATTATTGCCTACGTGGCTGCT
This sequence comes from Eutrema japonicum, assembly GCA_030161315.1. Lineage (NCBI taxonomy): Eukaryota > Viridiplantae > Streptophyta > Magnoliopsida > Brassicales > Brassicaceae > Eutrema > Eutrema japonicum. The sequence continues at coordinate 22,109,550 of BSQW01000008.1, forward strand.
GTCTCCTTAGGGGTCCACTTCTTCTTATCGTGGCTTCTCATGTTTTATTTTGACTTTGGGATCAATGGTGCTATGACCTCGATGCTCGTAGCGTTTTGGTTGCCTAATATTGCGCAGCTCTTGTTCGTCACGTGCGGTGGGTGTAAGGACACGTGGATGGGGTTCTCTTGGCTGGCTTTCAAGGATCTTTGGCCTGTCTTGAAACTATCCTTGTCTTCTGGTGGTATGATTTGGTATGATTTCCTAATTCTTCTATAATTTTGTTAGTTTCGACTCGTAAAATAATGACAAATGTCTTATTAACCACATACTGTCAACTGTATGTAATTTGGTATGATTTGGTTTGAGCAATCAAACCAATCGTTTAATTTAATTACATACAGTTGTATACTACTCTATCTAGAATATAGGAATGAAGGTTTCTATTACACTTGAAACTATTATGTTATATAAGAATATAACTATTTCATACCATAATATGTTAATTTAAGAGTTAATCAAAATGATTCTTAATTTATAGATATCAAAACCACTGACTTTAACAAAAGTTGGTTTAGTTTTGATAACTGATCCGTCTAATAATTGAACCAGTCCTTCTTGGAAAAAGTTGGTTTAGTTAGAATCTAATGAATTCTAAAGATTTGGAAAATAATGCATCTCTATTATATTATTTAAGAAGTTATTTAGTAAAATAAAATTTATTTTATAATTGAAATAGGAAAGGATTCAATTGGTTTTTAAAATTATTGAAAAGCATATATATATGAAAAATATTTGTTTTTCATTAAATAGGATATTTACTATTTAATTTCTTAATTATTACAATATTAAAAATATTATATAATTTTAAATAATAATCAATTCACACATATTAAAAAAATATATATTCGAAATCTAGCAATATTTTTACTATTATTTGTATATTTTTATTTGAATATAGATCAAAGCAAAAGTTAGAAAATATTTTACTAATTTTATAAAGAGTTATACACTAGAAAATTGATTTTTTATACAGCTCGTGAACTGACCACAAAACTTAGAGTCATTAAACGGTGCATATTAGAGTTAATTAGTGTTTCAATATTGTAGTTCTTTCCGGGGTATCCCGAATAATATTTTAGTCCACCGTAAAATGGGTTAAGTAAGCGGGTTAACCCTGCCATGGACGAGTTATGATTCTAATTTTCAAATGCCCACAAAAACGGGTCTCGAAAGTCAAAATATTAATTTTTAGTTTTAGAGATTGATGATATACTCAATTTACTAAATAATATGATTTTTCTTAGAAAATTAACTATAGTTTTTTCTTAGTAAGAGGGTTAACCCAACATGGACGAGTTATGATTCTAATTTCCACCCACAAAATCAGGTCTTGCAAGTCAAAATATTAATTTTTATTTTTAAAAATAGATCTTATACTACTCAATTTACTAAATAATATGATTTTTTCTTAGAAAATTAACTATAGTTTGTTATATTTTTATTTGATTATGTGTAAGTTAAAGTTTATATTTTAGTCTGCTGCAAAACGGGTTAAGTAAACATGTTAGTCTGGTTTGACAGTTAAATCTATAATCATTAGTTAGGCATATTATAAAATTAAAAAAATATCAAAATATTTTTTCTTAAATTTTAAAACAAATTAAAAAAATAATAATTACTACACGCTATAGTAGTGCGCGTTAATTCCTAGTTATAATATAAACGAAATCCAAATCAACTTAAAATTGTATAGAATACATAAAGCAGTGCAGTCGATCATAAATTAAACATAACTTAAAAACTTGTATGGAATACATAAAGCATAGTAGTCGATCACAAACTAAAACAAACACAACAACAACTTTTGAATTATTCTCACGCATACAAAGCCGGCCCTACGATTTAAAAGGCTAAAAGCAAGTAAAAAAAAAATAGATATGCTAATAGCACAGCGAATTGCGTACGTTCCCTTTGATGGGTGAACAATCAAATACATTTTTCTTAGTCTTACATATATTTTTGATTGGAATCATGTGGTAATAATGTCTATTGGTTTTATCTTGTTGGTTGAAATAAAGAGCAAGTTTTGATACCTATATATGTACTTGATTGCTATAGCATTAAAGGCGGGCTAAGTATATTTATTCATGATGTCAAAGATTGAAAAAGTTTGGAATACAATCTATTTAGAATTAGATACTGTATATTGTTTATACGTACTTATAAAATTTAAATAATAATAATAATAATAATAATAATAATAATAATTCCTTTGTGATATTAATTTTGAGCAGCTTGGAGCTATGGTACAACACGATCTTGGTTCTGCTGACTGGAGGCTTAAAAAATGCAGAGGTTGCTCTTGATGCACTTTCAATCTGGTAAACAACATTTCGCTTTCTGTCTTTTATATATATATATATATATACGTGTATCTTTATATTATTGGTCTTAATACTAACATTTAAGAGATTTAAATGTTCACGAGCTGAAAATTTGGCATTTCCCATCTACTCATCTACTGATATTTGCTTCAAGTATTAAATTCAAACAAACTATGTTTTGTAAATAGTTAATGTTCTCTAAGTTAAAAAACAAGTTCCATTTAGATAACTTTTTAGTAACTTTTATATATTACTGTACACTATGAATCTATATATTTTTGTGTAATAAACAATTGCTAACATTCTTACAAAATTTGAAGCTCTTAAGTACTAGTACTCTATATTCATCAACTGAATGTCTTACGGTCGGTTCACCAAGTATTTTAAACTAATTAGCTAACTGATTCAGTTATTTTGCTAAACCGACAATATTCTATTAATTTATATTTTAATTATCCAATTATTTTTTGACATTCATTTTAATTTGTTGATCAATTTTCACAGTGTCAACATAAATGGACTGGAGATGATGGTAGCCTTCGGCTTCATGGCTGCAGCAAGGTGCATACATAAAATATATATATATATATATATATTTTTTTTCTCTTAATAGATTGAGAAGCCTAATTAGTATATGATTGTTGATGCTTTTTTTTTTGAAATATCTTCTCTTCGTTTTCTTGTTTTGGAAATTCTGCATATAAATAGTGTAAGAGTGTCAAACGAGATCGGAAGTGGAAATTCGAAGGAAGCCAAGTTTGCAACAATGACAGCAATTTTAACGTCACTTTCCATAGGAATTATGTTCTTCTTCGTCTTTTTGTTTCTAAGAGGAAGAGTTTCGTACATTTTCACAACAAGTGAAGCTGTTGCAGCACAAGTAGATGATCTTTCTCCACTCTTGGCCTTCTCCATCCTCTTGAATAGTGTTCAACCCGTTCTCTCTGGTATTTTCCCTCTTCATCTCTTGACTTTTACTTTTATATGTTTAGCATTTTAGATTGTTGTAGCAATTTCATCCATTACCAATTAGTTTTGATACGAATCTCTTAAAATTCAATAGACATGAATCACATATCCAAGATCTCTTACGTATATTTAAAACTAATATTTTGGGGTTTCAAGTATTTAAGGTAATGTAATGCGCGGAACAAGTATTCGAGTTTGTTAGTTTTCGATTTCGGTTTTAGTTTCCATTCTTATATATGTTGCGGAACATGTAACCATCGTTATAACTGGAGCAGGAGTTGCTGTTGGAGCGGGGTGGCAAGAATATGTTACATACGTTAACCTTGCTTGCTATTATCTCGTTGGGATTCCTTCCGGCATTTTTCTTGGCTATGTTATCGGTTTGCAAGTCAAGGTAAATCTGTTTTTTTTTTTTATAAATTATCATTATTTGAAAAACTTTTACATTGATTCTCTTTTTATTTACTTTTTTTGTTGTTGCAGATTTCTCTATATACTATAAATTTATAAGGGTTTTGAGTATAGATTAATGAAGTAACCATTTTTTGTTCCTCAAAATTTCAGGGTGTCTGGTTAGGAATGCTTTTTGGAATTTTCGTTCAAACTTGTGTCCTTACTATAATGACTCTACAAACAGATTGGGAGAAACAGGTTTACAAATTGATTACCATATTTTTTTATATACAATTCTAAAATCTTTATTATAACAAAAATATTAATTTGTATTTGTTTATTGGTAATTTTTTACAGATATCTTTGTCGCTGAAACGTTTGAACCGTTGGGTTGAACCGGAGTCTAAAGACTTAAACTAGATTTCACAAAACAATAACATATAGTTTTTGGTGATCTGGAAATTATCATGTCATAACTAATGGATATGATAATCTTTATTCATGAAAAATAATGTAACTGTTTAGGTTCTTCTCCGAATCTTGTCGACACTAGAAAGAATACAACAGTTGTAATTTGATATGCTCGTAACTTATCAATTCTCTTCTTCTTTTTTTGGGGTTAATAGCGTCACACATAATTAAATTCCTACACGAGACCTATGTGCAAGAAATTTAAACACATTATCAAAAAAAAAAGATTAGACAAAATGGTCAGTAAACGTGTAACCAGAAATATCAATAAAAATATTAAACAAAATGGTCAATGAATGCACGAGATCTTATGTGATCTTTTTTTTTTTTTTTTTTTTTTTGATGCTTTTCGGCCCCCGGGAGTAATCCTAAGTCCAAAGGCCCAGACTAATCTCCCGGATGGGAGTGACACAGCCCACTTATAATGCCTCACTTGGCCAAGTGCTTATCCTGGTAATTTCGCTCCCGCGGAGAATCGATCCCTGGCCTAGACCAACATGGCCGACACTCATCGCAGAAAAGGAACCACCCGACCACCAACAACTTGGTTAGATCTTATGTGATCTTGAGGCAAAATTGAACAAAATGGTCAAAAAAAATTTGTAAACTTGTTGACAAAAAAGTAAAGTAAATAAGTAATTGTAAATTTAAAGATTATGGGTTTATAGTCCGACCGGATCTGGCGACCAGAAAAGCATTTTGGTTTCCTCGCAGCTAATTGGGTTTAAAATCATTACTAATTTAAATTCCAAAAAATACTTCCAAGGCTCCAACTTTATTTCGATAAGTTTTTTTAATATCGAACTATTTTTGTATCTATTAAAATATTCAAACTATTTTTTTGTCCAGTTTAAATTTTCAACTGTGAACCGTAAACTTAGATTACATCGTATATGAAACGAAAGTTATCGGAAATATGAACGGCGTTATAATCCTGTTATAAAATTAACTACAATTACTTGTAATACTACAGTGGTTAAATTATCTGAATCCAAAACCGGATAAACTGGATAAAACCCGACACGACTTAACCCGACATGAATTAACCTGACACTTAAACATCCGAGACGGAAAAAACTAAATCCCCAAATCAGAAACAAAACCCTAAAATTCTAATTTGATATCGAAAACCTTCGATGAACCCTAAATCGAAAAGTTTCGACTGAATTCAAACAAAATCAAACAAGATGAAGTACGATTGTAGGCGATTTCTTCGTGTTTCTTAGTTTCGTGGTCCGATTTTGGTTGATTATTGCTTATGTTTGATGAATTTTTTTTTCCGGTGTAGTGACGAAGATGAAAACCACAATAACTCACTTCAGAGTATGGACAATTATGCCATTCAACATCACAACCACAATAACTCACTTCAGAGCATGGATAAGTATGCCGGTAACATCTACAAATCCAACCCACGATATTATTACAACCTGTCAAACGAGTTTCTCCTTTTCAGTGCTCGCTGCAATTTCTTGCTTCAACCTCTTGTTCTCATTTTGCATTTCAAGCTACATCTCTGATTTCTCGAATTATGATATATCTTTACCTTCTTCACTTTCAGTACAATCTTGGCCGACCAAAGCTCTGAGCTTCTTCAACTCCTCGAATTGATGATGAATCAAATCTTGGGTTTCAATCAGAGCGGCTTTCTGAAAACCGTGAGGCTTTTCCACGTCGAACCACTTGAAGAAATTGCAGGATTTCCAATTCGCATCTCCACACCCGTAGAATCTCCTGTCTGGATTATCATTCGTCCAAACTTTTTTCACCATCGACGACTTTCCCACACTGACATCTAACTTCACCCATCGTTAAACTCGTTCATCACTCTTTGCATTCTTCAATTCCACATGTTACGTGAAATTGAATTAGGAAATCGTCATCAAACCTGCATATGTGGGTGATTGGATTGGTGGGACGTTGAGAACCCTTATCGTCTAGAACATTATTCAATGATAGTGGTCCTATGCCGACAATAATTTAACAATTAAGTTAGCAAACTAACTATGATGTTAACAAGATAGAACGATAACATTTTTAGTAATCAAGACACTAACTTAATTTCGTTAGCACGATAACACTAACATTTTTAGCGAATGGTGGAGATGAAGATGTTGGGCGGCGTAAGATTACCATGGATTTACTGAAGATATTAGATTGTATATTATCAGACAAAGCATTTAATGCTCTCGGCATCTACTCACTCTCTTTCATGTAGGGTTATTTTCGCCTACAATAGACCATTCAAATTGTACAAACCTAATTTTCATTTATCTCTTACCAGTTTCTCTATTTTTTTATTAATATTGATTCAATTCATTTATTAATATTGATTCAATTAAGTCTTTTTTTTTTGGTAACTCAGGGTAAATCTCAGGCCTAAGGCCCAGACTAATCCCTGAGGGAAAGACAACCCACAGATAGGCCATTTCTCAAGTTTTCAAATGTGTCGTAAGCAATGGGTTCATATCCGTGTGGATGTCCAAGAGAATTGTGACTTAATTTCGCGTAGCAGGTAGATCGAACCCGAAATGTGGTAACACCCCGATCCGTCCCCAACCACCCGACCACAAGGTCTCCGACAACTCTTGTTTTTTTTGGGGGGGGGGGGGGGATTTATAGCCTTACACATCATTTTTTATTTTTTTCGTCAACATAGACATCATTAAATTCGAACACGAGATCAATGAGTAACAATAATAATTTGTCAATAATTGAATGCAAGAACTTATGTGATGTTGAGTCAAACTCCGAGATCTATTTCTAGGAGTATTTTTTTATGGGGAAATTCTATAAAAATATCTCAACTTTATTTCGATAAGCTTTTTAATACTCGAATTATTTTTGTATCCCATAAAATATCCAAATTATTTTGTTTGTCTATTTTAAATTTCCAATTGTGAATCGTGTGTTCATTTTACAACATCTATGTTAACAGATATATACAGACCTAGACATGGTTTAAAATATAATTATATTTAATAATAAAATATTAAAAAATAAATAAAAATTACATTAAATTTTTTTAAAAAAAACAAAAAAATCATGGATTTTTGAGTTTTTATAATTTTTGAGAATTTGTTTGGATTTTTGGATTTTTGAGTTTTTAGAAATTATCAGTTCAAAAATTCCAAAGCTAAAATATAGTAATATATTTTTATTTAAAATTATTGTTTTCTAATTTTAGATTTTTTTGGAATTTTTTTCGATTTTTCGAATTTTTTTTTTAAAGTTTAATATATTTTTAATATTTTATTATTAAATATAATTATATTTTAAACTGTGTATAGATCTGTATATATCTGTTAATGAAAATGTTGTAAAATAAATATACTGCAAACAAAATAATTTATGTATTTTATTGGATATAAAAATAATTTGAATATTAAAAAAAAATTCGGAATAAAATTAAGATATTTTTATGAAATTTACCTTTTTTATCTACTAACTGCGACTTGCTGCAAGAGGCGTAGGCGGCTTTTCGTTTCCCAAATAAAAAAAATACCATTAAACAAAAAAAAAACATAAGTTATAAAGTGAACACGTTGCTTCTCTCTCCCCTCTATTCATTTACTCTGGTCCATTAGATACAACAGAGATTCCACGATGGCCGGAGGAGTGGGAGAGCTCACGGCGGCTCTGTTGAAAAAGACGGCGGAGAACGGTGTAGAAGAGGATGAGTTGGGGTTGAAAGAGAAGGTTTGGATTGAATCAAAGAAGCTATGGGTTGTGGCGGCGCCGGCGATATTCACGAGATTCTCGACGTTCGGAGTCTCGATTATAAGTCAAGCTTTCATCGGTCATATTGGCCCTATCGAGCTGGCCGCTTACTCCATCACTATCACCGTTCTCCTCCGTTTCAGTAATGGTATTTTGGTAAGACTTTTATTTACTAGTCTAATTTAATTAACTATGGATGACTAATACAGATAGATTTCTCCCAATTAGTCGTAATACTAATCACTAGTAAATTAAACGGTTTTTTTATTCGCGATTAACGATTTAAAATCATTTATTTTTCAAGAGTTCTGATAATAAAACACTCTCTCCACAGGGCTAGGCAATAGTAATTTTGTTGTTGTTGTTGTGTGTTTATTTGGTACTATTTCAATAAATTCAGGTAGGTATTGCTTGAAACCCACAAGTGTTAGCAGTGATGTCAGCCTATTTGTCTCTATGCGAAAAAATATGATGATAAGTTTTGTTTCATAATATTAGATGCAGCGTTTTCATTTTTTTTTTTTCAAAATATAAAATTTTCACACTTTTTTTTTTACAAATGAGAAGGAATTCTAATTTTTTTAATTTATGTATTAAATAATTTTTTTGAATTTTTTTTCTTTTAATCTTTGCACTTTTAGTTATGAAACGGAAGGAATATATTATTATCGGTAAAGACAAATCTATTTTCCTAAACTAATTATCATGGATTAACAAATGAGAAGACTATTAGGAATAAAACCCTTCCAATTTCATTGCAAACTCTCACCTACTAACTACTACCAAATTTTAGTAGTCACTAGTAAAGTAAAACTTGTTTTTAGTATGTGAGAAAAACTAAAATAATAATTGTTGTAGACTTCTGATGGTATGTTCCTATATGACGGAAAGTTGAAATAAGGTAAAACCATTTCGTCTTCGATTGTGATTGCTTACTGAGACTGCATGTGGTGGCTTATTTTTCTAATAATCCTTGAATTGACAACCACAAATCTCTCTATGCATAATTACGTACCAAATAGGCAAATATGTAGTATATGATACTATCTTTATATATATATATATGTATATACTAAAAATAGGTTGAAGACAAATTTAAGTTCAATAGTATAGTAAATATTGGAAAATTCGAAAATTTACAATTTTTTTTTATCTAAAGATTAACATATTATCAAAAAAAATATTAACATTTTCAAGTGAAAAATAGCGTGAATAATTTTAACAAAAAATATCTATTTATTATTTAATTATCAAATCTATTTTATATGATCATACATGTTACAACATAAACGGAATAAGTAAATCATTAATGGCTGATAGATAAAAATATAAATTCTGTTTGGAAAAAAAGATAAAAATAGAAGCTAGATATTTTTTCCTTATATTTGAGCACCTTTTTCATTTACGGAGACGTTTTATACTTTTTTATTACATAAAAAAAAAGGTGTAGAAAAAGTATTGTCGAGAATTAAGTTCGACAATACATTCACTGGCAGCCCATTTCGTAGGCCACCAGTAGGGTCGAAATCTAATGTCTTGTCACTCACCGGCCTTAAAAGCAAATGTTGTGACATATCATTTTTCAAAAAATTGCTCATGGTCGATTTTACTGTATTTGTTTTGTCGATCATGAGCAATTTTTTTGAAAAATGATATGTTTTTTAAAAGCAAATGTTGTGAAATCTAATGTTTGGATTTTTGTACTTGTTTTTTTTTTCAGAGTTTTAATTATACCAATCCAAAATACTGTCGACCATAAGTTTTTTTCCGTGTTTTAATTAACATGTTTACTGATTTCATAGATTCAGAATAACTATGTTCGGTTTAGTCCGTTTTGTCAAAACGTATGTACGATGTGATCAACTAGTTGGCTTTGGGAGAAATCAAAACTGTTATGCAGAGAACCAAATTTGAACATAATTAGGTAATTATCACCAGGCCCCGCCCATGGCATAGGCGGGGTAGTCGACCGCCTAAGGCACATTTATTATAAAAAAAATTATTTACTAAACTTTTTTTCTTCTGAAAATTCAATTTTTTTTTTTTTGAATAGGGTCTCCGATAGTCATGGACCGGTACTGATTATCACCAATACGCAGTTAGGAATTAAACCATCAGGCTAGTACACTCAATCAATTAGGTTCAGAACTTCAGATTATATGGTTTTGGAGTATTTTTCAGAATATGTTATTTCTGCTAACACTCAATATGAAACTATATATGCGTATGCGGATGTCTTAACTTTTGGTTATAACTATTGTTTTACAACTCGCCATAAGATATTTATCGTGTAAATAACGAATCGTAATGCAGTTAGGCATGGCGAGTGCACTAGAAACACTATGTGGTCAAGCCTACGGAGCAAAACAAAACCATATGCTCGGAATCTACCTCCAACGGTCATGGATCGTCCTCACAGGTTGTACCATTTGCCTCATGCCCGTTTACATCTTCTCAGGCCCTATCCTCTTAGCCTTAGGTCAAGAAGAACGCATTGTCCGTGTGGCTCGGATCATAGCTCTATGGGTCATAGGCATGAACTTTTCGTTCGTTCCATCCTTCACTTGCCAAATGTTTCTCCAAGCTCAGAGCAAGAACAAGATCATTGCTTATGTAGCTGCTGTCTCCTTAGGGGTCCATGTCTTCTTGTCGTGGCTCCTAATGGTTCATTTCGATTTTGGAATCACTGGTGCTATGACCTCGACGCTAATTGCGTTCTGGCTGCCTAACATTGCGCAGCTCTTGTTTGTCACTTGCGGTGGATGTAAGGACACGTGGAGAGGATTCTCTATGTTGGCTTTCAAAGATTTATGGCCTGTCTTCAAACTATCCTTGTCTTCCGGTGGAATGCTTTGGTAAGCTTTCATTCTTTTTAATAATTTCTTATATATTATAAAGAAATGTTTCATCAACCATATATTTGCATTGAAAACAAAGTCTTAATAGTGATGCCATTTCATATAAATAGCTATAGTTTTCCTATTTTCTTGGTTTAAAACAAAAGATTAGTTTCCAATGCATCTACTAGGTCAATGTACTATAGTTTTTTGGTTGGAAGCTGGAACCCATATGATTATTAATAGGGCCGGCCACGAGAATTTGGGGGCCCAAAGCAATTTAATAGAAATTTTCATATTTTTTTTTGTTTTTTGCAATTTGGGGGCAAATATTAATATATATTAGCTCAGAAAAATTTGAGGGCCTAAGACAAATGTTTTATTGGCATATGCCCATGACCGGCTCTGATTATTAATAGTATAGGATTTGATTCTAAAGATTTGGTTACACAAGAAAGTTAATAGAAAAAAGCTTTACAGGTAAGTGAGACGAAGCTTTTATAAGGTCAAAAACCACAGGCTCTTTGATGAGGAATGACGTTGTCAAAGACTAATAACTTTTATAAATAAATCGAGTCGTCTATGTAGACTATCTCTAAACTATAGTTACATTTACCCATATTGTTTTTTTTTTGTCGACTATAATATACATTTACCCATATTTATTATATATATTGAGAATTTTATAATATTATAATCACTTTGTGGTTATTTTGGACAGCTTGGAATTATGGTACAACTCGATCTTGGTACTACTCACTGGAAATTTGAAAAATGCAGAGGTGGCTCTTGATGCACTAGCAATCTGGTAAATTAACAAGAATTGACCTTCTATCTTATCTAAGATACATAATCAATAGTTCAATACCGCTTCAAATAGCAAGTAAATATTTATAAATCGACTTTTCTTTTCCAATTTTTTTTGTAGCATCAACATAAATGGACTGGAGATGATGATAGCACTAGGATTTTTGGCAGCAGCAAGGTGCATGCATACATATTATATATATATATATATATTCATACGTACACACCTCACTTTATTGATACTATCTATATATATATCATCCTCTTGTTTTCTTCTTTGTTCTATCTAAATATATAGTGTAAGAGTGTCGAACGAGCTTGGTAGTGGAAACTCGAAAGGAGCCAAGTTTGCAACATTGACAGCAGTTTTCACGTCACTCGCCATAGGAATAGTTCTATTCTTCGTCTTCTTGTTTCTAAGAGGAAGAGTTTCCTACATTTTCACTACAAGTGAAGCTGTCGCAGCAGAAGTTGCTGATCTTTCTCCACTTTTAGCATTTTCCATTCTCATGAACAGTGTTCAACCCGTTCTCTCTGGTATGTATATATGTATTCGTTATTTGACGTGTGATGATGGTTATTTGAAGTAGCCATGTGTCTTGAAACTGGTTTAAACCGGAACAGGAGTTGCAGTTGGAGCGGGATGGCAAGGATATGTTACTTACGTTAATCTTGCTTGCTATTACCTTGTCGGGATTCCTTCTGGTGTGTTCCTTGGTTATGTCGTCGGTTTGCAAGTAAAAGTAAGTTTCTTAATTAGGATAATTTAGTTATTGAACTCAAAAATTTAAAAAATAGTGTAATCTTCAAAATAAAATCTCATTTTAGAGTATGTAATTCCCAATTTTCTCTAACTATATTTTCTCTAAATTTTAGGGTGTATGGATCGGAATGCTCTTTGGAATATTCGCTCAGACTTGCGTGCTTACCATCATGACTCTTAGAACAGATTGGGATCAACAGGTTAGAAATTGATTCATATATAATTTGTTTTTCTGAATTTATTTAAAAGAAAAAGAGATTAAAGTTTTTCATAATAAAATAATTAGTTTTTTTTCTTTTAGGTTTTAATGTTAAGAAAATAACTAGTTTGTTCAAACAAGTTTTTGGAGCTTAATTATACTGTTTGTTATTAAAAAATTTTAGGTGTCTACGTCGTTGAGAAGTCTAAACCGGTGGGTTGTACCAGAATTTAGAGATGTAAACCAAACTTCATCAGAAGAATAATTGATTTGGATGCTGGAAATTCTGAGAAGAGATATCATTAGTCTTTCTTTATTCATCAAAGATAATGTAAGGTTCTTAATTAATTTTTGGATCAACACTTGGGTTGTTTGTTCTTCAAACACAAGATTATTTGTGATATAACAAGGAAATTGGAACATAAATTACTAGTAAGAAAATGTGTATTTGATGGAGATAAATCTTTTTTCCAGAGAAAGTATGAAAAAAAAACTCCATATACCAATATCATTCCAAAAATGATAATTTATGAATATAAATAAGGTGTGAATGAGATTAATGGTAACATATGTTAAAATATTTTTGGATTCAATATCTTTTATGAGATTTGTTATTTACCTTTTCTATGAGATTTGTTATTTACCTCTTCTATGAGGTTTGATGTCTACCGTTATAAGTATTACGTTTTTCATGTCTGATTAATATTATCTTGGTTGCGAAAACGGTTAAGTGGAAGCGAAACGTTTGGAAACGTGGAAATATTTTTTAAAAAAAATTGTGACAAATCAATATTTTGTTTTAATATAATTAAATGTGTTCGTGTTTTATTATATACTAGGTGAGTCCCTGCGCTAACGCACATATATTTTTATTTAGAAGTTTTTAGTGCTTTTGAAAAAAAATATTCGTAACAAATGCAGATCTAGAGAGGCATCATGCCAGCTTATATTCCGTTTGCTACCACAAAGTCGTAACCCATTATATCTATCCATTAAGCCAAATACATACGTTCCTACTATGAATAATGCAACATATGCTTATCCAAATACATTTAAACCACAATATGAGCACATGATTTGCTATAAAACACAAGAGGTTACAACGAGAGCGTACCATTAATAGTTTGAGTAGCCATGAAACGAGCCGCCAACATCAGAATCTTTACCATTCCCTCATTTTCCGGTATCCAAATCATGATAAGCATTAGGCAGGCTCTGACCTCTAAAGTAAGATCCCAGAACTGATAGACCAGCACCAACGTCTGGCTCACCAATACCACCCATCTGGCTCGACTGCAACAAATCATGGCTCAACCCACCATGGGTTAGAACACTCGCCAACAGCGGATACATGTAACCTCCTCCAGCTGTTGCTGCTAAAGCTGGATTCCCCAACATTCCGTTGACATAAAACATATGGTATTGGTTCCCTAGCATAAACGGTGATGCATCCAGTCAACCCCCGGTAAATACATGTTGCCCTTGCGCTTGCTGTTGCTAGGGATGACCATGATTAGCCATCGAATCTAAACTCATCTTCCCCAGACCCGCTTGGTGATGCCCATTTTCCGACGCCGCATGCCCCATTAAAGCAAGCTGGCATGTCGTCGTTCGATTAAGAATCTTCTTCTTCGGCTCCTTAAGCACCTCTCTTGCTCTTTTCATCGTCTGAACCTTTTAGCCTTGCCCCTTGTAATTAAGGAGATTGCATCCGCGATCATTACTATTTCAAAACGAATCATCACTGGAAGAATCAGAGCTCTCGTCTTCGTTAGGTTGATGAATCACCATACTCGCAACTCGCGTCATCCTCGGAGACAAAGATGGAGGAGGTTGCATCTACGGCGGGGGCGATCATGGCCTCTTCATGTAATTGTTGTCGCCATAACATATCGATTACCAATACCTCTTCTTCGACGACACTACTCGAAAAATCGATGAATCTTCAATATTATCTTGTATCTTTTTATAATTGTTTTTTCTTTTATAATGACCTTAGTAATCTTTTCCATTTGTATTTTTCTGAATATTTATTTGTTCTTCACAATTTTAAACTTTATCAATAACCATTTTGAGTTTGTGTTCTCATATACCTTTCAGTATTCCATTTCTCTTTTCTACGCTTTTAAATTCTTATATTTATCTTTGTTTCTGCCTTTTACGCGCTTTATATTTGTTATCTTCTTTTCTTCATTCTTGATAACTTGTTATCTCTTCAATTCTTTTATTGAATATTCTTTTGTCTTATAGTTTTTATTATAATTTTTATTTAAATTGGTTGAAACTTTCTTAATCTATAGTCATATTTTCCATAATTTATTCTTTTTCACTTACATTTTTTGTTGAAATGTTAAATTTATAGCTAAAAAAAAATAGCTTGACTATTGGCGCCGTTGCGGAAACTATTTTTCCATAATTTATAATCTATTGTCTTTCGATAAATGTTGTGACTATTTCTCTTACTAATTTATGTAGATATACATCATGTAATAGTAAATATTAATGTTTGATGAAAAATGAGAAGAATTATAAGGTAGTATTAATTAATTAGAAAAACTGACCAATAAGAGGGTGGCAAGTGTCAAAACTGGAGAGATCCCTTCACTCTTTATAAGGTATATTATATTTTTATAATTTGTTTTCTTTTATAATGACCTTAGTAATCTCTTCCATTTGTTTTTTCTGAATATTTATGTGTTCTTCACAATTTAAACTTTATCAATTTACCATTTTGAGTTTTTGTTCTGACATACCTTTCACTATTCCATTTCTCTTTTCTACGCTTTTAAATTCTTGTATTTATCTTTGTTTCCGCCTTTTATATATTTTTATTTGTTATCTTCTTTTCTTCCTTCTTGATAACTTGTTATCTATTCAATTCTTTTATTGAATTCTTTTGTCTTATGGTTTTTATTGTAATTTTTATTTTAATTGCTTGAAACTTTCTTAATCTATAGTCATATTTTCCATAATTTATTATTTTTCACTTACATTTTTTGTTGAAATGTTAAATTTATTGCTAAAAAAATAGTTTGACTATTGGCGTCGTTGTTTCCATAATTTATTCTTTTTCACTTACGTTTTTTGTTGAAATGTTAAATTTATTGCTAAAAAATAGTTTGATTATTGGAGCCGTTGCGGAAACTATTTTTCTATAATTTATTATCTATTGTCTTTCGATAAATGTTGTAACTATTTCTCTTACTAATTTATGTAGATATACATCATGTAATAGTAAATATTAATGTTTGATGAAAAAGGAGAAGAATTATAAGGTAGTATTAATTAATTAGAAAAATGACCAATAAGGGAGTGACAAGTGTCAAAGCTGGAGAGATCCCCTTCATTCTTTATAAGGTAGATAACGTTTCCAAAACGTATTCGATCAGTGGTAACATGTGTTAAAGTGTTTTTAGATTCTAGCTCTTTTATGAGATTTGTTATTTATATTTTCTATGAGGTTTGTTGTCTAACATTTAATAGGTTTTAAGTTTTCCATGTCTGATTAATACTACATAGATTGCGGAAACGGATAAACGGAAGCGAATCGTTTGAAAACATGAAACAATTTTTATAATTTTTTTTAATATAATATCTCTTTTCTAGAGGACTTAAGAAAGAAATATCATATATTGATACCATGATTGTGATGTTTAGATAACAGTTGAATATGATTGTGATGTTTACATCAACGGTTGAATATGATTATAATGTTTAGTTCAACAATTGAATATTATTGTGATATTTAGATCAACTGTTGAATATGGTTGTGATGTTTAGATCAACGGTTTGAGATCTTTATCATATTCAACCATTGATTTAAACATTACAATTATAAAAATATTGACTCGTCACAATCATTGAACTAAAAGATTACTAATAATATCTGACTAAACGATTTTATAAATCATAATTTTTTTTTTTGTAATAAATAAGGGATACATAGTTTTAAATCTTACATTATATCCATGGAGATATAATACGACTATGTAAGCA
Organism: Eutrema japonicum; assembly: GCA_030161315.1. Taxonomy (NCBI): domain Eukaryota; kingdom Viridiplantae; phylum Streptophyta; class Magnoliopsida; order Brassicales; family Brassicaceae; genus Eutrema; species Eutrema japonicum. The sequence continues at coordinate 22,126,071 of BSQW01000008.1, forward strand.
ATACAAACCACAACTACAATAATAAACCTTAAACTTTATAATAATCATCATGGAACACTCTTATTCTAGATCACATTACTCACGTTAATATTATTTTATAGGTGGGTTCCATCCACTGGTTCCTCCTATTTCTTAAAGGGCATGAGACAAACTCAATGGCGGCTGGATTATGAGTATTAAAACAGTAAACATGATCCAAAATCCCAAGTAGGCCAGTTGTGTATAAAAATTTATGTTTCGAAGGGATGAACCAATACTACAACCATGAAGAATGTCACCGATATACAAAGAACCGTCGCCATCGTAAACGTTTGCATGATTACCATTATAATTCGGTTCCTGTAAATAATTATAGAATCAAATCGTTAACTAAACAGTTCTCGCTAATTATTTTTATTTTTTGAAAAACAAATATTA